>CM050649.1:88755506-89355506 GCA_027574665.1 Rhynochetos jubatus | reverse complement strand
AACTTTGTTTTCATTAATTTGTCTTTATATTCTAGCTCTGCAAATTGCAGGAGTCTTTAGACATAGTCTCTTACTTTAGGAGGGTATGCATGTCAGCTCTTCTCAGACAGATTTGCTGAACAAAATGATGTCTCTGGAACTTTCTAGAGGATAATTATGCAGATTTTTAATTATTATTTAGAAACTAGACATCTGAAGAAATAAAGAAGACAAGCAATGTTCCAAATGATGCAAAAATGACTGTGTTCAATATTGTGCTTGAGGTTAGAGGATAGACTTCTAAATTATGACTGGAAAAGTAAAGAGATTTGATTGTTTTTCATCATGAAAGCCAGTATCTGAGTACCTAGAAATTGATAGGCTTTAGGTCAGATGAGTTCCTAGGAGTTCCCACTGAATTCCTTATTAAATGTGGATTTTAATGCCTATCCTGAAATCCTGAAACACACAGATTTAAGATGCTGCATTAAAGTTATAGAGTTCTTCAGTTCATTGGGGCAAACCAGAATGATGAATGGGACGGGGGACTGATAAGAACTTCAGCTAGAAGCTGTTGAATTTACCATGTGCGAGAGACTGAGAATGAAGATCCGTGTGTGCTGCTGACTGATCACTCAATGTCTGTGAATCTCCAGCTGGCCCTAGATGGGGCAAAGCCAAGCAAGCAGGCAGCGGAGATATTCCCCACAGGAGAAAAGAACTAACTGGACATCTGTACAAGTTACTCGTGAGAGAAATGAAATATTAAATGCAATTGTGGTTCCTTCAGTTTTAAGGAAGAAGAACCCAACCAGATGCAGGTGCAAAGAATTTGTTAGTGTAACCAGGGGAATAAAGAAAGGAAATATGAGCAAAGAATAGATAGGTGAAAGGGGAAAGTAGTTTTTTTTGGTACATCAAGAGAGCTGGTATGTTGGGTAAAAACCTGTTCAGTGCAAAGGAGAAAGTATTTGTTAAAGAACCTGTATTTAGAGTTGCTGAGACAGGATTTAGATTGAAAATCAGAAGAGAGTTCACACATTAAAACAGGACACTGGCACAGCTTTTCAGCACAAATACTGGTGAGAAAGGCCCCAGTAGCTTTAAAATAGCAATCTGATCCATTTATCAAGAGGCTTGTATCACACAGGTATCTGTGCTGACCCAGGAGGTCTCATCCTCTTCTACCTTTTTCCTATATCTCTCTCAGCAGAGCTTACATATATGTCAGCTGTTTACCCTTCTGGCATTTTATGGTTGGTTTCCATGCTTTTCTTCCCTGCTATTTTTATTTTTAGTCGAACCTTTTATTTTTGGAATACTGTTCCTGTCCCATTCAGGACATATAGATGTATTTGAAATATGAAAGCATTTTTGTGGTGGTAGTTTTATTATTTTTTCTCGTAATTTCCTTGCCTTGTAATTAGAACAGTATTTTAATTAAGGAGACCTATAACAGTTTTAAACACAAGACTGAAAAATGCTCAAAAAATGGCCAAAATGCCATGTTCTCTTCATCCCAGAGAACAGGCTAATCTGCAGTTTATGAAAATGTCTGAAAAGCGCGGTGAGGACGGAAATCAACAGAAACTGTCACAGCTAGGAACTGTTAAAAACCTTTATCAAATGCATGCATCTTTTTAGCTGGAAATTACTAGGTCCTATCCTAACAGAACAAACATTATTTTTCAAGAATTCACATGAGATATCAAATAACATGTGTTACATGACTGCCACCTCTAATTTGAATTAGTATAATTTTAGTGGTAATTAAACTGTGATAAATTAATGTAACTTGAAGAACAGAATTAGCTCTCTAGAAAATAGCTAATTTGTCTGTATTGAAAGATTGTCATTGCATTTGCAATAATGGCTAACCCTTAAGGGCTATCAAAGCTCTAGGGATAAACAGTACTTTTAGATCAGCATGTGTTTCTCAGCAAAACCTTTTCTCTCACCAAGACAAAAAGGCTGTACTGCTGCATGCCTCTCTCTTACATCATTTTTTAAAGAATGTGAATAAAATCAAATGAATGTATTAAATACTTTTTGGCAGACTAACAGCAGGCCGCTTGTTGACTTTTCACCTCATATTGATTTATTCTTCAGTCATTTTTCTTCGTGATTTCTGTTTTTCCTTCGTGCCTCTTAGTTAGGAACAGGGAAATTTTTGTCATTCCTGCTGAAAAGCATACTATTTGTACTCGACAGTAGAGAATACATAGCATGATATTTCATTCCCTTTCAGGACTTTGTTGGTTCAGGATTCTCCCATGAAACAGAAACATTTGTCTGTTCCCCACAGACATATATACTCCTCAGTTCCTCCTTCCTCTGATAGATAAGTTCCTTGGAGGATATCTTTAACCTAAAGAAACACAAAAATATGCTCCCAAGATGTTAAACATGCCAGAAAACTTCTCAACTAGATAGCAAGGATTCCCCTGTCTAATCAGCTAGAAGGGCTCAGCATAAAAAGAGGCATCTTGCCATATTATCTAAATATCTTAATAGGATTTGTACTTAAATAGGTCTCTGGAGAGGACAGGTTCCTGACGCGTGAGAGCGGTGCCGATGAGAGCACCCTGCTTCCATTGCTCATGGGTAGCCTCCTGGAGATGTGATGTGCCCAACATGCCCCAGGACGATGGAGGTCCTCTCGATTCCAGCCGGGTGCTGCAGAAAGCCCAGCTGTCAGGGGCTGGACCTGAGAAATTTGAACCTATTCCTCGCCTGTCCGCAGCCCCGGATGTTTTGGGGAGAAGAACACATGGTCATGTTAAACAAATGAAAGTCTTTCTGGTTTCCTCCTTGCAGTAATAAGCTTTATTAAACAGCTATAAATAATGATTATATCAATAACTTAGAAAAAGTGCATGAATTGTCTACCTTTCTGGTGTAATCCTAACTTTTAACTGCCAATACATATAAAATATGTACCTATCAAAGGTCATTTTTAATCATCATTGCTAGCCCCAATGTCTTAGTGGTGTTCCACTTTGGACAATTATGTTCGGATTGGATCAAACCAATTGGTCATTTAATAACACAGGAAAATCTTCTCTCCCTAACCACTTATGTTTCTTGCTGCTATCTAGCCCCCGATCTGTTCTGCAAAAGTGATTGCCTGTCTAGGATGAACAGCCTGTTTACATGGTCAGTAGTGTGCAGAAAGGTTTTCATGCACCTCAGAAGGAAGCATTATGGATTGTCCAGCATGGACAAAAATGAAAATAGAAGAAGAGATGTTAGACTGTGAGCAGGATTTTCTGTGAATATCACAAATCTGAGGTGTATTAAGTGATTCAGATTTCAGTCCACTTTTATTTGAAATGTGGATGTTCAAACCTGAGGTGATTTAGCTTTTTAAAGCTGTCATAGTTGGGTTTTGTTTGACAAACCCAAACTAATTAGGATTTATAGAACTCGAGAAATTTGGATAAATATATTTCTGAATGCCCTCCTTTATCAGAAAGGAGGAATGCTGGAAACCCCACAGAGTGAATTACTCCACCTCCCTGGCCATGCTTTCTTTTCACATTGTTAAAGGTCTAAAAGCCTGTATCGTTTTACAAAATTGTGCCAAACAAACCTTTTTAATAACAGTGTACTAGCACTTAGCAAACGCCCATCTGAGAGAGTGATTCCAGGTGGCTATTTCTAGATTCATACTAGTATAATCAGAGTGCAGCAGAATCTATGAACAAGCCCTAGGGGGTTTGTTGAGCTGGTGCTACAGCTGATATCTCAGGCCATTTTTTAATTAAGCCTGCTAATTATGCAGAGTAATGATCTCTCCTTCCCATGCTTTTTTTCATAATGCAAGCTACACGAGGCCAGTCTGAGACTACTATCTCATGACCTATCATAGATTGTGTCTCAGAGCCTGCTAATGTGTATAGAAATCATTACTTTCAAATTAGTGTTATAGTAATTACATTATTATTTTTTAAAAAACGAAAACAAAAACAAGAGAAAGACAAATGATAAAGCAAGCAAAGAATGGTACATTGTGAAGGTAATTACTCAAGTCAGCTATGTCAAGTGGTGCAGGGCACATTAGTTATTTTATTTTGCTTGCCAACTGATTTGCATCTAATTAATCAAAACATGTAAAATATTGTTTTTGTTTAAGTGTTCTGTGGTGCTGGACTGAGCCCTGTCCTACTGCCCTTCTCTGCTGGAAGACAAAAGCCTCTGATTAAGAGTGACAGACACTTTCAGTGAAGTGTTTTTTTTTTTTAAATAGCTCTCTTTTCTCAGTCAGGGCTGGTATAATTTCAGGGTATTTTATTTCCTCATTCACGAAGTCAGTAAGAACAGGAAGAAATATCAAGTTACGCAGCAGCCAAAGGGACAGATCTGTTTACTTGACAAAGCTAATTGATTATGCTGAGTTCACTCCAATAGAGGGTCATTGAATAGTTCTCTTATTGATGAAATGATACTGTCTACTGAGGATATTAACCTTTTTAGCTTTCTGCATTAGTGTTGCTGTAAGGTTTTGCTTCAACGTAATATAAATTCCTTGTGCTGAAGTGAAATGCAACCAAAAAAATTAATTTTCATATATATGCCCAGACCTTCATACATGAGAACTGATGTGCATGTATACATGCATACATATCTATATGTTGAAAATCTTATTGAACATTAGGAGCTAAGTTACTTGGACTGAAAGTCTTAATATAACCTATATTCCAATAGGTTTCTGCCAAGTTTCTGTCTCAGAAATGTCCTATATATTCTGGAGTTTATAAAGCCTGAATGTTCAGTGTAAGCAAATGATTTAGGTGTCTACATTTGTTGCTACTCAATGTTAGATATAAGCAAGAGCAGGCCATTTATTTTGTAGGAAATTGCTTTATTTAAAAATACTGATATTCTGTTAGAAAGTTATACCCTATTTCATTATCATGTGTCCTGTAAAAATTAAAAAATGATAAAATACAGTAAAGTTGTTAAAAGAAACTATAAAATGGTTTTTAATACCAGTGTTACCTTAATTGTGGAGAAGCTCAAATGAACACTGGAGTTAGTCTTCTTCAAAACATTTTAATTGCCTTTAACTTTGCAATTGGAAAGAAATTATCTTTCAAATAAAAATATGTGAGAGAAATTCAAAAGTGGAACTAGAACAAAATGTCCACCTCTGTTGAAATAAGCTATTTCTGTTCTTGTACATGAATTACTATGATAAGAAGTTCTCATCTAACTTCAGCCTTTAACAATTCTGGTTTATGTTAGTCACTGAATCTCCTTCTGTAGGGGACAGAGAAACATTGGCAGCTCCAAAGGCAATTCAAGATAATATGTGGGCTGAATTGCCCTCTGACACATACAGGAAGAAATTCATTTCTGCTACTATCTCAGGTGGGATAAATTTCCCTCAGAAGATGCTGGTATATCTCTATTTTCTAAAGAAGGATTGTAGATAATTTAGCACTAAGACCCATGAGGTGCATGTATTCACAATAAGGGTTTTTGCAATATACCCTGAATTCACACTCGCCTGTACTGAGCTTTTTTCCCATGCTGAGATGCTTTGTACCTGACACAGGCAGTGGGAATTGTGTGGTTCATCGGGAATACAGATTAGGTCTGTTTGGCATGGTAATAAAAGTCAGAACAGTATATATACACACCTTGTATTTTGTTTCTGATGTTTGTTGCTTGTTCCAGTTTTAAAATATTGAACAACTAGAGTAATTATGCCTGAAAGCTGGCCCAGAAAATTCCTGTGATTTGTGGAATCCCTCCCAGACTCCAGCAAAATATGTCCAGGGCACTGGGTTTGCTTTTCTTTTTCAGCTGTCTTTAACTGGAGAATTATATAATTCTATGTCAGTAATTATGAATTTAAATAATATAATTTTATTTTCATATATTTATTTGTATGGGGTTTTTTCCCTGATTTTACTTTTGGGTTTTCTTCTTGTCCCATCTGTATCAAAGGTATAATACGGAGGAAAGTTAGGGAGAGAGGTTTGTTTTTTAGCTCTGTGATGTAAGCGCTAGTTAACTATGTGCATTCCCAGACACACTTTCTGGCTGATACTCTCATTGATCTGATTTTACTGTCAGGACCAGAAAAAGAAGAAGAAAAGAAAGGAAAAAATTAACGTAATGATGGTGTCTGGCATGCTTGGGCTCTGACCTCTTGCAGTGTGGTCCATTTGAAATCCAGGACCATTATCATGCCTCAGGAGTTAGTAACCCAATATCACATTTACCAGCACCACGACATGTCACACAACTACTGCACTGTGTTATGATTATTCTCCTCTCCATGCAGACAGATGTACTCGCTGCTGCGTGTTTACCATTTGTCAGTTTGCCACGTTGTGCATATTTAATTGGGCACACTTCCATCCTTCATGGGTGCAAACCATGTCTTTGGCAAAGCACATATTTTGCTATCTGCATTGGAAATTATGTCAGATTTGGGTCCAAATTCCCTGGGGAGAATGAGCATAAGCAACCCTGTATTCCTCCCCAGAGACTGGCTGTGTGACAAGAAGAGCTCAGAGATGTTAGTGAGTATGAAGAGCTGATTTCAGTTGCTTAATCTCCTCTGCCCCAGGCAGGTTTCTCATTGAGAATATGCCTTGGAGTTACTTTTGGCTAGTCTGTAAGCAGCTGCTTATGTGTGGGTAGGAACTTTCTTCTTGTCCCAACAGGGCAGCATGCTAGAGCAATTGGTGGTGGTGTAAGCTATACAAAAATGCAGGCAGGGAGGCTGAAGGACTGAAAAGAAACAAGGTCTGTTGTCTCTGTACAGGTTTTCCATCCCCTTTTTCTCATGCTGTAACCTTGACTGCAAGGATTTTCTCTTTGCCCCGTGTTGCAGGTAGGATATTGGGCTTGATAAAGTTGGGTCTGATAATACATTTGGAATCGGTAAATCCAAAGCCAAAATCCAAATTCCGGAGGCTGAGGCAAAACCTGATTGTTGCCAAAATTATACACAAGAAAGTCCACCCAGAACTGGTAGGGGTCAGTGCTATTAGTGTATTTTAAACTTTTATTCCGTTTGCAAATTAGTGACTGAGTAGAACTAAATTGTACCACTATCCCAAGTTCAGAACTATCAGGAATATCTTTAGCAAAAGCAAGTCCTACAAAGCTCTTGCTAGCTGAACTTGTCCTAGAGAGAGACTAACACACTGTAAATGTTTCAACACATTATATCTGTGACAGGACAGAAAAGTCCTGAGATTTTTCTGTGTGATGGATTAGTTCTATCTGGTGCTGTGTTGTTCAAACATAAAATTTTGTAACCCCCAGACCTCTGATTGTGTAGGGTAGGTGCAGCTGCTGGAAATGGACTGGTGAGGGCAAAATGCTAATGAGGTTCAACAGTTGTGTGCGTAGGAAAATCAGTGTTCTGCATCGCCATAGGGTGCTGTACTCATTTAAATCTAACCAGAAGTATTCATTGGGTGGCTGTCGTTTTCCCATCTTCTGAAACACAACATTAGTGAAATGTCACTTTGTGTTAAGATCATCGGTGGCCTTTGCTATGTACATTCTTCCATGTTCCTGCACAAAGATAGTGAAGCACACTGGAGTCTTAGCTCTAGAGATCGATCTCTCTTCATGTCTGATATTAACTTACATTGCCAGGGCCAGGGTGGGTGTGAAAGAGGTGGGCTGAAATGGTGTTTATTCACTGAACCTTGAGGTAGAACTTTAGCAAATGGCTGAGCCGCTTTGAGTTGCTGAAATGACTGCAGTTTTGGTACCTTTTTAGGGTTTGCAATGATAAGAGCAGATCTCTAAGGAGTTGAATGTCTGAGTGATCTAAAACCAGGGCAGTCAAGCTGAAGAGGATGTGTGCACTAACCTGTTTGCACTGAATAGTCTCCATAAATAATTTACAACTATGACTGCTAGCTATTATTACAAAAATACCGGATTGCATTTTGACACATGCAGCCAGCTTGTAAGTCAATAGATACATTTCACCCAGTGTATGCAGACCACAGTTTCAGCCATCCATCCATGTGTGTTTTACAACAATGCAATCTACCATTCCGGAGCAAGGCTGAGAAGACCTTTCAAAATACATTTAAAAAAATCAGAACAGTGATAAGACTGTTGGATCTTTTATTGTATCGGTCCTTAATAGGGTGCTGTCCCCTCCCTGCACACAGCCTTCAGTTTTAAACACTTGTGATGTTTTATTTAAGGGTCTTACTCTGTAGCCAGTGCTGTGGAGTCACTCAGGATCTACCGCAAGATTTCAAGAAAGAAAAAAATTAAAGGATGCATGCCTGACATTTCCTTTACTGTGTTTTCCTTTGAGACTTGTTCGAGTCACCAAGAAAGTATTTCATTATAGCTTGATTTAACCAGAAAGAGTGTCAGTGGGTTTTGCCTCAGTCTTAGGGGTTAGCAGGGCAGGGGAAATAGTGGAAAAGTAGAGTTTCCTGTAACAATCAAGTGAAAAAATGCATAACAGTGTCTTAATTAACCTCAGCAAAGTGGGAACCAGGAAAGTATTTTTTTATAATCTAATAAAAATCTCCAATGCCTTAGGTGTTAGCCTACTTAACATGTACTTGGGTTTGTAAAGAAAATTGTCTTCCCTAGACCTTATTTTTTAAAAGACGAAAAAAAAAAAAGAGCCATTTATTATACTTTATTTATTACATCAGAAAAACAAAATTCTGTGTGTGTTTTCAAAATGTACTTTTACATGAAATCAAGGATCATATCAAATCAAGTACGTATATTTGAAAAATATTTTCATTTTGAAAACTCAGGATAGAAATAAGAAAATGTAAACCAACATAGAAATATTAGCCATAGCAATATCTCAATAGAAAATGTATTTTTCTCCATAAAAAGCTAGACAAGAACAGAAAGGTGGGCTTTCTGAGACAGTTGAAATCAAGTATTGATTGGAACCTGAGTGATTATCCAAAGGTTCAATCTGATTAGCTGGCTGTTCGTGTTTGGTATCTGTCATGAAGCCACATGCCAGTCCTCATCAGAAATTTTCCATTAATGAAAGACTTTTTCTTTATTTGTTATTACCTCTCTGTACCTATTGTGTTATGTAGGTGTGCAGCAAAACATAGCAGGGGGAGCCTGGGAGGGTGGGACAGAACAGAAGGGAAGCTAGCGGTGGGGAGGGAACGGTAGAAGATGAGCCATCCCAGTTTTTTGTATTTCCATGTAGAACACATCCAGTCTGGATGCAGCATGAAGCAGGTGTTGCTCACACGAGAAGTGGTCACAAGCCAGATGGGCTGTTAACTGAAAATTAGCCTCAACAGGTAGACTTTAAGAAGCAGGTCACAATTTCATTAATTCCAAGTTATTCATGCCCACTCCATCCCTCATGTCAAGCATTTAGTACATCCGGTGTGGGTTAAGTCTGCCACTTGCATAGACAATCTTTGCTTCATTGCTGATCACATCACTGGCTTCTGGTTAAATAGTTAAGATCCTTGATAGACAGGGTCCAGCTCACAGGTTAAGACACCTAAATTAAGGTTTATAATGTATAGATGTGTATCAACTCTGTGCCTAAGTGCCCACTGTAGTTAATGGCACTTGAGTAAGTACAGTCAGTGGAGTTTAAGAATCTCCAGCTCACTGAACTTGTGTTCAGTCAGCTGAACAGCTCAGTAAGGTTATTAAGTTGCCAAAACATTGGTGTTTACTGTTGCCCTATGTACTGGTTTTGTGTGGCAGGGTTTTGGTAGTGGGGAGTGGCTACAGGGATCGCTCTGTGAGAAGGTGCTAGAACCTTCCCTGGCTCCAAGTTGGACTTGCCTCTGGCCAAGGCCGAGCCAGTCAGCGATGGTGGCAACACCTCTGTGATAACAGATATTTAAGAAGGTGTCGCCATGCCAGGGCAGGCGGCTGCAGCCGAAGAGCCCATGACTCTGTGATAATCCTGCGCCAGAACAATCTGCTCCTGAAGGACCGCAAGCCCGTGGAAGAGACTCACGCTGGAGCAGAGGAAAAGTGTGAAGAGTCCTCCCTCTGAGTAGGAAGGAGCAGCAGAGACGATGTGTGATGGACTGACCACAGTCCCCATTCCTTGTCCCTCTGTGATGCTGGAGGAGAGGAAGTAGAGAAATTTGGGGCAAAGCTGAGCCCAGGGAGAAGGGAGGGGTCGGGGGGAAGGTGTTCTTCAGATTTTGTTTTATTTCTCACTATCCTACTGTTGTGGTTTAATCCCAGCCAGCAACTAAGCACCACACAGATGCTCGCTCACCTCCTCCCCCTGCCTCCCCGTACAGTGGAGGAGGAGAATTGGAGGAAAAGACAAACTCGTGGGTTGAGATAAGAACAATTTAATAATTGAAAACATATTAAATAAAATAATCATACTAAAAATACTATCAATACCAATAATACTAACAGTATCAATAGTACTAATATTATTACTACTAAAGTGTAATGAAAATAATACTACCACTACTAACATGTAATCAAAATAATGGAAAATTAAACAAATGACACAACTGCCACCTACCAAACAATGCCCAGCCAGTTCCGGAGTAGCGAGGGCCAGAGCCTGAGAGTCAGGCTAAGCTCTAGAGAGAGATTGCACCAGACTGAGCCACAGTGAGTAAGAGAGCAACCGAGAGAGACAGCCACTGGCCCACTCCCAAATTATATACTGAGCATGATGTTTTATGGAATGAAATATTCCTTTGGTCAGTTTGGGTCAGCTGTCCGGACTGTGTTCCCTCTACAGGAAGCTGGGAACACAGGGGCGGTATGAGAAACTGAAAAAAGTCCTTGACTTGATATAAACATTCCTTAGCAACTAAAACCATTAGTGTTATCAGTATTCTTCTCAGCACAAATCCAAAACACAGCCTCATACTAGCTACTGTGAAGAAAATTAACTCTCCCAACTAAAACCAGTACTCCTACTGTGATTTGATTGGTAACAAATTCAACTGATTTTTTGCCAAGTCGAGTCTGTTTTGTCTGTGACCATAACTGGTGAGTGATCCTTCCCTGTCCTTGTCTTGATCCACGAGCCTTTCCTTGCATTATTCTCCTTCACATCCTAACGGTGAGGAGGAGTGAGCAAGTGGCAACGTGGTGCTCTGTTGACAGCTGGGCCTAAACTACAACACTAGCATGCTTTTTTTTAGATGTCCTCTCATGTCCCTCCTGACCTTCAGATGTAGGTCCTCTACACTATCTGCCAACCCCAGATGGGTGTTTCAGATACTCAAGAGCAACTAAAATAGTAATATTACATTTGTATTTGGAGAGGTGCATTGAAATCTCTGCTCAAATGCACACCTAAATGTAAGCATTTACATTTTCATTCTCATTTTGTAAGGTACATTCAATGTTGAGTATCTGTTTTCCAAAATGCGCTTCACTTTTTCCTGGAAATTACCTCTTTCAGTCTTTCACCGCCTGCAACAGCTACAAGCTAATATTTTAAGATGTCCAATATTAATTTGTGAAAATCTTATTTCCATTGACTGGGTTCCACCTTCCTGAACTTGTAAGAAATGTGAGAAACTAGTAGGGTTTATCAACCTATGTCTTGATGGTGTGCTCCTGTGTGACAGTCCTTTGCTCTGGGCTGTCTTCCCTCTACTCAGCTGTCTAACTTCACAGAATTTTGCTGACAAAGTGATTAAAAATCTGTGCAATGTTATCAAAGCCAGAGGTAAGACAGAAGCAGGCAGTAGGTGCACATACTGTTTCCTTGCCTTGGGAACCCAACAGATTTCTTACTAGCTTTGTTCAACAGGAAAAATTCCTCTGTAATTCATCATGGAAGGTCATTAAGTCCCAGGGTATCATGAAGGATACTGTTCCCTTCCCTGGAATAGCGGGTTGGAGGCAAGAGGTTTCCGCAAACACTGTTCAGGACAACCCAACATTCTTGCTGACTGAAAAGTGGTAAATCATTTCACGCTGCCATGCTTATATTCCGCTACTTTCTCCAGACTTTTAGTACGACCTCAACTTTTTTATCTATCTTTTTCTGCATAGGTATCTAGACCCCACTTCATCTGAAGTTCCAAATCAGGCACTTGGGAATTTGGGGCCTGGTTTTCACTTCTGCCCAGATCTCCTTGCACAGTCAAGATGATATAAATACAACCAGACCTGTAGTAAAGAATATTGTCAACTTATTGGAAGTAAGGTGGCAAAGCATGATTATGCTTTTATGCCTAAGTGACCATAGTGGCACCACAAAAAAATCTGAAGTCCTTTACCTTGCTCACAAAATCCTCATCTGGTGTACTCCTGTGGGTGAGTCTAAACTAGTAGAATTGTCCTCAGCTGCTAAAAAGAGAAGTATAACAAGAACAGCATCTGTCACGGGAGATTAAAATGCAAAGGTAGAATTTGCTCTATCCCTTTGGTCATATTGAAACTTCCTTCCTACACTTTGGCACGCAAATAACTCTCAGCAGCATTTTCTTATTGTCCTAAGTAGGTGTATCTAAATTATTCTAAAGAGTGTACGGTGTCGTAAGGAAGAATGATTTAAACTAGTTAGTACATGCTACTCCTAAATTTGGGTCACAAAGATCACTTTGTATGTGTCCTGGAATGAACAACTGTATCTAATGTATTTGACAAATGATTGCAAATAACAATGTATAAGAAACAGTAAAGTGAGGCAATCAGGAAAAAAAAATTTCTGTGTCTTAAAACTGTCCTATTACTGCTCACAATCTGGCCAGACACTTAAGAGTATTTTAAATTTGAGTTTCATGCATCTTAACAGTGTTGGATTCAGGGACTGAGGAGGGGATTTTATAGAAGAAATGTTTCAGAAAAAGACACACTTACAGTATCATGATTTGCTTCTCTAATGGTGGTTTCCTGAACCAGCTCTGCAGCCTCTCCATTCCCAATCAAAACAACGCTTGGCTCTAAGTAAAATTGCACAGTGCTATAAGGAACAGATCCTACAGTATCTTATTTGCTTTTGGCTTCTGAGTTGTCTTTTTCAAGCCCAACCTTCAGTGTGAGTAGGCTGGAAGGGGTTCAATAATCTATAATAATCAGGAAATCATTCAGGTTCCTTGATTCTTTCTGAGTGGCATAACAAGGCTCTGTAGCTGGCAGAGATCCAAACTTAATTGATAGAAGAACGGATCACAGACAAGGCTGTGGTCATCCATAGACATACGTGATGGATAACAACTAGTGCAGCATTTACAGCCATCAATCTTTAGAGGAAAAAGACTGTGATAGCTGGATAAAACACGTCTTGCATCAGCAAAGATGACCACACGGCAAGAATGGAGACAATTATTCAATCTGTAACCTGAGAGCTTTTTTTTTCTGATTTCTGATCAACTTTACCTTAATTTTAAACTCAGGCCAATACCTGAATAATAAAGTGAATAAAAATATAAAGAATGCTTTTACTGAAATACTATGCAAAGGACACCACCTCCCCAACCCCGTATTTATTACAACTGATACATGACAGAAAGAACTTAATGATAAACTTTTACTAAGTATTATTATCCTCCTTTATAAAATACTTGCTCTCACAAAAGGTATTTTATTTTTATTTCTGGTTATTTTTACCTACACTCCTCACTATTACTTCAATATGTGGGATCACTTAATCACAAAGGAAATTTTTATTTTTGTTTTCTAAAGAGGGTTTTTTAACGCCTTCATTTCCATCCATCAATAAAAATATACCCTCGTATCACATGACTGACGTGATGTTCTTTGGTTGACTTCGGAGACACAAAGCAGGCACATCAAATTCCAGTGCTTTGACAGTGAGGAGTGACTGCTCAAAGTTATAAAGAACAAGCTCATATTTTGATGTATTCTAATACACTATTTTGGTTGCTCTCGTCCAAGCAAAATTTACATTAAAGTCTGTTTTGGTGACAAAAGAAATGCAAGAATAGATCCTTTGCTGTTTTAGGACATTTAGCTAATTTTCACTCCTGTCAGGACACAAACATATACATACACTGGTGACCTAAATGGTTTTCCATTATTATATCATAATTACTACTATTATTCTTCAGTGAACTGACAACACCTCTTGGGAGATGTTCTAGTATGCTTGTCAAGAAGAGGCAGGAAATAATTTTCAGGGTATTAGTCATGAGATGCCAAAACTGAGAAAGACATATAATAGAAAATGTCAACTAGAGAAGCTTTTTTATCGAGGTTTAGGGTTAGAGTTGCTTTTATCCTGGCATTATAAAAGGTTTGGGGTATGGAACAGTAAGGTCTTACATTGGTACAATTGCATTTTTGACACTACAGTGCCTTTCTAAACCAGGTGTCTGTAACTCCTTGATGAAATGTGGTAGTTGGTTTTTATTATACATTTGTATTAATTATACATATAAGGACCTGATTCTGCACTGCTTCTAATAGCAGGATTCCCATTCAAATGATTGTTGTCCACTCTAAAGACTTTATGTGGATCAGACATGATTTTATAGAACAAAATCTTTCCAAAGCTGAAAAATACAATGTGTAACAGTTGACCTGATCATTATTTGTATACTAGCTCCCATTAAAAACTAAAATACATGAGCACATGACAACGCATTGTAACATGAACACATTCATGATGTCATATGGCTGTGTATACTCTCAAATGCTTGTCACTCCATAATTGTGCTCTACTTTTAAGAACTGAGATCTTTCAGACCATGCATCTCACTTCTGATCTGGTGTCCAGTTAAGAGTAGAGTTTTACCTGATAGTTGAACTGAAATGATTTGCTGCTCAGACAGGAAAACCTGACTTGTGTCACCCTTCACCATCAGCCATAGGTTCTTCTCCTCTCCCCTTCTTTAGTATCAGGTCTAGTGATCATGTGACTGCAGAGTGACTCAGTTCAGGAGGCTGATACACTGTGCTGATCTTAAGGTGAGACTACTTAACATCAGAATAAACTCATCTCTCTAGAAAGCCTTCCCTACACCTTGAACATAAAAGGAATCTAGGGGAAGGAGATGAAGTAATGAGATCAGACATAAAGTTTGTATGACATGTCCAAAGTTGAATCATGGAATCATAGAATGGTTTGGGTTGGAAGGGACCTGAAAGACCATCTAGTCCCAACCCCCCTGCCATGGGCAGGGACACCCTCCACTAGACCAGGTTGCTCAAAGCCTTATCATGAATTATTTTAATTCTGCCCTGTCATGACCAACTGGAGAATTATGACAAATTATTTTGATTACATACCTGTCTCAGCAAATTCCTCCTTTACTGTTAGTCTGTATGGCTTAAAAAGTCAAAGAGAACACTGATGTTATGTCCTGGTGAACTGGGAATTGCTGGTATTGCCAACAGTGATGGAAGAGGCTTTGCCAATAGACAATATTTTATTGCCAACCCTAAATTAAATTTTGGTAAGACATTCAAAAGGAAGGGAAAGGTCTGCTTACAGATAGATGTGATCTGTCAAATACAAGATCTAATTAATAACAAGAAAGAGGTGGGGACCTGACGCTGGCATCTGGGATAGTTATGGGAATTGGGAACGGGGAATGTGCTCCAGAAGAAGAGAACTAAGAAGGACAAAACCCAAGGAAGAACAAAATTTCTTAGTGCTTATCATGTTCTTGGTGCTACTTCTCTTTAAGAGGAATCAGATGGATGAGAATGGAAGAGCAATGCAGGAACCTGCAATAGGGAATTGTGTATTGGGCATCCTGTGCCTATGGAGACAAGTAAGAATGGAAAGACTCATACCTGGAGAGGGAGAAACTGAATACGAGTAGTTTCCAGCCTGATTTCCCAAGGACAGTAGATGACCATGCTGTGTGGATCTGTCTGTGAGTTTCTCTGCTACCTAACAGTTTTGATCCCAGTGGTGAATTTTAATCCAAGTTGGAACTGAAGACAGCTTTTTTGAATATCTGTCTTTCAAGCTCAGGACTCAAATTCCTAAGAAACCTGTCTTCACTTTGGTGCTTACACAGCCTCTATTTCTTAGATGAGAAGCTTAGAAGATACTTGTGATAGGATAAAACCCACTTAAAACAGTTTAAAAGGGGATGAAAGTAGAGAGAAGATGAAGCTTTAAGGATGACACAGAAATTTAAAAAAACCCAAACAAACCCAAAACAAGTCAGGAAAATTTGCCCTGCTGTTGAAGAGGTAGGAAGAAGAAAAAAAAGCCGCAAAGTGGGAGGAGTTTAGGAAGAGAGAAGGTGAGAGAATGTGGCATAGCGCTGGTGTTTTCTAAAATGGGTTAGTATGACCCATGCAAAAGAGGAAGTGATAGACAGTCTTGTGAAGTTATGGTGATCTTTGGCAAACACATGGCACAGTCCAAGGAGGATGGAGAAATAAATACAGCCTGCTTTGAAAGATGCTGAATTGGAAGGAGAAAAACAAAAATGTAATGATAAAAGATTCTACATAATAATGTGCTTTTTACCCACAGCCACTCAGCAGCGTGAGAGCAAGAGCGCAGGAAGTGAATATTAGGCAAGATGTACATTATATGGAGTTTCCCTTATGAAAATGAAAACTTTCTGATTGCTCTCTTGAAACAGACTGTAGAATTTAATAGAAAACTATATTCCTGCTATAGCATTTTGCTGGATGTTTCATATAAACTATAAAAATCTTATTATTTGCTATTAGTGTTTTTTTCAGCGTAAGAGTTTCTGCAGAATCCTTTTAGTTTAATCCTAAATTCCATAGGATTTTTCCATAAAATGTTACTAAAGCACCTTCAGTAGACACAAACAGACACTGCATTTACTGCTTTCCCCACCTCAGCAGGGCTAGTCTCTTAGGCCTGTTACATGAAATAATATTTTGCGTGTCACTTATTTATGTTGTTTACTTTCATGAAACTGTTACCAGGTTTCATGAAAAGTAGCCTAGTTGCATGAACTTGCCAAATACCAGCTGAAGCTAAAACGTATAACATTATTTACTCCATTCAGAAATGGATTTAAAATGGAGGAGTCAGGGGTGTAATAAAATAAATGACAGAAAGAAATGTTTTCTGTTTAATGTGGAGATTGACAACAAACTGCTTCTTAGGTATTTTTGTCAGAGTAACAATTCTTCTTTCTCCTCCTCTCTAAGTAGACCTATCTAAGTCAGTGTTCTTCACACCTAATATGTAAGTGGGGTTTATTCTATTGACTTTTTAAAACAATTCTTAATATTGCTTATAAAATTCTGCCAGAAAGTACTCATTTTAATCATCAGTCAGCATTTTTATTATATTATAATCCTTAATTGATTGACGTTTAATCACAGTCTTTGTATTTTACTATCCCTTGTCTCATAAGAGGCAATTTTCTCTTTACTGTAGTTTAACAGCTGATGAAAAAGATTTAAGGAAACCTATAAACTTAAGATTGGTTAATGGTCCCTTATAAAAGAATATTACACTTCTAGGATCCATTGCACAGATGTGATACTCAATTGTAGAAATGTGCATGGGGTTTATTAAATTACAGCACAAATCTTCAGTCTTCTGAATTATTGTTCATGTTGGTATTGTTAGGCAAATGGGGAGACACATTATTGCTTCCAGTTGTTCGCATTACTGTGGTGTAATACAGTCAGAGACAGCTGGCACATTGCTCTAGGCAAATGCAGAGCTAGAGCAGCTGCAGAGTTCTGGGCCCCAAGTGAAGGTCCAGCACCGCTGAGTCAGTACTGGGTGGCTCATCAAAAGATGTCCAGAAATTAAAAGAAAAATTTGCTTTTTCTCAGAGGTAGTGCACTGAATTTTTTTCAGCTAACTAATATGGCCTTTTTCTGTTTTGTGTGGAAATCAGTGAGCAAGTAAAATCAATAGCGAAATGGCCTGTCCTAGTTGTATTGCAGAGGATGAACTGCAGATATTGTTGGCTTCACTTATGAAGGCACAGAAGAAGGTGAGAAGTTCTCAGCTGTGCCATGAAGAATTAATGCTTTCACAAGTTTTGAGTCCTACTGAATCCTGTTTAAAAATGAATACGCAAGCGTAGGTTGCATCTGACCATGTGAGAATGTTGTCAACATCAAATATTTTTATGATTTAGATCATAGATATGTGTTAGTTAGATAATACATCCACTCTTAATGGGTTTTATGATCACAAGAAATTATTCAAATAATTCAAATAATCTACTTTGAATTCTAGCATGGCCCAGCTATGCACATCTAAATTCCAGCCCAGTAACTTTGATTTAACATATCTTCCAGGAATACTGCCATTGTTCCATAACTTCACAAGTCCTGTACTAATCTGTTAAAATAGTTACTGATAAAAATATTAATCTTATTCCACTTGCAACTGCTGTCAACTCCAGCTTTTGTGCCTCATTGTGGAATGGAAAGAGCAATAGGGAACTCTAAGAGTTTTGTTGCCTTTTTAAACTACTAACAAGAGTGCATTTGTCTTCTTAGAGAGTAATCTACAACTTTAACTTGGAAGGTTAATATTCGGACCACCAAAGAGAAGCAAACAGCCATCAGAGCCTTTCAGGGTGCTGGACCAGAGCAGCACCTTAGAGCCTTCCATTTCCAACCTGGAATTCCTTCTGCTTGGCCACAAATCAGAGTTGAAAGAAGCCTAAGTTCTTACTTGCATTTCCTAAAGCATTGTGCTCATGCTTTAATTAATGCTGTGTATGCTCTAATTTTAACCCAGATCTGTTCTCGTAAAATGATTATTGTAAAAAAACCACATAAATGTGCATGTTCTTAATTTTAAACTGGTGCACATTTCACAGGTCATTTGGTTATTTTGTTATACTCCTTAATTTCATTTAGAAACACACAGTGTTTGATTACTTTTCTGTCTAACCTGTATTATGCTAGTGTCCCAGGCCTGTTATCCAGGGTAGGGGAAGATTCATTGTTGTACACGGAGTGAGATTAAGACACAAATGAGGTCAGATGCCGCTAACAAAGAGTTTATTTTTGGTGTAAGAAAATAGCAATAGGAGAGAGAGAAAATAGAAAAGGGGGAAAATTTAGCAAACAGTCAGGAGAGAATTGCAACGGATAGTCACCACCATGGATTCAGTGGCGTCCCGTTGGTCTGTAGTCTTGTAGTCTTTGGTGGGGAGGGTCCCTGTCACGGTTTGGTCCCACAGTCTTTTATAGGGTGTTTTTTGCTGAACTCCTGCCTCCTGCGCACGCTCTCCGGTTACGCAGCTGATCCCATGGGGTGCACAGAATCACATGACCACTTGCATGCTTTGGCAGCCTTGGGGGTCCTCTGTGTCTGGACCCCTCCCCATGAGGCGATGTGATTGTTCTTTGTCCTTGGTCGGAACTGGTCTCCAGAGGCTATTTGCTTCTTATCTGTCCAGTAGTCCATTTGGCCCTTATCTATTCAGGCCTGCAAGCAATCCTTCCTCCTCAATCCACCAAAAGCCAAGCCACCAGGAAGTTTCACAACTTTGTCAGCAAGCTTTGAGACAATCAGCTCAAGACAAGCTCTCTCACAGCTAGCAAACTTCCGGAATGGTGGCTTGGAAAAAAGGGTGCTACCAACAAAATCTTGCCAAATCGGTGAGACTTAGGTAACAGTGGTACACTCCAGAAGGGGCAAGGAACAATTACAACCCTTATGAGAGCATGGTGTGCCCTTGCTTTCATTTAGGATCCAAATTTAAGTGTGTGGTTGAATCCTCCCCCGATGTTTGACAATCAGCATGTATAGCAAACTTTCCAAAACTTTGTGCCAGCTGCATGTAGCCTAAGAGATGGCAAATTTTTCTTCTGACTGATACTTTTGAGATTATTATCTTTGCTTTGGATGCTTAGAGAGCCTTTTGTTGCTGTCTGGTTTACACTGTGTTACACTTTAAAGACACGTGAAGGCTAAAGTTAGGACAGCTTCAGGGACAAAATGTAGCAGCTAGTTTTCTGCATATGCCTTGTCACTAAAAAAATTATATCAGCATCCTGGAGTTTCATGCTCATCCACTGACCTCTATAGCTTAACATATTGGTTAAGAATTGCCACACATCTAGAAACTGAATCTATCTTGAATATTAATTAAATGTTTGGGGTTTTGTTGTTGTTGTTGTTGTTTTTGTGTTTTTGTCTGTTTGTTTTGGTGTTGGGTTTTTTTTCCTCCTGTGTGTACTACGGTTGTTATCTCTGGTCAGCAGTGGAAGCCCAAGTTGAATTCTCTCTTATTCCAGAAAGGAAGGGTAATTGTGTACTTTCTGGGGTTCCCTGAGACTCTAAAGCTTCATCCCCTTTATTTGGCAAAAAATAGCCCTGTACGGTTGCTTCCAAGTAACACCTGTTTAATAGCATTCTTTAGCAGGGCTGAAGGTATGTTTCCCACAATGATAAAAGGTTGGAAAGGAGTCTCTGTAGGATGCTGTTTGGCTGAGTTCCTATCGCTATGATTATTTTCATTCTTCTGGGATTTTATTGTATTATTAATGATATGTGAGGGAGTTTAGAACCTTAGACAGGCAGCTTTTTAATTATTCGAATCTAAATGAATTAAGTGTGGCTACCCTTAGAAAACCATCTCAGCTCACTACAAGCTTAGGTATTACAAAAGCCTTTAACCTGATCTCATTCAAATCCTTTCCAAACTTTACATTTTCCCACAATGACCACCAGAAATCTAGAATCACAAGAATAAAATGAGATAGGCTAGGATTATCTGCTGGGCCCTCTCTTCTCTATAGTTCAAACTGTAAAGTGAAGGCAGAAATTGTCTCTTTTGGTGGTGGCTCTTAGGTCAATAGGTCAGATTATCATCACTTGTGATAGTAAGGTGTTACCTCATTGTTAGAATAACTTTTGTATACTCAGGTCATGCTTTCAGTGAATATCCATATCCATTTGCTGCAGAGCGAATGTGAGCAGCTCCGAAATGTTGCTGAAGCAAATCTGCAGATTCCATTTGAGCAAACGTTCACAAGTACCCCTTGCCCCTACACTCTACTCCCTACCCTGCAACAAAACATTCAACTCTCTGTGAACAAAGACGAAGAGCCAGAGCAGTTCTGTTGGTATTTGGCATGCGTGCTATTCAGCAGGTGCGTGCTAAATTGCATTAGACTTAACACCAGGAATCAGATCACTAATTGGGCACCAATGTGAAGAATTTTTCTCATTTGGGACCTGAATCGCAACACTTATATCCCTTTAGGCAAGACATCACAACCTTCCTATCCCAAAGCAACAGCGCTACCACTTGAGCTAAAAGAGAATCTCCATTAGCTAACAGTAGTGGTACTTACTGTATATCCTGTTTCTAGGCTGCAAGTCACAGTAGGGAAAAATCATTCTAATCCCTTAGTGATTTATAATCATTGTGATTTTAGGGCTCTGTTTTTTTCTAACTTTCATTTATTTTTAATTCTGTGTGAGATAGTTTGGATGAAATAAGCAAAGAGTGCACTGATTCTCAAAATTCAGACAAAAGAGATTTTCACTTCTTAGGGAGGTTGAAGAAATTAAGCATGTTAGATATTTTTGTCTCCCTGCATTTCTTAGCTCCATCTTTATTCCTACTATTTCAAAAACGTGAAATCTTTTAACACTGTCCCTCTTTTACAAGCCACAAAAGGTTGTAAAAAGAACCTAAGGTTACATTTATAAAAACTGAAAAATGACAGTTTTCCCCCTCATGAATAACAGTGCCTGGGGGTGCAGTTCTTTCTCAAGACTTTCTGTGATGGTACCTAGGCACGGTACCTAGGTCCAAGTATAAGTATTCAGCTCCTTATGAAATCAAACAACTTAGTTGTCCACATCTGAGAGACTGCCTGGCTTGAAGCACACACAGCTGAAGCATTTCATCTTTTGCACCTCAGCTGTGAGAAGTAGAGGATGATAGAATCCTGTCTACTGAGAGTTAAGGGTCCTAAGCCTCAAAGCAGATGTGTTTCTCAAATACTTCGTGATCTGTAGAAAACCGGAGAACATACACGCATAATATTAAAATCACCCATATTACTATTCAATCACAGTGCTAGACATAACATAGATCTTTATACACAGGCTGTTGATACTATTAGGGGCACTTCCATAGAGTGCTCAGATTTTATTTTCTAAAGGCAACTTGTCTCCACACCCTACATCTCTCTCTAAAATTACTTCACTCCAATTAAATCAATATTTTTTTCCTAGGTTAGGTTTTGTCTTTCTTTAGATACTTCTACAGTAGGAAATCTATGACACTATGCTTCTGTTAGCCAGAACATAAGAGGCAGAGCGGTAGCCTGGGCCAATCTCATGAAGTTCAACAAAGCCAAGTGCAAGGTCCTACACATGGATTGGGGCAATCCTGAGCACAAATACAGCCAGGGCAGAGAATGGATCGGGAGCAACACTGAGGAGAAGGACTTGTGGGTACTGGTGGATGAAAAGGTGGACATGAGCTGGCAGTGTGCGCTGGCAGCCCAGAAAGCCAACCGTATCCTGGGCTGTATCAGGAGAAGTGTGGCCAGCAGGGAGAGGGAGGGGATTCTCCCCCTCTGCTCTGCTCTCATGAGACCCCACCTGGAGTACTCTGTCCAGATCTGGGGCCCTCAACATAAGAAGGACATGGACCTGTTGGAGCAAGTCCATAGGAGGCCATGAAGATGCTCAGAGGGCTGGAGCACCTCTCCTATGAAGAAAGGCTGAGACAGTTGGTCTTGTTCAGCCTGGAGAAGAGAAGGCTCCAGGGAGACCTTAGTGCAGCCTTCAAGCACCTGAAGGGGCCTACAAGGAAGCTGGAGGGGGCCTTTTACAAGGACCTTTAGTGGCAAGACAAGGGGTAACAGGTTTTAATTGAAAGTGGGTAGATTTATAGTGGGAATTAGGAAGTTCTTCCCAGGGAGGGTGGTGAGGCACTGGAACAGGTTGCCCAGAGAAGCTGTGGGTGCCCCGTCCCTGGAAGTGTTCAAGGCCAGACTTGATGAGGCTTTGAGCAACCTGGTCTAGTGGAAGGCGTCCCTGCCCATGGCAGGGCGGTTGGAACTAGATGGTCTTTAAGGTCCCTTCCAGCACAAACCATTCTATGATAACACCTCAGATATAAGGATCTTTATTTAATCAATTCATTTTGAATATTCTTCATATAAGTGCCCCAAGAGGATCCCAAGCATGAATGAATGCAAGTGCTCTGTTGAAACAAGCCCATATTAAGCAGCAGAGATGGATCATTTTATGAAAATTGACTATTTACTCAACAATTAAATTTTGTATTAAAAAGAAGTTTTATTGTTACTAGTTTTTTCCATCACTAGAAATTCTTCTTGATCTTAAAACACCTTCCCACCTAATTCGTAAGAAGAAGTCTCCCCAGTCAGTAGTAATAGTTGAAATTACAGAATTATCCTGTAAGGAATTATTTTATTTCAGTTTCCTTCTCTTTTCAACTCAAATTAAAAGATGGAATTTAAATAATTTCCTAGGAAATCAGACACTCAGGAAAAATGTAATATGAAGTTCTATGGAAATATATAATTTGAAAGTCAAAATGATAGACATCAAAATGAAGTGATTTTGCTCTGTTGAAGCAAGTGCTTTAATTAGCCCACTTTCAGGAAGGGTTTTTGTCATGTGGTTGGGTTTGGTTTTTTTTGTCTCAACCAACCAGATCTTTATGATAGGAAACTCTTCTATCAACAATGATTTTTTTCATATTAGTAGTTCTAACTATATTGCCCAGGACGAGGGAAGAAATAAATGCACAGAACCAGAACACAAGTGTCTTTCAAAGCTTAACAGATTTACACCTACCCCAGAGACTAGGCCCCTGCTGATCCAATTCTACCATTCCAGAGAATTGCAGCAGGGCTTACTTGCCTTTCACTGCCAGCCAAAACCTGACACCTGTTCCAGAGAAGAAAATCAGAAGAGATTCTGTTAAAAATACGTGTGGGGTGGTATTGTTCCCTTCTGGTGACCGCAAAGTCCTTCACAGAAACTTCCTTACCTCTGAACGCCCAGCCGTTCTCCCTCGCAACACATTCATCATCGAACGCTGTTGCATAAACAGAACACGAAGTCATTCTCTGAATACATCATTTCTCCCACTCATTATTGATGAGTTAAAGGTTATCAATAACTCAAGAAAATACAGTGAATAGTTGAATAGTCTCTTCTTTTTTTTTTTTCAGACTACTCTATATTCTTTGGAGGTCCTGTAGTTACAACTAATTTCTGAGGCTTGCTTTCTGTGATTTTGACTTCCATTATAACATTGTTATGTACAATGAATTGAAGCAAACAGATACAAACAACCCAGCTTTAGCCTAGTCACATCACACCTCAGAAAAAACAGATATGTTTGATTAAAAAAAAAAAAAAATCCAAACTCCCATTTTGCTAGTCTAAAAACCAAGATTGCTTAATTAATGTAATGAATAGATGTCTATAGTGGATGCCTACATATGAGCACATCAATGGAAGGAAATAGGCACTCTGAAACTGCAGTTTACTTGTGCTACTCTGTATGTCTGTATTAAGAGGAGGCAAATCTTCTTAATATGGGATTATTAAGAGGATCCAGCCCAGAGCCCTGGGAGCTCTGGCTTGAAGCAGTCCATGTCATGGTGAAATGAATCCCAAACCTCCTGACAGCGCAAGCCATAGCTGGAAGGAATTGCCCCTTACAGTAGACATGAGTGTCTACCTGTCTAACATGTTATACACGTTAGTATAACCTTTGCTAAATCTCTTACATTTAGTAAAATAAAACCTGACACATATTTTGAAGAACTGCTCAGAATTTTATTTCTTCTTGCTCTTTTTCTGTGATACTAGGTGAAATAAGTTCTTCCCAGAGACACTTGTCTCATCCCTTGTTAGCAGAATGATTTCTAGTTATTGTAAATGTCTTTCTTTTCAAATCTCATCCTCTTCTTCTTTGGTACTTTGATATCAGAAGAGAACAGTAGTAGATGCTCTTTGAATGATGAAAAACGAGGACGTTGTTTTATAACAGTTTATGTTCATTACAACACAAAAACCCTGGACACATCTAACATATGCATATCTGCCATTGATGGTTGTACTCTGCTAAAGCCTTTTGAGTTTGCTTAATTGCAAACATGTAATCACACTGTGAACCTGTATGCTTTGCCCTGCACATCCATCCCAGCGCTTTGCTAGACTGGGGCCACAGCATGCACTTTCAGCTGCTGACATGTTGAGTTGAAAAAATAACCACCTTGGACTTTTTGTTCCTGTGCCACTTAACAGAGAAGAAAAGAAGTATTTAAATCAGGGAGTAGGCACATACAGTAAGGAGACGCATGTATTACTGAGGTGGAACTGAGACAGAGTAAAATCCCGCTGTGCTTGTCCTTTTTGTGGTACACGTGGAGAAGCAATGTTAAATCAGTAGAGTGAGGAATAATTAATGCTAGTTTGTAGGGGATAACTAAAGCAATATCACTGCAATCTCAAATTGCACAGAAAACCAACTGTGTAGTTGGGAGATAAATGAGTGTCTTCCTATGCTCTTCTCAAAGAATAGAGCAGTTTTGACAACTCATCTTCACTTTCAAATGTCACTAATTATTTATGTTTGTTTTTATTGCCCAAGAAGAGCTGTTTTGCAAGGCTTGGATGCTGGAAGCATTGTAAAAATGTGAATCCCACTTTATAATACATCAAAACATCCCTTCCAAAACATCACTTCTCATATTTGTGTGTGGGTCTGCATCACATACATAATAATGGTGTTTTCTGAATTTCTCAGAAGAAATTGTACATCATAATTTCTGTCCATGAAATTATTTTATATGTCTCTTTGTTGTATATCTTTGAATGATTCCCTTCCACGGCAAAGACAGTTTTGTCTGATGAGTATCTTCTTGTATTTTGACTCAGTCAAAGCCTATCCTCCTAAAACCAACTGTGAACCGTCAAAAATGTTAATGTGAAAGTCAGCAGTATTACACAAAAGTCATTGTTTCATAAGAGAAAAAAGAGATTAACTTTAATAATTTAAGGCAGTCTCTAAATTAACAAAGAGGAAGTGGACAATGTAACCATACTGTACCTAGATGGATGCCCTTTACTCTTTAATTTTTTTTCCAGATTCATAGTGGTGTCACTCAAGCTTCAAAATTCAGCGTTACCAGTTGCCATCATTACACACAACCTCATGTGCCCAGAGCAAGACGTTAAGCCTCATAGCTGCAGCTTTGGGGATGCAGAGACTGTGTCAGACTACACTAGATAACTGGAGACCTCCCTGTACAACACAAAACTGAAACAGTCATTTGGAAACCAATAGTGTTTTACCCGGGACTCTTGTGGTCAAGGAGGGATGGAGATGATTACCAAACACTGATTCCAAATGTGGGTTTATTTTCCTAAAGAGACAAAGGAATAAGGAAGAGCATTGGCAGACGAGAACTTTCTGAATGTTTATGAGCCTGTTCTTAACCCTCGACCTTAATTAACTTGCATGGCTCTACCCGTAACTCCAGACCTTATCCAGTGTGCAATGGAGGTGAAGGGGAATGGGAAGGAAAAAAAAAAAAACATGACAGACATCTCAGGATCATCTTGAATTTTCTTTTTCCTTGCCTAATGCATACATCTATGAAGGAGCAGAAATATGGGAAATTATAGTCATACAGTCAACAGCAGTGCTAAAGGACAGCTTTTCATTTGGTGTGTATAAATACATTATGATAACTGCCATTTTCTTATTACCTGAAAAAGACACTGGTACTATTGAGTATAAGGCACATGTACAAGTTAAAATTAAGTCTTCTTGCAAATAATGCTGTTTTACTGACAAGAATTTGGCATTCCTTACTGACGGATTGCATGCCATCAAATTATAGGTTCTTTACCTAAGCTTGGCACAGACTGCCTAGTGCCAGCTTGCAATATTTTGCCAAGAGATCAGGTCCCAGAAATACAATTATAATGGCTTAGGAGAAAAAGAAGTATTGTGCCTTGTTCAAAAACGTTGTGGGCCAGACATTCGTTGTTAGAAAGGAAGATATGAAAGGATCACTTTTTGGGGAGCTAGCCATTTCTCCACTTTCTGAAATGGAGTCTCAATGGTGACTGACTGTCTGCACTGAGCAGACGAAGTTAGGAAAACAGCAGGCGGGATGGCAGCCTTCCCCACTGGTTTTCTGCACTTCAAGGACATGTACTTGGAAACTCTGAGGCAGGCAGCCAGTTTTCCATTTCAGCTTTATGTGCTGCTCACTCAGTGCACATACAGTTTTTAAATGCAGGTCTCCACCTTGTCTGAAGGGCAGTAATTAAGTGGGGTTTTGGTTGCCCCAGGCAGCCAGATAATAGGAACTTTCCTATCTTGATGAGCGGTCCCAGTGGACCTGTGCTTTTGGTACCTCCTGATTTGACTGCTGCAATGCACTTGATGTGGGGCAACCTTGAAAACCACCCAGAAATGCCAGCTTCTGTGGCAGGTGGTGTTCTGTTTGCTGAGCCATGTACCACATGCAGGGGATTTCTAGCGGGCTTTGGTCTGAGTTATTCAAGAGATTACCTGCCTCCTTTCTCCAAGCAGCAGCAACTGGTTAAGGTTGTTCCTAACAATCTTCATGTTTTGAATTAGAAGAGGAGGTAAGAGGAAGAGAAAGCCTGTCTCTGTTGACAGCTGGTTTTCAGCTGGCCCAGAGGAATGAGACTTCATCTTTTGCATGATGATCATTGCTTCATTGGCTCAGCATAGCCCAGTAATTTCTTCAATAGGATAGTGTATTTACTGCAGCTTTCTGGAAGCAAGTTGTTTGACAACTATACATTTGCAAGAAGCAATTATTTTCTGTATTGATGGTTCCTATTTTTATTTATGTTAAATTGTGTTACTTAACCTGGAGATTATGAGATTACACTAACTGCACAGTGTATACATACATAAAAAATAAAATTTCTAGTGAGAAAAATAATGGACAGCACAGCTTGAAAAACTGGCCAGCCAGTTTTGAAGCGGCAACCTTAGAAAGAGGATTTAGTGGTCTATGAGGCTTAAATTAGTTTAACTTTGCAGTGCATAGGGATCTTGCCCAAACATCTGAAGAGAAAAAGAAGAGATAAAATAGTAATTTTTAAAATTAATTCTTCCTTGGCATACTTAATCCTGTCTCTACACAAGTGGTTGGACCTGATGATCTGAGGTCTCTTGCAGACTACACAGTCATACATTTTCATGGTTCAGATAGATCTGGTCTGAGAACTCTGTCTGAATTTATTTGGTCTAGCATCAGATGTTAAACAGAACTTCTTCTGCTGTCAAGATCTTCATCCCTCTCCTGCTATGGGTCTGACATAAAGAGTAGGGTAATGAGAGGAGAGAGGCCTGTCAATATTAACAAAATTTTACACCTTATTAGATTAAGAATCTAGTTCATTTTTTGGGAATAAAGACAAAATAACATCTGCATAGTCAGAAGTTTGCCAATGAGCTCAGAGTTACACATCTGCATAACTGATGATTAAATGCTATCAACAGGGATTGTACTTAATTTGGAGATACTACTGCAAGATGTTATCGGTCCTGATATTTCTTACATGAAACATTTAAAAAAACTGTTCAACTGAAGCCCGAACATTTCACAGAAATTTTTGTTCAATTAGTTCAATGAGGGTATTTCTCAGCAGCAGTTTGAATTTTATATTAAAACAAAAGGGAGAGAAGGAACATGAATTTTCCAAAGGACTGAGACAGGAAAGAGTTCAGTTCATTTTTCAACTTCATTTAGTTAATCTGCTTTTTATTTTTCCCCTCTTTTTTTAAATAAAAAATGTCCTATTGCTTTCACTTCACAGTTTGAACCCTCAAGATTTATTCACAAAGCACAAGACATGTTTTCCACATGGAGTTGCTTGAGGGATTGTAGGGAAAAAAAAGTACTTTACTCCAATTAAGACAAGCAGAACTGAAGAAAAAGGACTTCTGAATATCTGACTTAGTGCCTCATACTTTTAAACAGTTCCTCTCAACAGGCTGTAGAGAAGAAGAAAATCTTTACAAGGCATAAATGTAAGATTTTGTCAAATTGATTGAGCAACAGATGTCTGAAAGTGCATAATGCACTTGGGCTCTTATGTAGGAGCTTATGTGCTTCTAAAGGGCTCAAATGGCAGGCATTATGATTTCAAAACAAAAGTTTCACACTGATGTTTGCAAATTTACAATCAAGTTATATTTAATATTTTCATTTCTACATCTCCAATACATCCAGTAGCTGTGAAAATAGGTGTACGGAACAATTTTGTAAGGTCATTTAATAATATCTTATGTTAATATCTGTGCCTGATTGTGAGTATCACAGAATCATAGAATGGTTTGGCTTTTAAGGGGCCTTAAACATCATCTAGTTCCAACCCCCTGCCATGGGCAGGGACAGCCTCCACTAGACCAGGTTGCTCAAAGCCTCATCCAGCCTGGCCTTGAACACTGCCAGGGATGGGGCAACCACAGCTTCTCTGGGCAACCTGTTCCAGTGCCTCACCACCCTCTCCATGAAGAATTTCTTTGTGACATCTAATCTAAATCTCCCCACTTTCAATTTAAACCTGCTACCCTTTGTCCTGTCACCACAGGCCCCTGTATAAAGCTTCCCCCCAGGTTTCTTGTAGGCCCCAGTACTTCAACCTGATTTAAGATCTGAAGTAAATCACCTGTATTTTCACCTGTTTATCTTCCCAAGGTTAAGATTGATTAATCTTGCTAGTTTTGTATTTGAGGCTATATGAAAGTAGAATCAAATTTTTCTGTTTTTTCAACATGCCATTCCATTAGCAGTCAGTTAAAATGCAGCGTATATGCAATTGCCAACTAATTTGATGAATATGTTAACTAAAATTCCAGCATTTAAATTTAAAATCAAGCCATGTGGTTTTAGTTCAGCAGCATGAAAAAATCGTGACAAAAACTCCAATTCATTTGCTTCTCTCTCCACTTTTGGCAACTACAGGAAAGAAAGGCAGACTAGAAAGTTTCAGAAACATCTATTAAATGATTTGTGGTATGGGTGTGTTTTTGGTTTTGGTTTGGTTTGGTTTGGTTTGGTTTGGTTTTTTTTTAAGAGGATATTTTTGTTTCCCATGTTTCTAAGCAAAACTGGAATATTCAGGGCAGCCCAAGAACTGGTGAAATGTGATTCACCAGAAATTTCCAGTATAAGCCCTTTCAAGCGCTGTTTGGTTAGTGCCTATGTTAGCAGTCTTGGTCTGCATTTAGTCTGCACAGATAAACTAACAGCAATACTAGTGACCATTGCCTGTGCTACCTGCTAGCTGAGTAGAGAATTAGAAAGCAGATATTCCTCTAAATCCTCTTTGACAATTTTCTCCCGGTTTGATGAACAGCGGTAGTCGATCACAATTTTTTTTCCTATGTTTGAAGGCGTTTCTGTCCAAGCCTTGGCTCTGTGCTGAGCTCAGTGTAGAGGAGTCCAACAGCAGCACTTACGCAGATCTTATTTTGAATCCAGCAGAGCAACACTGGCCCCTGAACTTCCCTCTCTTGCACTGCCTCTCCTCTGTCCCCATCTGTATGAGACTCCCTGCCTGCTCTCAGGGAGACCTGAGCTATGCCAATGGCCTGGGCTGAAAGCAAAGTGCCAGTGAAAGGCTCAGAAGCTTCTCTTGTTGAGCAGAAGACATAATATGTAAAAATAAAAATTTTGAAACTCAAAGAGGCATCTCTCTAACTTATTTAATGGATTAAAAAACCCCCAACATCTAGAGGAATGATCCAAACTCTCCTTGCTGTACATTAACTCCGTAACTGCATTATTGTGTGGCATTCTCAATCCTTTTAGAAGCTCTGTAGTAAAGCATACATGCTTATCAAATCACAGTATTGGAGTCACAGAAATCAAATTCACAGACACAATGAAGTAGCCATTCCCTGCACTAATTTTCACTTACATAGATGTAATCCAATATTTCATTGAAAGGCAATTTAACAGTAAATTAAAAGATCCCTATTTCTATAGGAAATAGACTGGGACATCGAGTGGTCAATTTATTTTTCATAGGATCATAGAACGGTTTGGGTTAGAAGGGACCTTGAAGATCAATAAAAAATTTTAGCTAATTTCAGTATCTTAAAGACAGAAGGGGCCACCAGTCTTTAAGGAACTTTGGTGCAGTATCATAGAATCACAGAATGGTTTGGGTTGGAAGGGACCTGAAAGACCATCTAGTTCCAACCCCCCTGCCATGGGCAGGGACACCCTCCACTAGACCAGGTTGCTCAAAGCCTCATCCAGCCTGGCCTGGAACACTTCCAGGGAGAGGGTACCTTCATACAAAACTTCCAAAGATAAGTAAAGTGTGAGCTATTGATGCCTTCCGACATCCCAGTCAGTGCAGGAAGAAATCAGGGAAACAGGCGAATGCAGCTGATGGTGCGTTTTATGAATCAGTCCTCATATTTTCTGGGAATACTTGAGACCTGAGAAAAGTAACAGCTCTGTCACCCCAAACTGAGACCTCTCTTAGTTTAACAGGATGATATAGTCTGCATACAAGAGAAAACATGACAGAAAATATCCCCATATTTGGCAGTAGACAGAATGGAATAAACTGGTAGCGAGTGACTCTGAGGCTGCATCTAACCAAGTACTCAAGTTTCTCACTGACTTCAGAGGTCCAGGATCAGATCCACAATGACTGAATGCTAGCACAACACTTTTAGTGATCAAAGACAACGTTGATTATTTTCCTTTGGGAAGAAAAAAGAAAAATCACTGACCTAAGTGCTAGAAACTAAGGATAAAATAACACAAAGCATTCAAGACTAATGCTGCAACCCAAGAATATGGTACTGTTAAAGTTACATAAAGCCAACAAGTGACTTCCATGGCGATGTAACAAGGAATCACCAGAAAAGACAGAACCGTGACCTGCACGAACGGCAGGTCTGATGGTCTGTAACCCGAGAACACCGATACCATCTTCGCTTGCAAATAAAAACCGCTTTTTGCGCCCAGCAGCCGAGCTGACAGACCTCAATCAATGTAGAGATTATGCCACCTTCTGGTCGTCACACAGATGACAGCTCCTTGTATTCGTAGACCGATCCATTCGTCTACGGTTTATGCAAAATTCGCTTTGTAGGCATGAAAATACTTGCTCCAAGTGCCACGCGCTATCCTTTTTCCTCTCCATAAATGTCCTTTAGTCACCGCTTCCAGCCAAATGCCTTGCGTCTCGCTGATAGTGTGCTGTAACCTGCTGCATTTTTTAGGAGGGACAAAGAAATTGGACTTTTTTTTTTTTTTTTTTTTAAGTTTCACTGCTATATGATTAATTTCCATGAAATTGTTAAGTTTGTGGGTACTTACTCAGCCGAATGTTGATATGGCACCTGTTTCTTATACTGAAGTCGACTAAGCTGTAAGAACCTACTATGACTCTACATAACACGGCAACATCCTGCTCAGCTAATCCCTGGACAACTGTTAAATATATAATTCTCCTCGAATTCTAAGTTGGGTAAATTCCATCTTAGCTGCCTAATCTTCCATAACTATTCTCTACGTCAGCTAATAAGTAGTGTTTGGTAGAAACAGCAGGAAAGAACAGATGCCAGGGTTTTTTTCCTGGAAATAAATGCCTTTTTTTTTTTTTCCAAGGCAAATTACTTTAAAAAATCACATCTGTTTGAATTACATGTTCTGCTAAGTAACCGTAAGACACAGTAGACTATGGTACAGATTTTCTTTCCAAAGCAGAAATTCTAAGGCTGAATTATTTGGAAAACTTAGGAACAAATACTCCTTCTTCCGATTTCACTCTGGTGGATTACATGACCGGAGAGGTTCTCTCTGCGTTCTTTCAAATAGGAGCCAGAGCAGACCTACAATGGGAAGCAGCCCTATGGATCTTTCTTTCTCTTGATTTCCCTTTTTTCCACACTGCCAGACTCTTCAAATTCTACCTGTTCTTATGCTTATATCAACCAGTCAGTTTAAAAAAGTTCCTCTGTCGGTCTTGATCACCTTTTCTGCTATCATTGCTGCTTTTTGTGATAAGTTAGGACCCCCTAGGGAAACACGGTACCTATGCATTTTACCACTAATTGACTTCCACACTGCTTTCTAGACCTGCTGCCTTCAGCCCTCTACTCTTATGGGTAAGGACTTCGTGAATGGATTGTTATTAACTCTCCTCCTAACCAATACAGGCAGGAGATCTAAATAAAACTCAAATATTTAAATCCACTTGGGTAATTTGGATTGCATACTTTCAATGTGAGTTCCCAAAACACATCTTTACAGTACTTATTTCCCATTTATTTACCATACTTCTTCTTTGGACCTTAATAATGTAAGATAAACCGTTGGTCTGATTTGTACAGTTCTGAAACATAGCCATTGTTTTCAATTATTTTTCACGTTATAGTTTGTGATCATTTATTTTTTATGCTTAGTTATGCTAATTAGGTTAAAACCCGCTAGTTGTAAGCAGTATTTTTCTTTCACAGTGTTTGAAAGTTATTTTATATAGGCTGTGACAATCCATGTGTTCATAAATTAACAGGATATAATGTTCTAAAAGGTCTTGCCAGTGGAGAAAAAACCAATAATGGTAGATATTTTTTAAATTTCTTTTCAGTGGAAAAAAATCCTGTAAGTACAGAATGGAATTTGCATAACTGGCAATTAATGAATTATTTGAGGAGAGTAGCAAACTAAATGCTGAAATGATGTCTAAATAACACATTTATCACTTTCATTTGACTTTTTAAATTGTTCTCACTGAATCACATAGTCATGAATGAATCTTTCAACCATTGTTCCAGAAAATACATAGTTGAAGAAATTATTCTAGCTCTTATATTTTAGGGGAAATTTGCACACAAAAAGATATTTCCTGCTCAGGAAAAAAAAAATTAATCTAGTAGAGAAGATATGAAATTGTAAATAATTTGGTAACAGAGATGATAATATACAAATAATGGTAACTCAATGTTATGCAATTTTTGTGTGTCCCTAGCGAAGGTAGAGATGTTGCTGAGGTAACTGGAGATTGTTGCATAGGCGTATGCAATCCTAAATATTATTTAGAGCTCAGCCTTGCATTAATACAAAGCCAGGTCACTTGAATATCCGCCTCCAATTTGCTTGATAGTCTCCAAGGTCATTTAAGATGATGGATCATAATGAAAGTCAGAACTTCCCAGCAAATACACCTCTGTTATAATTTTGAATACAGAATCAGGCTCTGCAGACTTGTCCTAGAGTGCTTTATTTCCAGTTACCTGAGGCCCAGCAAAAACTTGAGTAGTCTATAGTTATCTCAAACCCACCAGTATCATGGATCATAATGAGCCCATTTTTAAGAACACATCATCGGAATGAAATGCAAAGAATAAAAATATAAACACAGGGATGCAAAGTGTCATTTCTGCTCATGGTAGTGTGTAAGGGTTGCCATTTAGTAGAAAGTGAATAATTGGATATGTTCACTTAAGCTCACATTCCATGATCTGATGTTTTAGTGGCAAAATAACACCTAACTGCATCTTTGAAACAGCAGCGAAGTTCTGGTCGCCCAAAAAGAAAAGAGTAAAATATATTAAATTAATTTTTTCAAGGATTTAATTTCTGCTGTTCACGGATTGCATGGTCTCAGACATTGCATGCCTCTCAGGGTGGTACTGATGGCTCCAGCATTCACTTCCATTGTTACATCTCCCCTTGTACATGGGATGATTGGCTTTTTTCTCTGTACATACTCTGAAGTCTGTAAACGAAACTTCAAAGCCTTACCGTGCCAAGTGAGTTGGGTGGTGGTGCACGGTTACTGGAATTGATAGAAGGCTGTGATGTTCATGATGCTGGGAGCAGGGCTTCATCAATCTGCCTAAAGAAAAACAACAGGATGCATCTTTGAGCATCGTGCAAGACTTCTCTTAAGATAAAGGAGACATTTTTTCAGGAGGGAAAGGAGGAATCAGCTCATGAATCTTGGGTCTTTGGGGGTGCCACTGGACGTAGCAAAAGAACGGTGTACTCTAGAATTTATTTAGTCTTGTAATTGTTGCGGTTTTAAAAATAAACAAACCACAGTGGGAAAACAAATAGAAAATCTCCAGCATGACAAAATACTTTATTGTCAGTTTTCCATTATAACTGAGTTAACACGGTGCAATGATATACAAAGAAAAGCATGCTCACGTTGATTATCCTTTTTTAATCTCATATTTTTTCTTAAAACTGAGATAACTAACAGTTTTTTTCACATTAAAGAAAAAAAGCTGCTCTGTCACGATTTTTAGATTTCCAGGTGATCCATGACATTTGACAGAGCACCAAGCACACAGAGATTAATGACACTTTTGCCAAGTGATGAATTCTGCGGGCCTGGAAACCTGGCATTTTGCATTCTGTCAAGATCAGAGCCGTTTTTAAGCTGTTTGAGTTGTGATTATTTTCTCACATCTATTTCCTTGAAAACTAATTGTAGATCTGAAGTTGCTGTTTTTAAATAATTCATAAAAACATAAATTCAGAGGAAAGTGGCAAAGGTATACAGGAACCCAGTGAAGTACAAAGAAAAGGGTCAAGTCAGCTGTAGTTATCTGAGCGCTTCTCCTACTCCTGAAGTACTTAATTAGGCCTGTCTGACTGTTTGGCCCTGGGTTGATTTTTTCTTTCAAGAGAGCTGTTGACCTGATGGTATATTAAAACACACTCAGCTGTAGCTTCAAAATGGTTACTGAAAACATTTGTAAATGTTGTTGTTTTGGCAATAGGGGGGGAAAAAAGTAGCCTAGCTAGTGGAACTCATACATTTATAATTTTTTTTTTCATGTTACTGAATAGTGTTTTAGCTCTACCAATTACACAGATCAGCCAGACAACATCATTTAATGTAGGCAACAAAATGCCCAGAAGATCCTTATCTATGAAAACAAGAGCTTCCACAAGTTTCAGAGGGTCTCCCAACCAGGCAATTAATTGAACTAATTCAACTAAGCCTTTATAAAGTTTATAGCTTCTGGAATTATTGCTGAGCTTACAGAAGCCTTTTAAAGATTACATCCTCAAAACTTCTAGATCAATTATTTTACAGTAGGAGTAGATCTCTTGCTTTAAAATGCCTCTTTGTGCTGATCTATCATTTTTCTTAATATAGGCTATTTTTCCAGAACTAATTAGTAACTTACACCCTGGAGAAAATTCTGTCTGTTGGTTTGTCCTCTTGTTAGAAAATAGAATTTTTACACTTTTATTCACAGGAAGAAACTCATCTTCTGTGAAGATAAGACATTAGAAGGAAGAATTATAAGGAAAAAAAAAAGCCAACCAAAACCACGCAGACTCAACAGAGCTGCAGCTACAGCTTTTTCGAGAGGGGAAAGGGTTTTATCTTTCTCTTGTTTGTTAGTCCAAGGCTTTCCCACTAAGAGCTGTTCAAATGAGCATTCCTATGATTATTAACGCTGCCCTCCTCTTAATAATTTGGATGTGACCTCTCCCCCTCAGCATGGCACCAAGCAGGCTCCTGGTTTATATTTTGTTGTTGAAAGGGAGGCTGTCAGGGTTGACATTCTGAAATATCCATCTGGCTCCTTAAATGCTATCATGTCTCTTTTGTTTTCCCAAGTCTCCGATGAGAAGATGTTTGTCACTTAATTGCTGCTGAGGATCACAGATGATGGTTTATAGGTTTAGGCAAATTGCAGGCAGCACTTTGTTAACAAACGGTAGAGCACAATGGTACTTCATAATTATCCTATAGAGCTCAATTGGCCCTTAACGGCACCTGCATGTACAGCATCAGGGAGCCTTGTTTCAACACAAAAGCTCCTTCTTGTTAATTAACCTGTGTGCACTTGTTACAAATGAAACCTATTTGTTTCCACTTAATATATTTGCAGCTAGTTTAAATATTCATTTATTATTATGCTTGTTAAGTGAGGAGTGCAGAAGAATAGTTTGGATCACTTTCATTAGTATGCATTGAGCTTAAAAGAGGTAGCAAATAGACCAATATGTCAAGTGTGTTCCTTTGTGCTTTCCTTCTTCCTGCTCTGTAGGCCCCCAAATTAGGCTAACAAAGATGTATATCCATTGCTGATTGAAATAATACAAAAGGAATGAGAAGCATAGGAGCCTCTTCGAAAAATCAACATTTTCTCTGAAAGGGGCTTTGTACCAAAAGACAAATACAATTCATTCTAGGTGAAAAATGCCTTTTATTGCATATTTAAAATGAGTATGTACACACACACACAGATTTTATTTTTACGTAAAAAGCTGAAAAATAAGATTGAATCCTGTATATTTAAATATTACGCTTTTATTCATGCTGTTCTAGCACAGATGCCTTTTAATCTTTAACCAAAGAATTTACTTCTATTTTACCCTTACAAGCAAAGCAGCCTTTGCCTTTTAACTGATAGAAATTAGATAGGAACTGATAGAAATTATTGTGTGTTTATTAGAAACTAAAAGTACATAGAAAGGGCCATTAATTCAACTGCATAAAGAGATTAATGAACAGTGTTTGTTGTTGTTGCCACCTTGCATTTTACTGAAGAATCTTCTAAATGCTTTTATTCCTGATACTGGGGAAACAAAATCTGCCTCAAATACTGGTTTTGATTATTTGTTCCTTTTGGAGTAGCTTCACGGCCTGAAGATTTTCAAAGAGTTTCTGGTTAATGTGTGTAGTCTCATGAATAGTATGGATTGCAGAGCAGATGTAGCTGGGCAGTGAGAAAAACCTCAACTTTCTTCCTGCTTTTTGCCTGACCTTTTGAAGTTATTTCTAAAGTATATAATTTCAAGAGAATCTTCTCCAATACAGCAGAATTCCTTCTGAATGGAAGCAGAAAGGACAGTCATCTCTTGATTAGCCAATGTGAATCCTGAATGATTCAATTTCCTTCTAAGTGAAACAGTAGGAACTGTAACTGACACCAGTAACACTGACAGTAGGATGGAGTCCAGAGAATTTGCCATTTCTCACCTTGGTACTATCTGATAAACATTAAATCTAGATGGAGGAGGGAGGAGAAAGAATTTGGGCTGCAGATGAGTGCTTGTAACAGCACACTGAAAACTGTCGAAAATACACTTACATATTGATGTAAGATGCATTCCAACAGCTGCTAATCAATTGCTGTGATTCTTCTGTTTTAAAATTGGTCCAATAATGCATTTTAGAATAGGTCAATACTGCCTCCTACATAAAGTAATACATCTGCTTTGTTACAATTCATCATGATCATATATCCTAGGCCATTTTATTTAAAATTTCAACTTGCCAGGGGGAGTTAATAACAGAGTAAATTGTAAGTTACCTGTATGATGCACACTTAGAAGAGATATTCAATGTAGCTCGATAATGCAACAATTATATGGTGAAAGGAAAACTATACATAACTACATACAGTGAAGTTGTGTATGTGTCATCATTTTATGTGTGCAATATATATTTTAGAAGGCAATTCAGTATTTATATATGTGACCTGCCAGTTGGAGAATCTAAGTGGTATAAATAATCTCTAGTCACAGAATAAGAGTGATGGAGCTTGTAGCATAGGAAGCTTAAGCACTTCATCCTTCCGAAACACCTTGCCTTTGCTGTAGTGAGAATGTCTTTCCTGTGTTACTATTCTCTTCCTCTTGTCATCATTTCATTGATGAGGCTTTCAGTATGTAAGTGCAGAAATAGCCCCTATGATGTGTATGTATCTTCTAGGCTATAGGTGGCACTAAGTCAGCAGCCACTTTCAGTTATTACTGAATCACAGTGGATTTCAATAGTTATTTAGAAGTAAAAGTGTTTATCAGGTCAATGAACATTCACAACCCTAATGAACTCTCATTAAAATATCTTTTATCTTCCAGGGCCCCAAATCTCTGCAAGTATCCAGGATGAGTTCTTCGGTTATTTCCAAAGCAGGTGGGATACTGAGGCTTTTTTTTTTTTCTGCTTCTCCGTTTTCCCTGATACTCTCATGCCTCCTGGCAATTTGCACAGTTACAAAAGCATGGAAGACCCCACTGCATGCAGCATCTGTTTCTCTTGGGTCCATAACAGAATCTGAGAGAGGCAAAAGAGTACAACATCCAGCAGTCCAAACTAGGGCTATCACTATTCTAGTGAGCTGTATTTTAGGCTTTTTTCATCTCTCTGCAATGCATCCTACTAGTGAGAGGTTTCACAGCCCCTCTTTAGATATACTTACACAGTCCCTAGGCTAGATCACTGGGCTACAGCCTTCTCTTTCTCACCTGTGAAAAAGCAGCAAATCCAGCTGTATTTGGCACCTGCAAGGCCGCTTCTTCAAAACAGAGCATTATTTATTCATTGCACAGTACACAGCACTCTGAGAAGGGGGATAAAACAGCAGAAGACCTATTTCTGAATCTTGCTTATTCCTGTGAGTTTTGTTAACTTTTTTTTTTTTTTGAGTGGACACCCCTTTCCTAGCCTGGGAGATGCAGGCAGTTGCTGCTTCCCCTCCTTTCACTGCTTCCTTGCAGCATTTTCTCACAACTAAATACTCCTCACACCACTCTTTAGCCAGGGATTTATTTCTTTTCTAAACAATTTAATTTTCTTTTTCTCTGAGGCTTTGGCCAGGGAAAATACACCTGTTGGCCTAATTGGAGACAAGCAGGTGCCTGTCTTGCAGTTAATAGCTCCCTGCCTTCTTCCCTGTCGCTTGGCATTTCTCTGGAGATAGCTCATCTCTGTCATTGTTTTGTTTCTAGCTTGGTTTTTCCCTAGCAGCCTCTTTGATTTAATTCTCTGTAGTCAGGTGGAATAATATCAAGCTAGAAAATGTAGGTACATACTGCATTCAGAGAAAATAATACTGCTATCTCCCTCATTAGCCTCAGAGGAGTTTATGACTCAGAAGAAAGAGGAAGTGGGAAGCACTTACAATAAAATCTGTGTTCCAGAAAGGGGAGCATAAGGCAAAATTTTTGTTAAGACAGGGACCTGCTATCCCCTACATAGCTCACAGGTATGTGTGCCACTACTGGTGGGGTACAGGGGTCTTATTTTTAATCTACCTTTTGCTTCATATTCTTCACTCCTGCACCCTTCTGCAAGTGTCCAGACCAAGCTTTTCTCTGCAGCCATGTGCAGTCTTCTGCTCACCTTGTCCCCTTGGCTTCACACCTTCAACACGTGAAGCCGTTTCCATCATGTTCACTCACGATAACCAGCCCCACCATGTCCACAGTCTGACAATGTGGGTTTCATCTGTCCACGAACCTTTCTTTCACGTTAGGGAAGGTATATACTGCACTGCATCACATCAGTTTTACGTGTTTTCCAGGCCCTTTCCTGCAAGGGCTGCCCATCTGATACTGGCCAAGGAAGAATCTCATGACTGGTGATGATGCTACAGCATGTGAGTCACTGGGAGGCTGGAAGACTGCTAAAATGTTGCATATCTTGTTATGAACCAGCTTTTTTGAGATGCACAGCCCCAGCCTCATTTGCTGCTGCCTGCTTCAGTAACCAATTGTCTATTGTAACAGCATATCCCTGCCACTGAGCTGTGCAGTCACAAAGGCTAGAATTTGCCTGGGCAGTGGGAACTGCGCTCCATCTTCTTGCAGAACTATTTGGCATCACTAACTACTGGGTAGAGAAGCACTTTTTCCTTCTACCTACCCAATGAATGAAAACAATCCTATTACTAAGATCTATGTCTGTGCTCTAGATGGACCTCTGAAAAGAAATAATACTTTTTTCACCACCCTACTCAAATACAGATCTTGGTTCTTAAAGTCTGCATATATCGTATTGGTATGGGCCTGCCCACATCAACACAATGTATTACAGGGGTGAGTGCTTCCATAACTCAATTTGTTGCTGGTGAGCTTTCCCATAGTATAGAAACCATTTTAGAAATGTGAAATTCAGAAATATAAAAGCTTGAAGTGAAATCCACAGAGCTGTGTTCTGGAATTAAATCATTCCCAGAGTACCTGAACAATGTCAGATACTTCGTATGGGCAGTGTGATCACAACAGTGTTCACAAGATCCACTTTACTGGGAGTGACATTGCCCAGGCTAGTTAATACGAAATGCCTAGAAGAGGAATGCATTTTGTATGCCAGCAGCTCAGGGGCCCTGCTCCATAGAGAGCCAACATCATCCTGAATTCACAGCCAGAAATCTTTCCAGATTCAGGTAACTATGTTAGATCCCTTTCAAAGAGCAGTCTTCCAAAATGTCTTCACAGTGCAGCCTTCCTTCGAGTGGCTAGAAGACCCACTTTAAAAAAAAGACATGGATTTAATTCCCCTTCCATTGGCAGAGTTTCAAACCCACCATTCCCACCTCTCATGGGATGCCCTAATCAATGAGCAACCATCTGTTAAGGGTAAGGAGGGACGGCTCGCTCCACTTCCCTTACTGGTATCCTCCCACTACACAGGAAGAAGATGTCATGACTAATTGGGCTCAGTAGTTAAATCACTCACCTGAGAGCGGGGCAGATTCTGATTCCTACTCCTGGTTCAAAGGTTGCTTCACCAGTAAGCAAAATACACTTCATGTAAATTAGTTTTTACACCTTTAGAAGCATTAAATGGGTGTAAGCATGGTGATCTCTGGGTGGACTTCTATGAATTAACATGTATAAGCGTGTATATATATATGTCTGTGCATATGAAATGAACACCCTGAAATCCTTTTACTATATAGACAATTGAACCAGCAGACAATAATCCAATTTAAAAAATCCTAGTGAAAAATATTTTTTGACCAAAAACATTCCATTTGTAATTTTAAATCATGTTTGCACAGGAAAAAGAAAGCCAAACACAGAAAATAAGATGTTAGGTTGTCATTACTAAAAACTGAAGCAAGATGCTGTTTTTCAATTGATGAAACAAAAAAGAATGAAATATTTTGCAAAAAAAGATATTTTAAAGACAGAAAGTGTGTATGAGTTTAGGCTATATTTTTGTTAGAAATAGCATTACTTATTCAAGTTAATGTCAGAAAATTAAACATGGTGTATCTTACAGGAACATGGGAGATGTGACATGATAAAAGCTAGGACACATTTTTCTCTGCAAGAGACAACTGCTGAGCTGACGTTCTGCCTAAAAAGTCCAATAGATAAAACACTAGGACTTGACCAGCATAGGCTTCAAGCCATGTGATCTGACTCACTCTGTTGTATAATTTGGTAGCTTCCTTCCAGGAAGACACCGGAATTGAAGTACTCCATTTTGAAATAATTGTACATATTTTAACCGAAGAAAATGGTTCTAACTTTTCTAGATCTGCTTGGTGATCACCTACCTCATTTCTTTGTATTAACCCACCATAATGAGGCTTTGTTAACCCTTTGGACAGCCAAGTGTTGTGACTTTTTAGGTATGAGCTTGGACTGTCACATGGTTGACTTAGCACCAGTGAGCACTTCACAAGCACAGATTCATTTTCCTCAGTTTGTTAAGTGGCTAATTATAAAGGTTCACAAAAGAATTGACACAAGGGAAGGAGCGAGCCACACTTCTATCGGCAGTCCCATGAGGCCTGCACAAGTGTCATTTGTAAAACAGAGCAGAAATTAAACAATGGCTATAATAAGGTCTAGGTGGTGGATAATGAAAAAAAACTTCCTGTGTAGATGCAAAACAGGCACTAAATGGGTTGTTTTTACGTTTGACAACAGGCCCCTTATGTAACTCTTCATGAATTCAGTCTGCCTTTAAGGTAATATTCTTGGACTAGACGGTAACAAGCTAAATAAAATGACTACTATTTATTTTGTGTCTGTGGTTGTGATTTCCAATTTCATTTCCATACTGTAGTATATCAATAAGATTTTTTTAAAGCAGAGTATGGTGCATGCACAGTTTCCCAAATAAGAAGGTATTTAGGAATTTGGCAGTAGATATAACTGCAAGATGAGCAGTGTTTTATTTTAAGAACAAATGCAATCGATGTGTTAAATCATTTGTTCTATCTACAGTCGTCAACTCCTTGTTATGAATAGTTGAATTTAAACTAAAGAATAAATTTAAGCAGCAGCCTTTTCCTTCCCTGCAAGATTTATATACAGCAAATTGGACTTACTTTATTTTGTCGCTTTAAGTATTTAATGAAATTGAATGAAAGTCTTTTTTGTGCATGTGCTGTTTCTCCCTTCCACCATAATACAGCTACTCTCTATGCATAGTGTTTGCATCATTATGTAAGACATTTGCAAATATGTATGATGTGTTTGCCTATGGGAAAACCCTCTCTTCTAATGTATTCATGAAAGATGAATTAACAGTGCTTTAGGTATGATAAAGAGATTCATAGTATAGTCTATTCTAATGCTGATATTAAAAAGCAAGCTCATCATTTAATAAGAAAAATGTTAATCTTCTACGATCATGGCAATATGTTTTATTTGAGAATGTCTTCCTTCCTCCATTGTCATCTTATTAGTTATAATTTTAATTTATCATTTGTATTAGGCTGGTATCTAGATAATGGTCAGGTCACCATTGTGCTGACATTGTACATAGACAGCATCTCTACCAGAAAGATCTTTGTGCCTGTTTTCTTTCTTTTTCTAAGTTTATTTCTTCCCTTGATCTTCCTCTTTTCTCCACAGTGGAGACTTCAAACATATGTCCTCCAGGATGCTGATATGACACTTTTGCCACAAGAAAAAACACAAAGAATCCAGGTATGAAATGATTTTCTACAGTATGATGCAGTCCTTAATTTTTTCCAGCTCCCTGTATTTTACTGGACAAAATATAAGCATTCTCTGGCCACCTGGTCAGGTATGCTAGCAACCTGCCCACAGCTATCTGTTTTGCCGTCACATTGTCCATTTATGCGTTGTTGGCAGATTTACTGGTTTCTTTGGCTCTGTCAGCTGAGGTCACAATGTTGCACTACAGCCCAAACTACCCAGTTGTCCTCTGCATGTTGATTACTGTGCTGACCCTAGTCCAGGGCAGACCAACTGCCCTCCTTAGGAAGGATGCTCAGACACAAGATGCAAAGACTTAGATTCAGAGTCACATAGGCAACCCAGAAGCAATTAGCTTGAGTTACTTCACTCTGAAGAGCAGAAACCCAATTTAGCAGAGCTACCAAACTTCAACTCTTATTGTATTGCATGGAGACATTCAGTGGGACAGGGGAAAAGGACTATGAAGGATTATCCTGGGCAAGGACAGACAGAAATCCAAGAAATTAAATCCTTTGTCTGTTCTCACACATGCCAGGTCCTTGTCTATTCATCCTTTTCTGTGTAGCTCACTGTCAACTTCTGAAGGCTTGCTGCTACTGCATCCCTATATTAATTCTTTCTCATGCTAGCACTCCAAATTTCTCAAGCACTTACTTGTAATTTCTTGTAATCTGCACCAATTTCCTGCGTATAATCCCCTGGGTAATGTACAACAGTCAGTGAGAACATCCTCTGTGAAACTACCCTGCAGTTAAATACATTTTCTCATTGAAACTGAAGGATTTTGCAGAAACTGTGGTATCAATGGCACTTTTGTCAGTAGTGGATTTGGATTCACAGTCTGTAATTTAGGAAATACCCAGACTCAGGACCCTGTTCAGCTGCAGTCAAAGAAAATGTTTCATCCCACAGGATTTTGAGACAGACTGAGTTTCTTTTAGCACACGAGGGCACCAGCCAGTGGATTATTACACATCCTGACCTGGTAGCAGTACTCACAGGCTCTCATTGCATAGATTTCTGAAACATGAAGAAATTCAACTTTTTTTGACTGAGATCTTGAATTCTGTTTATAAATGTGTTTTCTTCCTGCATTAATTTCACTTATGACTATTTTTTCAGAAAAGCAAGTGTGTTGTGGTTTAGTCCCAGCAGCAACTAAACCCCACATGGTCGCTTTCTCACTCCTCCCCATGGTGTGATGAGGAGGAGAAAATACGACATGGATTGAGACAAGAACAGGGAGGGATCACTCACCCATTATGGTCACAGGCAAAATAGACTTGACCCAGGGAAGAAAAATCAATTTAATTTGTTACCAATCAAAGAATAGGATAATGAGATAAAAAAACAGATCTTAGAAACATCTCCCCACCCCTCTCTTCTTCTCAGGCTCAGTTTTGCTCCTGATTTTCTCTACATCCTCCCCTCCAGCAGCACAGGAGAATGGGGGTTGTGGTAAGTTCATCACACATTGTCTCTGCCACTCCTTTCTCCTGAGGGGGTAAGAGGACTCCTCACACTCTTCCTCCGCTCCAGCATGGGGTCCCTCCCACGAGAGAGGGTTGTCCACAAACTTCTCTGACATAAGTCCTTCCCACAGGTTGCAGTTCTTTACTAAATGCTCCAGCTTGGGCCCCTTCCACACTTCAGCACAGGCTTCCCATGAAGTCAGGGGCTTCTTTAAACACAGCCACCTGCTCTGGCTTGGGGTCCTGCCTAGGCTGCAGGAGGGTCTCTGCTCCCCTGTGACCCTCCATGCCTGCAGGGTCACAGCCTGCCCTCTTGCTACAGGGGAAACTCTGCTCCAGCCCACCTCCTCCTCACCTTTCTGAACTGACCTAGCTATCTACCTACTTATCTCTCTCACATTCTACTGAAAGTCTCTGTGTTTTCCCCTCTTAAGTATGTTAATCACAGAGGTGCTAATTGACTCAGCTGTGGCAAGAAGCAGGTCCAACCTGGGGCTGGGGAAGCTTCTAGTTTCTAGCAGCTTCTGGCAGCAGCCACCTCTTCCCTGCTATCAACCCTCCCTGCTACACAAACCTGTTACAGAGTGCACTGTGCTTCGTAAGCCCATTGGCCCCAAACACACTTGTTAAAGAAAATACAGAAGGAAATAACAGATGGTCATTCATTGCATTGCTTTCTTCATCTTCATATTTTCCTATTCAGTGCCTGTTCCTGTCTTCTGCTGGTCCCTGTTGCTCAACCGTCTCAAACACATCATTAGGTTCTCAATAAGAGTTCTGGGTGTTAAGGATAGAAAATCCTTCGAGTTTGCCTCTTGATGCAATAAGAATTCTTGGTGCAAAGAATTCTTACCACCTGTTGTGATAAATCATAGCCATGATTTTTTGGATTTGCTTGGCAAACTTTCCTCACTTGTCAAACAAGGATACAGTGGTAAATATCTGAGCAAACTCATAGGTGGGTCTGACTTTTAAGGATCCAAGCCATCTTAAATCTGGCTAAAGCATGTTTGTTTTAAGTGAAGGTCAGTTTAGATATTACTAACAAAGATTTATATTTCACCTGATATTTTTGTCAAACATTGAAGAGGAGCTCTTGGAACTAATGGAATTACTATCATAACCTAGTGTTTCTTTTTATGGTAGGGCAAGAGGGTCCAAAGGAGAACAGAATGGTACCAAGTCTTGATTAAAAGCCTACACTAACAAGATTTCCAGACTTGTTCTGAAAATTAAAGTGAGGATCAGTACCTGTTTTACAGAAAAAGGCTGTAATCATCTGCTTCCTATATTTTCAAGATAGATAACTGAAATATTAAAAGATATTTATAGATGGATAGATAGAGATGTAGAGTGGATATAAATATATAGGCTATATGTTATATATATATGTGCCTCATTCATGTGATTAAAATGCCTGTCACAGAGCAAAGACAACATTTTTATCATATTGCGAAATCTGTATAATAATCCTAACATTTCCCTTTAAAAACCTCTTTAAATATGGTTTGGCATATAAATTGAACTCTAGTGGGTCTGCGGCCTCACTGTACAGAAGCACAAGGGGAAGGGCCTGGCATGCCATGGCTGTCAAAGTAGTTCATAATTGCATACACACCCTCGCTAGTTTCAGGAATATATCTGACATGTGAAGCCTGTTTGATATCTGCCTAACCATTTATAAGTGCAGTTACATCAGCAACATCCATGATCGTTCTAAGTGGATGCATAAATCTGACAAATAGTTGCATAATCACTTGTGTACATTGACCGGAGCCTCTATAACATTAAGAATTGGGACCATGACTTTTTTTTGTCGAAGTCAGTATTCACTGCCCTAAGTTACATGGATTCATTTCAGTTTAGTATATACATTCAAAATAAATGAATTTGCATCTTTAGATGGTAAAATATTTACCATTCAAATTAATAAATCTTTCATTAAAAATAAATCCCAAATATTCTCTGGGTAGTGTTTGAAACCATCATTAATGGATTCTGTTTCAGTTTTGATTTTTATTTTTTTTTAATGTCTGCCCTATCCATTTTAAATTTTAAGCATAACAATGTTTCTCTCACTATTTGAACCAAGCTATTATTAAGGGATTGAAGTTTTCTAGTGAATGAAGCAGCCCAACTGCTTTTCATGACAAAGTTGGTAATTAGAAGGCCAATTTAATGGTGAATCAGGCAGAAATATTCAAACCATGACAAATGACTTTAATAATACAGCTTGCAATGCTTGAACAGAAATAAATTTCACTTCCGAAACTCTCGCCTTTTTCTGCCTGCCTGGAAGATAAAACTGTCCAGGAGGTATTTTGTACCCTTTATTCAGTAAAGCTTTTACTAGAACTTAAGCAGGCCAAATAGCTTGCAAATGCAAAAACATCATTCAAGTTCTTATGATTTCTTTTTCCTGAAGGTAGGCTGTGTTGAGAATTCTGTATAAGTCAAAGATTTATTTTTTCTTACATCCTGCTTAACCACTGCAATAGTGTTTTATTGTTTTACCTCTGACTTGAAGCATTAGCAGTAGTCTATATTGGCTTCAAAACTGAAAGCTAATTTCAGTGTTTGTCATAAGTTTGTTAAGACCACATGCATTCCACAGTTTGAAAAATTTCATTATTCTGTCCATGCTGGGGCTTCGTAATTGGATAGTAAGGATGTTCAAAGACTAATTTAGTGAATTGCACAATATTTTAAATGGAATTATGCAGGTTTATGGGGCCTCAGGGGATTGAGCTAGGAGCCTCTTGAGAAAATCTGTTTATCAGTAAATGATATTAGCAGCTTTCACCTAGCTTTTGTCTTCATTAAATTGCTCCTCTTCCAATTGAGGGTCACATCTGAGGACTGCTTTGATAATTTGTCATTATTGTCTTGTTTATTGGAGCATAAAGTTGATACAGCAGAGGTTGTACAGTTTATATACAATGTGCAAAGAAGTTTTTCCTACCAGCCCTGCCAACTCTTTATCGTAGTAAAAAATGTCAGGACACAAGATACTGTAACTTGTCCAGTATTCTAATACACATTAAATCAGCATGACTCTGTGTGTTAATTTCTTAATATTTTCTAATTGAATGTATCATTTTATAGTCCAGATTACATCAGATTGTGATTTCTTTCCTTCTATCATTTTCAACTTCTGCTTTTAAATATTTATTTTTTTAAAGAAGTAAAATTTTGTTTTCTGTTAGTATGCCCCTTTTCCAAACATACTCTGGATTTACGCTATTACAAATCTGACCAGAATTTGTCTCAACCTATTGAAATAAATTTTCCATAAAACAGTGTACGTAGCAGACAGTCTATATTTTAATGCACCATTGCCGCATTTACATTATAGTTTGCAATATAGAATTTCAGTAAAATGATATTTTACTCATATTTATGGGAGGTATAGTCGTAAATATAGGCAGGCTGTATCAATCAACTATTTGTTTCCTTTCATGTTATCAGCACCATAGAAAAAATTTATTTCTCCAACAGAAACTGTAGGTGAGATGTACCAATACTACAAAGTCTATATAGATTGAGAGACTATTGACCAACTTTAGAGAGGCTTTCTTCAGGCCTCCTGTCTGTGAATTATGTCCCCTTTCAAACTTCATTTATGTGTAGAGATCATATACTTTTTATAACAGATATGAATTAGGCTTATTTAAACCACTTGAAAAGGCTTGGCAGTATCACTATATTTTTTATGCTCAAACTATCCTGCAGACTAACATAGGAGTGAAAGAGCATTCTTCTTATTAAATTTGATACCAGTTTCCTAAGAAAAACTGAAACTTCTGAAATGCAACGTAGTCAGGTTTGAAACAAGAATGTGAGGGGTTTTTTTGTTTTGTTTTGGTTTTTTTTTAATTAAAAAGGAAGTACATTCCAGACAATCACTAGTCCTCAGCATTAGTTGATGACAACCATGTTATCTGGAACCCTTGTCACAGGAAAGTTTTACTTCACAAGAAACTGCCTGGAAGGTGATTTCAATATCAAAACAGATTGTATTGATTTATGAGATTTCAGTGTTTAAAGCAAGAGACTTCAACCTCAGTTCTGTGTTGTTGTGAGAGGATTCAGGTGCCAAAAGACATGCAGGGCACAACCCCAGTCCCTACTCATGACCAAAGTAGATCCTTCAGTCTGAAAGATTAAGGCAGTCTGGTCTGGAGACTTGTGACAAAAATCCTATGAAGTTGCATACATTCCTAGGCAGAGCATCCCAAACTATCACGCCAGTCTGTAGGTCACACTTTGTTATCATACACAAATGACTCATTCATCTTGGCCACAGGCCTTCAACTCATCCTTCCATCCTTCTTCTTTTCCTCGCTTTTCTCCATGTGCTATTCTCCTTTCCTGCGGGATAGCACTAGCGTTTTATATCCCCATTTACCTTCTCAAATTACCTCAATGCCTTTCTTCAGTGGAGTCAATGTGCAACTTTTAATAGAGCCATAAAGGTGAAGACTGCAGCTAAAAGCCTTGTGCCTGGATTATATTAGTAGTTTGATGAACATTTTTAGTTGTTCTACAGGCTCCTGTGCAGTTTTCTGTCTTAAACATTTGCTGATCTTGGCTTCTTGCTTGACATTTCCATGTCATGTTCTCATGCTGCTGCAGAACCCGTTTAAAGAACAGAGGTTTCTATTTAAACTTCAATTCTGTCTTGGCTACAAGATGTATCTTACTTATTTTGAGCGGGAAACCTCTTGCTATTAAGAGCTCAGGATATAAATAGCAAGAACATTGTGCATGTTGGATCTTAGGGATGTACAGATACCATAAAATTTATGGGAAAACGCAATGGTTCCATTATTCCTTTATTTGGCACAAAGCAAAACCAGTCCAGGTATTTCACACTTTTGGGTATTTTCAGAGAGAACTGTCTCTCTCCAGTGACTGTAAGAGGAACTGCAGTATGTGCACTTCACTTACTAGTAGTTGCAACACATTTGGAAAGCAGTTAGCTGATCCAGATCCTACCCGTTGTTTCTGCAGCTTTTCCTTTATTTTCTGAGACCAGGAGAACTTGTCCACTTTTCTCTCCTGGTGAGGAACTTTAGAAAGGGAGCAAACAAAACAGGTCTTTGTGGCTGAGTGACTTCTTACGCACTGTGCATCAAGACTCACCGCATAAACAGCTTCAGGCATGGTAGCCTAGAGAGTCTTCTCCCCTCATTTTACTTTGGCATTCTTATAACTGGTGACAGGTTTATGCTGCTTCACCTCTGAGCTGAGGTTGCTGTCCATTTTAAATGTTTCTGAATCTTGCACACTTGGCTACAGTGAGTAATACTTTCTTTAGGAGCTAAGAGCTGGTAAGGAGCTGAAGAAGTTGCAAAACTGGTCTGGGTTGAGTGCCCCAACAATCATAGGTTGAAGGTTCCTCCAGTTTGCTTTTAGAAGAAAGAAGCCAGCCAGCTATTGTTCCCCTAAGTGACTTACGTAATGCAGGGTATGGAGTAAGACAGTGGTCTCAGGCACCCTCACTCACTTCTTGGTATAGGTGCCTAGCCCCAGGAAAGGACAGGATTTAAAATAGTTCTTTCCCTTTCATGCTTCCCCTTGGCTGTTTAAGGCAGTGAACTCATCCCCCTTTTTTCCACCTAACTTAGCACTTTGCTGCTTTTGTGAGTTCTAATCCTAGACACTGAACATTTCCCATCCTATTGTGAAAATACTTAGAATCGTAACTTGTTTTTTTTTTTTTTTTTAAATTTGGTTACCAGGGAGCTGGTATATGAAAAGTAAGCATGGGATCACTGAGAATCAGGACATTCCAATCCTTTTCCAATCTGGTCCTCACTGAACACAGGGCATGGCAGTGACTCCTACAGATTCAGAAACTACAAGTCAAATCCTTGTTACCACAAGGGTTATTTGCCATCTACGACCCTTTAAATGGCACCTAAGGCATGCCTGTACCACAATAAGATTATGACTGAAGTTACTGTAGGAGCTCCCTGAGCTGGCTCTGTGAGACATGCCTTGTACTAAGAGTCATGTAGTTATGGCTGAAGGGAGTCCAAATACCTCTTGAGCAAATTTCTAGCATTTTGGTTGTCCTGAGCTCTGTACTGCTGCATGCATCACTGTAACTGCACTAGCTCAGGTATCGATAGAAGTGTAGGCACGAGGCTAGCACATATACATTTGGTTGTAGTGCCAGCATAACAAAACCAGCTGCCAGGGTCCCAATGATGTGGAAATAGCATCAGCAGCTGAGACAGACATGAAAACTTTACTGGTGATGCAAACTTTTCCCTGGATCTCAAATGGAATGAGTGTGGGGCTAAGATTATATTTGCGTAATGTTTTGTGTCAGAAAAACATGAGGGATTTTGTGGAACCAAAACATACAAAGGATTGTATTGGCCTCATACCATCTTTCTGATACAGCCTTTTCTGGAAATGAATTAGTTTGATGGCAGTTGGAAAGTGGAGAAGGATGGTAGAAATTGTCCTCAATGAGTAACTCTTTGCCTACTATGAATGTGAAAGCAGACAATATGTCTAGTTAGAATCCATATCTGATTTTTATATGGCCATAAAAGAGGTAAAAGACATTTCACTCAGTGTCATGTACTGTTTTGAATAAAAAGCTAGATCTCAAGCAAACCTGAAATGAAGCCTGTCTACTTTGTTTGCAACTTTTATGAGAGGATGCTCACATAAGTTTGATACTGCACATGCTAGCATGTCTTGTAATGCTCAGTAACACATATCTGGGGCTTCAGCACAAATAATTTTGTTGTCTTACCGCAACTAAGCTAAGTAAGCTATACATTATGTATGTTTTGCATGTGTGAAAATCATTTTGACATGTGGAATAAATAAGTTTACAAAACCAGAAAAAATATTAGACTATCTGCAAATATTCTGAACACCTGAATGTGAGGGGACATAGACGTAAGTTAAAAGAGAACATCCAGCTCCAACTATTGCTTTGAGAGAAAATTAAAGTATTAAATAATTTAAATATGAAAGTGAGATTATCACAGGGGCCGATGCAAAAGTATAAACTTATGGCTCCCAGCTGCAGTGGGGGCAGCTCAGCCACTGTGAATACAAGGACACACACTTGTTCTCTGTGTTAATCTGTTCTGTGTTTATATATGTATTTTTCAATTCTCAGAGGACATCAAAATGGTAATGATTTCCTATTTTTGTAAACAAATGGAAATACAACCTTTCATGACAGCTGTTACTTCAAAAATGATCTAAAATATTTATGCAAATTACAGTTTTTAAAATCTTCTCACTGAACATGTTTTCCCTTTTTGAGAAAGACTCTGACAATTAAAAATAAAAACAAAAAAGCATCAGAACCGTGCCTGTTATTTAGTCCGTAACAAAGGCAGCTTTATATAGTCTTACTGTGAGTCTCTTTTATCCAAGCAACCTTGCTTAGTAAAATTGGACAATTTATCACCCCAGTGCCTGCAGCAGTAAGCACTACATGCAAGTGATTAGTTTGCCACTTCAGCTACCAGCTTTGATACACATCTGAGAAACCTGTAGTCTGAATGAAAAGGTCAGTGTGGAACTTAAACTAACTCTTAGGGACCAGATGGCCCAGGGGACTAGCAGTAGGTTATGGTGTCTTCTGCCCTCTTGGGAGTAGCTGAGACCTGGTAGCATCTGAAGGTTGATCCTCACAACATCCCAGAAGAGGGAATTCTGGCACACTCTAGCACAGAAGGTAGGAGATATGATGTTGGGTGTGTAAGCGGGATGTCAAAATGTGCCACATGGTCAACAGAGACACGCACAGTGACTCCGCTTATGACCTGTGGTTGCCTATCTTCCTCTCCCATAACTGTGTGGACTAACAAGGAGAACTATGTCTCTAGATTAGACACTTAGCACTGGAAAGAATTAATACAAACTTCTGGTTGTGCTTTCTGCACTTAATCTCACAAAATCCAGGAATTTGCTGGATCTGAAGATGACAGTCTCTTTTGAGTCCTGCAGCAGGTCTCTCCTGAGGCCCAACACTCAGGCTAGCTTGGCAAACTTGCACTTCCAACACTTGTTTTGTGAATACATAAGCAAACGGATTTCAATCTCCAAGGCTTTCGCAACCACCAAATTCAATTACACGATGCAAAACAGTGTATAAATAACAACAGTAATTTTTAGGATGCACCCCGCCTTATCTGAGCTGAATAAATTCTTCACAAGTCATTGTATGTTTAGAAGCACAAGAAAAGGTTCTGAGAAGGATTTTCTCTGTGGGAGTATCAAAAGGTAACTGTAATAATAATTCTGTCTGCATTTGAGGGGTAACAGTCGAAGGTCTCCTTGAATCCAGTAGCACCAGTAGTTAGACTGTACACAGCTGGAAAGAAAAGAAAGAAAAAAGAGAATTTTGACCTCTAGATTCTAAATAACTGAAATGAAAAACAGTACTAGTGTAATTTGGCTAGTGAGTCAATAGTGGAAAAGGGGAACCTTACTTTATCTGAAGCTGCAATAGGCTTAGAGTTAAAAACAATTTAATCACATTAAAAAATAAATGAGCAAAAGAGAAAATTTTTGGCTGTAATTTTTCATAAATACTTCACTGTAGATCTGCCTCAAACTAGAGATTTCTGAGATTTCTGAAGAGCTGGTAGCAGAGTGTAATAGCAGGAGTGACTTCAGACTTGTGAATGCATGGGGTATCCAGGCAGCCTGGGATTGAGGTCTGATTTCTACCTAAATTTTATGCTGAACAAATCAAAGTCATTAACACAAATGCTTAAAGCATGTTATAATCTGTTGAGAAACCTAGATACCTAATAGACGTAAATGAAGCAGATCTCTATAAAATCAGGCCTTTCTGGCTACTCTGGTTTCATAGAGGGATTCAACAATTATTATGTATTGTACAGATAAATGGAGGAAGGAGAATGTCTCAGAAAGCCTGTGGTGACAGATCCTCAGTGCTTATCCGACGTGCTGTATCCAAGCCCCTGCTTCTCTTGAAGCATATGGAACTTGGGCATGGACAGTCGGACAGATCTGCCGGGCTCCTAATGTCCAGGCACTGCTCAGGTGTCTGCTTGGGTTGGCTGCATCCTGCACCACCTTCCTGCCTGTTCACTGGGTACTCAGAGTCTCACAGCACCTTTCTTACAGATACAGTTTCAGTGAGGGGATTTCTTAGCTGCTCATTGCGACCTGCTTTGCAGCATAGTAATATATAGTAATTTTAGTATATATGTATTTTAGGGGTTTTTTGGTGTTTTTTTTTTTTTTTTTTTTCATCCTAAACAATGTATCTTAAAACAGATTTCCTCAGATCTAAAGTTTCTTTGGGATATCTTGTATATAAAATACTTGATTCTGTTGCAGATCTTGAACGTCCCATATTTAATTTCATTACAGCAGGAAATTTCTTTTGAATTCTGCTCTTTAGAAAAAGGAAGTTTTAGCCCCTCGAAGACCCAATAAATTACTAAAACAGGGCAATTTATGATCTTCCCTGCATCTCTGCAAAGAAAATTCTCCCTGCAGGTAGACTCAGCCTGTCTAAGATTCAAAGATATTAGAGGCAATTTTATGAAAGGGATCATTAATTATAAGACATGAAATTTTAATAGGAGGCTTCTTTTTCCTGATATCTTATACCAGCCAAGATCAAAGTAACTCCCATATGTTGACCTAGTAAGCATGTTAACTGAGATCATCAGCTTCTCCGGATGCTTGTCCGTCCTTTTTAACCTCAGATAAATCACACAAGTGATGTGTTTCAGTGAAGCGTTCATTTCAGTGTCACATATGTAACCATACGAGATGGATAAAATCTGCTTCTTTTTCATGAGAAGGCAGAACAGGGTTCCACCAGTGATGGTTACACGTATTTGTCAAATTCAGAAAAAGGGTTCCTGATGCCTTATCAAAGACAACCAGGATTTGCATGTTGCACATTCAGCTTGCTTACTGCTTGACAAGACGTGTAGTTGTACCTAGTCTTTTATAACAGTCATGTTAACTGTTTTCCTTCCTTATAACCATGCTCCACTCATTAATTACCTTCATCACGGTAATCCAAATTTGGCTGCTTCTTCTCCGTGCTTGTGCTCAAATACAAACGGTTTTCTTGCATTAAGGTTGAGGGCAGAAGAGATTCATATCGCTCTGCATCAATGATCTTTCCTCTTCATTACTGACTACTCCCTCCATCTTTATGTCATATGAAAACTTTATTAGTGATGATTTTATATTTTATTTCAAGGCATTGATAAAAATGTTAAATAGAACTAAACCCACTGGAACTCATCTAGAAATGTACACAGTCAACAATGATTAGTCATTTACAATTACACCTGGAGAGCTATCAATTAGCCTGTTTTTAATCTATTTAATTGGCGCTATATAACGTATTGTTCTAATTTCATAATCAAAATGTCACGAGTCACCAAGTCAAATGCCTCACAAGAGTTATAGTGTATTATATTCACAAAATTACCTTTAGTAACTAAACTTCTAATCATATTACAGTATCAAGACCAAATTTCCAAGAGCTTATATTGATTTGCATTAATTGTATTATTGTGCTTCAATTCTTTGTTAATGAAGTTCCATATAATCTTTTATGCTGCACAGGACAAGAAGTCCATTATTATCTCAACCACTTTAGATTGTGCTCTATAAATTTTGAGCTTCAAAGTAGTTTAAGAGATGTTGAAAAAACAGCAGCACCTATGGCCCAGGGAGCTCCTCTTTTAGCAACCTACTACATTTCTTGCATGCACATCAACTGTTGATTTATTGTTGATTAATTCTGGTATGTGTGTTTTAACTGAATTGCTTTTGGACTGGAAAGTGTTTCATCATCCTCTAAAGAGCCTAGATCACGTGGCTTTTTCTCGTCTACAAAAATCCTTGCTTACTGAATGTTTTGGCCTTTTCTGTGTTACTACTCACATTATGTTGTTCTATGCAGCTACATTTGTTAGGCTTTTTTTGTTGATTCATTTAAAAAATTCGTTTTTGTTATCTTTAATTCTACTTATCACAGATTCCTGTTGTGACTTTCTGTTTCCCTTATCAATGTCCTTCAGTTCTTACATCTTCATGTCTATTCAGTTCATATCAACTTATTTTTACTAGTATTATAGGTATATAATCTGTACATTGAGACTCGCGTATCTCGCAAGCACCTAATCTTTTGATAGTAGTAAGCAAATTGTTCTGGGTTCTTAGGCAGGGAGGGGGTCCGGTAGCCATTACTCTTCCCTTTTACTCTCTCTCTTACTCCTTTGCCCTTCCACTCCTGGGCTCTTGTTAATCCTCCTGCGTTAGCTGTTTTGCTAACTCCTGTGCTGGCTTCTTAGTGTGGGAGCTGGTGGGTTGTATCATATTGTAACATATTGTATATATTGTACTGCATGTTTTATTTTCTACTATTTTAATTATTTATTATTAGTAGTATCTGTACATATTGATTTAGATTTAATTAGTAAATAGTCCTTATCTCAATTTTACGAGCTTCCTTATTTCTTTTTCCTCCAATTCTTCCCCTCTACTGGAGGAGGGGAGGGGGATTTGTGAGAGCGGCTCCATGGTATTTTGCTAGCCGGAGTTAAACCATGACAATGTTTTGTAGAAAATTAATAAAGGGGAAGGAGGAAGAAAGCAGTAGCAGGAACACGATGCTGTTTCCTAGAATTGTAGTGAGTTATTTCATTCACCCAGAGGATGGGCTTCCCAGAAGAGGTACAATGAGAAATATCTACTCCCTTTATCCCAAATAGACTAAGCGAGAGTTAGTTAACAGACTGGACAAACTGGGACAGTTCTGACACAAGCAACCTCCTGTCTATGAGCTAATTCCTGGTTTTAGTTTGATATTATTATTAGATCTTTTTATTTGGTGGATCACCATTGTTGAAGAAAGAAATCACTTCTGGAGGTAGATACGTAAAGTGGACTTCAGGGTCCTTGCTTTTTCTTCCCCCTTATTGCCATCTGGAATGCAGTATCATCATATGAAGGGCAGCAGCTGTCCAGGCCAGTACTGGGAGAGAGCTGGATAGTGATGCAGAAGTAAAACGTTCTTCAGCCTCTAAGACTGAGTTGCTTCCTCCCTTCTAGCCTTACTCAAGCTGCATCTCAGCCTACCCAGTCCCATCTCAAGACCATCATTCCAGGTACTCATTCATTCCACAATAAATGGATCCCTGAAGTGCTGTATTTCGTGGTTTTGTTACCATCACCTCATGCAGGACTCACCAAATGAGGACTTCTGTGCCCTGGTGAACTGTCAATGTAAAGTGGGGCAAGTCAGCATTTCTGCAGAGGAACATCAGTCTTGTGCATTGATCCCTTATATATGCATCCCACAAAATAAGTCATCTCTCTCTTTACCTCTTTTTTTCTGCTCAGCAAAAACAAATCTTAGCCTTTTTTATTATTCTTCTAGTGAAGACATACACATTTAAGACCTCATTATTTATTAACCATTTATTTAATTTCCTTCAAATCTGTTGGGAAATTCTACCTCAGATGCAGAACTCATATGACACTATAAAGCGCATATATATATACATATACATAACATATATATACATACATATATATACATACATATATATAACATATACATATATATATATAGAACACATATATTTAAGTTGTGTTTGTAGACGAGAACCAAAATCAGATGTGCACACTGGAAATTAATTACAATTCCAAATATGTGTAAGTTACTGTATCTCCATAATCTTATATTTGTGTCATGGTTCACTCCTATGCATACAGGATGTGAGGCTGTGCACCTTAAAGCCAAGCTCAGGTTAAACTGAGATCTTTCCGTTTCTAAACTCGTACTGTAAGAATTATTTTATTATATGAGAGGGAGAAATGCACATTTTATGAAAGTGGTTGTGACTGCAGATTTCAGGGTCGATACTGTGTATCAGTTGTGATCCAGCATCTAATACTTCAAGGGAAAGCAAGGGACAAAAGCAGAAGGAACTCAGCCGATGAAGTCTCAAAGCCTTTATGATACCTGGATGCTCAGTGATGCCCAGGCATCAGATTTCAGTTGCCCAAGTAAATTTTATGGCCAAAGTACAAAAATACTTAGTGTCTCAGACAATTCTTTGGTTTCTGTGGGCTTTTCTGGATCACTCTCCACTTCTGGGATCAAGCACCCAAGTCATTTGTTGAATTTGTCATCTGGTGTCAATAACACAGGATCCCCAGCTGCAACCAACACCAGCTCTGACAGAAAAGCTGCCATCATTTGCTTAGCAGAAACCTGTGCTAGGCTTGCTCTAATTGCGTCCTCCAGAGTATTGTACATCTTTTTCCAAATGTAATAATTAGGATTCTTTGGACCAGTAGGACAAGCTGATTGCCATTAGCAGCGCCTTTTTCTCCCTGTTACCACATGTGCACTAGTGTTTGTTTTTGTTATTGTAAAAAGTAAAGTATGACTGCATTTTCCTCCTTTTGACCCGAATGCTCAGCTTGCCCCTGAACTTCTGATATGCCCCTCTGTTTCACAGTGTTTGATCTAGCCGTCTGAAATCAGGGAACACATAATAGCACAGCATCCAGAGCTCCATGTTAAGAAATTAATTTGGACAGGAAAGACTTCCTCCTTGTCACATTTTTATCACTTCAGCAGAAAGACAAGTGAGTTTAATGTGAAGGATGTGATTGAAGCTACAGTGCATCCAAGTTTCCATGACTCCCTATGGTCCCTTTCTGTGAGCAGTGCTCTGGTCCAGCCTTGTGTTGAATTTCCATCCCTTGGAAGTGAAAGTGCAAATGAGGCTTCTGTAGATCCTTCAGCTTTGTCTTGATATACAGCAGTGCTGCGTAGCCAGGTATTCAGCAAAGGTTCTTGGGAACCAAGTCTTACTTAGCATAGGTGTAACCTCACCTGAGCTTTACATAGCCTATACTTTCATGACACCTTTATTTATACTCAAGTCACATAGGAACTAGAATAAAAGAAAAATCTCCTCATCTAGCTAACAGCATGGTGTACAATTCATCACCACAGCAGCATCCTCCTGTTGCCACATTCTGTGTTTGGAAAATGCTTAAAGGACTTTCACTTCTAAATGACTTAATATGATATTGATCTCTAATTTTTCATATAGGTCACTAAACTGATTGTTGTTTTTCTTAGTCAGTGTTATAATCAACAACAAGGGAATTTATGACCTGATGGCTACTGTCAGTCATTATGCAGAGAAAATAAGCTATTCACATTTACTTCTTGTTAAGCGCAAGACACGTTAACAATATTTGGCAAAATTGTTCTATTTTTCTGGTTTTGTTTCTGTTATATATATACCAGAAACCTCACCCTTTTTTGTTACTGCATCTTCCCTGTGACTTTTTTTTTTTTTTTTACAGATGAGTTCTTTATAATCAGATGAATTTGCATCAAAATAAAAGAGAATCTGCTACAAACTTCCTGTTCTAGTCAAATGCTGAAATCAACACTTCACTAAGCAAAACAGACACAGGAAAACAAATAATTTTGTTAGCTGGTCAGAAAGATATTTCTTACTAAGTACTAAGGAAAGCATAATTGCAGATTTCTCTAAACATCATTTAAGAGAGCTTGATAAAGAGATTTTCTTCATGTACTGAAAATAAAAAATGGATGGATTTAATAAGATGATAATAAATACAAGATTAACACTATATAAACCTTAAACAACACAGCCAGTTACCTCATTTCCAAAGACATGGTTGTCACTGCATTGATAGTTTTCACATACGTATAGACCTCAAAGAGCAGCAAAATTAACCTTGAAGAGTTTTTGGCATATTGAATGTAAGGGTGATTTCTCTAACATAGTGATGAACTGAGCAAAGGTCTAATTACAATGTAAGGGTCAGGGCCTTTTTTTCTGACTTTGTCTTGTATGTGGGCAGAAAATCAAGACTAAGGTAGCCTAAATTCACAGTTTACAGGGAATTCATATAATCTAACGTGCTGCAGACATCTACACGGGATTTTGTTGTCTGACCTTCCTTTTCTGATCCTGGAAAAGAAGAGGTACGTTTAAGGAGGGAATGATTCATGTCACCACAATGTACACCATGAAGATGGGTAAGAGAAATCACATCCCAAACAAGTCTGTTTCTCTCCATTAACTGTGAGAGCCCACCATGACTAGGGGGCATATAGACGACTCTGTGGCAGACATATAGAGTTAGTGGACCTTCATGCTCCACTTGTTTAGGGGAGGATGATGCTGATGATTTTTTAAGGCTACCAGGTGTATGCCTGTGTGTGTTTCTTTGACTGTATAACTGACTCACATGTATTTACTGAATCCTGTGTGGCTAGTTTCAACATAATTTGGCAAAGAACAACTGTCTGAAAGATGTTTGGATTCTCAAACAATTGAAAATTGTATAATTCTTTATTTTGTGATTATCCTTTCCTCCTTCCCTGCCCCAGAAGACTACTGCTATGAAAGTAGAGATTTCTTAGCTGAAACTCCTATGAATGATGTTCAGATTTTGCCCAGTAGGAAACCATGCTCATCCACTGTTCTAATGTCTGTTTGGGATATTTCTCTGACCTATTTGAAGATCGTCACTTCTCTGCTTTACCTTTAGCTGACACATAGGCCATCTTGTGCTTCTACAGTTCATAGGACAGAATTAATCCCACAGAATTTCAGTGGTGTTCATTTTACTCACTTTTTTCTTTAATTTCCCACCTGTTGTTCCCCTTGACTACAGATATTCTAGGTAGATGAGTAGCAACATTGATTGGAAAAACTGAATTGTGAAGTAGAAAGAAAAATGAGGAGACACATAGTAATATTTTTAAACTATATAAAAGATGTTGAAAGAGGTCAGGATTAATGGGTTTAAATTAATGAGGTTGCACTTAGACATCTGGGAAACATTTTTAGCAGTGAAGTGGTAGATTAAGTTGCCTAGGAGGCTGTAAGAGGTCTATCGATGGAAGTTTTTAAGAACAGGTTGAAAAAACCACTGCCAGGATTGCTGCACTTATAACTGATCCTGCCCTGAGGAGTCTATTAAATTTGTGTGAATTATGAACCCTGCTCATAGAATTTATACTAATGTCACAAGAGCGTCATGATGCAAAAGACACACAGCAGAAGGCAATAGAGGCTTATCAGGAGGTGACACTACAGCACTGTTGAAGTTATGCCTTGTTTTCTCCTCCTTGTCTTCCACCTGGCTCCTCTCTTTCCCCATCAAAACACAGAGGGCAGTACAGCCCCTGGGAGTGTAGGACTGGAGAGAAGGGCTGTGCGAGGAAAAGGGACAGGACTTTCTGGTGTGTTACAGATGCACTTTCTTCATGTCTCCTTTCTTCCCCACTATTCACTCTAGCCGTATCTCAGTCATGAGGCACGGGAAACTACCCACTTTCCAGACGTGGATGCGTACCCCAGCCATGTCCCTAATGCTAAGATGGCAATCACTTCCTCCTCTGCCCCAGGAAACCTGAGCCTAAGGTCAACAAGAAAGAATAAATCTCCAACAAGTTGGGAGTTTCAGTCGCTGAGGCAAGCAACTCAGGTGCTGGCAGGATCTGCAGTGGAGCATTCCAGTGCACTGGGGTTCCCAAACCTGGGGAACCTTGGGGGGAGCTGAGAGCACTGCCAGGAGCTCAGAGCTTGTGCCACAGCAGCTGACAAGACCTGAGTGGGGACAGGAGTAATGGCAGCCAAGCTCCCCAGCACATATAAAAGAAAGCCTGAGGGAGCACCAGTGGCCAGGAACATGGCCAACAGAGCAGGCAAACGGGGCTTGGCAGCAAGGGCGTGGCATGGCAGCTTGAGTGGCAGTTCCCACGGAAGGGCATGCAGGAAGTATGCTGAAGCTCTGCCAGCTTGACCAGGGAGCAGTGGTATCCACCCAACAGAAAGCCATGGCCTCTTTCTGCTCTGCACCCACTATGACTTCTCCGACAGAGCTCTGGTGGGAACATATTGCAACCCTGGTGTCTGGCTGCAGGGTGTGCGTCCTGCTCTGATGTCAGTATTGGATGGCAGCAGTGAGCTCACCTGTGGGAGGTGTGCCCAGGGAGAGGAGCTCCTCTGCTTAGTGAGAAGGCTCCATGAGTAGGTTGAAGAGTATCAGGGAGTGTGAGAGAGAGATAGACTACTGGAATCACACCCTGCTTTCCCTGGGACAGGGCCCACAGGCAGACAGGACACATGACATGGAGGATTCCCTATCCTTTCTTCACCAGCACACAGGGGACTGGGGACAATGGCAGCAAGCTCCTACCTGGTGCAGCAGGTGAGCCCTCTCTGTGACTACCCATCCTTCCCCAGTGTCCTTATATCATAGGTATGAGGCTCTGCAGGTGGAACCAAATGATAATGAGGACAATGGTTCATCTAGCTTGGAGGTTAAGTCGACCTACGCCCTGCATTAAAACTGCTTCCAAAAAGAAACAAAGATGGGTTATTACCATAGGTGACTCCCTTCTGAAGGGAGAAGAGGGCACAATATGCAGACTGAACCCACTTCTTGGGGATGTCTGCTACCTTCCTGAGGCTTGAGTTAAAGATGTGAAGAGGAAGCTTCCTACCCTGGTCTAGCACTCAGATTGCTATGCCTTACTGATTTTTCAGTTAGGCAGCAATGAAGTTGCAGCAAGAAGTCTGTGGGCAATCAAGAAAGACTTCAGGGCCTTGGGACCACTGGCTAAGGGTTCAACACAAGCAGTGTTCTCTATTCTTCCAGTTGCAGGGAATGATGAGGGAAGAAACAGGAAGATCCAGCAGATCAATACCTGGCTCAGCCCAGATATCTTCACCAATGCACTCAGAATGGGCAAACAGGAGGGACTGGAAGCCATTGCACAGCAGGAAAACTATGATGTAGTTGTCATCATGGAAACATGGTGGGGTGACTCACACAAGTGGAGGGCTGCAATGGATGGTTGTAACCTCTTCAGAAAGCATAGGCAAGGAAGGAGAGGTGGCGGCCCCTTATTTTAGAGAGTGTTTTGATTGTCTGGGGCTTAATGTTGGTGATGATAGAGTAAGAATCAGGGGGAAGGTCAACAAGGCAGATATCATGGTAGGAGTTTGTTATAGACCAGGATGAAGAGGCAGATGAAATATTCTATAGGCAGCTGGGAGAAGTCTCACAATCACTAGCCCTTGTTCTCATAGGGGACTTCAACCTAACAGATGTCTGCTGGAAATACAATACAGAGAGGAAACAGTCTAGGAGGTTACTGGAGTGGGTGGAAGATAAGTTCCTGACACAGCTGGTGAGTGAGCTAAAAAGAGATGGGTCCCCACTGGACCAGTTGTTTGAAAAGAGAACTTGTCGGTGATGTGATGTTTGAAGACCATCTTGGGCTTTGTGATCACAAAATATGGAGTTTTCGGTTCTTGGAGAAGTAAGGAGGGTGTTCAGCAGCACTGCTACCTTGGACTTCCGGAGGGCTGACTTTGGCCTCGTTGACGTAGTTCCTTGGGAGACAGTCCTGAAGGGCAAAGGAGACCAGGACGGCTGACATTCTTCAAGGGAGAAATCTTAAATGTGCAAGAGTAGGCCATCCCCATGTGCTGAAAGACAAGATGACAGGGAAGGAGACAGGCCTGGCTGAACAGACAGCTTTGGCTGGAACTGAGGGAAAAAAGGAGAATATATGACCTTTGGAAGAAAGGCCAGGCAACTCCAGAGAACACAAGGATGTCATGAGGTTAGGCAGGGAGAAAATTAGAAGACCGAAAGCCCAAGTAGAAATTAATCTGGCTAGTGCTGTAACAATTAAAAATGTTTTTACAAATACATTAGCAACAAAAGGAGGGCTAAGGAGAATCTCCATCCTTTATCAGGTGCAGAAGGAAACATAGTGACAAACAATGAGGAAAAGGTGAGGTACTTAAAGCTTTCTTTGCCTCAGTCTTTAACAGTAAGACTAGTTGTTCTCACAGTACCCAGCCCCCTGAGCTAGAAGACAGGGATGGGGAGCAGGATGAAGCCCAGATAATCCAAAGGGAAATAGATAGCAACGTGCTACACCACTTAGACACACACAGGTCTATGGGGCCAAATGGCCTCTACTCAAGGGTACTGAGGGAGATGGCAGAAGTGCTCACCAATTCACTTTCAATCATTTATCAGCAGTTCTGGCCAACCAGAGACATCCCAATTGACTGGAGGTTAACAAAAGTGATGCCCATCTACAGGAAGGAGGATCCAGGGACTGAGTCCGTCTGTTGGTGCTGGGGAAGGTTAGGGTGGTTAGGGTACAGATCATCTTGAGTGCCATCACGCAGCACATAACAGGACAACCAAGTGATCAGGCCCGGTCAATATGGGTTTATGAAAGGCAGGTCCTGCTTAATTAACCCGATCTCTGATCTCCTTCTATGACAAGGTGACCTACTTAGTGGATAGGGGAAAGGCTGTGGAAGTTGTCTACCTATACTTTAGTAAAGCCTTTGACACTGTTTCCCACAGCATTCTCCTGGAGAAACTAGCGGCTCATGGCCTGTATGGGTGTACATTTTGCTCGGTAAAAACCTGACTGAATGGCCAGGCCAAAAGAGTTGTGCTGAACTGAGTTGAATCCAGTTGGTGGCCAGTCACAAGTGGTGTTCCCCAGGGCTCAGTACTGGGGCCAGTTCTAATATCTTTATCAATAATCTGGATGAGGAGATTGAGTGAATCCTCAACAAGTTTGCAGATGAGACCAAGTTGAGCGGTAGTGTTGATCTGCCTGTGAGTAGGAAGGCTCTATAGAGGGATAGGGACAGGCTGAATCAATGGACTAAGGCCAATTGTGAGAGGTTCAACAATGCCAAGTGCCAGATCCTACACTTGGATCACAACAACCCCATACAACATTATATATTTGGGGATGAATGGCTGGAAAGATGCCCAGCAGGAAAGAACATGGGGTTGTTGATCAACAGCCGGCTGAACATGAGCCAGAAGTGTGCCCAGGTGGCCAAGAAGGCCAATAGCATCCTGGCTTGCATCAGAAATAGTGCGGCCAGCAGGAGCAGCGAAGTGATTGTCTCCCTGTACTGGGCACTGGTGAGGCCACACCCCAAATACTGTGTTCAGTTTTGGCCCCTTCACTACAAGAAAGACATTGTGGTGCTGGAGCATGTCCAGAGAAGGTCAACGAAGTTGGTGAAGGGTCTAGAGCACAAGTCCTGTGAAGAGCAGCTGGGAGAACTGGGGTTGTTCAGCCTGGAGAAGAGGAAGCTGAGGAGAGACCTTATCACTTTCTACAACAAAATGAAAGGAGGTTGTAACGAGGTGGATGTTGGTCTCTTTTCCCAGGTTACAAGTAACAGGACAAGAGGAAACATCCTCAGGTTGTGCTGGGGAGGTTTAGATTGGATCTTAGGAAAAATTTCTTCACAGAAAGGATTATCAAGCATTAGAACAGACTGTCCAGGAAGTGGTTGAGTCACTATTGCTGGAGGTATTTAAAAGACATGTAGATGTGACACTTAGGGACATGGTTTAGGGATGGACTTGGCAGTGCTACATTAATGGTTGGACTTGATGATCTTAAAGGTCTTTCCCAACATAAATGAAACTATGATTCTAAGTACCAGTGGTGCCAAGACGGTGTTAACCCTCAGTAGGCTTCTTTCTTCTTGTTCTCTCTTTCTTTTCATCTCATTTACTTTCCTTCAGGTCTTTATCCTGATTCACCTCTTTTCCCTCTCCTTCTTCTTCTTAGTTACCTCCTCATTTGCCAATTACCATTTTTCTTGCCCAATTTTCCATCTCTTTGAATATCTCCTTCCTTTATCCAAAGCCATTTTGTTTCTTTGTTATATGCTTCCTCTTTCAGAACTAAATCTTCTCATTCCAAATTAGACTAGTTCAGGATAATTGAATCAAAGTAAGATCTGTGTAAATAAAGAGAACTGTGGAGGTTTACTGTTAGTACAATATTTAGAAAAAAACCTTTGCCTTTGATTGAATTAGGTAAGTTTTCATTGCCTGAATCCTCTTCCCTCTATACAGTCCACCACACCACCCTGTGACCAAAAATTATCAGATTTTGGGTTTGTTTCTGTCATTTTGAAACAAAGTTCAGAACATGTTGTAGAGCTGTTCTGTTTTTTTCCTGGGAATTCTCTCAGACTCAAAGTAAAAACATACTTAGGCCAGTATTTACCCCATCTTATACAGAATAATTGTTTTATAGTCAGAATATGCATATGTCAGCCAAAATCTCAGTTCTGTAAATATATTCTTTGCTAGAAAATATCCTAGTTCTTTTCCCTGTAAAGTATTTCACAAAATATGAAAGTAGTGACACACAGGTATACACATACATTTGTATAACCTTTGTTTAATAAATGTATACGTAGCTTGAGGACTAATTAAGAGAGACAGAAAAAAAATTAAAGATAAACATACATTAAGAGAAAACACAGCAAGGTGGTCAGCTATCACTGGAACTGTAAAATTTAGAGAAGGGGTAAATTAAATAGTGTTAAACCTGGGGATACTTATTAAGCCACCAGTAGGGAGCAAGATGATGATGTCACACCTAGCAGAGGGAGGAAGACTCATGTAAAGTTGGATGAGATCCAGTTTGTGCCGTAGATTTATGCAGTTAATTTTGTCCCTTGACTGCATTCAGATGAGCATTTCTCCTCGACATACACCAAGAAAATTGCTGCATTATAGCTGTGTTAATGGTAATCAGCATGCTAATGAGCACCAGAAGGTCGTTACAGAAAAGAGAGGTTCAAAGATGTATAACCTAGAGGAGAAGATGAAGTAAATCTTTAGGGAATGCAAGCGTCTTGTTTGTAGGTCATAGATTATTTGTTTTGGTCATTGTAGAGCACAGAGAGTTTAATTTAAGGACAGAAAAAGATTAAGCTTTTGGAATTTTAGGAGCAGCATAACTTAATTAAATATATGCCTATGAAGTAGACATCAAACAGCGCTGAATTGTTTTTATTCTATTCGAATGTGTTCCTCGGTAGAGATTGTACACGTGTAGTTTATGTCTTTCAGGACATGCATCTAACACTTATTCTTGCTTAATATAAAATCAGAATAAAACTACACTTAGAGCATTTTGTATTTTGCTAATGACACAAAGTAAATGAGGAAAGGTTTTGCAGAAAGAAAATCAGAGCAAGCATGTCAAAATATAAAGTGAGCATTAAATGGAAGTATAATCAGAGTAAAATGAAAATCTACCAATGTGTAAGAGATGCCAGTGAGATAAAAGAAACCATGTGAAATAGTAGTTATAAAATTAGTAAAAAGTTGGATTTCAGTTACATAAATATCATAGGGAGCATGCAAAATGCTAAATTGGTAAATATCTTCCTATTTAATTCAAGTTTCTATTTCTATTTCAAAAGGATAATGTGATTTCAGAAAAGAACATGTATATGCATTTTGATGGTTTTCTCAGAGGGAAAATTAGTCTGAATAAGGACTATATATGTTTTAGGAGAAGCTCTCAGGGATAGGGAGACCTTACAGAAACAGTGAGAGAATAGATTTATAGGAGGTGTAACATATAATCTAGGCAGACTGGTTTTCCACGCAGAACTTCCAAAAGAACTCCAGTGTCCCCATATTAGCAAGTAACTGACACAGTTGGAATTGAAAGGAGCACAGTACCTCCCAGCACCAGCAAGAAAAATGGGAATACAAGTTTTAAAAGGACATCTGCACGTATGTGGTTGAATAGGTCACACCAAGCATTGTCTGAACTCTAGAAACTAGAACACCAGTCCAAACTTGAACACCAGTCCAAACAAGCCTCTCCACCTACCTTTTGTGGATTTTTTGGTCACTTTATTGATGGGTCTTAGAGGGAAAAAGACCTTAATGTGGAAAACTGAACACATGGAAAAGCCTCCACATGATCTCAGTGCATTCATAGACACTCAGAATATCTTTACCTCATATACTGTTAATCTAGTTCTTCTGTCATGGAAGAGTTCTTTTTTGGTAGTGTAAGGTTTGGTTTTTTTTTTTCTGTCATACAAATTTATTGAGCTTTTCTTCAAAATAAGTTAATTGACGATTTAGTGACAAAACAAACTTATCTTGAGCCATGGGGCAAAACCCCACGCAGTTGTCAGAGGCATCATTATGGGGAAAAAGTCCACACATTTGTCAGAGGCATCATTAAGCTGTCCTGGACTGACTGGACAGTCTTGATCTGCTCCAAGAATCTGCATCTCTAACTCCCAGTGCCTAAAACTCATCTTATACCACCCCCCCCCACCCCCCCCCCACCCCCCCCCAAAAAAAAGAAAAGAAAAAAAAAAGGGTTTAAAACCCTTCCAAGACTCGTGTTTTTTAAACGCAGTAAAAAAATTCTATTCCTTTTTCTAAACATTGGGGCTGCCTTTTGTTCTCATGCTTCCTGCGGGGACCAGTTCCACTGGCTACAAGAAAGTCAGGCCCATTGTTCTTTACCATTTGAAAGATCTAATGTGATTATTTAGGCCTCCTTATAGTAAATAGAGAAGAATTATTACTTCCAGGTTGTGGACTCACCCTGAAGTAGACACAGAGGACACAATAAAGTTAACAACACAGGCAATTGATGTTTGAAATGCTGTAGAGCCCTGAGTCACCTGCACCAGGTTGGTTAGGTAGGATCTAGGGGACATACAGACCCTTTCAAAATGGCACCTGAAGGCCAGGTGAGGACCTCTGGTCACCTAAATTACACATGGGCAGTTGAACTGAGGTGCAACTGCTCAAGATGAGCTGTCTTCTGTGTGAAGCTATCTCCATCTTTGTCTGCAGAAGGTGTTTCACAGTAGCAGTCTACCACTTAGGCTGTTTAAGGTAAGAGGAAACGTACTTTAACTGCATATGTTTTGTAAAAGTTAAACTTTACTCTCCAGAGTGCTTTGGGCTCTGTGCCTGCAAGCACCTTTCAAAGCTGTGAGAAGGTTGATCTTCCTACATATTTACTGAAGATGCTAAGCAATAGTCACTTTCTGTTCTTCTCTTCCTCTCATAAGCAACCAGAAATAAAGAGGTGCAATGAAGGATTGCTCCAAAACCCTGCAGTATTGGCTGGGGCAATGTGTGTGGTTTTCATTCAGACAGAACAAACAGCAAGGGAACTAAAGGCAAAATCTGCACATGAGCAAGTGTAATAGCCAATAATGCAAGAAAAGATCTGGGAAAAGCCATTCAACAGAGGTCAGTGCACAAGGTATGGGGTGGTGGACATGGCATCTGGTATGATCCCAAGAAAAGAGTGCTCAGAGCAATGAACAGACAAAAAAAGTGAATAAATATATAGTGTGCCAAAAACCCCAAAAGTACATAAAATCGTGACTGCTTGCAGTAATTGCTGAAGGACAGTCAAATTACCTTGGGCGAAAAAAGTTTTAAATGGTTTACTGTATGTCAAAAAACCTCACAAGCACTGATACAGACTCAACATAGATGTGGATTCAGTTGCATAAACTTGGTCAGCTGCTGCTATTTCAGTTCTCTTCAGGTATTAACACCATTGTGCCTTTGTAGCTGGTGGATATGGCACAAAACCTGTGGGAGACTAAGTCTGCATTAGGTGCAATCGAGGGGATAACACATGGTTGTGTTTCACCTACTGTACCTCATCCTGCAGAATAAAGTCGAGGTTTGAGATGATCAAAGTCTGTCACAGAGAAATGATATGGCCTTGGAGGAATAGAGACCAAACGGCATCTTATGAAACTGAAACACAAAGATAAAAAAAAGTGGATTAGTTAAATAGTGTGCATAGGATGTGTATATACTGACTTTGTGAAACACCCCAGGTATTGGCACTCCCAACAGGTGTTTCAGTGAAGTGCCTACCTTTAGTTTTTGTGAGGTTTTTTTTTATGTTCTGAACATAGCATAGCCTAACAAAGGAAGCTGAAAGAACTGGAACATGGCATTTGAAGGTCTCTTCAAGTCACGTGAAGAGCCAAAAGATTATTTTTTTTAACAGGTTTCTTAAATAATTTTGCTTTTTTACCGACAGCATGTCCCTGAAGGAAAGCATGAAGTAGGACATTTTTGCTTCCTTGTACACAGGGAATATTGACTGAGCTGTTAAGGTTTATGTTATTTGGAAAATTAGACATGCTGGTAGGATTTAGCAGTTTTTCACAGACGTAGGAAAAATGGATGCTACCTTTATACAGCTGCCTTTTGGAATATAAGCTAATCAGCTCCTGAAGTATTTCATCATAGGCTGAACGCCTTATTAAGATGCCTTCCAGGAAGGAAATTATTAAAGGACATAGAATTGTGGCAGGCAAAGTATTATTCCATAAGCAATCATGGTGAATACTATACAGTGTAAATAGGAGCCCAAAAGAAAAACAGAGTGTGCAATTTCTTTTCACAGGACTCTCTAATTCATTATGGATAACAAATTAAAAATGTTAATACAAATTTCAAAATTCAGATTTTTGTCCCTAAAGAGTAAGATACTAACTTTGAGCTACCAAAGTAAGTATTATTATTTCAACTGAAATTATATAGCTAGGAGAAACACTTTATAAAAGAGCCAAAAACTGCCATAATCTAGAATTCAGAGACAGTCAAAAAAGCTGAAGGATACACTAAGTTTTAAAACAGACAAGAATATTAAATCACTGAAAAGTTATGAATCTTAATGTACTGTTAAAATATTTCCTAGAATAAATATTTTCTTCCAGATTGGGCGTATCAAAAGCATAACTGTTTCTCATGATATAGAAAGATGAAAATAGAAACAAAACCTTCAAGAATAAGCTGCCACTGGACGCTGCAAAAACATTAATAATAGGATTAAATATCTGTATGTACAAAATTTTCATCTATAGAGTCCATACTGTGTATTATGAGTAACTTATTATGAGTTTAAAGTACGTATTAAAACATTTCATGCTTCCGAGAAAGAACAGTTACCTGTTGTGATCTTCACTGTAGTTTGACCAATTTGTCACAAAGATTGTATGGTCATAGTTTCCTGACTTTATGGTCATGAATACAGAAGGAAGCGGAAGACTAGTGTTTCTGATGGCAAAATATTAGCAGGATGGTGTGCTGAGAAAGAAAGCACATTGGAAGGAAATCAAATTAAACCACTCAGAATTTACCTGATTTTAAATTACTTGTGGGACTCTAGACTCAATTTAGCTTTCCATACATCGACATCCAATGATGTTAGAGAGTCCTGGTGTTTTCCACCTCACCTCAAGCTGCAGCTCTAGAGGAGGACACGTCTACTGTACTTTTTATGTGATATCTGCCAGTACTATGGGACCATGTGATGGCAACTGATTTGAACCTCTATATTTGGGATTCAGTTGCATAAACAGGGACATCTAGTGCCATTTGAGACATTCCAATGTAGCCTATCCAACGTCCCAGTTCTTGCATGGTTATCCCATATGTCCTAGGTCAAATCTATCAGCCCCACGTAGACAGGATGTTTCTGTCAGCACCAGAAGGGTAGCACCTTAGAAAAGGTTCAGAAAAGGACATTTGATTATAAAAATTCAGAAAAAAATGGGAAGATGACTGGGATTTCGATAGTAACGATAGGAAATAAACAACAACCTGTTCTGAATTCATGCTTCACAATATAATTACTCTCAGAGACTTTCATACTGATGAACATGGATCATTTTTCAGCATTACCCAGTATTACTGAAAATTTGAAGTTCAAAACCTGCCACTTTACAATTTGATTTCACAGATAAAGTGGAATTATTCTTACTTGACTTTAGTTGTCTACAGCACAGGCATCCAACCAGGTTTATCCATCACATGTTCCTTCCGTAGTCAATAGAGAGAAATAAATCTTTCTGTCAGAAAAGCATTTGGGAGATTTGTTGAATGAGGAGGAAAGGGACAGAAGGGTAGAATTACAAAAGGTTTATTTCATGATCATGAGACCCTCCTCTGTAAGGGAAGGAACATATACATAGAGTTTTTCAAAAGTTCACATACAGCTTGAAACAAAATGCTAACCATAATCATGTAATAGTACATAGACACACTTAGATCCTCTCCGGTCATGTTCAGTTTCTTTGAAGTATACTTAAGGATCCTGTGTCTGTGTGAAACGGGCAGTCTGGTTTTATACACATGAACTTCTGTGAGTCCAGATATTTCCCTTCACTTGCCACATATGATTTTGTAACATTATTAATACTTCTTATTCTCCTTCAGGCATCCTGCCCATGTCCCTTCTCATGATTGTTATCTGACAATCTAAGATCAGTAGTTAACTTTTGTGCCTTTTCTTCTCCAGGCTGAACAAGCACAACTCTTCCAGCCTTCCTCATAGGAGAGCTGCTCCACCCCTCTAATAATTTTTGTGGTGGTCCTCTAGACTCTCTCCAACAGGTCCATGTCCTTCTTATGTTGGGGGCTCCAGAGCTGGATGTAGTATTCCAGGCTGGGTCCCACCAGAACAGAGCAGAAGGGGAGAATCCCCTCCCTCCCTCAACCTGCTGGCCACTCTTCTCTGGATACAACCCAGGATACGGTTGGCTTTCCAGGCTGCCAGCACACACTGCTGGCGCTCATGTCCAGTTTTTCATCCACCATCCACCATGGCCTCCACAGGGCTGCTCTCAATCCGTTCATTCCCCAGCCTGTATTGATACTGGGGGTTGGCCCTGACCCAGGTGCAGGACCCTGCACTTGGCCTTGTTGAGTGAGCCGTGTGAGGTTCACATGAGCCTGCTTCTTGAGCTTGTCCATGTTCCTCTGGATAGGATTCCATCCCTCAGACATACCAACTACACATAATGTATTATGGTGCTCTGTAACATGACCTACAGGCCAGCGAACTGGGGACAAATCTATAACTAGTAGTAGCCAGTGTTGGAGCTTGTGCTGGTTTCAGGCAGGGATGAGCTGCTCTCCTATGGAGAGCTGGCTGGCTCATTGGATCTTGTTTCATTCCATGATACATCAAGCTCAGTGGTCAGTTTGCAAGGTGAGGAGTTTTGCACGGTTTGCAAGAAGGGGTGGGGGGTTTAGGCTTTTAGAAGCTAGGAGATAGCTTTGCTGTTAGCTCTCTTTGTGGTGGGGCGTTAGCAGAAAATGAGCTCCCTTTGTTAGGTTGATTTGCTGGGGGGTCAGAATTTTCTGTCTCCCAGCTTTTGGGCTCGGGGGTTTTGGTTTTCTTCTCTCCTTTGGTTTTCTTCTCTCTGTTTGGATTTTGTTTGCTGTTTCGGAATCTGGCCGTGTTGGTCCATGGGTGGTGAGATCCTGTATCATATGTTCTATTTTCTGTTGTTTTAATTACTTATTAGAAGTAGTATTGTTAGTATTTCTATAAGTTTCACTTATATAATGAAATAGGTCTTATCTCAACTTTTTATAAACTTCCCTTGTTTTTTTTTCTTCTGACCCTTTTCCACTAGGAAAGGGGGCAAGTGATAGAGCGACTGGTGGACTTAATTGCCAGATAAGGCTAAACCACGACAAGCTTATGTTAGAAGCAGCTTAATCTACATTTGGCACAAAGCCACTATCATATTTCCTCCTTTATTGGCCATTCTTACAGACACTAAATACTGGAGTAGAATCATTTTAGCTGGAAAAGATCTTTAAGATCAAGTCCAACCATTAACCTGGCATGGCCAAGTCTACCAATGAGCATGTCCCTAAGCACCACATCTACACATCTGTTAAATACCTTCAGAGATGGTGACTCAACCACTTCCCTGGGCCAGCTTGTTCCAATGCCTGAAAACCCTTTCTGTAAAGAAATTTTTACTAATAATCCAATCCAAATCACCAAATCACAGAAAAGTAAGGGTTGGTAGGGAACTTCAAAGATCATCTAGTCCAACCCCCCTGCCAAAACAGGTTCTCCTAGAGCAGGTTGAACAGGAACACGTCCAGGTGGGTTTTGAGCATCTCCAGAGAGGGAGACTCCACAACCTCTCTGGGCAACCTGTTGCAGTGCTCTGACACCCTCAAAGTAAAGAAATAAATAGGTGAACATTTAGCCTCACGGAGAGTAGAAATTACTGTAGTAAGTTGTTTGTATTTGGTATAAAGTCTAGAAGTAATATATGTATATGTGTGTGTGTGTGTGTATCATTACATACCACTATATATTGCTATGTGTTATTACATGTAGTAAATTAGACATAAATATAGCATATTGCCTAGTAATGACATTATTACTCACCAGATATCTTCAGCAGAAATGTTGGTCTATACTGCAGTTATTGTGTAGTAAAATATTTGCTTGCCTGTTCTTCAGCGTAAGGTTCAATGCAAACTTTAACAGTACTTTGTAGGCATAAAGTAATGCATGTACAGCTTTACTATACTCAGTTTCCAAGTTTCCTGGAAACTTAACTTAGCATCAGATATGTTCTCCAGTAAGATTTATGCGTAACATGGGAACAACTGTCATTTCTTTGAATAAATATGACCTTTACCTTTACTTTTCTGCAATTTTTCTATACACTGTGGAAGTATGAACTTAAAGAAGAAAATTATGGGTCCAGTTCTGGAATTTTAACCTTCATTTGCTACTTGTTTTCCATCTTTCAAGAAAAATAATTCAGTTCATCAGTGAATCTTAATTCAGAAAAACACTTATATATGCGTGCAAGTCCTCTCCTGCTTCAGGCAAACATCTACCGCAAGAATTGAGAAGACATTACGACATATGGCCCAGAATTCAAATATAAACTTTCTCCATCTAGGAAATGGTGCCAGGTTTTTGCTTTTATTTTGGTTCTATACTTTTTCTCTAAAAATACAATTTACTCCTTTTTTGGATCAAACCTCCCCAAGAATTCCAGGGACATCACAGACTTTATTTTTACATGACTACAAAGAGCATAATGTTCTGGTTTACTGCAAATGCAAGAAAATAAAGTATAACCAGCAGCACTTTTCTCCTTTCTTATGCTTTCTTTGTGGTGAAGCTGAGTGCAATGCCCTTAGGTTTTTTTCACTATATATGTAGATGTGGAGAGAGAATCAGCTACTTTTACACAGGTTCAGAGACTGGCTAAATTAAAATAGTTAAAGATAATTTGTTGATCTTTTTTTTTACATAGTATTTATATACTAGAAGCATCACCTCAGATCAGCTATTTTAACATAATGTAATTCTACAAAATATTGTTTTAGTCACAAAGAAATTCTATAGAAGGAAGCATATTGGATAAAGTATTGCTCATGGTGTAATTTTAATTCTGAAATATCTTGCTAAGAGGGCTTATTTAAATAGGTTCTCTGAGATGAATATTTAGAAAAAAATCCTACAGGATGATTTATAGAAAAATTATATGAACAGAATGAAGGACAGAAGAATTTTATTAGAAAAGAGACTCATTTCCACAAAATATAAATTATACCTTTTAGAAAATATATTGAATTTTATTAATATTCTGCAGACAGCCTGCAGTGTTAATCTCCACCCCTACCTATAAGATTTTCATTATGAGGTACAAGGTGTATTTACCCTTTAACCAAATAATTTTTGAGTAGTTCAATGCAGCCTTTTCTGCAGTTTACATATCTTACAAAATATTTTCCTTTTGCAGGCACAGCTTATTTTATGGCATTATTCTCTATAAAATGCCTGGTGAAACATTTACACGTATATGAGCATATATATGCAGTTGCACATAAGTGTATGCATCTATGTAAATGTATGTTATATACATATTGATATCTGATTTATACATATCTGATGTTTCCATTAGAGGTATAAACGTCATTGTTTGTACATTGTACATAGGATGTTTAGATAGGATCTTTACCACTTGTGTATACATTTTCTGGCCTCAGTTACTTAACCAGCCTGGCTGCCTCTGAGTTTATTTTTGTCCATTTGGGAGTCAATATAGAGAGCAACATACTAACAGTTCATTAAGTAGAAAGATTTGGATAATCAATAATATCTTTACAATTATTATCTATTTTTTTTTTCCACAGGACTCCTTCCTCCTTTGAAGATCAAGAAATTAATTACATTGGTTTTTGGGTGAACGAGGCTGCTTTCTGCAGGAACTCTACCTCAATTATTGCAGAAAAAATAGAGTTGTTTGTTTGCAAGAAGAAGAAGGGGTAGGGAGTCACCAATAACATATTCTCTGAGGGATTTTCTTAAAAACAGTTCTGTGACTTTGTATTAGGTTTGTGTGGCAAGGTTTTGGTTGCGGAGGGACTACAGGAATGGCCTCTGTGAAAAGTTGCTAGAAGCTTCCCCTGTGTTCGACAGAACCAATGCCAGCTGGCTCCAAGATGGACCTGCTGCGGGTCAAGGCTGAGCCAGTCATCAACGGTGGTAGCACCTCTGGGATAACTTGTTTAAAAAGGGGGAAAAAAACCCCAACTAGGCAGGGGAAATTGCAGCTGGAGAGAGGGGTGAGAATATGTGGGAGGAACAGCTCTGCAGACACCCAGGTCAGTGGAGAAGGAGGGAGAGGAGGTTCTCCAGGTGCCGGAGCTGAGATTCCCTGTCAGCCAGTGCAGACCATGATGAGACCGGCTGTGCGCCTGCAGCCATGGAGGGTCAGGGGGGAGCTGAGACCCACCTGCAGCCTGGGAGGACCCAATACCCAAGCAGGTGGATGCCTGAAGGAAGCTGTGACACCATAGAAACACCACACTGGACCAGACTTATGGCAGGACCCGTGGACCTGTGGAACGAGGAGCCCAGGCTGGAGCAGGTTTGCTGGCAGGACTTGTGACCTCATGGAGGACCCAGGCTGCTGCAGGCTGTTCCTGAAGGACTGTTCCCCGTGGGAGGGACTCATGCTGGAGCAGTTCGGAGAGAACTGCAGCCCCCGGGAAGGACTCATGTTGGAGAAGTTCATGCAGAACTGTCTCCTGTGGGAGCAACACCCTGCTGGAGCAGAGGAAGAGGGTGAGGAGTCCTCCTCGCTGAGCAGTAAGGAGCAACAGCGACAACGTGTAATGATAAACTGACTGTAACCACCATTACCCATCCCCCTGTGCTGCTGACGTGGAAGAGGTAGAGAAAGGTGTGAGTGAAGCTGAGCCTGAGAAAGAAGGGAGGGGTGGAGGAAGGTGTTTTAACATTTGGGTTTAGTTCTCATTATTCTACTCTAAATTGATTGGTAGTAAATTAAATTAATTTTTCCCAAGTTGAATTGTTTCTGCCTATGATGGTAATTGGTGAGTGATCTCTCCCGTTCCTTATATTGACCCACAAGCTTTATATAATCTTTTCTCTCCCTTGCCCAGCTGAGGCAAACAGTGATAGAGTGGCTTTGATAGGAACCTGGCCTTCAGCCAGGGTGAACCCACCACAGACCTACACCTAGAACCGTGTGAATAACAGAATGCAGTGCCAACTCCACAGAAGTAATTTTTGAACACGCATAATATCTTTCTTTTAAATGATAAATACTTAAAATTCACCTTAATCAGAAATCTCTGGGACTAATTTTGCAAAACTCTAGAATTCCAAAAATAAGATTTTAACAGTACATGAAAACTTTAATCAAAGGTCAAATGTGTTATAAATTATTTTATTTTGTCTAAATACTTGAGCTTGCCCAGTAAAATCTTTCTCTGAAAAATGTAGGATAAATATTCATAGAAAGTTGCTAAATATATCTCCACAATGACATACGTAATTATTTTCCTGCCCTCTTCAAAATATATATTTCATTATAATGTACATGATCAACTCATTACATCTACACATTTACACTGATTTTCTGTACCTTGCAACTGGCTGCCAGCACACCAGAACTGCTTTATCCTATTATGTGGAAGAAATCTATTCAGTTCATATGCTGATAGTCATAAATGTATGACTAACTTAATATTACTCCTGGAAAGTGAATCCTTGAAATAAAACATGAATCATTTAATAGCGCTGTTTATTGTAAATGGGGATCTGATCTGACCTCAGTGCCAAGCTTGAGTAAACCAGATTTACTCAAGACAGTTCTGCACACAACAGAGAACAACAGACTTGTAATTTCCTGGACCATGAGCTGCTTAAAGGTCTCAAATAGTCCTTAGGACAGGTAGAGCTTATGTAGCAGTTGACCTACCTGCTCCACGTGGTTTGCTTTGAAGATGTTCATCATCACAGATCAGCCAGCAACGTCAAACACAGTGTAAGGGATTTTATTCCAGTTTCCCCTGGAAGTTAGCTCATAAAAGTTGCAATTTCCCTCTCACCATATTGTGATAATATTGCAGTCCCATGGCCATTGAAACGGTTCACAGCCAGGGAGGCGGATGGAGTGTTTTTCTGCAGTAAAATTGGCTGGATAATATTGTCCCCTATCTTCTTGTCACCCTTGACATCTCAGCCCAACAGTTCCTCCAACAACTCTAAGTGCAATTGAAGTAAAATATCGTTGTAGTCCCTTCTATTCTATACCATTCGGTTCCCTTTCCTTTCTAAACTCACAGACTTAATTTTTCCAACTTTTAAGCCCTGAGTCTAACAATGCTTGTAGTCAGGGACCCTAGCCCCTAAAAAGGGGAAAGTGACTTCATGTTTTTTGCAAAGTTTCATTCTTTCTTAGTGCAGAATTTGCCAGTGTCTAACTCTTCAGTGTAAGTGTTTTTGTAAGCAGTGAGCACATTTTGGCTGAGCCTAGAATTTTTTGCTGGTGAAGATTTTAAGAGTTTCTAAGAGCAAAACTAGGAAATTGACAGGTATAAGAAATGGAGAGAGGGACAAAAGAACCTAATGCCAATGACTGAGTGAAAATCTGAAGAAGGAGAAGGTGCTGGAGTAAGGAAATAAGGAAAGGAAAGAAGCCTGATCTGTCTAATAGCTGATTGTTCACAAGTGCAATCAAATATCACTGTGCTCAGAAAATACAGCATGGAAAAAGGTTAAATGTTTGAAAACAGCAAATCTTAGGCATCTCAGATTACTGGACACTTTAATCAGGTCTCCCTTGGTAAAACATCCCTCCATTCAGAGGACAATTAAAAATACAAATGAAGACATTTCCAAAATATGCCACTGTGCAGGGATGAGCAACATAAGAAAGCCCACAAGAAAATTTGGAATTCTATCTTCTGAACCATGGAGATGGCATAAGGCGAAGGAAAAGCACTAAACAGTTCTTCATTAAGGGAGCACTATCGTACTATGCACAGAATGAGGCTGAGCTTCTCGGAAAGGTAGTAAGTGATCACATCCTTAAGCTTTGCTTTAAAAATGTGCACAAGGGTATTAAATTAAATAGTGCAGGCCAATAGCTCACAGATGTTTGCTAACTCCATCAAGTTTTATTTTATGATATTCATAATAAGGAATATTTTTTCACATAATCATATTTTATTTTTACCTGTGGTAACCTGACAGAATCCTGCTCATGGCTCTTAACCCCAACATAACAGAAAAAGTGTAAGTAAAATAATGATTTTGCTCCCCCCACCCCGTCATTTATTTCATGCTTAACACAGAAAACATATATTCATATGCAAAGGGAGATCACATAATTTACCCTTCATAAATTAAATGCACAGATTTGGCTCTGCATCACATGTTAAGATACGTTTGGATCTGCATGTACCAAAGAGATATTACAAGACAAAAAGGAGATGAAGAATGAGGCAAAAAGTGAAACTGAAAAAATAGAGCACAAATACTGATTCATGAAAGAAAGCAATAGAATTGTTTTGGAAATTTGAACGTTCAGGATAGACAAGCCCTCAGGCAGGGCTGACTTGCATAATCGACCTTTACCGGATTTGGCAGATACAGAAACCAAGTGTGACAGTGCTAGACGTAGGAGTTTTACCAGGCTGAATCGTTCTTCAGCAGTCACTCTGGCATACTGAACTAGGCACAAACAAGTGTTCCTCCAGCCTCCAGTGAGCATGTTTCTGTTATTAGCCAGCGTTTCTGTCTCTCAGGCATGGAAATGGATGTTATTGATTTTGGCAAGTGAGGATCCTCTGTGTGTTTCTTGCCAGACCCCTCAAAAGTATGTGTTGGCATTATCAGAAGATCAAAGGAAAACAGGATTTATCTTGTCAAGGACAGTCATTTAGTGCAATCTAATTTGAAGAATTTCTTTACTATACTTCAGAACTAACTGACAGGTTTTCATCATGCTATGAATATTTTTATTATGTGATTGAAAACATTTGAGTGCAGTTTCTTCATTAATCATGTCCATGTGGTCTAAATTACCTTTGAGGTCCTTAATTCTTTTATTATTTTATTTAGCAGCATTTTTTATGTAGCCACTTTTTGCAAGGAAATTTAGAACCTCAGTGAGGATTTTATTCTATTCATTTTTTAAAATAAAGTGAGTTATGAGCTTGAAAGTGGATTGTAATTTTAAATCATATGGCCTGTAGCTTGTTAGATTAAACCAGTGATAAAGATAGGCCAATTAGATACTTGTTCTTTAGTTAGCTGGTCTAAATAGTCTCATGATAATTGTTAAAGTTCTTGGAAATGTTGTGACACTGTGTCTAAGACAGGAAAAGCTATATCATGCTTTAAAACTAATCATCAAGTAAACTTTCTAGATGCTTGGCATATCCCATGCTGGTAATAGGTTCCTTATCTGGTGTGACAGAAACAAACTACAGAGCAAAGGTCAGAGGGCATTTCTGAAGAAATAATCTGGTCTGCTTACTAAATATATTTTCCCAACAGCTATGTAATTTTCACATGCATTTGTAAACAAAATCCACTGATTAAGTACTTCAGAATATACTTAGTATACCTATTGTTGGTTATAATTATAGCATCATGGGAATCATAACACTGTCAAGGACTAACTTGACAAATACCTTGGAAAAGTCAGGGTAGCTTCACTAATATAAGGGCAGTTTATGCGAGAAGTTTTTTTGTTGACTAGGTTATGAACATTTCAAGCCTAACTATACACAGAGTTTATTGCTATTACTGCCCTATTAACAGTATTGTGGGGTTTTTTTATAATTCTAGTAAGTCTTGACATGTTTATTTCATTCTTATGCCCAAATTCCAGATACTTTTATCTACAACAGATGTAATCAAATCTTTCAATAGGCCTCTACAAAATTTCTGTTGGTATATATAATTGCAAAATGCCACAGTATAAATAACAAATATCCCAATATAATCAGCAATTCTATCTTTCTTAATTCTTTCAGTTTTTCCCCACATTCAGCAAACGATTAGGGCTGTCAAATGCTAATCATGACATTTTACATTTTCCTTTTGGTCCCAGTGGAGTTTAAAGCTCAGTAGTGATGTTTGTAACTCTGGCCCCAAGGCATCACCCACTACTACACGCAGAAAGCCCAAAGCATTACGTTCTGGCAAGGGTTTTTTGTGCTAAGCCATTTACAAGGTGGAATAAAAGCAGCTGAACTGATTTTGCCCCTGCTAGGGAGATCTGACCAGTTGCTATTCTTTTGTACTACATGGGTACATGAATGGCATAATGAAACAACCTTTTGAAAACAGCAGTTTAAAGCTGTTTAGAGAAAATGTTTTGTTTTGTTTCAATTTTTCAGACAAAACACAATACCTGCAGTGTTCTTTGACACAGTGTACCACTTAAGCCACAACCTAGAAAAGAAAACATTCAACATTGACACCTCCTGGAAACTTGCAATATTTCATTTTATTAGTAATGAAGTAAAATAAAAACAAAAAATAGAATTTTGAAAATATTTGAATATATTACAAGACCTTATTTCCATTGTTTATGGCAGCTGACATTCATGGTTTTCTGTCTTCCAAATTTCCCCCCCCACCCCCACCCTTCTTCTGAAATACCCACTGAGAAGTTATAAGGGCCTAATTTAATTTTCTAAATAATGGTATCTATTGCCACTTCACACAGCCTAAAATATCAAACCTGGAGTTACCTACATGGAGGTAGTAAACCTGATATCGAACATATGGGGGACCCTGGCACTTACTGAGTGGAAGCTGGAGACCAAGTAGGATATCCTGGGGTACCTTCAGCGGACTCCAGTTTGAAATATCTTTATTTAGACACTTGCATTGAAGGAGCTGGATTAGGCCTGAGAGGTCAGATTCAGGCTGAAATTAAGGCCTGTGAATTTAGGAGTCGGCACTTGGGTGAAGATAGGTGAGCTAAGCATGGAGATCTAGTCTATGCAGTTGATAAAGTCTGGAGAGAGAGCTTGCAGAGCAGGTACAGGTTGCTACTTTAGTGTGAGCTGAACAGATCTGCAGACTCCTCTGACTTATTGGCCTGGCGGTCAGATCTGCTGGCCCCATACAGGCACATGTTGTCAGTTGAAATGTCCCAGGGCAAGGCCATCAGCTGCTTCAGAAAATTTCAAGTCTGCCATAGACCTGCCTCATAATTGACTCACGTGTAAATGTCTGGGTTCAGGTGATGGAATCAAGCTCTGGATGTCCTTTGACTATGATAGTTAGCGACTTAGCTCACAGGCAGACACCTTCACATAGGCACCTCAACTCAGGTATCTTAAACTAGAGCTGAATCCCAGGCCTTGCAGCAAAAAACTGAATTGCGCCAACCGTCGGATGGGACAATTTATATAATTAAGGAGACAGGATGCCTAGCTATGCTGAATAACGCTGTTCCTGAGGTAGAAACTAGCACTCAGAACTCACACAGGTATCGGTACTCATTACTGGTCCCAGTCAGCAGAAGAAGGAGGAATGAGTCCTTGCCCTACTTCACAAAATGTACCTATGACAAAGTTTTAAGATCGAACCCTATTTTTCTTCTTTCCCATCCCTATCTTGTGCACAAACAACCCAATCTCCTTTCAATAAAATCTCATTGAAAATAGATTTAAAGCAACTAATCAAAATTATTTCAAAATATGTAAACCACAAAACTAATTTAGATTTAATCTTCTTCATAGATGCAAACAGCTGAAGAAAGGGACCTGCTGAAGAAGAGTTTATGTCTGGAGAAGCCAACTCAAGCAAGTGTAAAGTCTTCAAATAAGGTACTTAAAATTCAATCAACTTCTTTTTTTTTTTTTTATTTTTTTCCCCATGTTTACTCATCAAAGCTATTCAGAAACTTAAATTATATTTTACAAATCCTGGTGGTTTTCTTTAATCCCAGATTCTTACAACAGCCTGGTCTGGCTGAGTGATACTTAAAAATATGTATATGTACATATTTTATTGTACATATACATGTACCTTTTAAAACAAATACTGAAGAAATGGAGCTGGATGAGGACGCTTGGCTCACTGAGTCCCATTACTAGGTATCCATGACATCAAAAGATCCTTTTTTGCAGCTTCTACACACTATTATTCTACAGCCATATGCTTGTCTCTTCATGAATATGTCATTCTTTTCTGTCTGTATGAAATGTTTTAGGAGTACAAATTCAATACAGGCTAGTATCTGTCATAATGGTGGTAACAGAACAAATGTGGATGAGCTCTGGCTGGTTACAGAGAGATTTCAGCATAGGATGAGTTAAGATTCCTTGGTCGGAAAGTAATATGGATCTTGAAGCAAAGAATATCGTGGCTCTTATGATATGGGGCAACGACAATCAGAGCTGGACCTTGGGGTAAGGTGGAGGAATTGGCATTACCACTGTTCATGTTTCACCAGACCTCACTTAAAGGAGTGAAGATACAGACTTGTGCCCACCAAACAGAGCTGACATTCTTAAATCTCTTCTCATCCACTTTTTCTTTTTTAGTAATGATGGTAATAATATTTTTTGTTGGAAATGCTATGCTTTAATTTAAAAATGATTTGTTAACCTCTGATGAATCTCAAAGTTAATTTGAAGTAGACTTCCTATTCATCTGACATAGTAACTCTGCTACACCTCTTCCAGTTTGAACACATTCTTTCAAAAAAATTAACTATCAAAGCAGTCCAGGCTATGACAGATAAACTTTTACTTCCCTTTTGTACAAAAGGATTGACACTTTCATCTTGATTGAGGAATACAACAGGCATACCTGATGGTATTTTTTTTCATGGCCACGTCATCTTTGCAGCTCATAGTTCCCTCAGATGAAATTAACCTTACACAGATATGTCTAAGTAGTCAACCCAGCGTTTCTTTATGGTCAATTAGAAACAGGCACTAAGGAATCACTAATCTTGCCAAATATCTATTTCAGGATGAAAGGGACTATGCCATAAAAGCGAGCGCTGCCTATTTCTCCCAGTTGACTGTAATGGCATACATCTGTCTTTGGTCAAATGAGTTTCTTTTCTTGCAATCAGTGAATAGGTTTTCCCTATTTCTGTCATATCTAACCAATAAGTTCTAGGAAAAAATCTCCTTATATATCTTGAGTCTGTGTGAATAAATTTAATCTGTTTTTTTCCAGTTCTCAATCTCACCTCATTCTCCCTTTATGATATCCTAGTTCTTCCTTTTTTTTAATATATCCCACAAATTTATGTTAAAAACAAATCTTAACCACAGTGTCCTATTTTCAGAGCCATGTAAAAAATGAAGTTAAGTAAGATCCTTCCAAGTTGATCCTTGAACAAAGTAGGAATAACCTGGAAACAAATTGTCCTGTAACAACTCAACTTAAGTAATTATCTAAATAATGAAGAAATTGCATGTAAGTTACCTTTACCTCTTCCAGTTTTCACAACTGTTTATATTTCTTCTCCCAGTTGTCTTTACTGCTGCTTCAGTCACCTTCATTACTTTATCATATTAAAAAATCCTTGAAGAAATGAAAGATGTGCATTTCACGAACTCTTTGAACTGCTGTTCAAACTCCTGTTTTCTGTGCTCTGGTCACTGAGGTTGGACTCATTTGACCCTGTGTTGATATAAATGGTGCTGAAGTCTATACCAGAGCTTATCACTGTCAGGTCCTTGCCTAGTCTGCCAAGAGAAATAGACACTTCTTAATTTCTCTTTAAAAGTTCCTACCTTTTTCAGTGTGAAAGTCACTGCACTGCTAGTGCCTAAACTAAATCTGTACTGTGCCTGTTGTTTCATTTTAAAAAGTTTTTCAGGTAACTGTCCACTAATAAAGGATGGAAGTTGGGACTCCCCATCAGAAATTTAAGACAAAGCCTCTGTCTCATTTCCAACGGAGCCATGGATTGCCCTTTGAAAATTAAAAAATGGAATCAAATCAAATGCCAAAACAAATTCATTCATCCTCATTTGAAACCTTTATATCCAGAGAAATATATATCCAGGAAAGTGATGCTGACACCAGCTGTTTGAAAATTCTCTTTCAAAATTTGTAACTTTTTAACAAAAATAATTTTTGCACCTTTTCCAGAAAATTATGTTTTCTATAATTTTGTCTCCCCATCTCCCTTGATGTACCATTTCCTTTTTCAAGAAGGAAATGCACCATGCATCATTGATTACATAATCATCCATCACAGCCAAAAAGAAATTTTAAAAAAAGAAGCATAACACTCACAAAGAATAATTCTTATTTCATGAGAGTTGTTTTTGTCTTGGAAATGATATCAGAAATGAATGTGACAGTTTTCAAAAGTGATATTTCAGGGTTCTGGAGGATGAAGATATTTTAGGAAATTTAAACTTTAATGCAAAAAAAAAAAAAATCCACTGAAAGGCAATAAATTTTTTGTGTATAAGAGGGTATAATCCATAGCATTTGGGACCTCATATATAGATATCATCATTGGAAATTATAGCTGTATGCTATGTCCTTACACATCTCAGTGGCAATTGATTGAGAAAGACTTGTTTGGTCTTGGTCTTGAAGTCATGGCATGTTTAAGGAAGCGTCCTTTAGTCAGTGAAAAACCTTAGTTTGCACTCACCTACCTTTTAACAAGAGATTTCATACATCTTACATAAGTGTATTAGCTTTTTGCTGTATCAGGAACAGCATGCTCAATATGTTGCAAAACTGAACTCTGAGTCAGTTATAAAATCTTCCTGCAGCATTTAATTTTTTCTTTAATTTCTTCTACAAAGAAAAACCTGGATCAAGATTATTTAACTTATGTTTGATTAGATAACACCCAAAAATCATAGAAATAGGTTACATAGTTAATGTGTAGCAAACATTCTCATTATTTACTATAAAAATATAGATTAGGTTGTGATAATAGTTCATGCATTATATTGTTTGCAAGAGTTTCTTACATCTGAAAATTATTAAGGGTAACCATTAGTTATGATGCATTTTGTAACAAAAATTTAAAAATTGTCTTGCTTCTCCAGGATTGTATTGCTGTCTGATAAGCTAATGCTGTACTCCTGGAGTTGGTCTTTTTTCTTTAATGCTGAAAGTACTCTATTGAAAAAGTGGGCAAAGATCTCAAAAATAAAATGTCTGTATAATAATGCTATATAAGTCCGAAGTTACAGAATATGAACAGTCATTTCAACTGGTCTGAATCGTGTTCATGAGTTCCTCTGATTTATCCTTCCATTGACCCTTCTAGAAAAGTACTTTTTTTTTTCCTTTTGCCCCCCATCTTCTATATTTCATTTCATGTGTCTATCGAGGCTATGAAAGATAAAGCTATCTGCTTTCTCCTGTAGTAAAGAACTATATGGAATCAGTTCACCTGTCTGTCACTCCTCATTAAATTCTTACCCTCTTCATTCACATTCTGATCTTTGCAAATGAACATTTGCTTAATAAATGTTCCCAAGACTAACAGTGCAGAGTGAAAATCCCACACAGCAGTAAATTATTAACTCAGTCACAGGGGGAGTGCCATATATGACTTTTCAGAATGAGTTATTATGTGGATCATCATGTAATTATGAATTTTTCAAGCCATGATAGAGGAAAATTGAATATTTAATATTTTATGGACATATTCTGCACTGAGGACATCTTTCAAAATTTTATGATAATTTTTGGAGTGAGCAAAGAGCAGAACAAAAGTTACAAAATAATTACAAAGTGGAATATTTAATCACCATGGACATTGTTGGCGATTTCTCAAATTGCATAATATAACCAAGGTCATGAACTTTTAATCACGATGTATTCAAACGGAAAAAATATGTGCATTAAAATTAATCTACAAGTATACTTTGATTGTTTAAGAAATGAGAATATGAGGCTTCATACTTTATTGCACGATAGGTAGAATGATGTAAATATTCATGGCAAGACAACAGGCTGTCAAATGCTCCTGAGCAGTCATGGATTGCCCCTACATGGAGCATTTAGAAATACAGAAACATGAACGTAAACCTATGCTGCTTGCTCCAGGAATGCTTGCTGTGAGCAAGGAACATGACGGGGAGCTGTGCAGGTGCCTAAGCGTAGTCGTTCAGCACGATTTTAAACATCCTGGGGTATTCACAGCATCCGCGTGAGCCTGGCAGAGATAACACAAGATCTGTGGGAGACCAGAGCCCTTCTGAGGCAGCAGCTGGATGCCAGGCAGGATATCCTAAGGCATCTAAATGGTATTAAACACCCATGTTTAAGCTTTTGAATCACTCTCTAGGAGTCAAAACTGAAGCCGAGGGTATTTTAAAATGGCACTAAATTCCCACATATGGGTAACAGACTCGAGCTGTGAACTTTGGAAAGCAAGAATCACTAAGGAGAGGAAAATAGTGACTTTCTGTTCTGATAAACAAGTATTTGAACAAGAGAAAATATTTCTAATGCTGTGTTTCCAGAGGTGGGTGGGGGTAAAAATAAATTTAGCAAGCACTTGAGAGTAAGACAAATCAGATATTGGTTTTGACATTTTGATAACCAATTCACTTAGTGAAAATCTACCATAAAAATACCAAGTAGTGTTCTTTTCCTTAACAGCCATTTACACCTTGCCAGAAAACCTGCTGGAAACCAAGGTAAGGCAAATATGTAAGCTTGAGAAGCCGCTAGAGCAAAACAAAATATATAAAGTACATATTAGCCTGGAACTGCTTGTAGGCTCAAGCATATTTACAAATTTCTTAATTATATTAATTTTAATTTATTTGTTTAAATAATTTAGTTTATGTCTACTACTAAAAAGTATCTTTACACCACACATAAAATAATTCACATTTAAAATATAAATTGTATCCACTCTTCCAGATTCCGGGGCACTAACCTGACTTTTCCCAGAAGGGTAAATGATCAAAGTCAAAAGGTTTAGACCAGAATGACCCTACATTGACAGTGTGCTCAAGTCTTTGTTGCAAAGAGCATACTATTAAAACACAGCAGACAAGGGGACCAAGAGGTACCACTCAGATGCTCAGAGAGTCCAAGCCACGCAAATATTGAGATGAAATATTTTGCTTCCTTTTACTGAAAAGTCTCACAATGCATTGATTCACGACTGCCTGCTTCCAGACAAAACTGCTTCATGCCCTTGCAAAGTGACTAGATAAAGGCAGGTCCTACAGCATTCTAGGCTGAGAAGAGCTACTAAAAAAATTTCCTTGCTTGCCTAGGTATCTCCCTTCATGATTTTATATAGCAAACAGCCGTGTTGTACTTTTCAGGATGTCTCTGGTGATAAATCTTCTGCAGCCTGTTTAGGAATGTAGATTCCATGAGCTTACTAAGTGTGAATCAGCTCCTGTTTGAAACCAAAGCCTTTACTGGAGATGTAAGGCACCAGCACTAGGTCCTTGACCCCACCTCAGGTCACCAAAAAAATGATCTATACTAAATGAAAGAGCAGTGTTAGGAACCATATAGAATACTATAGCAAACTAATAATTTAAGTATGTGGGGTCTGTCTGGGAGTCACTTAGTAACAAAGATGAATGGATGCCCTAATTTTGCAAAGGCACAAACCCCAAAAGCTTTATTTTTAGATTTAAAAAAACACTACTCCCAATCACAGTGAGCAGAACAAAGTCCTGTCTGACAAGGGACATGCACAATATTCCACCACTACATTAGTGTTTTCTTTGAATAGTAAACAAAAGCTGTATTTAGCACTTCCATAGCACTTTCTATGCTCAAAGGACTTCACTAACCGTTACTGGCATATCTAGATGCTTCTTATATGCAAATGAATGCAGATATAAGAGTAGGCATTAGGAGGCAGGATATTAGAATACATTAGCAAACGGACAATAGAAAACAGCTGTCTTGACTGACTGGAGGATCTGAGTAGGGCCTAGAGAGTAGCACAATTCACTGCTCAGAATTATGGAAAGAATTGTGCTGATTGCCGTCATGGCTTAGAAACTCATCACTTAATTAACAATATAAATATTTTAAAAATTAACATTTTATAAAACCACAATAAGAGGTTCCATTGTGAGAATGGGAAAGGATTAATTCACAGTTGGCTGGACCGATGGTGCCCAGCCTTCATTCTCTTGCCTTACAACAACACACTCGGTGAGAATTAATACAACAGAATTCATGCCCTGTCATGTCTCATTACTTAATTATGAAATGTCTGTAGTACTTTGGACATTACAGAGCTTGTTTGATTGGCTGTGACTGATGTCATACTCACTTTAATACCAGCCAGTACATGCATGGGTAGACCTGTCCCCCTCCTCACCATATTCCTTCTTTCTATTCATGAATTCTACTTCATAACAGTAATAATATACTCCAGGCCGTGCATTTCTAGGGAATTACTGCATTTCTCAAGTGGGTAAAGTCATTTGGCCTTTCAGCCTTATGCCTTGCAACACCTTCCTAGGCATGTTATAATTGCCCAGAAATACACTGTATCGTGTGTATTACAATTCTTACGTGTTACTGTTTCTTTTTCATTCGACCAGACCAAATAGACTTCAATAGGAAAAGAGAAGTTGTCAGGTGCATTTTTTTCAAATGAGTCTCTCAGATATATGTGCAAGGCTGGGAGTGTCTTGTGCACGTATAATTTAAATGCATTAATTTACGAGTATTAATCATTTAACATCCTGTATAAAATATAATGGCCATGTTCTCAAGTCCCTTGACAATTCCAGAGCACTGTCTCCTGTGTCTCTAAGGTGGCAACAGCACAAGTTGACGCACTTGGTTTAATAAGACCATGGAGCAACATGCAGTGGTATAATAGAATGCTTAGATATTTTTAAGTGAGGTGGTACAGTAAATGTTTGTGAAAGCATAAAAGGAATCATTCTTGTAGACCAATTTTGAGTCTAATGATAGAAGAAAGTACAAGGCATTCTGCTTGTAAACTACTTGGCAAACTACTGAAGTTGAAACTTACTTTAAGCAGGAAGAGAAAACAATTTAGGCATCAAAAATATCCTCCGATTTAAACAGGAAAAATTCTTACAAGGCATTTCTAGTCCCTCCAACACAGAAGTTTGCAATCATACTTAGAGATCATCAGAGTTGGGCTGAAATCTAAGTCAACTTCATCTCTTCTGAGTTACTAGGGTTCACTTTTGAAGTTACAATTCAGCCTGCCATGAATACTTTGTACTCTTATCGTAATTTCCAACCAAACATCTGTAACAACATAATGAGCGTTAATGAATCAAGCCTTCTGGCAAAGTCCAAAAGGACGGTCAGTTTAGCAGAAACTAAATTATGGCAGTTTGCTAAGTTAGCACTTTTTATACATGTAATTATAAAATGGGAAACCACTCTCCTACCAGACTCAAATATTCTGCCAGTGCTTCCATCCTTACTTTACTTTTTGCTTCCTCTGAAGGTGACATCTCCCACTGACTGAACTAGTTCTGCCCTAGATTTAACCATAGTAGGTATAAGATTCAAGGATGACTGTGCAGTTAAACAGAAAACTGTGCCTTAGTGTGCTTCAGTTCTGCCTCCATCCTGGCTTGGACTTCCCATGTCTTCTACAGCCATACTTCAGATGTGAAACAGTACTGCGCACAATGCTTCCTCTGAAACTCAACCAGCCACAGCCAGAAATTAACTTATTTCAGCAGCTGGAAAGTGCACACAGTTGTGCCATGTATGGCAAAGGGCTGTTAAAGCTCTAAAGAGACTGTTCTTAAAATAACTGGGGTAAGAACAAGCTGAAGATTTTAATTTTGCATGATGTATAATGTCAAGCTTATAAATAAATAACAAATTGGAGTTTCCCATGGTTCCCTTTTTCAGTTTCGGTATACCTGTTGTAAACCAACATGATCTCGGAGAAAACAAGGTGTAAGGCCAACCAAGTTTACAGTTCTGCTTTGTGGAAAATAAAGCAAGGGTAGGTGAATTAGAAAAGTTAACTGGGATATATTCTATGAAAAAGAATTCTTCTTCAGTGTGAATATTTAAGACCTATTAAAAATGTCAGTGAGTTGAAGATGGGTCCAAACCACATCCTCAAATCCAATATGCCTCTTAAAAAGGGAAGACTCAAAAAGGCGGTCAGCATTAAATTCCAGAATAATTGTGGACTTAGGAAGTCTGCGATTTCCCATCATCCATGAGCTCTAACCCAGCAGCTTCTTCTGTAGGTAATGATTTCAACTCCATTTATCAGAAAAATAGAAAGTCTTAGTCATTGGTGATGACTCTTTTCCTCTCATAGGTATTATCTTTGGTTCTGATACTTGAATACCTCGATATCCTTTGGGACCAGCTCCTGAGTGATTGGAGCTTTAATGGCACTGCATTAAGTTTCCCCCGTCTCTGCCGGAGGGACAGTAATCCATGCCTCCTACCTGCATGAAGAATGCCTTCATCAGCAAACAACGGTTATTCTGAGGCTTGAAGCTCTCAGTCTTCTTGTTAAGCTGTTTCACTTTGTATAAAACAGACAGTCCTTCACACAGAGAGGGAACCAGGACTGCCTTCCACCAAAGTTGTCTAACCACTCGTCTATACATCCATCTTCATCTACTTTCTGACATACCAGCATCCTCTGCAACAGGATAGCCGGCATCCTACAAGACAATCCTAATGGTGAAGCTATGAGGGGAAAAGGTAGAAAAAATTGCTCATCGCGTATGTGTGTGTGGAGGGAGCACAGGCTTAGCTGGCCATTCCTGCACTTCATGCAAGCAAGATCTTGTTTTATGGCTCCCAGAAGGGCCTAAATAAGAGGTTGAAAGGGATTGATACAGCATAACAGTGCCAAGATTTATACATCCAGCTACAGAAATCTCAATTTTCTGTACTTTTAGGATCAGGCCTGAGTGTCATTGTTGCCAGAGTTTTCCCATATCAGATTTGGACACTTGAAAAGGCACGTGAGTACCTCATTTTCCCTTGAGAATTTGAACCGTAATGTACAGTGTATTAAACTGTAAAGCAGCTTGGAAGTACTGGGATTGATGTCAGGTAAGTAACAAATACTAGCCCACCCTTCAATGTTGCATACGTGGAAACCTGGAATTCAACATATACCTGGCATCAGGCATGCTCAGTCACTCACATCCGTGTAACTCCTCATTACAAATGTGCAGTACTTGGCTATAGGGTCATTTTACCACTTTCCTGAAATTCATCAATCTTTGAACAAGGTTATGATGGACATCTGGTTTCAAATAGAGGTGGTTTCTAACAATTACTCTCAACTACCCAGGAAACCTACCAAATGGCAATAATAAGAAAAAAAAAATCAGATATCATGTCATAGTGGATTACTTTGCCAGTAGTGAAGAAAGATCTGACAAATCAAGATAACTATTTTAAATATCCAAAAACATCTGTAACCTTGCCAGCCTTCCTCTATAACACAAATTCCTTCTCTCTCTTTAGAAGAATTATACTTACTCCTCTCTGCTCCTGTTTATTATCGGAGTAATAGTCTTTCACCTGAGAAAACAACAGTGTGTTATCAAAGTGACTGATCCCAAAGCAGAATGAATAAATAAATAATGACAAAATCGTAGATGAATATAGTTTGTGAAATGAGAATGAAATTACAATCGTTGTCAAGAAACTTTTAAAGATTTATTACTAGAGGTAAACACTTTTATAAAATCACAAACTGTTTGGAAAACCATTGTGTAGAAAGGCAATGATCAAACATATCAAATTAATTTTACTACAAATAATTTATTAGTAATTATAAAGATACTTAAGGAGTGATTAAATACATTGAACTGTTATTGGTACTACTAAAGGCAAGTGAGAAAGCTAAACAGACTAATGAATACAATAAGACTGCAAAATACATTATATTTTATATCTATATGATATTTTAAATTATGGATTACTTCCATACTTTGTTTTTCAGGATGAGGTCATGCATCCATTTTTTTCAGCGAGGACTAAAAGTTTCAGTAGGTTGTGAATTTGAAGATATTCTCATCTTAATCATGACATCATTTACTTTATTCAGAAAAACCCAACTGATGTTAAGGAATTACATAAATAAGGAATACTGCAATGTAAGTATTAAAATGTGATAAGTATTTTTGTTCTCAATGATAATAGGGCCACGAGTGATATGAATTGATAGGGAATACAATCTATTTCTGTTGAAGACGTTTACTTTCCCTGTTAGCACATACATTTTCACTAGCAACATAGTTTATGTTTACCAGAAGAGCTGTCATCCAACTCACAGATGGCTCCAGTGGCTGAATGTAAAGCAACTCACTGAAATTGTTCAGTGATTCCCAAACTACTTTAACAATGTATTCCAAATTCCCATCATTTCATGTGAAACTATAATTTATTTATTGGTGTCACTTCTTATACAGCCCCTATCACTCCAATCTGAGTACCTCCCAGTATTATAAGGCATATATGGAAGATATATTATTTCTCCTTTTCCCTCTTCAGTCAGCAAACACTTCAGAATTATTTTGTTTTACCATGTATCTATATCTCTGTCTGTTTGGGAATAAAGAATAAATCCTGCTTCTCCAACACAACTTTTACCATATGTGCACACACAAATATATATAAAAATACACTTTTTATATATACATATATCATACCTATACAACATACATACATAAACGGTAAAAGTTGCAATGGAGAAGCGGGATTTGTTCTTTCTTCCCAAATACATAGATTTTTTTTTCTGAGGAGTCTTAATCTTCTATCCCCGGTACCTTCAGTGTTATCTTCCAAAGAATCTGCTCTGGGAAAGAAGGTTGGGATACCTGTTTGTCCTCTGTGTGTGCATAGCAGGGTGAATTTGAGAAGTCATGCGTTCTCCTCAGTACTGTCGCTGCATCTCTAGGCAAGGCACATGCCAGCATTCCACATTTTACTTCCTAAGTACTGAATACAGCTCAAAAGCATCCCTTTTTCTCTGGATGTCTCTGATTTCAAATGACTTCAAGCATCAGGGAAGTAAAGTTGAGATTATTCTGAAGTCCAAATTCTCACCTCAGCATGGTGGTATCCCTTTCAATAGTGATATTTATTTGGAATATTTAAGCCAGATAAACCTAGACAGGAATCACTGTGTACTCACTGAGTCCAAGCTCAGTCCTCCAAAGAAGTGAAGATGAGGTAGAAGTCTGAGATAAGGTTGCAAAAAATCCTTTTGTAGGAAGAGGATGACCATGCAGCAGGCAGAGGGATTTCTGATCTGGAAGCACCACGCTGCTGGGCTCCCCTCAGTAGCCAGCATCAATGCCCACTCACACACAAAATTGTCACACAGCACACCCAGTCTAAAAATAGTGTTAAGCCTGTTCATTTTGTCTCCTTTCACCTTCAGTCAGCTTGCTTGTTCATGCCACAGAGAAGAGAGAAGAGAAAGCAAAGAGAAACCCATGCTCAGAAGGCACCACGCCACACAAAGAAATGTCACCTCCAAGCCCAGGAACTGGACCTTCCCAACTAGCCTGTTGGGCTGCAGGAGACTGGGCCAAGTTTCTACCAAAGCGTGTCAGAACCTAGTAACTGCCAGAGCTGGGAGAGGTGTTTGTGTGGTGGGAGGTGGAACCAGGTGTGTGCCATGCCTCCTGTTCCCACAGGGCAACTGACAAACCTGAGATAATCCAGAAGTCTCGGTACAGTGTTCCATTCATGTTCATGGACCAGGCTAATCAGGGCATGCTACAGGTATAGCTGTGTTAGTTAATTGCGGCAACTCAGAGAGGAGGAGAAAGTGAATTTGGAGCAATGAGTGAGCAAGTTCCTATGAGGAGTTCTGAATTCAGATAAAAACTAATCTGTTCAGCCTTTCTCAGCCTATGTGTCTGTATGGTTTTGCATATGGCTTTTGGTACAGCTAGAGCTTCTTCAAAACCCGAGCAAGGGCATAGGTCTGCTTTTGCAACAAGGTGGGAATTTGGGTACACTGCTCAGGAATTACCTATGGATGTGTGGGGTAACTGTCAATTGACAAAAACCCCAAACAAACCCCATACTAGCTACCACGAAGAAAATTATCTCTGTCCCAGGTAAAACCAGAACACTGGGTACTACTGAAAGGCATTTAAAGAATAATGTAATCATCAGGCACAGTCAACATGGGCTCACAAAGGGAAGGTCCTGTGTAACTAATTTGAAATCCTTCCACGATAAGCCCACCCTCCCAGTGGATGTAGTGAAGGCATTGGGTGTAGTTTTTCTGCATTTTAGTAAGGCTTTGGGTACTGTCCCTCACAGCATCCTTTTGGGCATGCTGACCAGCTGTGGGATGAGCAAGTTCTCAGTGTACTGGGTGAAAAATTGGCTGAAGGGCAGACCTCAAAGGGTTGTAGTGAATGGGATTACATCTGGCTGGTGACCAGTCACCAGTGGTGTTCCACAGAGTTCAATTCTAGGGCCAGTTCTGTTCAATAGATTTATCAATGGTCTGGATGCAGGACTTGAATGCACCATTAACAAGTTTGCTGATGACACCAAACTGAGAGTTGTTGTTCGCTCCATTGAGGGATGAAAGGCCTCCCAAAAGAGGGCCACGAAAATGCTCAGAGGGCTGGAGCACCTCTCCTATGAAGAAAGGCTGAGAGAGTTGGTCTTGTTCAGCCTGGAGAAGAGAAGGCTCTGGGGAGACCTTATAGCACCTTCCAGTACCTGAAGGGGCCCACAAGGAAGCTGGGGGGAGGGGCTTTTTACAAGGGCCTGTAGTGATAGGACAAGGGGTAATGGGTTTAAATTGAAAGCAGGGAGGTTTAGATTAGGATATCAGGAAGAAGTTCCTCACAGAGAGGGTGGTGAAGCACTGGAACAGGTTGCCCAGAGAAGCTGTGGGTGCCCCATCCCTGGAAATACTCAAAGCCAGTCTGGATGGGGCTTTGAGCAACCTGGTCTAGTGGAGGGTGTCCCTGTCCATGGCAGGGGGGTTGGAACTAGATGATCTTCAAGGTTCCTTCCAACTCTAACCATTCTGTGATTCTATGATTCTATCTAGGTAGATTAGAGCATTGGGCAATGATTAACCTGATGAAATTTAGGAAGTTAAAATGCTAGATTCTGTACTTAGAATGGAGTAATGCCAGGAGGAGAAAGTAGAGAGCGAGATGTTGACCTCTTCTTCCTGGTATCCAATGATGGGACATGTGTGAAGGGTTCAAAGCTGTGCCAGGGGAAGTTTAGACTGGACATTAGGAAGAACCCCTCTACCGAGAGGGTGGTCAAATACTTAGTTGTATGCATGGTGTGAGAAAATTGTAGTTCTCTATATGCTATGAATTCAGGATTTCTTCATAAGCTGCCAAGAAAATCTGGCCAATTAGGGTAGCTGTTAAGAGTTTGCCACTACGCTGCTTGTGGTACTGTTGGCGACTGTGGGATTGGTGAGATTAGACAGCTGTCATGCAGACAGGATCTCCTGGAGGGCTTCAAAAGATTGTACTTCTTTGATCATACAGGTAGCATGTCTTTAAGGATGTCTGCTTCGCTATGACCTTGCTTATAGACTTTACTCTATCTGTACTACTGAGTACATCACTGGCCCCCATGTTACATAGCTCTGCACTGAAAGAAGCATTGTTTAATGCTATTTAAAGTGCATGATGGACAAGGAAGAATTTTATTCCTGCTACTGACCAGAGATATGACTTTGAGCAAGTCAACTTCCTTGTCCTCTGTATACCTATAGAGTCTAAGATTTATGACAGAGTCTATTCTTTGGTCAAAAATAGTATAATAGAAATAAATCAGTATTCCCAAGACCTATGGTATTATCAAATAAGAGATTATATAACTGAAACTAAAGCATTTGTTTTATTAATAAAGATTTAACTGAAGAATCATACCCTCATACCAAGTTCACTAGGATGATTTTCACATGAATTCAAGCCTGTAGAGGCTGAAATGAGGGAATATTAATGAACTGCTTCCATACTTTAAGAAGGAACTTACACTAGCTGCACCTTATATTTATATTAGAGACACATCTGTTAAACAGCTGCAATCCATTTTTCTTTTATTTTCAGTCCAACACAAATTGCAACAAATTTGGTTTCCACTGGCCATTTGATTAAGAGAGATGTTTTTACTGATCTTGCCCACACTAACATTCATGACAATTCTTGAATTATTCGTGCCCACTTTGCTTAAAAACAATTTGTGGAGTTCCATAAATGCATGGAGTTATATGATGGGACACGTTGTAATACGGACTGTCTGACTTGAAGACCTAACCCTATTAAATGAGATGATTAATGACAATCAGGTATATAAATACAGCCTTAACTTCTGTGGACATGTAAAGTTACCTTGATGCTTTTCTGAATATGGATATTTTCCCAAACCAGGATCTCTCTCAGCGGTAAAGTTGGTGGGAAGATTTTTCTCCTCATAAAAAAATCTGTACCAAGGGAAAGGACTGAACACTAAAATATATGGATTTTCTGACAAGAAAGTTAACTTGCAAGAAAACAAAAATAGCCTCTTGGTTTGGTTTTCCCCAGTAATTTTAAAATATTTTTTTAATCCAATCTGCTGTCTGTAAAACCAATTTAAATATTCATATGTGTGTATGCACTTGTATTACAACCACAAACATCTTAAACTACTGAAAAATAGCTATATAGAAGAAAGAAATAGACAACAATTTTTCTCATGGGTATTTAGAAGTATGTACCAGTTTGTTGCTGGATGAGTGAGCATGAGGAACATCTAATGATGATACCTTTGCCCTTTGCTGCAGAAGCTGGTGGAGAGTCAGAAAAGATGTTCTCCGGAAAGAGTGCAGAAATCAAAAAACCTGTATAGAATACAGAGCCATAGCTAGTGAAGGTAGGGAAACACTGATTAAAGTTACCATAAAAGCATTGCCTTTTTCAGTCAGTTGCAAGGGAAAGGTGATGCTTCCAGTCTTTTACATTGCATCCTAAATAATTCTGCTGCATTTCCACCATAATAATAATAAGTTCCACCGTAATTTCCATAACGCTTTCCACTTGGTCTATGTGCAAGGTTCAAACTTCATGGTACACATCCACAGTGCAGATTGTCTTCTGCTCCCTCTGTTTAGCAAGAACTACAGGAACAGGTTTGTGTGGTGAAACATCACTGAGACCTTGACATTCATACTACACATCAGGGGTTACATCAGGCCTTGTTCAAAACTTCAGTTTTGTTTCATCCAAGAAGAACCCAGTCCACATGCTCCAAGATTTTTCTTCAAAGCATGCTATGTGAGAATGACTCGAAAATTTGCTCCATAAGTACACTGGCAACCCAACCCAAAATAATAATACAGACATACCTTTCATCTGTCAGGGAAGGGGTGGCCATTTCCTCACCTCTGTGTTGGACAGCACTGTTTGTAAAGAGGGGTCCTTTACTAATATGAAAATAAGCCACACGGTTTGTCATGTGGATCTCATACATTAAATGAATTATGAAATTCTGGAAATGTACTTTTTGGGGAAGCAGCCTAAACAAGTATTTGCAAACCTTGTTATTCCATTGTATCTTAAAGATAACTCAAGGAATTTATTGACTCCTTTTGATAACGTGTTCGTATCAGCCGTAACATACGTACATACTCAATCACTATCTGTATTTTAAGCATCTGTCCAAAGAAAGAAATTAACCTCTACAATTTGACAGGTAACAATTTGAAAATGATTAGTGAACAGATTTAATATTTTCCATAAGATTAGGTCTATATTTTTATGTACTTTTTTCCTTTCTCCCTCATAGACAATAACAACCTTCTGCAGCTGATAATTTTTCATTTCTCATGAACACCTTTGGATTTTTGGGGGATTTTTTTCATTAATAATTTTGGATATCATGACATGGCATTCACCAACTTAGACTGATACTTGATCTTTGATCTACTGCATTGTGTATTTCATTAAATGATTGCATTATGTTCTCATTGTAAATTTTATTCTTTGTCCTGAAAGACAGCTTTCTATTCTATCATCTGTTGTGGAAAGTCTAGATTTGATTTCTGTGATTTTCAAGGCATGAAAAAAAGAGAAGCAAAATCCATCTTAAGTTTTCAATGATATAAAATAAAAATGTAAATATTTCTGGCACCAAAAGAAAAATACAATCTTTTCCTCAATTATTTTTCCAGACTTCAAGTGTACTTTTGTCCCAGCTGCTTACAGGTTTGTTTGGTTTGGTGGCTTAGCAGCCTACATCTTCTAAAATGAAGAAACATTCAGAATTTAATATGTGAGTGACTAAGGGCATGAAGATGTACATCACTGGGAGAACATTAACTTGAAGTCATATTTTGAAACCCTGAATAAAACAGGCACAGTGTTTATAAAAGAAGATGTATGAAATTTATGTGATAAATTTCTACACCTTAATGTAACCAAATTAAATTCTGAGACATCAAAGACATGCCCTACATATATTTAGGCGTCCATCACACTCTCAAATAGCACTTAGTCCACAGACCACTAGTGAAAAGGGAGTTGAGCAGTCATAATGGAGAAGTACGACTTCAAAACTTTTTGTTCCTGCTTTCCCAATGACAGGAGATTCTCACTGATGAGAACTGAAATAGGAATTCCAGAATTGGTCTTCACCTTAAAATCACCCTCATCAGGAAACTAAACATCCTGTCTTCTCTCTTGTCAGGGAATTTTATTCATAGTCATTGACAGAACTGAAAGCCAGAAACCTTATTAGACCTACAGACTGAAAAATTGGCTTATTTTAATTTGTCTTAGAGCCCAGAGCTGTCAGCAAGTGCCTCGCTGTCTGAAGAGGTAGCCTTAGGACATCTTTTGTCTGGGCGGTTAGTAGGATGTACATGTAACAGGAAGAATGTACATACACCTAAGGAGTGCACAGTACACTCTTTATCTTGGGCTATAGAAATCCTGTTGTTTAAAATGACCTGAGCACTATATGCAATCTGGATTAACATCATTCAGTGAGGTAAATTCTCCAAGGCCTAAATTTGCAATAGAAATGTGGGAAGATCATAGAATTGTTAAGTTTTCATTTGAAGAAAAATAAAATAAAAATATATATTCTTATAAAGTGTTTCTACCAGGCCCTTTAAATGACAGTTAAAAGATTTTTTTGAGTTTCAGTTGACTTTTAGAGGTGGAAAATTGACTACTGTCTCTAAACCTCTTGTGTTTTTGTGGGGTTTTTTTTCAGGTTGAAAAGCACAGCCATCTCCTGAAGACTCTTCTTTTTCTTTTTTTCTCTATGGTTTTCAATGCATCTGATACTGAATTCTGAATTATTTTTCCTTTTCTGAAGTCAAAGTAACCTCTTTGTTTAGAAGAGATGGGTGTGACAGATTTCTTTCAGTACAATTTTGAAAGATCTATAAGAGTGGTCTTCATTTTGCTGACACTGAGTTGAAGACCCTCTCACTTCTTTGTCATATTTGAAGCTTGTTCCCCTGTTCTAAGGAATAAATCTAGTCCTAATAACTGTCCTTGTGATTAACAATTAACAGACATGAGTCTGTAACAATTTCACAAATCCTGGTATTGTGAAGGATGCACACTGTCTGCTAGAAACATCTAACGTAAGTCACACACAGCATGGGAATTCAAAGAACCTAAGCAAGGTGGTTCCATTCCTGTTACATTGAATAGACCGGGAGAGGTGTTTGTGGAAAGTGTCCAAGAGACACTCCTTTTTTTTCTTTTTGTCTTATTGTATATACTGTTCTGCACTCTGGATCCAGTTTGGACTGTGTCCAATCTCCTGTCCCCCTCCGGAAACAGTGTAATTCAACCTGGATCTTCTCATGATACTCAGCAAACCAAACCCTACCAGTGCACTGCTTCTCTTTTGCATGATTGGCCCATGATGACAGCAATTAGGAAGAGGTTCAAAGCTGCAGACCTGGGTGAAACAGCTCAAGGACAGGGCAGGCCACTCACGGAATATGGCGTGAACTCTTCCCATGGAAGAGAAGGTCCTATGCAAATAGGGGTATAGAAGAGAGAAACATCTGGAGGGAGCCTGATCCTACCGTTAACTTCCTTGGATATATCTGAGGAACATCTTTATATTCTCTTGCTGTTGCTTCTGCATGTTACCTGCTGACTCTGTGCCGTGGTTTAACATCAGCTGACAACTAAGCACCACACAGCTTCGTGCTCACTGCCCCCCAGCAGGATGGGAGGAAGAGAATTGGAAGAGTGAAAGTGAGAAAACTCACACGTTAGGATAATATTATAATAATAATAAGGAAAAGGAAAATAACAGAGAGAGAAAGAAAACAACAGAAGGAAAAGTGATGCAAATGAGAAAAGTAACTCACCACCAATTGACTGATGCACAGCCAGTCCTCTAGCAGCAGCCCCCAGCCAACCTTTCTCATAGTTTGTTGCTCAGCATGACATTATATGGTATGGAATATGCCTTTGGTCAGTGGGGATCAGCTGTCCTAGCTGTGTCTCCTCCCAGCTTCTTGTGCACACCCAGTCTACTCACTGATGGGGTGGTTTGAGAACCAGAAAGGGCCATGACTCTGTGTAAACACTGCTCAGCAGTAGCTAAAACATCCCTGTGTTATCAACACTTCTCAGCACAGCTCCAAACCACAGCCCCATACTAGCTACTGTGAAGAAAATTAACTGTACCTCAGCCAAAACCATTGCACTCTGCAATGCCATAAGGAGCATTTAGCCTCTAGTAGAAGAGTGCTGTTGTCATCGAGCCACAGGGCCTTGAAATGTCCACCACTGACACAACTATTATTTCCTGTGTTCAGACCCTTCTTTGGGGAAGTTTTCTTAATAGTATACCATAGTACACACAAGCATACATAGCATGTTTCCATGTAAGAGCCATTTCATAATCCCCTGCATGCACCAAGCATCTTGATATGGAAATAGAATGTATTTACATTCACATTAATTCTCCCTTTCACTGATAGATTAGTGTGAAATGGGCAACCAAAAATCAGTCCCAACTAAACCAATCAGTTTAGTGTTCCTCCGGTATTTATAAAGAAACTAGGGAAAAGCCCCCAAACCCAGAATGCAGACAGAAATAGAATATTCTGCATATTAAATAGTTAGGATACCACAAAGGAGTTTAATTCACAAAATTGAACATGTAAGTACTCATTTATGTAACCAAGTGTGAAAGCTTGGTAAAATTTCCACAAAAGTAGGACTCACAGGGGAAAAACTGGATTTTTTTTTACATGTTGTTTGAGTGGATTTTCTTCTTGTCATGGCCATTTTCAGATCTATGTACATAAAAAAGATAGGGGTAGTAAATTAAAGCGGAAGAGTTTTTTCCCCTTGCACAGAAGATCAGTTTCATGTTCATTGTTACTTCAGGCTGTTCTAAATCAACATCTCTTACCTAGATTACAAGACTCAAATTCATAGTTCATTTTTAGTCTTACCATTTCCTACTTTCTACTGTCATCCTCATCACTCATGCAATCTCGTATCACAAGAATATCTCTGTTTATGTTCTTTATAAACTCCCATCTTTTCCTGTTATTGAATTGTCCAACAGTGAATGAATTTGTCTTCCAAGGAAGCTATGTTTCTGATTTGCCGTGCCTGATACATCAGAATGCTCTGACATACACACTTCTAAACATTGTCTCTATAATTTGACATATGGAAGCCAATTATAAAATCTATCCATTCAACTATTCCACACATGTATCTTCATAACCAACTAACCCATAACAGAAAATGAGGCATTCGTAAAAATATCTTATAATGTATGACAGAAAATTTGGACAGGCATATGTATAGACAGAAACTGGAAGGGGGATCTAGGATTTTACACAATACTTCTGAGTGTTCTCCATCTCAGAAAAACTGTCCTCAAAGCCAATAAAAAATTCTTCACTACATGAAGTGATACATTTCATCAACACTCAAATGCAATTCTAATCTTTGCTTTTAAACTTACACTGGCATCTGCTTCCTAGAAACTTTCTATGGAAAGTTTTGCAGTATTCTGTAAATTTGCAAAGGACCTAACTTACTTTCACTATAACTTTATAGAAGCAGTATAGAAGTCTATGCCATAGTTCCTGTTTTCTGGTGCAGGACATATTCAGGTATAACCCTTAATATTTTGAAAGTATGAGCTGATTCATGCTGCCAAAATATTTAACACCCCTAACTACATTCAAAATTATATTCTATTGTAAAACTGTGGATCTTTCCTGCAAAGAGCATGTCTTAGGCCAATTATAACTCTGAAATAATTTTAGCTCACATTATAGCAAGAATCATACCTGAGACTGCTGACATGGAAAAACTCTAATAGTTACGGAGTTGAGACTCAGTAGGGAGGGTTCTTCCTCAGTATCTAATATGGCCTTGTAATTTTTGGCTCTGGATTCACAGATTTCAAAACGTAGTTGTCCTGTAACAACATTAACTCTATGGAAATATTCCCTAGGCAATAATGGAAATTCTGTATCCTTTACATCCCAGTCCCATTTCTTTCTCCTCAATTAGTATCTAAATTTCAATTCGGTTTAACAAAAGAAAAAAACTCTGATTTTTGTCTTGTGTGTGTGTGTCTGCATATTCATCAACATGTATTATAGAAAAACTATTACTATAAGATTAACTTCTGTCAGCAATTGTGATGTTTCCCACTTGAGTATTGCTTTCGACAACACAAAATTTCCTAATACCTCTACCTCCAGAGAAGAAGATTATTTCACTTTTAAAAATTATGATACCACTGGGCTTTATGCAACACACCTCAACAACCAGCAGAACTGGCCCTTCTTGAGACTGATCTTTCATAGCATTTCAGCAAGCCTAAACAGGTTTCTTGATGCCATCATTTTTCATCCATCATTTTACATTCATTTTGCTATCAAGGAAAAACTTAGTCTCCTTCTTACTTCTCTCTCCACTACACCATTGAGAAACATACTTGGTACATGATGGGTATCCAGAATACAAAGACATTGTAGGCAAAATCACAGGTTATTTTAATTCTACCACCCTTGGTTTTTTTGTTTTGTTTTGGTGTGGTTTGGTTTTTTTTTTGGTGGTTTTTTTTTTTTGTTTGTTTGGTTTTTTCCAGTCAAAGATAAATAACAAAGTATGCAAAGGTGCTGCTATTACGAAGTTGCATTTCTATCAAGACTCTTACATTTGTCTCATCGCTACAGCATTCAGGGGTCATGGAGAGAAGTTCATCTGAGTCGGGGCCTTTGAATTTTAGATTTTTCCTGGAATGAAATTCAGAAGCAAGACAACATTAAACCCCTAGTACTGGCTGCCTCGGGAGAGAAAAAAAAATTCTGATTGGGCAGGAGTAGAAAGACACACTACTCCTATCAGTCTATTCCTATTTGGGAGTACTCAATTGAATGTCTGTGAGGAGACTGACTATCTCTTACGTCTTTGACTAAAGTCCGTATGATATGTTTAGATATGGAGAAATTACTTTGCTCATTTTGTGGTCTCCCTAGTCTCTCTTTTTATCCGTATTCCATGTTACCCTGAAAATATTCTATGAAATAAAGGTGGTTTTGACTAAAGAGACCATCAGCAGGTTTAGTTTACACAGGTTCTACAATGTATAAATGACTGTATATGAATCCATAAAAAATACACTCTGAGAATGGACTTATTAAGGAGAGAAGACTTCTGTTTCTAAGCCAGGTCCATGTAAATATGGTTTTCCTTTCCCTTCTAACTACTCTGTATCTAGAGTTTGGAGACTGAGGTTGAAGCCTGCAATGAACTTAAAACCTTACAGTGTGAAATAAATGGGTCTCTTCCAAATGAATCCCAGATGATGCCAAGTGGAGGAAGATTTATGTATATGTTGTATAAATATTTAATGATATGGCCAAAACCCTACTGCCACTTAGCAAAAAGATATTTATCATTCCTGTGAAATATGACTTTTTAGCCAATAAGACTAAAGTATGTTAATGATCTCGAGTGAATTGTGTTGTTAGTCATTAAACATTTTCTGACTTCTTATTGGCTGAGTCACCTCTGAGATCATAGGCCCACCATCAGCCATGTTATTCTCTAACAAACAGCTGTGAAATAGGTCTGAAGCTTTTTTTATTTTTTAAACCCTATAAATTTTACTGTAGGCATGCAACAGAAGAAAGTTATACATTGCATGTGAATTTCAGAAGAGCTATTCTGACAAATGCAAATAGCGTTTCATACAGCTATGTGTGAACTTACAGAGAACTTCACAAACCCTCTGACTGTGAAGTGTGAAGAAAATTCTCATAATCTATTTGAAAAGTCTGCTTTTTGCTGAACTGACCTTAGCCCTTGTAACATGTTGAACTGTTGATAAATGTTTTTTCCATAAAGTGTTTGATTTCAATGCCTTTACGAGTCCATCGAAATCTGTGAATTATGGATAAGCCTCTAAATGGGAAAAAAATATAGCTATTCAGTTAAATCCATGCTGTTAGAGTGGACACACAGTGGACTTTGAACTGCCACTTAGAGTAGAAATTCTTTCTAGTAATTCAGCTGGTTCCTCAAAAGCTAAATTATGACGAAGTCCCATACCTGTACTGACTTTGTTTTATTGGGGTATATATTCAAAACACCTGGCACTGCAGAGAAAGGGAGTCTCACATTCCCTGTCCTCTGAAATTGCAATGCAGACACATCGATCCCAGTATGGCAAAGCACCACTGGAGATAGCCAGGTGATAATATGCATTGCTTACCTGCTGTGTGGGATTGAGCCCATCAGGGCCACTGACACAGCTGGCTGCACTCCATGCAGATACACTTGTCTCGTTCAGGTTGGTGTGTTCTCCTCCTCGCCCATTTCCACATCCTACATGACAGACAGCATCAGAAAATTTGGCTCAGGGAAAACAAATTAATAGAGTACTATTGGAATTTCACAGACTTGGATCTTCTCAGGCCTGAGCAGCCGTTTCTGCTAATTCATTTCTACAAAATAGGTGTTAGTCAAAAGAAGTATTAACTGTAGGTGACACCATAATATGCCATGTGATTCTGTGGTCTGTCCTTCAGAAAGGTCTACTTTCTTCTGGTGTTAACTTTCCAGCTCCCTGCCATTCAGACAATAGATTGGCTGGTAAGTTGCCTCAAACACTCGGGACATTAACAAATTCTAATTGGCTGTGTAATAGGAGCAGACGGCATGTACAATGTTAAACCACTTCTGAACCACCTATTTTCTGTATGCAAATCAGACAGAAACAAATGTTTGGCCCCAGCTGGGTGAAATGTCCCATTTAGAATTCTTTTCCTCTTCTTTGTTCTTTGATGTTCTGCAAATGAGCTTTAGAACTCCGCTCTTCACACAATTCAATTTTACAGGCCCATTATCTGAGATATAATGTGGAGGTTAAATATATCAGGGCAGCCATTATGTGAAAATAATTAACAGTAATGAATAATGCACTAATTCCACTGATGAGAGATGGTTATATGTGTAATGAAGTGTTGGGGCAGCCCTGACAAATGAAATTAAAATATTTAAACACTGTTTTATGATATTACTTTGCTCATATAATTTCCTTTACCTACAATGAGCCACTTCGATTATCGTCATTATCTTGACAGCTCTGAAGGATGAAATAGTGCAGGTTAATGTGACAGCGATTAGTCAGAGAGAAAATCCATCACACAAAGCAGAACAGAGTGAGGGAGAAAGGTCTCTATACTTTCCCGTTTCAAACATGAGAAGAATGATACTATCAACATCACTTCAATATTAAATGGATAGAATTATCTTGTCATTCATTTACAGCCTCTGAAGAACTACCTATTTGTACCTGCAAAGGAAAGGTCAGCCTTTCTTAATCATCCATAAAAATATGTTGATGGATTCCTTACATCAATAATGGTGGGCAGAAACAGAGACAGGAAACAAGCAAGGAAATTTATAAGGAAAGCACTCTAGGTTTTGCATTCAAATCTTTTAATGGTTTTATATTTTTAAGTTTTGCTTCACATGCTGGTGTGATCGTCAAAAGATGCACAGCATCAAATAAAATGAGACGTGGACGTACGTTTTGTGGAAGTTGCTTCCAATGCTGTTTAAATAACAAAAGGGACTGCCTATTGCAGTTACTCCTCATCAGGTTTTTTGGTATGAATTTCCTATGAATACTCACAAAACCTAAAAATATTCATGTCTAGATGCCAAAAGTTAGGCTAAAGTCAGATTCAACATTTTACTCAGCTTATTTTCAAAAGTACTGGGCACACATTGCTTCCAGATACATCAATCCTGTAGGACCAGGCTGACCGGCAGGACCAGGCTGTCACAGCTAAGTTTTAGGGATCAGGCAGCCAGGCAGGAAACACGTGAGCAGTTAGGTACTCACATCAAGGTTCTTCAGAAGTAAAGAACATGCAAAGATCAGTCACTTAAACTGACAGACCAGAGGCATGCACGACCAGAGCACCAAGACACCCCAAACACCCCGCCTTTCTTCCTTTCCTAGATTAGGAACACATTTGTGACTCCAATGGATAATGCATTCAGCTGGGATGCTGTTTCACAGTCCTTGTTCAGATAGAGAACAGTGGAGATTTGAATCCCTTATTCTCAAATGAAACACGAGATTTAATTTTTCATACGATCCTTTGTAGAAGCACAGTGAAACACTGGCTCTCACTAGCGCTGGCATTTCCCTCAGGTGCAACCCACTCAGACTCAATTTCTTCCTGTAAAACAATTGGACATCAGTTTCCTGTTTGAGAGGAATTATACTGGCTTGGGAGGTGGGTGAACAAAGAAGGTGTAGCAGGGTACGAAGAGGAATCCTTCTTCCAAAGCGTCACTTAAGGGTCTGAGAGACACCCACCCAAACAGCCATTTAAACTGTCAGTGGCATCTTTAGCCACCGTAGAAAAATCAGTTGTTAGAGCACTCAGGATGCCTGTCTGACTAAATGGCATCTGAACAGTGGGATTTCAGAACAACATGAGTGGTGATTGACAGTCCTCATATTTTTATTTAGGTTTCTAAATATATTTTTTACAAGTCCAACTTTTGCCATCTGCCCTGAAAAAAGTAAACTTAACTTAAAAGCAAACAAACAAACAAACAAACACTGGTAAATTTAGCAAAGGGACACTCTTCCTGTTCATGCCAGCCATTGTAATTGCAGTTGTTCTTACTATATTATTATTATCATTACTATTATGTTATTATTGTTATTATTATTATTAATCATATATTATGGTAGTGCACACACAAAAAAGTGAAAGGTGTTCCTTCACATTTTCAGTGTGTCCAGTGTTTTAAGCACTGCACACCTACAGAGTAGCAGGTAATTCATGTGCTAAAGAGATTGCATTTTAAATAGGCCAGGCAGGTAAAAACTGTGTGTATGCTAATTTTATTCAAGTGGAATGAACAACGTGGTGGCAGCAAATGTCATATGTTAGTTCCAAAATGCAATGATGATAGCAGGAGGGAAGTGATACAGGACTGCAGGTTATGCCAGTATTGGTCAGCATCATTGTCCATCCTGCAGGGCTTCAATCGTGTCTTGAAGGCAGAGCCCTTCATTGAGACAGCCCAGTGATGCAACGCCACAGAGGAAGCTCTTGAAAACGCACTTTGCCTGGTATAGCATGGCGTGGCAACACCTAAATGATGTCCTGTGCTGGTTTTGGCTGGAATAGAGTTCATTTTCTTCACAGTAGCTAGTCTGAGGCTGTGTTTTGGATTTGTGCTGAGAAGAATGTTGACAACATACCAATATTTTTACTTGTTCCCAAGCAATGTTTACATTAAGCCAAGGACTTTTCCAGTTTCTCATACTGCACCTGTGTTCCCAGCTTCTTTTTTACAAGAAAATGGGAGAAGACATCATAGCCAGAACAGCTGACCCAAACGGACCAAAAAGATATTTCATGCCATAAAATGTCATGCTCAGTCTATAAACTGGGGGGGAGTTGGTCAGGAGCTCTGTCTGGCTTTCATTGTTTGGGGCCTTGCTGGGTATCAGTCAGCAGGTGGTGGGTGGTTGTAATTTCCTTTTTTTTTTCATTGTCGTTTTCCTTTTCAGTAGACACTATTATCATTATGATTATTAGTAGTGTTATTTTTCATTACATATTAGTATTAATATTATTAGTGTAATTATTTTATGTCATTTATTTTCAATTATTAAATTACTCTCACCTTAATCCACGGTTTCCCTCCCCCATTCCCACTGCAGGAGGGGAAAGTGAGCGAGTTGCTGTGTGGTGCTTGATTGCTGACTGGAGTTAAACCACGACAATTTAGCAAATCCTTTTGTTTAAATACAATGGAAATATATGGCTCTGTCATACTTGGCTAAGAATCTGACTTTCAGCTACACTGAAAGGTAGAGGTGTTTGTTAATTCGTAATTACTGTTCTCCAGGACACTTTCCAGTGTCTTTATGCAGAGGAAAGGAACTACCGCAGGAAGCAGATTTGAAAAGTGAGCAAGTCACAAATCCTGTTCCCAACTGCAGTCGGTTAAAACAGAGCAAGCAAGAGGTTTGAAAACTGAGGAAGATGGGCAATAAAAGGAGAAATACATCATTAATTAAAAGTCTCATTTTCACCATCTTTCTTTATACGGTGTATCAGCCCCTTTGAACTGATTGAGAGCACACATGGTACAAGTTGGGATGAGCGGGGAGGGCACAGTCCTTCCCTGTGGATGGCCAGTGACCCTGAAGCACTGCTGCTCACAGTGCCCAGGTCTGTTTCTGTGTGGATCAGCCCTATGCTTTTAGGGAGATAGCACACGCAAGCTCAGAATAAAATCTCTTATTTGCAAACAGGGTTCCACAGAAGGGATGCATAAGGGACCTTTTGAGCTAATACGCTGTAAAAAACTCATTCAAATTTCAGCGGTTCTTTCATTTTGCTACTTTTAAAATACAATTTACTTCATTTATCGGACAATGAAGTGCCTCTGTAATAAATCTAACATTAAAAAATCATTTCCAGCAAATTACTCCAATAAAATCAATGAAGGTCAGGCTCAGCTGTAGAAACAAATAAATTACCTGCTATTGATAGGGTAGGCAGACTTAATTGTCATTTAGAAAGGCTAAAAGGGATAAAGAAATCTAATAGAAGGAACACATTTATACAGCAAAAATGAGAAAACGGCGAAAGTTTTACCCTGACAGCTCCCATCCATTGGATTGACTCGGTCCCTGAGCAGCACAGGCAGTTGTTTTAACTCTCAACAGGACACTGGTATGTGCTTTGGATCTGTCAATATTTACCTGCTTCTGTGTTGCCTTGTGATCTTTTTACCTTTCATATATTGAAACTCTCAAACAGGATTTCTGGTAATAGGAAATGAAGAATTGATAGAATTGAACAATCCCATCCTTAGATTTTTTTTCAGCCAGGTTAAAAGAAGTTTGACCCAATTCAGGCTTTGCAGTACTTCCAACTATTAAAGTAATATAAAGCTGGGCATTTTCTAGTGGGATTTGCCATTCTCTGATAACAAAGTGATGGTTTTATAGTTAAGATCCACTTTTTAAAACAACTTTCTATTTCTCTCTTTTAAAAGCTGTCCAACTGTTGCTGTGTGGAATCTAAAAAAGGCACTAAGCTGATGTATTTCCACTGCAGCAGAGTATTCTTTCAGATTTCAGCATTTCTCTTTGAAAAGCACTTTCATTTCCTTTTATACTTATTTGTGTTTATGCATCCTAATGGGGGGAAAAAAAAAAAAAGACAACCAAAATGTTGGAATGTCCACGTCTTCAATGTTCAATTGCCCATGGACCCTTATGGAAAGAAATTTTGTTTATTCCCCTTCAAAGTCTGAATCCTGCTCTGGAATGCAGATCAGTGGTATATCCATAGCTATATGCATAGTTACATAACTGGATATAAAAGCTTATTCAGCAGGAAAGGCTTTAAACATTCCTGTGACGAATATGCTCAGGGAATGAGACATTTCCAAGATTTTGCAGAACTGAACCCCTACCGTCTTGGTTTGGAGAGCCCAGTGACCTCTAGAGAGCAGATGACCTTATAGTCATATCAACACTTCCAACAGGACAGGAATTTAAACTGTGGTTATTCTAAAAAAAAAAAAAAAAAAAGATGCAAAGTAAATTCAATTCGTTTTTGAGTATACTTAGCTACAATGGGGAAAGCAAAAACCAACAAATGCCAGACATGACCACATACCATGAAAAGTAAATGCTTTAATGGCTGCAGCTATTTAGTCCAGAAGCAACTGCACTAGCACTAAGGAGTGGCTGCTGCAATGTTTGCAGTGAGTAATAGATTTAAACTTGCAGCTATTGGCAGATTACTGCAGTATAGAAGTAGGCTGGACATGTCTTTGTAATAATTTGCTCCTGGAAACACTGTAAATTGTGGTCACATGAAGGACAGACAGTTTAGAAAGTATAGCAGAAGGATGCTCAGGACCCATAGAACATAGCGAACTCCTTAGGAAGGAGGTACACCTGGCTCTGTGACTAAAGTCATTAGCATGCGACTTTAACAGGTTGCTTCAAGCCTCTGGATGAAAACCTAAGGCCTTGGAACTACTGTTTTTTCTTTCTTTTTGGAATTACAGAACTGGTTCTCTCACACTTAAATGATTGCACATCTGTTTTTCTTCAACACCGCATGGATTCAGTGACAATGTATGTTTCTTGGTCTTAGAGAATTCCTTTAATGCCTTCTCATTCTCTTCAGCAGCAAACTTTGAGCAATAATAGATGTCTGCTGCTTCTTCGTATTTCCCCATCCAAAAAGTAATTCCTCAGATTACACTTGTTTTCTTTCTTTCTAGCCCTTTGAATTAAAAGTTTGTTTCCGGGTATTATGGTAGTACATGCACTACAGCTGATACAATCTATGCCTCATGCTGCAGCAGGGACATGAGGACATTTAGAGTACCTGTTTCTCCATGACCATTTTGACCAGGTCAATTCTCTTGTAAAGATAATCAGAGATTACTGAACAGGCCTACAATCTTATGGCAGGTCTACTAACACAGGGTCTTCAGTTCACATGCTTTAGCTGTCATCTCTCCTTTACTGAGAGCAGATTTTCTTTTTTTCTCTTGATTTTAAACAGTTACTGCGAGGTAGAAACTTCAGCTCAGTACAATTTCTCTCCCAAATGATCCAGCATCAGTCTGAGATGTTGAAAAGATGCCCACTCACCTGTGTGGGATATAGCCTTGGTCTTTATTTGGTACAAATACATAATTAAATGCATATATCTATCTCCACATTTTTCTGTATTCTCCACTGCTTTATATAATCTTTCTTAGGTGGTTGAAGATTTCTTATAACAAATTAATTGGGACTAGCTGGGCAAAATTTACAGCTAAATTTGTTGTAATCCATTAGGCTTGTGAAGGTTCAGGGTACCACTGTCAACAGCATTTGCACAGGATAATCTGGAAGCCAGCAGTAACATAAGCTACTGACCTATCTGTTGGGGTTCCTATGGCCTTGCTAGAGGGCAAAAGCTCTGTCCCACCTGGCAATACATCCTAGCCAGCGCCATTCCTGCTGTATGAAGCCCTCTGGAAACAGCTGCCTTTTAAAGGAGGGGGATGGATAGGTTTTGAAGCAGGTGAAAATAAGTGAGGATGGGGATATATGCTGTCGCAAATTCCTTCCTTCCCCCAGACAAGTTCATAGAATAATTTACATTTAAGGTATCGCTACAGGTCATCTGGTCCAGTCTCTCTCTCTCAGAGCAAGACCAGCTTTAAGGTTACATCAGGTTGCTCATGGCTTTTCTCCAGGCGAGTTGTGAGTATCTCCAAGGATGGAGATTACAAAAACTCATAGTGCAGAATTTCTTCCTTATAAATAATCAGAATTTTCTTTGATGCATCTGTTATTTGACTCTGTTGTGCAATACCCATACTCCGAACACAGACTCAGAAAAAGGGATCAGAAAAGGATAAGGATCAAAATGGGAGGCATAATTTGGTTAAATATAAGGAACTCTGTGACAATCAGAGCCTGTGGTTCATTATAGTACATTGATACAGGATGAGCTGCACAGATTTGAATGAGTGGCTAGTGACCTTCATTTACAACATCATACATATTCTGGACACAGTGTCAGCTCAGTTATTAAATACTCGTTTTCCATGGTACCTTAAGTCCTAAATACTTAGTCATGTTGAATCCAGTTTATCAATGGAAAATATTTTACATTTATTTCAATTACATTCAGAGAAAGCAGGAAGGCCTGGGTTTGACTGAACCTAAGCTAAATACTTGTCTTTGAGATTTAAATTAAGATATAACATTCTAAGATACTATTTATAAAACATATATGTAAAATACATAGTAAGCAGGTATTACACGTGTTTATTCATATATGTTTCTGATACAATATGTTTGAAAGAATATATTTATATATATGTATATCAATTACCTTTATTATAGATCTAAATTCATTCATGAAACCTAAAATGCTTATGGTTTTCTTTGTTTCATTTGTCAGACACAACTGTGGTGCAGGTACAGTTTTTGAACACAAGAAAACGCTTTTTTGCTGTGAGGATGGTCAAACACTGACAGAAGTCACCCAAAGATGTTGCAGAGTCTCCATCTGCGAAGATACTCACAACCTGACTGGAGATGGTCCCAGGCAACCTGGTCTAGGGGGCCCTTCTTAAGCAGGGGGTTTGAACTAGATGTTCTTGCGAGCTCCCTTCCAACCTCATTGTGTGATTCTGTGATTCTACTTCTCAGGAGTGATTTCAAGGTCAGAGGTGATACCTGAGCAACACCAGTCAGAAAAATTGGCTGGGGCTTCTTCCTAAGAGTTCCCCAGTGTCACCTGACAGAAAGAAATATAAGATTCATATGTGGCCTGAGCTCAGTCTCAGTTTAAGCTGCCTACCCAAGAGCTGGAGGCATTCAGGATACATATAGGAAGCTTAAGTCACCATCCCATATGTATGTATCTCTGTGGTAGATGTCTGCCTCCGGTCAGATGAGTCCCATTAATGAGCATGCTTGACTTCATGGTGCTTCCATGACCATACAGTCTAAATAAAGAGAAGCATAGCCCTAGTGACTAGTTCTTGAAACTGCTGTACTCAGTGTCTTAAGACTAAACCCTTTTATGATCTGTCAGCCCATGGAAATCTGTTCCTCTGGAGTTAATGATGGGGAACAGACAGGTGCCAAACAAACTCTGCAGAGGAGAATTATAAGAAAAGAGGAAAAGCTAGTAAACAGGCAAATATCCCACAGAGCTCTGTCCCATTCCCCTGTCCATTTTCAAAGGTGGACTCTGCTATATATTAATCTAAAATTTGTCCTTCAGTGACCACTGACATTTGACTCTAAGTCCAAATACGTAAAACCATTTAAAGAATATGTTGGTTTTTACTCAGTGGGAAAGAAGAGGTAGAAATAATATAGAAATCTTCTCACAGAAGAACAGGCAAAGCCACATATACCTTACTTTTTGGTCAGTGAAGAAGCATGAATCTATGTCCAGACAAGCAGCTGAGGGATGCCATCTTCTCTCTGCAGCAGATGTTATGAGACAATTCACAGGGTACTTCAGTGAGGGGGCTGGGCACAGAGAGCAACTGTGGCCAGACTAGTCCAGAGCTGTTGTGGTATGAGGAACAGACGAGGTATTATGGTGACAGTGTCACCTGCACAGAAAATTATTGTAGGAGAAAAGGGTGGCACACACAGAAAACAATCCAAAATAAACAAAACTCATTAGTTTCACTACTGAAGGAACAGATTGCTTTCTTTTATGTGTGGTTGTTTGGAGCAGAAACTCTTTGATTTTATCAAAACTATGTATTATTAGAGAAGAAAGTTGTTCCCACAGTATATTAGTGCAGCACTTTACAGACACGCTTGCCCCATGGGCCCACCAAAAGCATTGAGTTCACCCCCAGAAGTCAAAAATACCAGCAGTGCAATAAAATTTGCTGTACAAGGAGGAATAGTGTGTGTATTGATTTGTGCACTCATTGCCAATACCTTTGTGTGATCAGTAAAAACAGTGGACACCTCTTTAGCAACAGGCAAATGCTTTCCACTTGCTAAACATGAATAACCAATACCACTTTACTCCTGTGACCTATGGCATAGTCCCTCTGGCCAGCCAGTTCAGTGTTGGAGCCTGTCCTCTGAACAGTGTACTGCTCAAAGAGAAATTAATTACAGGGATCACTGCAACAAACACAAAACACAGGAAATATCTGCTCCACCTTCATAAGAAAAGAAACTTTTCTCAGTCCCAGCAAAGATTTTAACTGTAACTGCTCTTTCTTGATTTTCCAGAGGTGGATGACTACGATGAGAGGAGCTGACTGACTTGTCCTTCTTCAGAGTAAAAGATGATGCTTAAAAACATTGAATGAAATAAAGATTTTACCAATTCAATCAGAACAGAAGGAAGGATATCGTTTCCCACTGGCTCTACGTATCTACTATGTAGTTGTCTACAAAGAAGTGTCTAAATACATTATTTGAGGGCATTGCTCGTCTGACCTAAGCTAGATGTCTACTTTAGGATGAAATAAATCTCACCCTGGAAGTGACTATTCAGATGCAGACATCTATAGTCGGTTAGATGAAGCCTGTCCAAGTTCTTTTGTCAAATTGTACTTGCTGTCTGTCTGCTGCTTGTCCAACTGTTGCTCATCTTCTACTACAGCTATTAGCAGCTATTACAATATAAAGAACATTTGGTAAAGGAGTAATCATTAATCACCACACATATCAGTGCCATTTTAGTATGTTCAGTTATTCTTTGCTGTGGTAGCTCTTAATAACACCCATGTAGTTATGTTAAGGAGTGTAGCAATATAAATTCAACATCTAACATGATTTCACTTTACAGTAGTACTGGGGTAATATTACTGGGGAAACCAGAAAGAATTAAACACATTTGATAATCTGACAGCCTTATTAAAAGTGAAATATATTGTGTGCATAGCTATAATCAGAATGCTGGACATTTAAAAAGTTCATTTGTTCTGTCTAAGGTTCCAGGTAACAGAATGCTGAATGATACAGATAAGTAGGTTCTGATCTTTAACATATCATATTTGGGCCAAACAACAGAATCGTAGTGATAAGATTGCTATGAGCAGAACTTATTGCAGGTTTCCAGTACCTGAAGGGGTCTACAAGAAAGCTGGAGGGGGACTTTTCACTTGGTACTGACAGGACAAGGAGTAACAGGTTTAAATTGAAAGCAAGAAGATTTAGGTTGTACATCAGGAAGAAATTCTTCCCAGAGAGGGTGGTGAGGCACTGGCACAGGTTGCCCAGAGAAGCTGTGGATGCCCCATCCCTGGAAGTGTTCCAGGCCAGGCTGGATGAGGCTTGGAGCAACCTGGTCTAGTGGAGGGTGTCCCTGCCCATGGCAGGGGGTTGGAACTAGATGATCTTTAAGGTTCATTCCAACCCAAACTGTTCTATCATTTATTGTAAAATACAGTGCTAAGATGAAAGAATTTTCAAAATATGGAACCAAATCAGTAGGAAAAGTCAACGCATCAAGTTATTAACAACAGTAACTTGTCTTAATAATTGCCTTATTCATACTCAACAAAGTAGCATTGTATTTTCAGTCCTACCACTAGGGACAAATCTCTATAAGAGATAAAATTCTTAAGTGTATTTGACAATGGAAAACATGCACTGTAGGGATACCTGAAATATGATAGCTCTTCTAAATGGCTGCAGAAATTAATAGAAAAGGAAAATTATTGTTTGATAGGTGTGATTGCAATGGCATAATTTCTTTTTGATGTCACTCTTACTCCTTTGTATTTTCAAGGCTGCATTTGGTGGGAAAATAACCTTTTGACTGCTTTACGCCAAAGGTCTGAAGTTCCTACACTAATTCAAACAATGACAAATTAGGTACAAATTAGACTTGGATGACTAATTCATAACAAAACAATGTATATAAGGAATTTAACTTTGTTTAACCCATGTCCTCAAGCATATAACAAATACTTATGAATTGATCCCATTTTGAATTTATGTACTACTACTAAAACAATAATGTGTATTTTCTAGGGGTGATTGTTGAATGACGAATTCAACAAGGCCAGGCTGGATGAGGCTTTGAGCAACCTGGTCTAGTGGAGGGTGTCCCTGCCCATGGCAGGGGGGTTGGAACTAGATGATCTTTAAGGTCCGTTCCAGTTCAAACCATTCTATGATTCTATGAATATATAATTTCTGTACTCTGAACAAATCAGTCCATTTTAAACACTTTTTTTTGCAATAAGAAGTAAAAATGAGGCAGAAATTTCATTTTGCAAAATGATATGAGAACAAATTCCTAAAATAAATGTTTATTAAAGATTTATTTTAAAATTATCCAAATGGTGTTAGGCATGCGAGTTTAATTTTCACCATCCTTTAGCACTCATGAGAGCAACTTAATCATTCAGGCATAGAAACACAGGAAAGACAGGTACAAATATAACAAACTAAATGTCTTCTGAATTTGGAATATGTGTTTTAGAATATATATTTCAGAATACTATTTATGATATATATGTAATGGGTATGGTATTTATGTAGTTTATTCCGTAAACGTAACAGATTCTCTCTATATTATTATGAACAATTTAGTTGCTGAAACATGTCAGTATGTTTTTTGACAAGATATGTTACATTTATTTTGGTAATGTTAAGATAACAACGTGCACAGTTATACAGTTATGTAGCAGATACGTGTCATTATAATACCACTTCTGATTCTGATTAGTTTGAACTACAGTTTTAAATTTCCAAGAATATGCCTTGCTTTTTTACGGTGTGACTCCCCACCGCAAAGAACAATTTGCGGGTAACACATAAAATTGGTACCCCTGAATACATTCTGTCTTTGTGGTACCAGTAATTCTATAACATTTTAGCCATATTAAGACTCCATATTTTCTTTTCGATTATGGAAATAAGTGTTTTCTGGTGTTTGACCAGAGATCTGGCAGTCAGGCCAACACTGCTGCTGTTTTTAAAATGTTATTGTCATTCTCATGACAGCTCTTCCTAAAGCCCTAGTTTCAGAAGTCATTAGATGGGAATTTTGATTTTCCTTTTCTAACATAAATGTTCTCCCAACTAAACTTTATATAGAAAAGTTTGAATATGAGAACCTTGAAGGTTCAAAAACCAAGTAGGCAAATAAAAAGAAAATACATACATTATTTTGGTCTGGTTTAAGGGACAATTTAAGATTTTTTACACCATTTTTATTCCTTTTACTAATATATGTAATTATTTATTTTTTTTTTACATCTCATATTGTTAGATTAAATGGTCAGAGGAAAGAGAATAATTGTGAAAATCAGCAACACATTAGTAACAAAAAGTAAAAGGTGCTATAATAATTCTATATGCAGATATAACTGTTTGGCAAAGTCATACTTTAGAATACAAATTATTTTCCTGTATTGGACTTCTAAAAATTCATTGTGGTTTTTTTTTCCAAAAATATTTAAATTTTTTTTCTAGGTAATATTAAAAATTGGTGCTAAACTGCAATAAAATTGCAATCTTCTTCCCTGTAGTTTTCAGGAGTTCTCTGGCGGTTAGTCTCATGACAGACCTGTGGTTTCATCTCTGGAAACCTCTCTCAGATTTCCCTGTGTTTTTCTTAAACTGTCAAAATGCCATGCACACCTGTAATATCAAGGAAACTTACTAATTTCAATCCTTTACAGACCTAAAAAAACAAAAAAAGAGTTAATTGAATGTAAAATATATGTTATTTCCCTTATTCACTTAATCACTGCTTCCTCTCTCATTGGCAAATATACTTAAGACTTTCGTATCTGAAATTTTTTATCACAACTGAATGATATGCTTTAATTACATTTTACACCCTTCTGAGGGACGATATCCTCTCAAATTCCCACTGTTCATACTTCCATTACGCTTATAATTTAGCTCAGGAGTTAAAATTAAAAATTAAAATCTTCCTTAAAAGTAATTAATAAACTTGTTGCAGCCAAAAGCTCCGTTAGACATAAACAGCCACACGTATGCAGAATTAAATGGTAGGCAGGGTAAGATGAAGAAGAGAGTATTATTGATCCCTTACCAGCAGGTATGCATCAATTGGTTACACCACAGCTATCAATATCACTACATACAATAACTTGCAGGAGAGCCAGGAAATTTTCCATGAAATGGAAGGTAATTTAGTGGAATAGGGCAACTGTGACATCTAAAGGCTTCACAACGGTTGGAATAAAACAATAGCCTGACACACATTTAGTAAAGATGGATATAGTAGACAGAAATCCGTGCACTAAGCACAGTTTTCTAAAAAGGTATGTTTTATTGCATTTTGCTGTGACGTAGGGTTCCATCTGCAGCAAAAATTTGGAGCTAATTTAATAAGTAAATGTGACTTTGTCTTGGAACACACTTAAATCTGTTTTGAGTAACTTAAACATCGTGAAGTCAGGAGCACTACAAACCTTATCCTGGGATTACCTTGATTAAGGCACAAAATGTTAAAAGCAAATTACTATGAAAGTATGAAACAATTTGCCCTTAATGCTTCAGTCATATCTGTAAAAAATATGACTTAAATCTAGTTTTATTAATAATACATATTTTAATTAAACGGCTAGAGGTGCATCTAGCAGGAAAAATTGAATCTTCACTGGATTTCACATACTTGTATGATTCATGGGCAGTAAATATGCAAAGCTTTATGCCCATAAGGCAATCAAACTGCAAAGCTGATATGCATGTTTTTATCCGAACGAATGAAGTCTAGTAAGGTTTAGAAATAAAAATAATAACAATAATAATAATAATAACAATAAATGCTCAAAAATTAATCTATTTTTGTAGACCTAACGCATTTCTAGATACCATTCTCATTTTTTGCCAACTGCATGGTGTGGAATACATATTTATCGTTGTTTCCATTAATCTCATTACGCAAGGTTTGCCTGTATGGGTATGTATATATGCACATAATATCACAGCTTTAGCAATAAAACCGTAGGATGAAAATTATCATGCTACAGTAGCATAGCATGAAATGCTTTCATTGCAAACTGTTAGGGGGTTGAACAGTTCTGCAATCTGCTGATCTACTAAGAAAGCCTTTCTTCATTTACATCAGGATTGTTTTTAAAGGTCTGACTCTGCATGCTTCGTTTGCTTTATCTTTTCTTCAGCTACCACCCCACACTTCATCAAACATTCTGCTCGGTTATATTTAATGGAAACTACGCCGTGCACACCACCAACACCTCTCACCTGGTGGTGTCAAAACACAAAAGCAAACGTAAAGTAATTGCAGTCTACAAGGCTTCTCTGAGGCAACTCAATGGTGCCAAATTGCCACCTCCTCTTGAGTGGAGTACAACTTCTTGGAACACCCTTCAATAGCACAGTGCAGAAACTGGGTGTATGTTAAGGATATTGAACTTCACTGACAACACTAACTGGGTGAAACTGAGTTTAAAAACTTGCACTTACTGTTTTAAACACTTTTCTAAAGACAGAATGTCATTGCCATCAGCTTTTCCATCACTGTGGTGATCATATGGTAACAAATGCCATCTCACAATGTCCTTGTAAGAAGTTCGCAGTCGCACTCCCAATTCAGAGACAGAAAACTGATGAAACAAAAAACTTTCAGTTAAAATTTCTCCTGATTTCAAGGGACCTGTCAGAGATGCCCAAGTATTGGATTATTTTTTCTTGCTGAGGGCTTGGCATTTTAGTGTTGTATAGTCCCAAAGCACAGCTCCTGTTTTCATAGAAGTAATTTGGAGTTTAGAACCTTTCTGCAACCTGTTGCATAGAGTCCCAGACAGGACATTTAGGAAAAAAATTTGTAACTCCATTCAAAATCTCTTGTTTAGTGACCACTTATGAAAATTTTGATGAACACAGTGATGGATGAGTTTTTATTCTTCTGAATGGAGATTCCTCCTAGAATTGCTCCGACTTGCCTAGACAGCATTTTGGTTGCTAAAAGTTTTCTTGAATCACACTGTCCATTTGAAAAATAATGACAATAAAGTAGGGGCTAACTGACATATTGGCACATTTTGGCATTTACACCTCTTGATATTTTCCACTCTGCTCCAAATACCAAGAATTTAAAGGGAAATATGAAGAAGACTATACATGAAAAAGGGAGATGACTAAAATTCTGAACAAGAAATACTGAAGAGAAGAATGCATCAGTCCTGAAAAATTCATGTTTAATTCTAAGGTGAAGAGAGAGATCTATTTCTATTCTTTATTTATAACCCTGAGCTCTCAATTTGGCCAAGGCACCAAATCAGTAATTTTTTTGAAGAAAACCAAGGCAGAATGATACTATCCTATTCTGTAGTTCAGGGAGAGTCAATTCCATATTCTTCTGATCAGAAGCAGTAATTTTAATTCAAATTCCTCCTCCTCTCAAAGGGAGCACGTTACGCCCTGGTATGGCATATTTTATCTCAATTTCACCTCTTCAAGATTGTCCTAACTCATATTTTATATATATATATATATATATATATATATATATATATATATATATATATATATATGTATAAACCAGCAATGAAATTTATGTAAATAAAAATGTGAATCTCCCACATGAAGGCTTCATTTAAAAGCAGTATCCAGAAAATAATAAGTGAACTAGACAACAAGGCAGACATGACTATACAAATGCATCTTCAGCCAGCATCATTGGCACCTCAAGCCTTTTCACCTTCCTTTTGCTTTCATGTATGTGTATCTCAGGGCTTGTTCTTGGGACATAGTGAAACCCTAGAGTCCATGAACCCTCTCAGGTAAGTTCATCTCCCTTTCAGGGAGAGGGAATGTTGCCTAATTCTGTTTAAGAGAACGTCTGACACAACCTGTACCCTTTGCTTTCTAGTCTGGGCCTGTCCAAAGACCTCAGTGATTTCCATCCATCAGATCTGAGTCTCTGTTCCCACATGGGACAAGACAATGCTGTGTCTCTGCTCATGCTGAGCCCTTACATCTGTCACAGTGACAGCTGAATAGAAGGGAAGTTCGACTTTGGAACTTCCAGCTTGTCTCTTCTAATGCACTGAAAAATTTGCGTCTTTTGTCACTAAGGTGCTAGATGCCAGACGTCAGCACAGCACAAAAGGTTGAGTCCTGTGGGCACACTGAACCTGAATGCACCACCCCACAACCCATCACAGACCTTTGGTCCTTCTCCTGCCTTGGCTTCAACACCCAGACTTCAGAGAGGTTCAGCTGTGGTGAGCTACTCATTCAACATGTTAAGTAATGTATTAAATACCAAGTATATTAAGTAATTAACAATTGCTTTTCAGTTAAATAGCAACAGCTGTAACCCCCATATCAAAAGCTTATCTGAAATGTAACAGCTTATCCATGGGTCATGAACTCCCAGTGGGTGAAGAGGAAAGAAGCTTGTGTCTGCCCATGAGCATGGCTATTTCTGTCTCTTTCTGTGATTTGACCAACAGACAGCAGCACAGAGCCTATATGAACTCCCAGACTGGCTTGGACTGTATGCAGGCTGTCCTTACTGGCTCTTACAAGACTCTTAAGAGAAATTTAAAGGTTGTGACATAAAATATTCTGTGGAATGGAAGAATGATGAATGTACCTGAACAATGTTTAGCTGTTTATCAATTAACACACAAAGTAACACTGCTTTCAGCCAGTATTAATGTAGTCACTAATGCCACTAATGTGACATTATTTGCTCTTATTTACATCGGAAGAAAAGCGGATGTTGCATGTCGTCTTGCTTCTAGTGTGGTGCTACAAACCATGTGAATGAATCCTACAAGACCAGTATTTCAGTGTATCAACAATTTTTCTTAAATATTCAATTCATTATGACTGCATATTAGTTTGATTTTCAAATAGCTCAGTAGTAAGCACTCCAAAGTATGAAGTTCATTATATTAATATATATCTTTGTACACTCGGGGAAGTAGCAAAATAAACCAATGACAAGACATAACATTATGAGACAGTACAGACTTCAAGAGATAGCAGAAATAATTTATTGATTGAAGAGGCAATAAAAGGACACAGACATCATTATTTTTTAAATTGTTTTGTTATGAAGTTTCATGGAGATAGTAGATAGTGTCATCCCAGAGGAAGAAGAAAAACTGTTATGAAAATCAAGTCCATGAAGAAAGAGTGGAGGAATTTAAATATGTAGGGTATGCTTTCCAAAAGCACCAAGCTTTGGCTTGAGCTCTTTTTCAAGTGAAGTCAGCTGTGAGACCGTTAGTGACTTCCAGGGGAGCAGAGTCATGCCCTCGTTAAATGCTGTCAGCAATTCCACCTGTGACACCCGAAATACATTTAGGTCTCAATGAACCACATCCAGTAGATATGACATGAGTGGAAGACAATGGGAGAAACTCTTTGTGATTCTTGCGGTCAAGAACCAAGGGAAACACAGAAGTAACATCTATGATTAAGAAGAAATTCACAATACATAAAAGACCAAAATCTATTGATCAACCACTAAAATGCTGACTGGGGACACAATAAGCATAACCAGTCTTCTCCAATGTCTGCTAGGGATAACCAGACATTTTCCAGTTGTGCACAGTGGAGGGAAGAAGATGAAGGTGGGAGTCAAGAATGTCTGAGTTCCATGTCTATAGCACCTCCTGTTTCCCTGCATGGACTGCAGAGTGGAGGAGAGCAGGAATGGAGGAGTAGCCATAGACTACTGTTAAACTCCAGGCATAACCTTAGGTTTTCCTTCCAGATTTTAGCTTTGACTTTTAGTAATATTCATAACTACCAAATCAACAAAGGATACACTTTTCTAGAAGCATTGTGTGGTTGACTTTTGGGTTTTGTATGTAATGGATATGGAAATTATTTCTTTTGCTGATCAAAGAACTGCCAGCAGGAGGATAAGGGATCAGGAGTGTGGACTGTCAGAAGCTGGTGCTATTATGTGGAGCCTTGAAATATTCCTTGGGTGTACTTCTACTGCCAATAACAGAGGAACATGAAGTGATCTCAGGCAGCAGGTCACTGGTCACACTGCTCAACTGTGTTCTCTGTCCCCGTCATGGACCTCTCCAACTAGCTCTCTCCAAGAGAAAATCTGTAGGTGGTCTGGTGGATAGCTGACCCCAAGGAGAGCTCACAAGAGCCAGTATGCACCAGTCTTGGCTCCTTTCTTCCCACACCGTCCTCTAGCACTACCCTGTAGACACAACACAAATCTGAAGAAAATCCAGGGAAAAACACCGTGTGATGTGGATGTTCAGCTTATCTCCAGAGTCAGGTGGCTCTCAGCAGTGTAACACAAGTCAGTCTGTGTTATCTGACCTTTGGGGAAGGGTACAGCAATATAAATCTACCTACACCTCGCTTTCTGCATAAGCCAAATAACAAAATTGCTTTCATATATCCACATAGCTTTACTTTCTTCCCAATTGCTTTCAGAAATATGATGCTAATTCCCAAATTCAAGATTTAGATTACCCAGACTGCAGTTATTTTCTATTAATAAGAGACATGCTTCCATATAGCAGCAGGTAGAATTAATTCCAACATGGGGTATCAATGCATTTATAGTCCCACTGCCATGACTGAAGGCAGGACCGGATGGATTGTACCTGATCCAGCCCTGACAGCCATTGGTCTAACTTGCTTTTAGAAATGTCAGTGATGGAGGTTTCACAACTTCCCCAAACAGCCTATGACAGCCAAAAAACACCCTGGTCCTTCTATACTTGCTAGATTCCCTCACCACTGAAACCAACCAAGTGCATGAAGAGATTGTGTGACCCCCAAACCCTACAGCTCTTATAGGACGTAGCAGAACACAAACACTGTGCAACCCACTAAGTACCCTGACTTGCCTTTGCTTTTCAAAGGCCACCTCATTTGGCTTTTTCTCAGCCACTCAGCAACAAAGGAATTGGCTTTCTCAAGCATAAATAAAGAGCTTCCTCTAGTGCTTGCACAAAGCCACAGTATTTGTTCCCATCACTGTTATAAAGAAGTAGACCAGGTGCTGTCCAGAGATGGTAATTCATCTCTCCTTAACAGGAATTTTTTAAGTACATTGGAGTGATTGGAAACTCAGGCACTTCATCTGGTTGCCTAAAGTTTGGTGTAGTGAACCCCGCACATTATAATTTACTAGAGGTATATGTAGGATATATGCTTTAGTTCTCTTTTCTGCAGGAGTTGGCTCATTGGAGTTCTGGTGCCATATCAGTGAGTATGGCAATGCAAGTAAATAATAGACTGAAATAACAGAGCACGAGGCTTTTAGCTCAAAAAAAACCACCTCCACACAACACTTTTGCATTCAGTGTGTTTCTCAAATGTGTCATGTGTCTCAAATATGTCATGTCCTATTATATCCAGTCATAGTAACCTAATGTGACCAACAGACTCCAAACAGAATGGAAAAAAACCCTGCTCTTAAACCACAACACCAGAGTAACACAATGCAGCAGAAAAAGATGATACATGAAGAAGGCTGCCTGCCGCACTGAACTGCTGGAGTTCCGGAATACGATAGCATTTCCAGTCTCAGAATTAAGACACATGCTGAGTAAAAGTAAGGATTCTGAGTAAAACTAAGCATTTTCCCCAACACACATGGAAAACCGTGTACTGAAGCACCCTGGAACTGTGCAAATTTGATTTATATAAAAGTACTACATATTTAAAAAATCAGTAATCTTCAAAATAAATTACATTTTAAAATAGTATGAGGAAACAAGGACATGTATTTAAACTGGTGTGCACAAAGATCTCTGAGACAACACACTGGACGTAGGAATATCTATGCCTGTCATGAAGGTTCTTCCACTTCCCTTGAGTATAGGATTCATCCCACTATTTAAAATCTATTCATTGACATGTAAGCCAATCATATAGGATCCTGTTACAGTCTGTGAAGAGAAATGAGCACCTCTGGGGTTCAGCTCATTCTGCTCATCTTAGAAACCTAAAGTTGGCTGATGTTAATTTCACCTTACAGGTTAGTTCTATGCCACTACAACTTTTTTTTTTTTTTTTTTTTTTTTGGAACTATTTAGAAGTGGATTTAGATGTATTTGAGCTAACAGTGAAACATAAAACTGGGTTCTATGTCCACCACTGGTCCTCGTAACACTCTGTTCTTGCTATTTCCTGCAGAAAATGGAGAGTACACAACCTTGGATATGGAGAACCATTAATCTATTTCTAAGAACCTGGACTTCAATATAGAAAAAAAAAAAGATAAAATACCACTTTAAAAATATGATTCAGACACTGGGTTTCCTGTGAAAATAGTGGTGAGGTTGTAAAAAACCACCACCTTAGTTCTTTAGAAAGATTATGCGATATGTGGTTAACACTTTTATTCAAAGGGGGAGTGAAAATTTCATGGTAGTATTTAGCAAAAGTTATCTATTAGGATGTTTCATTGGCTGTGTTACTGGTTTAGGTCAGGTCAGGAATGTTTTGTTGAAGTGAACTCCCTGGTTGTCCTTACTTGCTGTCTTGGTTCGCACCATGGTGTGGTCTCAGGGAACCACATCCTTTTCAGATGGAACTGAACCCCAAGCTGTTCTTCAGGGATCTTCTAACACCCTTCGACAGTTGAGGTGGGAAACATGCAGGAGGAGAGCAGAGTTAGTCCAAAGTCACCCTCCACTTCAAAAATGGGGCAGCGTGAATGTCATTGAAGGTGGTCACTTGCAACAGTTTTCCCTGTGGGTCTGCTATTATTCCACACCTAATGTAGGCATAGCCCTAGTGAACTTAAAAGGACAAAATTCTGGTCTTATCAAAGTAAATGACAATGAGTGATTGCAAGAGGAATTAGGAAGCTTGCAAGTTTTCAGAAGACTTAATCAGTGTTTCTTTATGGCAGAAATTAGAATACTATGTTGGCTGGTTCCATTGGTTTTGCTGTGGAATAGGACAAATTTTAGCTTGTTTTCCTCAATTTGATTCAGGGGTTCAGTTGAAACCCCCAAAGGAGTGAAGATTTGGTGCCCACAACAAGAGAATCGTGTATGCCTACTGCTGGCAAACAGAATTGCCGAGCTGCTGACAGCTCTAAGCAAAGAGAGTCATTTAAAAGATCACATATACTCTGTGCATTTCTGCTTCTTATCATTCTTATCTCACCATGAGCAGAGATAGTTACACTGATTCATGGCTGGTGGCACCATGCCACGAACTCACATCTCACGGAAGTAAAACCAAATCAATAATTCTTCTGTAGGAACTAGAAGAGCACTGCCCACAATCAAATTTACTCCAAGTTTACAGATAGCTTATTAACTACCCAAATCAAGTGCATATTTTAAATAATGCATAGCAATGTGATCAAGATGAGAAGGTTGGTGAAATGATGCCATTTGTTTGCTTCATACAAAAATTGGGTTCCATCAACTTAATGCCTTTTTTCCTCCATCTAAATTTAATACGTTTAATTTCAGAGTGAGTTTTGATCAATGTGTCCAAATGACTTTTAAATGCTTAGATAAGGTTTTATCAGTCTTCATTTTTCTCATTGGAGCCTGGGTAATATGTTCAGTGATATATAAAAGCTGTAGCTCATTCCTGTTTTTAAAAGAAAGAAAAAAAAAAAAAGAAAGTTTATATTTAAATTATCTGCTCTTTGGAGATTTAAAAAGAGCCCTGAACTTATGCTTAAAGCGCATAAACATTCTTTCCTTATTTCACTTATGACTAGTTACTAGATTAATCTTTTCACCCATCAGTGTAGTGTTTTCCACTTTATTATGCATTTTTCTTATTCAATAGTCCTTTGTTTCTCAACAGATAGTTTAGATTTTTAATATTGTTAGTGTTGAGAGATAAACGCTTTGGTACATATTGGAGAGTAATAAATTGTGTTGAACATTGATAAACTAACGCAATTACTAGCAAGGTCACAGAGTCAGCTAATTTAGAAATATCAGTACTTGGATTTTGAGTTGTCCCCTGGAGAACTGCAGCCACTTTATTAAAGCAGGAGGGTGAGGAGAAAATGGTACATTAGGATTGATCTTTTGATCTAATTGTGGACCTCTGCCATTCCTTGTTTGACCAAAAGTGCTTAGCAAGCAAGAGGAAACACAGTCCAACTAATTGAGGAACATCCCTTAAAAGCCAAAGGGATTGTGGGAAAAAGAAACAAATTGCAATTTGTACAGTTTTATGGTGTTAGTTATCAATGAAAAGGTGTAAATACTGTACAATTAATCTTTGCTTTTCACGTGGGAATTTTTGAGGCTTGCAGATATACCGCAACCTTACTTCCAATGTGTTCAAGCAACTACATGTCTTACACTGCTGAAGTCTCAATTAAGCAATATTTAAAATGAGTAATATTTTCTATATTGTGACTTAATTTTAAAGAATTAATGTAAACCCCCTGTGATAGCACTCAGTCACTAGACAAAAACCTGTTCTGTTGGACAACATGATATCAGAAATACCATGGTATTGCACAAGGAAAAGGAAAGAATTCCAAATGCACCATAGAGCTAAAATAAGACCCATAACCAAAATTAAATGCATTTTTTTAATTGAAAGATGTTTTCATCTACCTTTTTTGATCTCTCTACCTGATGTGTATCTATTTATTATAACATACTGCAATTGCTAGGATGATACAACTTTAGAAAGTATGTGTTAATTAGTGGACTGGCATGCCAGAACTAAGGATAACGATAATGGGAGATGTACCATTATCTCTATAGAACCGGTTTAATTCAATTGTAGCCAGTAACAACTGGGAATCATTGTCTCCTGAAAGATAGTTGGCTGCCTAACTCAAACGAACAAAGTATTTCTTAAAGGACACATGGCAACTCCACCAAAATAGTATTATCAATGTAGATAGTGCATAATCATCATATCAGTTGGAAATGTTTTGTTGGCATTCTGTCTCTCTCCATCCCACCCCGCCTCTTTCTTCCATTCCTTTATCCCTCTCTTTCTTTTCTTCTTTCTTCCTAAGTTGTTTCAGCATAATCAGCCACAGGAACAAAGCTTTCATATTAATGTTTAAAAATGTAGGATGAAAAGGTTTCAGATGTATTTCAGTTTGGAGATTTTGTGCTTAATTTTTTTTTCAAGCTGACTTTATTTCATGACAGTGAGAAACATTGGGACCCAGCCACAGACCTTGACACTTATAGTTAGACACATGTAGGTATCTACAAGGCACATATTCAATGAAAGTTGGGTATCTAAACTCCTGTTATGATCAGCTGGGATCAAGTCACAGTCAGAGGAGTCTGGAAAGCCATTCAGCTGACCATATGTAGAAACTGAACACTGACTGTACTGACTAGGGGGGGACTTTTTCCAAGGGCCTGTAGTGACAGGACAAGGGGTAACGGGTTTAAACTGAAAGCAGGGAGATTTAGATTGGATATCAGGAAGAAGTTCTTCATGGAGAGGGGGGTGAGGTACTGGAACATGTCGCCCAGAGAAGTTGTGGATGGCCCATTCCTGGAAGTGTTCAAGGCCAGGCTGGATGAGTCTTTGAGCAACCTGGTCTAGTGGAGGGTGTCCCTGCCCATGGTAGGGTGTTTGGCATTAGATGATCTTTAAGGTCCCTTCCAACCCAAACCATTCTATGACTTTATGATTAGTCCATTGCCCATATGCAGACAGTGCAGTCTGAAAGTCTCTGATGCCATGGCAGCATGGAGCTACACATACTTTACTTTACAGCCATGTAGTGTATATCTTGGAAATCTGGATATTCAATTCTCCTGTCTGTGTTGGAATGAAACAGGGTAACCACTGACTCAATATTTCTGATGTGTTGTGAAAAGGTGTTTAAATATAATTCAATAGAAACACAAATATGTATATTGAAGTCCAAGCAGAAATTCAGGGTTCTCGTATGCACTAAGTACCAAAATCACCTTGGGCTTGTTAGGTTTTGTTCTTTGTGTGATTCTGATGTGCAGGGAAATCAGATTCCAAAGTTTAGATTTTCTGAGGTTTGTTTTATTTTTATTATTTTACTTGCGTAATTGATTGCTGGCTTCAATAAAGAGGTGATGGCCAGTCACCTTCTCTGACCAGAGTTCAACACAGTATTGCTTCAGGATCTTTGTTGTCCCCTTACTGAGGACTTTAGATTTAGGGCTGTCAGGTTTTCAGCTTTATAAAACATAACCCTTAGCTTAAAACATTCTTATTTTAAAAAGGAGGATTTTGTATTACAGAATGCTAAGAAAAACTCTCTGAGTCTGCTGTTAGTATGACCCTCGTACAGACAGTCCCTCTTACTGCCACAGGCTTGTGCAGAGGTGTGAGCCACCAGGGCTTAATATGCATTCAGAAGGAAATGCGTCTCCTTTCAGTTCCCATGAGAAACAATTTTGTCCTTATGAAATCTACAGAAAATTCCCAATTTACATTTGTTAATTAGAAAGCTTTATTCTAAATAGACTAATTAATTACAGCCACATTTCCATTTTAAATTTAAGTGATTATTTTAGAAGATTTTGTAGACTTCTAATTACAAGTGTTGTTATTCTCATTAGGTTTTCAAGTGCTGTCCCAAATGAAAATGGCAATTGATCTACTAAACCCCATAGAGTCATCCAGTTTAACTAGTTCTGTGTGCTGCCTAATGCGCACAAGCAGACACCACCGTGTGACCCAGTGCATGCCAGCACCAAATAGCTGTGCAAGAGTACCTCTTCCTGACAGACTCCAAAAAGATCACCCAAATTCCTTCAAAAATGGAGTACAGGTTACCCAGAAGGAAAAAGGAGAACTTCCTTGCCTCACTTGCTGCTCAGCTTGATCAGGAGTAAAGAGATCACAATAAAAAGAGGACTTTGAAAGAGGCATATGAAAACTATGTCAGGCTATTCAGAGGCTTCTGTAGAAGTTATGACTTATGTAAGCAAGCTGCCAACAGGAGCACAGCAAGCAGTACTAGTTCTTACGTAAAGAATTGGAACAAGATGGTCACAAAATAGGGAAAAATTATACAGTAGCATTAAAGTTCTTTGGAAAACTTTTGGCCTTACATTACTCCTTAGGTGCTTATTCCTGAAATGGAATTCAGTTGGTGTAAATATAAATAGTAGTAGTAATAACAGCAACAGCAACAACAACAACAACAACAATAATAATAATAATAATAATAATAATAATAATAATAATAATAATCACTGACACAGTGCAATTGACCTAAAAATCACTTATTTGTATCATCTAAGGAGCCTGTCACCTATATACTGGTAGAGGAATGTAAATATATAATTCACATCCTTTTAAAGCTATAGTGTTCAAAACCCATAAAGAAAAGTTTTGCAGAGAAAGGATGTACTTATCCTATTTTTCCAACAGCTTGACCAAGGGATCCAAGAGGAAAAGAATGAACTTGCCAGCCTAATTCTAAGGATGCCTGCCCAGAAGGTTGGGTGCCTCAGCTCCTCCCCGGTGAATAGCTAATTAGCCATCAGAACAGAACTGCCTCTGCAGGAGAGACACTGATCCCCCCATCACGGTATTTTACAACTTGGTTAATGAGGCCAGGTCACCAGGAACCCATTGGGAATCTCATCTGCTAGCAGTACTGTTTCCATCCAAGAAGCAGCTGAGAGTGAAGATCTTCCTTAAAATTACCTAAGCCCTTTATTTAGAGATGCATGGACTATTCCAGTTTGAGGAAAAGTACTGCAGCAAGATTATTCCGGACAAGAAAAATGGGATATATATAAATTTCATACAACACAGACCCAAAATAGCATTTCAAATTCCTTGGATTTTTTCTGTCAAACCCAAGAAGCAAAGTTTCATGCAGCTCTAACAGCGTTGCGATTGCTCCAGATATCATGCTTTCCTGCAGCCTTTTGCCTGCTGCTGTGCCTTTGAACGTTTCAGTTCGTAGCAAGGAAGAGACATAAAATAAAGCTGAAAATGCAGAAATGTCTTACTTCCCTTAGGGCAGAGAGAAGAGACACAGAACAGAAGATGATATCTGACTCCAGAGTCAAGGACATGGAGTGAATAGTCCCCTTTTTCCTAAACCTTCACTGTGGGTCTGCCTGAAAATTAAGTTGCACCTGCCAGTGGTGAACGTGTCTTCACAGCAAAATTAACTCCAGTACCACCTTTGTCTTGGTGCCCATTTCACAATTAATCTGTGCAGTTTGGCTATCAGCTAACATTGCAGCCAATCTCCCGCAGTTCTGGCTGACTCAGGTGGATTTTGTAATGCAGCCTGTAGCCAAGAGTTCTCCTCTTTGAATTCAGACTTGTGAGAGAGCTGGTCTTACAGTCCAGAATAGCTTCTCCTGTCCCAACTTGGTTGGAGCTTTGTACGTAACATTGCATTAGGGATGAATCTTTACTTTTGTCATTTTAGGCATGTATAAAATACTCATGAGGAGTGACTAGGAACCTTAAAAATAGCAGTCTGCTATTTCAAGTCGTCAAGACAGGCATCTAGACTATCAGGTATGATATAGGACATACAAGACCAGTATGTGGAGACCAAACAGATACTCTGTGCATTGTATGTCATTGAACACCTATATTTAGGTAACAAAATCCCATGCCAAGAGTCGTAAATCCCTATCATGATCAGCACTTATTTATTATTGTACACAAACACATTCTCTGAATGCACTGCAACCAGAGTTTGCAACTACTGCAGTAAAGAATAAATCATAATATTATTGTTTACAATGTTGGCCAAAGATACGGAGTGGAAGTTCTTATAACCTTAAATCCCATCAGTATTCACATCCAGAAAAATATTAGAAAGAAAGAGGAAAAAAGAACTAACCCAAAACCTAACCATTAAGCCTTTCCTTCAGAACATTCATTTGTAAGGAGAAACTAATTACCAGCATTCATGCTAGATGTTTTGTCCTCATCCTGAGTTTTATTTACTGTTTAATGAAGTTGGTTTTCTGTTTTCTTTCATCAGGCAGATGATGAGGTACAGCAAATGACACCAGCAAATTACGAAATAATCCCTGCAAGTTATACAAGGAGACAGAGAATCCATTCCGCGTGATCAGAAAGTACAAAGTGATAATAAGAGCAGGTTTGATGGAGGTTATGTCTCACGGCTCTTTAGGTCAGATAATAATGTGCTATGTCATTAAGCTGCAGTATCACTTTCCTGACTATTGTAATTGATGGTTCATGATATGGATATACTATAAAGCAAGCGGTATGTTTTGAAATCCCCATCTATAAAATTGAGACGTGTTTTCTGTAAGCTCTGCATTTCTCTTTGCTCTTCCTTAGGCTATTTCTTTGCCTTTCTGAGTCATGAATAATAAACACAAGCACCTTTATTTGACAGTTCAAAGTAATATGGCAAATTACACACATATATATGCATATACATCAACACATACATAATAGTATGCACATGTATGGTATTACCTACATACAGTGTTCAACATAGTTATATATATGTACACACACAATCATATATGTATGTTCAAAGAGAGCAAGAAAGTGAAAGAGAGGAGGACTGTTTAAATGATTTTGGAAATCTTGGCTACTGTGCTGATAAGCTTTGTCAGTACAGCTAAATAATAGAGAGCCCAGAAACAGAGGGGTAGGGACACTTTGCTCTAGCTGCCCACACTTCTTAACTGTCTTATGCTTTCCAGGCATGTTTTCAACTAGGCAAACTACTTCTCTTCCAACCACAATTTGGGGAATAGTTTACCCTAGAAAACAATCTCAGAAGGCAACTTGGACAAGGCTGGTTCTGTTTATTTCCCTTTGTCTTCCCACCACAGTATCTGAGCAGGCTTTATACTTTCAAACACTGCTGTGTATCCGACTTACACTCAGTTTCATGCTCCTCACTTTCCTTTTGTCTGTAGGCTGCAACACAGCCTTCACATTAACTCTGGTGTTCTGTACTGAAAATAAACCAATACATAAACAAAAATTCTGGTTTATGGCCCAAGGGACATCACGTGGAGCCAAGGGAAAACACAAGGCTCTATAATGTGGACGTGGCCAGGCTGCTCTGGAGGATGCCAGCTCTGAGCAATGTGCGTGACATCCAGCTGTGATATCTAGCTCTGAGCAGGGTGCGTGATGTTCATTCAGTTCATGCCGCTTGGCTCTAGGGTCAGCAAGAAGTCCTGGTTTATAGCAGCACAGACAAGGCACAGGAAGATGTACAGAGCACTTTTTACTGAATGTGCATCGAAAGAGACGAGTTCCCACCACTACACAAGCAATGTACTTAGTGAAAATGTCATAGATCTGCCACATCCAGATCTGGCTTTCTCTTCATTTCTGGCATATGCATAAAAACCATTTTTGCAACTTTCAACCTCCCTGAGCTGATAGGCATCCCAAAAATTATGTCTACCGTAAGTGTGGGAAGAGGTGTGTGCCATACTTTTGCACAGAAGGTCACAGGATTTTAGTCTAGATGGATCATCCAGCTTTAACAGGGGCTTCATCTTTTGGACCCTTTTTGAGTGTTGACTCTGGATACATCTTTTGAAATGGTCCTGTCTATGACCCACAGAATGAAGATACTGTTTGACCTTAGAGATTCAGACCAAGAGAATTACCAGAGAATCTCTGCAGTGGATTTCATAACAGATGATTTAATGATGTGTTGCATACCTTGGTATCTTAGGCCAAATCTGCATTATGATCAATTTGGCAGTGTACCATACCAGGATCCCTAGCTGAGAACAGTTGGCCTGTGAATATTATTTACACCAGAGAAAGCAGCTTAAAAGCACTTTACAGTCTCACAAGAAGAAAGTGAATTATATTAAACCAGAAGTGCAGTTGTGCTGCTATTCTAGAGGCTTTATTTTTTTTTTTTTTTTTCCCCAGCAGAATTGTGCTGGTCTCAGATCGATATCCCAAGGCTGTATCTTTCATGTGTTCTGGAAAGATACTCCTCCACTTCTCCAAGGGTAATGAATTTCCTATTTCTCAGTCATTCCTTAGCTTCCCAGATTAAGACTACTGTGAGTGTGTCAAAACAGGAAGGTCAAAAAGAAAATAATTCCTTTTTTTTTATGATAAATTTGTAATCTCAGCCTATTGACTATCTATCTTGATCAATATAACTGAATCTTTGCCTCAGGTATTTTGAAGGTACTCCTCAACGCAAAGGATCTTGAGCTAGGATTCTTGTCTGGCTTGATAAGCTGGGACTATTAAATCTTCATGAAGTGTTACTATAGTTCATGATAAAAAATACCAATGCCAACACCTTTTCTGTGTATTTATGGACAACTTCAACAAAAAACTTAACTTTTTAAGAATGACTAACCTAGATTAATGTTATAGACCATCATATATTTGCACGTATATGTGTTTATGTATGATTTATCCATTTCCAGTTATATTTTTAAGCCAGTTATTAGACATTTAAAAGTAAAAATCCAACTTTTAAAACTATTCACTTTAATAATTAGGGTGAACATAAGAGGCTACAGCAATTGCATAGAACTGATGCATTTCAAAGAGGAGAAATTGTAAGTGACAGTAACCCTTTATCAATTCATTCCAAGTCAGTTAATTAAACCTGGAATTATTTAAATAAGGTGACAGTCAAAAGAAAAGGTCAATGTTCCCAACATTTCAATAGGTCTTCCTCATCTCTGGAGTTTAATTAACTCATTTTGAACAGAATGGTCAAAAGTATGTTAAAACTCATAACTCCTTCCCTGTTTTTTAAATGCAAAATGTCTATTCTCCTTAGGCCTGCACAGTGGCTTTTCAAACCACCAGCAGGGGAAGTGAATTCTCTCTGCCCTCACTACACCCAAAGACTTATACACCTGGAACCTGAGTAGCTGAAGTGGTGCCTTGTCACTCCATGGCTAACAAGTACTGTATCTGCTGAGTCCCCATGGTGGTGGATATGCCAGTCTCTAGTTCAGGAAAGCATCTGCACAGCATTTTACTCAATCACTGGGGTTAAAGGAGCTAGTGGCTTCTCCACTGACCTTCTCTCGCTCTGACATTATGGGATCATGATGACCTATTGTCACTGAAAATATCTGCTAGTGGGAGATACATGTCACTGATTTCTTCTATCTATCTCTCATCTGCCCACTGCCCGTTTCACCAAGCCTGCTCAAGAAATCAATCTCTTTATGTGTGAAATCGTGTTGGGATTCACATGCTGAGACAGACATGAAAGGGTTGATTCCAAAGACTGGAAGAAGCATGCTGAAATGAAGCATGAGTCCAGAGAGAATGTGGAAAACCCTAGGAGAAAAAGCCTACAGAGAAAGCTTTTTGGAGGTTGTTGAACAAAAAAAATTGAAGTAATGAGCTGTGGGTTGCTGTTCCTTCCCACACTGAAAATCGAACGAACAGACTCGCAGTAAAAAAAACATGACTCTAAGCTTAATCACCTCCTTGCAAGAACAACCTGAAAGATCCTGAATCTTCGACTGGTTAGTCAGTTAGAAAAGAACAATGGCAGAAATGCCTCTAATGTATGTGCATACACAAAGCAAACTGATAAAAAATGTTGAGGTGTGATAATCACATTTACTGACACTGTGATAATTTTATTTTTGTGCTCATATTCTCAAAATTGTAGCAAGGGAAGAACATTAAATAAGAAAACAATGTGCCTGGATCTTTCTGTCTACTGCTTTCTCTGAGGAAGGTCTGTTGGTCTAGATAAACAGGATTTGGAGACCTCAGGTAAGACACCAAGTGCATGCAAGGGAACAGGATGAGAGATCAGTATTCGAGGCACCATATCTCTCATTATTCCTCTAATTTTCAGAGTAAGGAATTTTATGCCAATAAAATATTTTTCCTAATTTCCAGACCGTGAACAATTAATAGCAACAGGTCACAAGCATTTAATAGAAATTTGAAAGGAGTTCCAAAATATTTGGGAAAAAAAAAAACTATTGGAGACCTCATACTGTTGGCTCTTTTAATTATTCTGCTGTGAAATGCACTGCAAAATTGTACAATCATGTTGTTTCACCAAACATTTTTATGATTTTCTTAACTGAATAGCACATTTACAGATGGGGTCTTATTTAATGTTATGTGTGTAGCTTTCCACAAGATCTTTGCTCCTCTTGTACCCTGGAATCCAGCATTATCATGAGAGGTAACAATCACATGGCGCAGTGATAAACTCTTTCGGTTTAAGGAAAAATATCTTCTCTCTTGAGAAAATTTTTGTGCAATGAAAGCTGGTTCTGCTTTAGAGTTTATGTGGTTAAAAAAGAGTCCCGAGCCATTTCATATCTTATGTCTGATAACTTGTACTTTATTTTTTCCTTTGAATTTTTATGGTTTTCCTTTTCTTTCTCTTTAAAACATGCTATTACTCTATTACTCTTTTCGTTAACCCAGGAACAGAGTCTTTGTGTGCAGACTATTTTGTGTTTCCTTGTGCTTCTTGCCTCCTTATGTCTTGGCCAGTTGTGTGCAGTTTCATTAGCAACCCAAACCTTATACTTTCCTGCAGTTTATAATAAAAATTGCAGGTGCAGTTTCCTCGAGCCTCTCAGAAAAATGCAGCCACAACCATAAAGCTATGAAGTACTATCCATCAGAGAAGTATTTAAGTGAACAAATAGAGGGTAAAAATTAGGCTGGCAAAAAGAAACCACTTTTAACTCCTGTAAACACAGAAGAAATGGCTCAGTTGCTTATTCATTGCCATTTTTAATTTTGTGAACCTTACAACACTTAACTATAACCTGAGGGCAAACAAAACAAGTTGGCTGATTCTTTTCCATCACAGAGTTAGAACAACAACAACTGTTCATGATTTCTAGTGACACTGTTAAAATACATCAACGCCTTTACGCGCTCAGTGTTGTTGCAAACATAATTTGAAAAATCACATTGCCTTCAGAGTATATATGAAGACCACCATCTTCTCAGGTTATTCTTTCTTACCATGTCTTATCTGGAACATTTCAAATGCTTCGGTAACTACTAAACTCCTGATCTAGAATTATGAACACAGTGATCTTCTGGACACACACTGATAAGCCACTGAACCATCGTGGCGATACGCCCAGTGTAAATGATTAGGTGGAAACCATGCACGGTTGTAAGATTTAAGAGCACCTGCTACACTTTCAGCTTGCATTGGGATCGAGCAGCATTCAGGCTTCCTACACCACGCAGGCTCAGCGGGTGGAAATGAAACATTAGAAGCACAGTTCTGCAAACTATATTCACTAGAGAAATCCTAATCACTATAAAATTCTACACAGACAATATAAGCTCATGCTTTACTCTGTCAGGTTTATTCATAGAAGTGTTATAATGTCACAGCCAAATTTCAAGTACAGATACCAAAACACCAAGGGGGATGAGGCACATTGATGTCCCTCATACACTGACCGTATGTGCCCATGGAAAAGGCACGTCCGAGTGAAGAGCTCTGGGCAAACAGGCTTTATCTCAGCTGGTAATTTTATCTCAGCTGTTGAATGATAATTCATCTGTCCCCAACAGCTCAAAAGCTGTCCCAGAGGAGAACTGAAAACTTTATTCTTTGTTCTGTTTCTTAGAATAACAGAGCCCAGGACTTCACATTGATCTAGTTATGGTACAGAAAGAATAAAGTTAACAATCGCAGCTTTACACTTACTTTTTTCTACCCATAAGGGAGCTGAGACACCAGATGTGCACTACAGAGACTTGGTTAAGGCATCTAATAATGTGGATAAGAGTTGAATTAAAGAACACATCTGAGTTCTGATCCAAGCTCAAAATATAAATTCTTGGCCTTATTCCCTGCATTGCCTGTTCCCCCAAAATTACTTGCTGCTGTATTTTCTAGAAAATTAAGATTGCACTGTGAAAATACAGATATGAGAAAAGACAGCATGGAAGAAATGTTACCTTTATTGGATACCAGTTAATTTAATTCAAATCTAAAAGCCTCACAAAACAAAACAGATCTTGTGCTAGGTTTTGTATGAGCTGTCATGTCCTTGTCTTACTGTATATTTTTACTCATAGGAGTCAAAATGTTTAGATCTGAGCTGAAATAAAAAGGCTAGATAGAACTGAGCTCGGTGTCACTTTAATGTACATTATTCTAGTTTAATAGTCTTGTATTTTCAAGTAACAGAAAAACTAGTTGCAACAATAATCTGTGTGCAATCATTTGATCATTTCGTCATGTTACTCCTCTTTCCACCGTTTGTTTGAGAGAAATTCAGAATTACTAAAGCAGAGTGAATTATTTTAAGAAAAAAAGACTTAGATTTGCATTAGAGAAGAATTTCTGGAAATCATTTATTACACCAAAAATGAAAGTTCTACCATTTCATAAAGGTTAAAAGGTAAACAGATTAAATTTTCAAATTATATTACATTGTTGTATTGTTTCATCTGTATAAAATTAATGCTGAACTAGATCCTCTTGAGACTCTTGCAAGAGTTGTCTCTGAGTATGTCTGCTGAAATCAATCTAAAAATATTTAGCATTGTGTAAATCTTGCAATAGGAGCATGCATCTTTGTTAGATCTTGCCAATATTAAAGAGATTTACAAAAATCCAGTGTGTTTGGTATAGTACATTCCTCCCACATATTACGATCATTATTAAATTATTTGTAGATCAGAAAATTAATCTGTCCAGTAAATAAAATGAGATAGTTTATTACAAAGTTCTGTAATTGCAGCTGGATTTAAATGTACATTACATGAAAAGGTATCACTGTTTAGAAGGTTGTGCATTCATTTGTGTGTGTGTTTATATTTATAAGTGTATAAATATATTTAAAAACTAAAACTAAAGTGCTTCCTTCCCCTCAAAAAAACCTCTCTTTTCAGATATTTCAGAAATGGTTGCTTTAACACATTTCCAATGCATTTTCATTAATATTTTATTCCACCATCTTACAAACCCACTTCAAGTCACAAACAATAACAAGCACAGTTAGACTGCCTACAAATGTATCCTCTTTTCAGTGACTTCCAAATACATGGGGATTTAGTTCAATAAGGCAGTGCACCTGAATGACAAAAGAACTCAAGTGAACCAAACCGAAAAGCACAACAGCTGTAGGCTTCTGAGCAGTCAAAGTGCCTATGTATTCTGGCACCGGGCTGTACTCGACCTAGACCAAAAGCAACACTTTGCATTCAACTTTTCTTTCACAAAAGTAGGACGCTGAACTTTTCTTCGTTGCATATTTTATTTGAGATATAAGAAGGATTAGCACTAACTGGCCTGTCTCTCTGACTCATTTTTACTCCTTATTATTTTATGGTGCATGCATCTTTTCATCTCTTGCATCTTTTTCTCTTAGCAGTGTTATTCCCCACCTAATTTAGGCTCCACATATGAGGTTAATTCAAATCCTTATTCAGGAATATCTAGTATCTTTGGCTTATAGCAGAACATCTTATTGTTTTTCAAAAAGGTAATTTATACTACTGCGTACTACATACTTGAGTTTGGCCCATAAATTATAATTGGTGAAAAGGGCATCTAATATCATCATTCCCAATGAAAGATAATCTATAGGGTGTTTTTTTTTTTCAAATAAGCAGTCTTTTCATTTTAGTCTATAGTTTTAGTCAAAGCTGCGGGTACTTATCAGATCCAAGACAGGCAGAAACATGACAACATGACAAAAGCATATCAGACGACATTCCATGTGATTCTTGCTATTTTTTGTGTTGTTTAGTATCACAGTAAATTACAAAACAATACAGGAAGTGAACAATGAGAAAAGTCAAATCCCAAAGGATGAGTCAGTTCAGAGTAGAGCTATAGACCACTCCCACACCGATAATCTCTTTATTCCCTTTGCAAACAGAGCTATTACTTTGACTGTTAAGTCCTTCCATCACTATAGATACATCCCACTTACGTGCTTATAGCAGTCAATGATTTCTAGCTGTAGCAGACGATAAAGGACTAAACTGGCAAAGCAACCAATGTTACAATATTAAAGGTTTAGTATTAAGAGTGATTCTAGTTATATATAGTTCATTGTGTGAACTTACTGAACACTTCCACTAATATTTTGCTTTTATGTGTGAAAATATATAATTGTGTTGCAACAAATATTTTTCCCAAGCATTTAGAAAGCTCTGCCTTCTCAGTCATTTCTCCATGCATCTCCACCAAAATTACCATTTTCAGTTGAAATATGGCTCCTTCCAGCTATATGTATTAAACAAATCATAACCAGGTTAAACAGAATAAAGTCTGAAATTTTAATTTTTTTTGTAAATCAGTTTGCATTAGAAACCTAATTTCAGAAATAACAACACATCTCTGCACCTCATAGTGTATAAGAAAGGCTGGAGGTCATTTTCATAGTTTTACTCCATCATGCTTGTCTTGGTTCCTCTTTAGAACTGCATGGTAACAAAAATGTCATAGATGGATGTTATTGCTATTTGCTATAAGCTGGATCCAGTTTTCCAGGAAGCCTGGAACTCTTGGGTTCCACAACCACAGTACCTACAGTGGTGTAGGAACATGAAAAAAAGGGAAGGTTTGTAGGAAGGAAAGAACTGCAGCCTGTGGAAAGCCCAAGCTGGAGCAGAGGAAGAGGGTTGGAGGGAAAGATTGGCAAGACAGAAGCTGCTATGTACAGCCCACAAGCTCCCTGCCCTTCCCAGCCCCCTGTGCCACAAAGCGAGGTGGGTAGAGGAGTCAGGAGTGAGGGGGTGAAGTTGAGCCTAGGAAAGGAGTGAGGGAGAGAGGTATTGTTTTAATCTTTGTTTCATTTGTTTCCCACTACTCTAACTCTTTATTTAGAAATAACTTAATTATCCCCAAGTTGAGTCTGGTTTACCCACAACAGGATTTGGAAAGCAATCCCCCATTTTCCACAACTCCACCCACAAGGTTTCTCCACTGTCTCACAGAGGAGGCGGAGTGAGTGAGGAGCTGTGTGGGATTTTGGCTGTTATCCAAGGTTAACCCACCACAAACATCTCTGAAAGAAAAGGCAGGTAGTCTGTAGAGAAGAGGCACTGCTCATATGGAACGAAAATAGCCATCTCCGTTGTTCCCAGATGGCATTTAGCACTGAAATCTATTTCAGTTCTGACGGAGACCTTCTGCGATGAACAGCTTGTCATTTTTTTCCCTGTTATTGCTGATAAAACAGTAGTATCTGAGTTATTTTGACAGTATCTCAGTTTTCCCTTTTCCAATCTGCCACAGTATAAATAAACTCAAAGGCAAAGTATTTTTCAAAATGTATATGTATAAATATGTATGTATATATCAAGGTGTATTCACAAATGTATACATATGCATATTTATATAGACCAAGATTGGTTCTTTTCCTTTCTTTTGTAATGTTAAAACTTGAGTTTACACCAATAGCCATGAATCCTCGTGGATCAGGGAGTCTCTATATGAGGTCCAGAGCAGCAGGACTCATGCTTATTGACATACCAATGGCAGCCAATTAGAAACACCAAAGAAAAAGTACATATTTCAAAATTTGGATATATGATAACTATGTTGCAGATTCAGCTAGATTTTTTTGGTTGTGAAGCTGAGCTCCAAACCCTGAAATGAACTCCTCCACTTGGACAGCTAGATGATCCTATCTCATAACATCCCAAAGTTTAAGCAGTCACCTAGAATGGGGTGAACAAAGTCGTTCTACATCTGAGGTCTTTAGCCCTATAAATAGCCTCCACTTCCAGAAATTTGTCCTAGTCACAAACCTGGAGGGAAGGAGGAGAGAGGGTATAGTTGAATTGCTATTCAGGAATATAATATTCATGGAATGGAAGGGATCAAGAAGTCCTGATGTAATATTTTTTGATTAACGTATCAATTGTTTGAGAGTCTGTGTAGGAGAGCAAAACACCAAGAGGTGGGAAACACCAATGCATTTTTCTGTAATAGTCTGTAAATAGTCCGTAAAGATATCAGTAAAATTAAAAGACTGACAAATTGTTGATAATTATTTTATTTCTGGTTTTTAGGCCAATTCAGAGGTACTCTCCATGAGTTGCTTCATTTTTTAAGACTTTTTTTCCTGATATTGGAGAGCAAAAATAATATTTCTCCCTCCTATCTAGAAATACAACTTGCGTTACTAAAGTAGAAGATGGTCAGGCAGAATGGTACTGAACAACTCCAGACATCCCCAAACCAACAAATCTATTAAACAGGATATCTGGTAATTTCTCCAAGAGCCACCTACTTCCCTCTAATCAAAGTTTTCAAGAATGCAGTCCAGTATTAAGAAATAAAGGCGTGAAAGGTAGATATGAGGTGTACTATTTTATGGCCAAGGTAATTAATTTTTTCTTTCCACTTCTTAACCAATGCAGCCTGGAAGAGTCTGGGGAACTAACTTGAAGTCAGAAGTTTTTAATACTGGTAGAAGCTGCACTCAACCTGTAGCCTAGAACAAGAAAAATAGTCCATCAGTGTGTTTCTGCATTTCAAAGTTAAGACACATTTATATCTTGATTTATGTAAGATGTGTCAAGACAGTGTGAGAGGCTTTGGGAGGGGAGCTGATCAGAAATATTTCTGCAGACTGCAGGACTCAATATAAAACAGCAACTTTATGAATTGAAGATATTTTTGAAGGTAGGAGGGATTTGCATTCATGGTGACAGCTTCTGTATCAAGTTTAGCCCAGTGGGAATTGAAACCGCTAAGATATTAAACCTTGAAAAGAGGGATTTATAATGGAAAGGCTGACAGAACTTTAATTATAGCCAGTAGCACTTTAAGCATACTTAAATGTACTATGTTTTTATAAGGACATTATAAAAACCAAAGGGATAGAGGTCACAGACTAGATTGTGCTGGAGTAACCACTGGAACATCTAAGCCTTTAGGCCACTTCTTGGCTCATGTTGGCTGACTGAAAGATGAAAAGTCAAGTACCTGAGAATCTAGGTAATATTAGACAACAAGATCTCATGTTTTTAAAATCACTTCACTAACAATATTCACATATATTTTGTTTTTATAATTAGTCTTTTGCCTTACACAAATGCATGAAAAAATCAAATTAAATATAAAGAATTCTTTCCTTTTTTATATTATAATACTAGCAGCAATATACAATGTCACTAAGAATCTGTTATACTGTACCTTTGTAATTTGTTCATTTTCATAGCTCACATATTTTGAGGCTCTCAGTGTATGATATTATTAAATAATATATTAATAACTTGCACATAAACGTCTGATTTTTAAAGCATAAATTTAACACTAGAGAAAGGAGTGAAATTGACATCCCTGGTAAATGAACTCGTTTGTTTGTGTACAGAGAGGCACTGTGGCAAATGTCTCAATCATAGAATCCTAGAATGGTTTGGGTTGGAAGGGACCTTAAAGACCACCCAGTTCCAACCCCCCTGCCATGGGCAGGGACACCCTCCACTAGACCAGGTTGCTCCAAGCCTCATCCAGCCTGGCCTGGAACACTGCCAGGGATGGAGCATCCACACCTTCTCTGGGCAACATGTTCCAGTGCCTCAACACTCTCTCAGTGAAGAATTTCTACATGATACCTAATCTAAATCTCCCCGCTTTCAGTTTAAACCTGTTACCACTTGTCCTGTTACTACAGGCCCTTGTAAAAAGACCCCCTCCAGCTTTCTTGTAAGGCCCTTCAGGTACTGGGAGTCACTGGAAGGTACTTCAGTCATGGTACTGAGTTTAGGACACAAGACCTAAAATCAGGATCCAGGAAATTTGTCTTCTGAAGAGGTCACGGTGAGCAAAGATAACTCATTAGAAAGGATCAATTTCAAATCTCAAATGGTCTGAATCACCTTCTGGTCAGGAAGGACTATAAAAACCAGTTTAGATGAATCAGTATATGTCAACAATTCTAAGTAAGGTCCAACAAGGAGTCCTACTAATACACATTTATATTATGTGTTATATTACAAAAGTTAAAATAATGTAACACAAGTAATGACTTGTCGATAGGTTGAGGCCTTCCACTTCAGCCAAGAATACCAGAGGACAGCTGCCCTCTGTGCTCATGTCACCTTTAAGCAACTAGTTTATGGAAAGCTACTGTGAGTTAGAAGAAGAATACATTCAGGCTTTACTCTGGGCTCTCTGAAGTCCAATGATTGAAAAATAGTTATCAAGAGTACCGAGATTTAGCATGCCCAACTTAAGGCAAATTGACCCTCCATGACACACAGGTCAGCTCCTTCACAGGCTTAGCTTCTATTACCAGCCAGGAGCAAGCCAAGACTGAATGGCTTCCAGGTTCCTCATTTCTAAAGGAAAAGGGAGACTACTGACTGGTTCATAGAGAAGTTGCGCAGCTTAATTATAGAAGTAGTGCAGTTAACAAAACATTCTGTAAAAGAGAGGATGTTCAGGTACTCTAGTCTCCAGTTATCATACCTTTGCTGCATTTTTTCAAGTATTTCTAGGATTAAATTCTTTAAAATTTTATACAGAATGAAAACTAGATCCATTCACAAATATTTTGTGAAAAGCACATGAGACAGAATCCTCTGTGATTCAAAGACCTTAAGCTAAGACATTAAATATTACCATGTATGACCCTGCTTTGACAAATGCCAATAAAGGATCTCCTGTGATCTAGATAAACAATTTACCACTGTTATGAATAGTGACTGATAACTAATAATGGATTATAGCTAATATCACTAATATTAGCTAGCCAGCAAGTACTTAGCTACCTTATAGTCTCAAGCTTCACCATGATACCTTTCCAAACAAAGTTATGTCAGAACCACTGTTCCTAAGAATAGTTTTCATTTCAGCAAAAAAAACTATTTTCACATAAAAAACAGGACTTATAAATAAAAATTATTCTGTGCTAAGCAATTTTAATGTCTCAGCTTCAAAAGGTAGGAATGTTAAAAAGACCAAGGTATTCATCATTCCAGTTTGTACTAAGGTTTTGTGTACTATTGTTTCCAACTATTTAGAGATACTGAACAGATAGCATAAAAAGCATAGAAATAGAGTCAGGAGATGAGGGATCTAATCAGTGATGCATCAAGGACCAATTCTTATTTCTTTATTAATTTTTTTATCCATTATAATTACCTTGGGATGGTTAAAAGACACATTTATCAACTCTCCTTATTGCCAGTCAAACTTGAGGTCTTCGCAGTGTTTTCACCATTAGAAGCGTGGGGAATAGAAAGTAGATTTACTTTGCCTTTGACTACAATAACATTTCCAGTACTACCTAACCTCACTCTTTCTCTGAAGAACGTGGGTCAGGCTGACTCACACTCCTGCCGTCTCTAGACCATACCATGAAAATGCATGCATGGATTTGGTGCATTTTGGCAAATGGTGTGAGCTGAAACATGTGGGACTTCGTGCAGGGCTGTGTGGCAATTCTGGGGGAAATGTAAGCGTGCTGTTCATTTGTGAAATACTGCAAAACAGATGACAGGGAGTACAGTCATGGACCAGCTCCACCACTGAGACCCAAGATAGGAACATACCACATGTACAAAAATTCAAAGGAAAATGTAGATGTATCATTTCGGGTGTATCTAAAGGAATCACACAGTAACTGACTGTATCTGTAGGAGCATGATATTGCAGAAATTTGCCTCATGCTCCTATGGCACTGCTATAGCCACTTCATATTCTCCCACCAAACATCTTCTGGAAATAGTACTGCATTTAAAATAGTAAAAATTCTATATCTTTTTTTCTTTTTTTTTCTTTTTAAAATATCCATTGACTCACTTTGCATATATCAAATAACATTTTATGGCACACAGTTGTGCTGATGTAGATACAGGAAAAGCAGTAAGCATAATGTATAGGCCATGCAGAGTGATTTATTGAACTGGTTGTTTGGTGGAAAACTAAGCAAAGGGCTAATCTGATTTATGGCTCTAATTTTGTTTGGTCACAGTATTACTTGCCTTTTTTGTAGTATGAAAAGATTACTATGAACAATAAACTTCAAAGAATCATTACCTCTGGCATTTGTAAGTGTCCTCAGATTGAGTACTTAATTACAACATCTCAAATGCATGTTTTCTACAACTTCTACCTTATTAGGGAAGAGCCGTTTGAATATCTGCCTCACAGAAACGAGCACAATATTCTAAGGCAACAAGCAAAAATGTAAAATCAACTTGTCCTTTAAAAACTAATTAAAATTATTTGTTATGAACTATTCAATGTTCTAAAATGTGATGATTCTAGAATGCAAACAAATGTGTATTCTGCTCACAAAAGATAAAACCGAATGAGAGGTCATTTAAATCAGGTAACAATTTATTTGTCTGTAAAATTCAATGGCATCTATTAAGATTTCCTAGTTAAAAACCACAATACCAGCAGTCTGAGGGAGGGACTGAGAGAAAAATCATAGTACTGTGAAAACCACAGATCTTGGAATTAATTATGTGAGTGACAGAAATTGCAAGGAAGAAGCAATGGATTTCAACTTTCAATCAGTACGTATTCACCTTACTGTGTATATCTATGGTTGCGTTTGTAATTCACATTAAGCAGGATTAGTCCTGCTATACTAAACTTCCTGCAACAAACAGTTCCTAAGAAAACTTCTCTCTCTAAAAAATTCATTATTGCAGAATAAACATCAACTTCACTTTTTCATTTCTTTTAACTCTTCATAATTGTGTATCACAATAAACAAGATGATCTGATATGGGATTAATATTTTTCACCCACAGATTTAAAAAACCTGGATTTGCAGTGAGTAATCAAACACTGCCAGTCTCCACTGCATCTGTAATTGTATTTATAAACAGAGCAGATAGAGAGAAACAAAGGTTTGCCCTCTGCTGTAACCCATCTCAGCCCTATTTTAAGATCCCAACTGCTTCCAATGGACTTTAAGTCAGACAGAAAGTCATCTTGGGAGAAACTTGTGTTCCTGCCCACAGACCTCTGAGGAGGTCCTGAAACCAATGGGATATTTCCCTGATTTGCATCCTTATAATTTGCTCTACATGTAACAATAAATGTCACTATAAAAAAATTGTGCCATATGCAAGATATGAGGAGTGCTGTCAGATGTCAAGGATCAACCTCCTGGTGGAAGAACAAGCTTCAGTCGCCTTTGTGAATTCAGCCTTGCCTGCAGGAAATCTTTTTGCTTGCTTTTCCCCCTGTCCCAGCCTTATATATTTGGTCAAAGAGAAGATCAGGGCACAAAAAGTTCCTACAGTTTTCCCTAGAAAGTGGAGGACCTATACTGAAATCCAAGAAAAAGGTGAGGTGGTATGTAGGTTATAAGCAGATGAGAAGATAAGGGGGAAAAGGGCAGATAATGGGGGAAGGGGAGGCAGAAGGGATAAACAGGAATGGGGCCAAAAACTCATTGTAAGTATCTGTGAGAGCCTGGAAGCAGGATGCAGGTGGCAAGACCTCCTGTTGGTGTGTTAGGCCTAGAATATTGTCAGTATGAAATAATACTGAATGCGTGTGCTGCTCACCATTGCTCAGAAATCATCTTTGGCATCTTCCCCCTGGTTTCTGGAAGGCCTGTAAAATCTGGGATCACTGCAATGACCAAGCCATGACTGCACAAGCAGTTGAACGAGTCCTGCCACATAGGCAACAACTTGTGGTAAGTGGGAGAGAAAAGAGATTGGCCCTTGGAACTCCTGTGGTGCTAGAGAAATCATGAAGCAGCATTGCATCTTCACTGACTTCCCGACAAGAACGTTGTGATTTTAGGAAATTTATTGATGCTCAGGCAAGACAGAAGTAGAATTATGAACGTTATCTGTAAGTCATCACATCGATTGGACTGGAAATGAGGAAGAAAACCTAGTGCTGTAGGCCTGGAGAGAAAAAGAGGTGAAGTTGCCTTCTAGAAACTGCATTTCTAGTTCCCCAAGTTGGTGCATTTCCAAACAACTTTTGGTTAGGTGCAGCTGAAATACAAGGGTGACAGCTTCTTTTCAAATACAGCCTGCATTACCTTTTCTGCGTTGCTCTACTTGTGCCTGGCCGTACTGAAGAAGGGTAGTGTGGGAGGCTCATGGGACCACCTCTGCTTTTGGGAAGGAACTGGATCTTGCAGGCATCAAGTTCCCTTCCAGCAGAGAGCAAGGTGCAGTGAGTCATCCTATGGCTCAGGAATCACGGAGACCTCTCTGTTCGCCATGTTAACAGGAAGCAAGACAGTTTAATACGTGCCAGGCCTGCCCCACAGTGTCCTGTTCTGTTTCAGATGTGCTGCAGTGAAGTGAGGAACAGACCTCTGCAGCCTCACAAAGTTACAATTTTAAAGGGTAACTAAATTTTTGCAATAAATGACAGGTGAGTTACAGGTTTCTGTGATCATATGCTCTTGATCATCCCTCCTCAGTATTTTGAGGAAGATGAAAACACTCCATAGAGTTGATCAAAACAGTTGGGCTGGGTTTTTTTTGGACAAACAGAACCTAGGAAAGATGGTCGCAGACTCCATTGTTTTAAAATCTATGGTACTTGGACTGTCTTTGAGAAGATGTCTCCCACTTTAGCAGGCAGGAGAGGAAGCAATGAGTGGAAAGAGAAACAATGAAAAGATGAAGAGAATTAAAAAGCCAAAGGGAAAAGAATGGTATCTAGGATCATCAGAGGCAAAGTAGATTGAGGACATCAAGAAAGGTGCAGGGACCCTTTCTGACAAGAGGGTGCACAGGGACTGAAAAGGAAACTGGCAGATGCAGCAAATTTTGTTGATAAAACCAAAACTCATTATGCTTCTTGCTCATGCCATCAGCAATTCTCTCCCTGACGCTGTGTGAACTAACATCCTCCTTTACAACTGCTCATTAAAATGGAAAATACTTTCTCATTCTTCAAGGCAGGGCACTACGATAAATGGTAACTATCTCAACTCATATCTTACTCACGTGCTGTAAGTTACCCGGGTAAAAGAAACTTACCTAATAAATGGTGCTTTTCCCCCCTGAACAGCAGCATATTGTTTGACTTAGAGGATTGCTCTCTGGAAACTTTTGAGCAAGTAGGCTATATTCAGAGCTAGTGTCCTTTCCCTTTATAGTCCTCTGTGGAGCTCAAATGCTAAAGGCTTCTTTAACATGTCGTACATTTTCTCATTTTTTAAAATTTAAATATGTAATTTACAATTCTGTTTTTATGTTCCAATATATATCATAAAATTAATAATTCCTCAATCCTTTTTGAATTCTTCTAGTTTGCATATCAATTGTTTCTCTTATTGAAAAAAAAAATCCTTGAATTTTGTTCCAATAAAAACAAAGGACTCCTTAATATTGACTGCTCATACCTTCGCACATTTCAAAGTACCACCTTCCTTTGTGGTGTCTGAACAGCCTTCCTTTAGGATTTTGCTTTTTAAAATGTTAATGTCTTCCTCCTCCTAGGAGATGACTGTTTCTGGGCAAGTTTGTCAATCAATCAGCATTATATTTGTATAGATACAGTATTAAACATTATACATTTACATGGCAAATACAAACCATATCAATCAGTCAGTCTGGAGAGTTCTCAGTAATCTGTGCCTGTACTTTTCATAGCCCCAGGGAATAATACGAAAGAGATCTGCGAATATTCATTCAAATGCAAATCTGAATTTCACATCACCCTTATTTGTGACCCATTTGGTTTTGTTTTCCTTGAACGTTACAGCACTCAGGAAAATACGTGAGAAATCGTATCCGCTAAAAACTAGACAGAGCCATGACTGACCTAATCCAGAATTGACCGTAGTCCCACTTCAAGGAGGAGGTTGCCCTAGATGATCTTCCAACCAACAATTTTATGGTTTCAGAATTCTGTGATTGGGAAGCTAATTTGCACATACACAGACACACACTGCCACATCCACAGAAACGAACCCTGATCTCTATGCTACATTCTAGTCAATGACCAAAACCAACAAGTGACTGCACGTAACTAAATTATACTTTCTCAGAACTGCACATTCAGTTTGACCACTAGCAAGTCATGTTGAGCTGACAAGCTATCTAAATAAGCTAGAATCAAAACAGTGTTTTTCATGAATCTGTCAAGTTGAAGGGGTTAACGTGCTTGAGAGAAGTGCAAAATAAATTCCTGCATCTTAAGAGGGGAAAATATTGTTGATTAGCTACTGGTTTTTGGACTACTACTAGGGGAAAATTTAATGAAAAAGACATTTTTCATGAAGACAACAAAAATAATATACTTGATAAAATACAGACAATTCGAGGGATTCTCTTTTGAGGAGTTTATTGGACTGGAAGAGAAAGTAGTAAGAACTAGTAAGAACTTAACTAGGCTTTCTTAAAACTCTGAAAATGAATGAATTTAACATTTTAATGTCTGAGTTAGGAAAGCAATATGGCTGTGTTGAAATGACTTGAGAAGAGCCCTGAGGAGAAGGACTTGGGGGTACTGGTGGATGAAAAGCTGGACATGAGCCAGCAGTGTGTGCTGGCAGCCCAGAAAGCCAACCATATCCTGGGCTCTATGCAGAGAAGCATGGCCAACAGGTCAAATGAAGGGATTCTCCCCCTCTACTCTGCTCTCATGAGACCCCACCTGGAGTAGTGTGCCCAGCTCTGGGCTCTCCAATATAAGAAGGATACTGACTGGTTGGAGCGAGTCCATAGGAGGGCCACAGAGATGCTCAGAGGGCTGGAGCACCTCTCCTATGGGGACAGGCCAAGACAGTTGGGCTTGTTCAACCTGGAGAAGAGAAGGCTCTGGGGAAACGTTACAGCAGTCTTCCAATACCTGAAGGGGCTACAAGAAAGCTTGGGGGAGACAGGGGATGACTTTTTACAAGGGCCTGTAGCGACAGGACAAGGGGTAACAGGTTTAAATTGAAAGTGGGTAGATTTAGATTGGATATCAGGAAGAAATTCTTCACGGAGAGGGTAGTGAAGCACTGGAACAGGTTGCCCAGAGAAGCTGTGGATGCTCCATCCCTGGCTGTCTTCAAGGCCAGGCTGGATGAGGCTTTGAGCAACCTGGTCTAGTGGAGGGTGTCCCTGCCCATGGCAGGGGGGTTGGTACTAGATGGTCTTTAAGGTCCCTTCCAACCCAAACCATTCTATGAATCTGTGATAATTCTATCAAATGACATTTGCTGGTGACATGAAGTTGCATTACACATCCATAAAAAGGAATGTTACAAGATTTTATAGAAACAGGTAAACGACTCTTGAGATTGCAGTAAAGAAAATGGTTTAATAAATAATTGTACAAAGTACAAAGTGATACACTGAGGGATGAATACCAAGAACTGCTTTAACACCTCTAAGTTTACTAGCTAGAAATGGCAGGAGAGACTTGTATGTAGCAATAGCACACATTATGACTACGTCCCTCTGTTATATATAATGCAGAAGTATTTCTAATTTCTTTCAGTTTATTTTTCTAATGCAGTTTTAGAGTTTCAGTTCACATAAGAAAGAAGCGACTGCATGAGATTAGGGAAGTAGCCCAAAATACTATTTAGAAACTGCAGATACTCACAATAAAATAGATTCTTCCGAAAAAAAATATATCTGTCATATACCGCAATTGAAAAATGAGTAAAATAAAATTTGAAATTAAACAAATTAATATACATGGTATTAGAAAAGTTCTAAGAGAGCTGTCCTCTTGTAATTTCCCTCAAGACGGTGATCTCATCTCCCTGAAGAACACTGTAACTTCTGTGGACCAAATACAACCAGGATGTGATACTCACATTCCAGACCAGGGAATGTAAGATGTGCCTAGCTTTCCCTCTCACAGAAAAGTTCCAAAGTCACACAATACTGAGCAACATACATTTGGGTCTTGCTAGGAACTCCTCTGTTGGAAAAGGCACAGAAAGAGAAGGATCTGAAGACAGAAGTCTGATTTTCTTCTTGTTAATATTTTTCTGAATATATTTCACACTATTCCACCTGGCAATGCATCTTCTCTATCTTTGCCAAAGAGAAAAAAAAAAAAAAATCAAAGGATATGGAGGAGGGAAGTGACAGAGCAAATGACAAGATCCATTATCCTCATTTCCACACTGCACTGGCTCCATCCAAGGCCATTGTTAAACACAGGCATCTTGCCTCATTTCACGGACTGTATGGTATCTCACCTTGGTGTACGACTGCAGAAGGACGTGAGTCTCCCACATACCCTGTGTTAGAGCTGCCAGCCCCCTCCAGATGTTTTCATAAGCTGAGGTGTCTCATACAGCATCACATGTCTCTGTCTCGGTGACCCACTGTGTCCTACATCTACTTTTTGGGTGAAGAGAATGGCTCTTTAGGGTCCACTGACTGTATTGTCTCAAGGTGGGATTCAGCACCTTAGAACCATGGAATGGTTTGGGTTGGAAGGGACCTTAAAGACCATCTAGTTCCAACTCCCCGGCCATGGGCAGGGACAGCCTCCACTAGACCAGGTTGCTCAAAACCTCATCCAGCCTGGCCTTGAAGACAGCCAGGGATGGGGCACCCACAGCTTCTCTGGGCAACCTGTTCCAGTGTCTCAACACGCTCTCCATGGAGAACCTTTTCCTGGTATCTAATCTACATCTACCCACTTACCCATTAAAAGAAGTTCATGTCTGGCCCATACAGGGATCGGACCCACGACCTTGGCGTTATTAGCACCACACTCTAACTAACTGAGCTAACCAGCCTGCTGGCTGAAGGTATTCTATGGTATGTGTGATACCTACACCATACTAGCTGACAGAACAGGTGCCCAGGAGATCTAAAAATGGCACTATATTTAGGTCATCTATTTCCATTTACTTTAATGGAATACAAACAAAAAGGTTATATATAGATGCCTATGCTTACATACTGAAGGTTAGTTGCCTACCACCTGGAGATGAATTCCCAGATGTTGAGCGGGATTACGTTGCCTAAATACAGGCACCTGCTATCATTTTAGGCACTGTAGACTAACTCACTTGGCCTTCACCGTGCCGCACGGCATAGATTTTCTGTAAGGCCTGGGTCCAACGTGTGAGGTCAGTGCAGGCGTGTCTTCAGTGCCAGGGCAAGACAAACAGCACTACGGGCTGTGTGGTTACGAATCACACCGGGAGTAGCAATGCTGTGTAGAGAGACACATGCTATGTCTGTAATACCAAGTAGTACAGCCCAGCAAGAAGAGATAGCTAGAGCAGAACAGTTGGCGTTGAGGTCCCAACATTATTATTAAAGCTTTTTTATTTTGGATTAGCTCTAGACTGCTCCATGGCCTGGATGTTCATTAGCAACTGGAGCAGACCAGGTGCATGCCTCGAGTACATCTTTCAAACATGTTACAGTTGGAAAAGAAATCTAAATCGTGCACACACTTTACTGTGATCACAGTTCCATTGCTGTGATGGAAGAAAAAGTATGGGAGGTGGAGGGAGGTACAGGAAGATTTGTTTCAGAAGGATGGTCCCGCTCCCACCTAAAATTTACTGTAGACACTACCATGATCTAGCTCAAGTACCAAGAAGGATGTAGTTGCAATAGCCAAGGGCTTTCTGTCTGCTAATTTGTCCCTTCCTTCCAGAGGAAAAAAGGGTGAAAATGAAAAGGAAGAGCTTGTCCTCCCTGTATTGAATTAACAAAAATGAGGTTTTTCATTAAAAGAATGCATAGTCACTGAAACCTTATTTTTCTAAGGGGAAAAAAGTATTTTCAACCAGCTTTAGCTATTTGCTGTATTGCCCTTCTCTGCAGCATTGGAACTGAATCGTTCCTGATAGCACAGCACTGAACTTCCATAGGGCAATAGTCCAATCCTCTCTGATAAATGCTGTTCTCCACTGTGGTATATAGCTAAATCCTCCCTGCTCTTAATTAGCTGCACATATCTCATTAACGAGCTTTAAATCAAAGCCAGTCAGAAAGTGGCTACTGTCTCCTCTTGCAGGAGGGAATATTTCCTCCCTGTTACCCTTAGAGAATCACTAAACAATCAGCAAAGGAGATTTCAGAATAATGTGTCTCCTTGTCCCCTAAAGCTATGCAAATGATCTTTTTTATAACACTTTTCAATCTAATTGACACTTGTAATAAAATTCTGCCTGTACTGATCAATCTTACCTTAGAGTCATTCCACACCATCCCTTTAAGTAGTGCCCTTCAATTAAAACTTCCACAAGGCTGTGAAGACTGTAATAATCCACTTGTAGGGAGTGGGAGTTACTTGTTGCTCTGAGGATTTCATTAAAGATATTTAAGACTACATATTTTAGGGCAATGGCTTTGTGAAGGGAGGTTTGTGAGCTTATGAATTCCACATGCTGTTTAATTATGTCCAGGAGTCCATTGCATGAACTCAATGAAACCCACCCCATGGTTTCAAACAGAATATAGCTCTTTCCCCTGTTTTCTGTAACAGCCAGCTCCAGCTATCTTATTTGGTGCATTCTGCCACTAGACATCAAAATAATGACAGAAACCACACACTGTCAATAAGTGAAATACTGTTTTAAGCAAATAATCCCAAGCACATCATTCTAGATTGATCATCACTTGAAAATGCCAATTAATTATTCTATGCAAGATGAATCACCACCAGCCACATCCATTTTTGAGAAAACTGGTGAAGTTCTTGATGGAGCATTAGAAAGCCTTTCAAAACACCAAAATAAACTTTACAAGACAGAGAAATCATTCATTTTTATGTGTCAAAAGGATATCTACAAAAAGATAGAGCAGTTCTCCAGAATGGTGGTGTAGCTGTCTATATCATTAAACATTTTATGTACCAAATGAAGTATCCTGCACACTGCCAGACTTGATCTATGTGATCTCTTCCTATGGGGAAACTAGGAGTGTTTAAAACTGTTGCCACTTTTGCTAGTACTGATGGCAGAACTGAATGAAAAAATTAACATTGTTTTTCATCTTATATTTAAGATAGCTTTAAGACTTTATACATATTTTGGAAAAAATTGTAAACTGTTATTTCAGAAAAAAAGGCAATAAAAGCTTAGTGTGTCAATCCTTGCAAGAAACAAACAAAAAAAAATTAGCATGTGATTGTCTAGAATAAATCTTACATATCAAAGGCTTTTTATGTTTATTAACTTTAAAAAATATATTTTGGGATTGTATCTATAAAACCATTGTTATCTGTGTCAGAACTTTGAGAAATTCAATTTTATTTTTTAACCCCATGGAGTTAGGCCTTTCTGATAGCACTGCAATATTATAATTTTCTCTTTCATCTTCAAACTGCCAATAAAGTATGTTAGAAAAAACACTGTAACAAATATGGCAAACATATAAAGAAAAGCCATTTCTGTGCAGTGAAGCTTAAACAATTAATTTACAATTTGTATTTATTTACCCACTGAGTAACTAAATACATACAACTTAGTAATACATTCCTGTCTAGTTTTAGTAGGATTTGTGCTGCTAATGCATTGCAGAAGGAAGGAAAACCTATTGCTTTATCATCACGCATTATTCATATACATGAAGTTGTTTACCAAACCACAAATGTAGCGATTGGAGAGTGTATCAGAAGAGTTTGCTAAACCTGTCAGACAAATCCAAACAACAAACATCAGGTGGAGACTGTGAACTAATTGCTCAATATATTAAACAAGAAATAATCAGCTTTTTTTGCTGAATTGGCAACATTGTTCAGCTCACAGAGCTGATTTGATCAAAACTACACATTTCCAAAATAGTATCAATTTAGAACGTGGAGTAAATGCTGTAATTCATGATCAATGACTGGTTTTTTATGAATTTACTGAAATCATCAAGAGTATTTTAACCAGAGGATTTTGATTCCCATGAAAAATTAAAGGTGTAAGTTTATCAGAAATGTTAGAAAGAATTAAAGAGAGGAAGCTACACTGCAAACTGCTATGAGACAGACCTTTGGCACAGCAGATGTTATTTGTGATGGACCAAAACCATCGACTGAATTCAGTATAAAAACCCACTTTCAACTTTGACGGTTTTCAAATCTGGCACTTACTTCTTTCTGCTAAGATTCAATGAGCATTGAAAAAACTTGAAATTTTGTGAAAAAAGTAAAATAACTCTCCCTCCCAACTCCATTTTCTCTCCCTTGTATTATTTATCCATTGTAAACATTGCGTAGATGTATAGAGCATATTACAAGGGAAGAAAAGTCATGATTTGTCTTCTCAGAGAGCTTATGGGAAGAAATGACCTTCCAGTAAAGGTCTTTTGCCTCCCTTTCAGAAATTCAGTTGCATTTCTGAGGCACAAGGATGATGTCTGTAAGTCAATTTGCAACTGATTCAAAGACATAAGCTTGATTCACACTTATGCTGAAAGCTACACCTAACGGATCCATAGATGGGTGCCTGTTTCAGGTGGCTTCCAGCTGGCTGGATATGATTTTAGTCACTGAATGGGTTTGGTTATGGGCAGAAAGATGATTTAATTTTGCTAGCCACCTGAGCTCAATAAGATATTCAAGATATCTTGTTTCTAAACTCAAATGTCTTTTATTTAATCAAAATTTTTTTCCCTAAAAAAAAACCCACACAAAAAAATTTAATGCATATTCAGCATAACTATTTAACATAACCAAGAGAAGAGAGACCTGTGTATTTTGTCATCTGGACAGGTCAGACATAAGCAGATACCTGTGGATGACATTTGTGAAAACGTTCTAAAATATGGACAAGTATGGGAGATAAGAACACGGTCCTGTCATGCTAATGTCACCATGAAGACCAAGGCCCACTGTGGTCTTGGCTTACTCCCTACTTTGCAGTTGCCTTGACTGCTAAGCTTTAAAAAGCACAACAAACATCAGGACAGTGGGAAGCATAAGCACGTCTAAACTAAGCCTAAGATTTTTCTCGATTGTGCTGGTTACATTGCATGAAAGAAAATGTGAAGTGCCTTCAGCTGCTCATTGCAGATGTCTGTGTCAGGTCAGTCTTGCTGGTGGAGAAGAGCAGCTGGTGAGACTGTGTGAGTCAACTTGTCATAGGGTGGATATCTAAACTGCACCAGAATAACTGAACTCTACAAGTGCCTATTTCTCTTTCCATTATCTATAAAGGGAACCTACAGTGTCTGGCTCAGATGTCATCATCTATATTTTAACTATCTAAAATTAAGTTAGATGAATCATGTCCTGTGAGTCTTGGAAAAAGCATTGATTGACTTGTCCCCCACACGTATAGCCTTCTGAATACATCTGAAAATCTGTCAGAGCTTACATCCCAGTCCATGATGTTCCCTAGGCACCTGATCAAACTTTGTTACGTGGTCTCAGTAACACCTGGCTTAGGGACCAGGTGAACTTCACCTTACAGAGTTTGGTTTGTTCAGTGATAAATCTGATAAAGATTCTGTCTAAATTACTGAAATAGCGCCTTTTAGATCTCAGTAAGCATAATCAGTAGTAGTGACCACTTTTTACTCCTGTCCAGGAGATTTTCTCAGATTGAAAGATTTTTAAACCTTGTTTCTGCATACCAGGAATGTACTTCATTCATCAGGTTACATGTGACTGCAGGACAAGACTGATGTCACCCTATATGGATGCATCTCTATTGTTCCCCCTGATTCCGAGTGGTATGTAGAAAGGCATATAAGATCTACAAAGGTAGATGAGGACACCAAAACCAGAGAGGCCATGGCTTGATGAGCAAGTAACTTCCCCAATGAGCACTATGTTGGTCACTTCTTCTATAATCATCAATCAAAGCAGAAGACATAGGGCTATTTTCTGAGAGACCTCAGTAACTAATAAATTCTGTGTGGTGGAAAGAACCTCCTCTTTCCACACTGAGAAGCATCTGCCCTCAGCTTTCTGCACCCCAGCAACTGAAAGTGCCTCTATGAGATACGTTCAGATCATCCTTGGATTTGCTCATGCCTAAAAGTTACCTCCAGGCTGTTCCACACACGGTCTCCTGATTCACTGAGTCCCTCCACAGAGATGCGTTAGATCCATTTGTGGTGAACGCAGAAGAGTAGACTCCTGATTTGCAGTCCCTTAACTGGTTTTCAGAAACGTTGCCTCCCTCTTTTAACCACGTAAGCTACCTAGTCCTTCAATTCTGGATGTCTTGATGACTCTACAGAGACCAGAAATCCACCCTTAATGTTTGCATTATGGTGGGTAGGTCCCTGCATAGGCCGCTGAAGTTGTCCCTTTGCCTCCAACCCAAGGACTTGTTCAACTTCTTTTATACTCAAACTTCGGCATTAATTAGGCGCGACTAGCCCAACTGACATGACTAGTCAACAAAACAGAACTATCACAATTTGTTGCTATTTTGCAGATATGAAAAGGCAGTAGAGAATGCAGCTCCAGTTCCGAACATTTCTATGGACATTAGCTTTGGTAAGCCTATGTATTTTAAACCAAAATTGCAGCTGGGAGTAAACTGACCCCCTGGAAGCTCCTGCTCTTCAATTTCTAATGAGAAGATGGCACAGTCAGGAAGCTTCAGAGAGCTGCAGTACCTGAATATCCCAGAGAAGACACTGAATGTTGTACTCATTTATTTCAGCCCTAAATTTCGCTCAGATCTAGCTGAGCTGTTGCAGTCCTCAACAGTTTCTTGCCATTTTTGCCACCTACATTAGTGACATTTCCTAAAAGCACCTCCTTGCTAGCTAACACCAGTTTGGTTCCCCTGGAGACAGCAATAATTTAAAATATATTTATCCACTTAGGAAGAGACAGATCAAAGAGCAGCTGGGTTAGAGGGGGGAAAAAGCAACAGCCAGGACTTGAGGGGATTCTTAGGTTTCAAAATAGAAGAAGTTGCTTTTAGACTTTTTTTGTGTTTTTACATTATACATTTTTCTAGCATCTCCACGAATATGCTGATAGAACAAATGAATGCATTCTGTATGAAAAAACCCTGTGACAGTTTGAAGGGCACAGGATTCTTCTGTTCCAAGATGTCTCTGTGGACACTGCCCAGAAGTGATGGGAATTCCTAGACTCCAAGTGCATACCACTTACATTAATTATTGAAATAGACTTCATATCAGGTTCAGCATTTTAAAATATATTTATTTGCACAGAAGAAGAAAGAAGTAGGATGCCTCCGATGCCTCTGCCATCTGCTCCTTTGAAAAGAAGACTCGTCTACTTGTCTCTTGGCATAGATAATTTCTTATTTACAGAGCTGAAAAAGCAGCTCCAAAGCCTGTGTTTAGCTGAGGGCTTTGGTATCCTAAAACAATGCCTCTCAGTTTTATATTTCATTTTACATTTCATAAATCCTCATCGTGGAAGTTCATACTTGAAGACCAGAGTCCCAAACAGCTTAAGGTGAGGCTGACATCAAAAACATGCCTTCCTGGTTCTGTCTAAAGCAGCTGACATCTCAAAGGGATTCCTCATGCTATACTTAAAGCATAACTGTTGAATTAAAAGCAAGCTAAGACTTAAAACCCATACAGAATGGTGTTCTAACTCCTCCCCACCCATCCTCAGTTTTCCATACTGTTCTTTAGTGGGTAGTTGTCATATTAGTTTTAGTCAGGACAGAGTAATTTCCTTAACAGTAGCTGGTATGAGACTATGTTTTGGATTTGTGATGAAAATAGTACTAATAACACTTGTGGTTTTTTGGTTGGTGCTGGGGAGTGCTTGCACTAATTCAAGGACTTTATTCAGCTTCTGATACTGCAGCTGTGTTCCCAACTTTCTCACTACAAGCAGTGTGGGGCAGGACACAGTTCAGCCAGCTGACCCAAACTAACCAAAGGGGTATTTAATTCTATAGCATGTCATGCTCAGTGTATCAGCCGGGAGTGGGCTAAGGAGCCATAGCTTGCTTGTTGGTCAGCTCTCTAACTTGTTCATTTGTTAGTTAGGAGGTGGGTCAATTGGCTTTACTAGTCATGCTGTCGCTTGTGGGGCTTGATCAGACTCTGCTGCGACTGGTCTCGGGCTCCAGCTCTTGGGCTCCATGGCTCTGACTCTCGCTACTTGGGACCTGGCTGTGTATCGGTCAGCGGGTGGTGAGCAATTATAGAATGTGCTTTATTTTCATTACATGTTATTAGTAGTATTGTTAATATTTTTACCTTCACTATAAAATTCATTTATAGTCAATTATTAAATAGTTCTTATCTCAACCCACAAGCTTCTTTGTCTTTTCCTTTGATTCTCCTCCTCAGGAGGGGGAGAGGGGGAGGTGAGCAAGTGACTGTGTGTTACTTTTTGGTGGTTGAGGTTAAACCATGACAAATAGTTCACCTCTAAAGGTAGTTGTTGTGTATCTGGGATTCTGGTATCATTTCCGCAATTAGGAAATTGATTAATTCTCCACCTACAGGTTTTTCTACCATATTTAAAACACAGGCTGACATCTTAAAAAACAAAAAGAATCAAGGTCCAAAAACATAGTTTTTGTAAGAAATCTACAATAAGGTTATTATCATTTAACTTAATCATTGCTTCCCACATGCTTGTGCTCAAAACCAATTTCAAAGAAAGAAATGAGAGTTTCATTCAAGGTTCAAGAGGAAATAATTTTCAGCGAGCTAATAACCTCCACTCATACAGCTCTCAAAACCAGAAACACAGTAGCATGTGGCCTTTCTCTCAGTAGCCAATTGGTTTTCCTTTAGAAACTCTGAGATATGAGAGATATCCCATCATGGGGAATATCTTCAGAGCAGAGCACCTAGCAACCTCCCCAGAACCAAGAAGGAAGAATGGAGTTTGCAAGGTTTGAAGAAGGTGTCATGAAATTGGTCTGTGAGGATTCTCACCTCCAGTGTAAATGCGTAACCCTAGTCACTTTATATGCCATTTATATATGCCAAGTTTTTTTTGGTTGTCCTTTGATTGCTAAGGCTCAGTCTTTCCAGGACCTTCCACAATGCTACCTGTCCTTTCCAAGCTGATTCAAGCCTTATGTGCTGAAGACTATCATCGTGTTCATCATTGATCTCAAACCCCATTTTGATTCCCTTTCTTACAGACCTTTCAAATTCATTTCATTGCCCCCTGCTACGAACTCTGCATGGTACCAGAGAGGGATCAGTGCAGCAGGATGTTCCCTCCTCTGCAAGTGAAGCAGTGTCATTTGTTCCATTTGTTCTTGCTTTCTTTGGTTATTATGTGATTAGTATTTGCCTCAACATCTATAGCATCCTGACAATAACTTATGTCAGTCCAAAATGCTATAGTTTCTTTATTTGTTGTGTACTTCTCACCTAAAAACAGCAGCAATGTTTGTGAAGAACATGAATTGATTGTAAATCAACTTGGGAGTAACTGTGAACTAATTAGCACAGGGTATTTTAACATAAATTGGATGGATGAAAAAACCTATTCAATTAAACACCTGTTTGTTGAATGAGGTTTGTCCTGCTTGATTAATGAGCCTGTGAAGTTAAATAACCACCCAGGTAAATGCTCTTTTATCTACTGAACTCTTCATCGCTATCTACTGAAACGCAAAACAAATGTAGAAATTTCTACTTTTTAAGGACTGTTGCCTTGTGATTTTGCACTAAATAGAAGAAATAGCCAAGTGTTAAATGTTTGGCAATACCTTTCTGTGGTGACCTTCATTTCTGACTGAGTGATGGACAGACAGCTAAGGAGGAAAAGATACGGTATTGGTTTAAAAAGGTCAGCTTGGTAGCAAACTGGACCCACCTGCTGATGCAGAGTGCACTGCTGCAGTTCTTTTGGTGAAACTGGGGCAAAAGCAGTATGAGAGTGAAGAGTGAGAGATCTTACTTTGTCACAGAAAATGAAACTGTACACTTTTAAAACTGAGACTATTATAATAATGTAATGTGGTCTCCTGGATAATGCAGGTTTAAGTGCATTATTCACTAAACTATGTGGAGTCCATGACTCCTTTGGGGGATAGCACATCCTTTATGAAGACATAAGGTTTTTTAAAAGAGGGAGAAAGATGTTAGAAGAAAATTCTGTTTGCTGTTAACCTACACCCAGAAAGTGATCTTTTAAAATGTATGATAATGTTACATTTAATCAGGAGAAGACAGATAAACAAAGGACCTGGGGAGATACTTGTGACAGGTATTCATGAATGAAAACAAGGGAGAAGACAACTCCAGCTAGCAAAATACCACGAAGCCACTCTCACAAAGCCCCCTCCCCTCCTCCAGTGGAGGCAAGAATTGGAGGAAAAAGAAATAAGGAAGCTCGGAAAATTGAGATAGGAACTATTTACTGATTAAATCTAAACCAATATATACAGGTACTACTAATAAATAATTAAAATAGTAGAAAATAAAACATATGATACAATCTATACAACATGATACAATAGGATACAATTTCCCACCATCCACTGACCAATGCACACCCAGATGTTGAGTGATGAAAATCAGACCCCGAGAGCCCGAGAACCACAGCTCGAGAGCCACGGCCTGAAGACCGGAGCCCAGGAGCTGATGCAGCAGATTCTGAGCGAACCCCATGACTGATAACATGGCCAGCAACTCTAAACAACCCACCATCTCCCACACGAAGGAGCCAGCACAGGAGTTGGCAAAGCAGCTAATGCAGGAGGGTTAGCAAGTTCCCCGGAGAGACGAGCAAGGGAGTAAGGGAGAGAGAGAGGAGAGTAATGGCTACCGGACCCTCTTCCCCACCCAAAGAGACCGGAACATGACGGACTATGGGATGAAATAATTCCTTGCTCAGTCTGGGTCAGCTACAGTATCCGAAGTGGACAAAAGGCCTTGAGTTCAGTACAGGCCATCCCCAGCACCAGCTGAGGCCTTATCAATGTTTTTCTTAGCAACTTCCTAGTAACCACAGTAAAGGGAGTTAACCCTTTCCTGACTGAACCCAGCACACAGTGCAAGAGCAATACTGAAAAAAGCAAACTAAACATTTAGTTTGAAATCAATTTCTCTGAGCCAGAATTAACAATGGCTGCAGTGCTAAGATTCCCCAGAACAATGAGTTTTAAGACTCACATATATTTTATTTGTTGATTTGATTTCTGATCCGGAGCATTAAATTCCAGGAGGACTCTCCAAAGATTATCTTTTAAAGACAGCTGGTCAGTGGTGGTGCTTTCTTTCCAAAAGTAGCCTGAGGTGTTGTGATTCTCTTCCACTGCAAAACAGAATTCTGAAAGGTGCTTGATCATCAAAGCACCTTGTAGGATGTAATAATAACAGGTTCTGAAATAATTCTGCCTTGGTTGTTGCAGTGGGACTTGGTATGGTAGGGTAAAATTATGGCACAATTCACAGATAGCAGACAACGGGAGACAGGATGTAAAACGCTGAGGAATCTGTTTAAGAATTTAAAGAGAAATAGGCAAAAAGACTGTAGAAGATCAGTCTAAAGGAAAAATTACAGTGGACTCAATCTCTTTGCTAAGATGCTATGCCTGATGTTATATCATATTTTAAAGCATTTTTATAGCCTTTTTCTTTTAAAAGGATAGTTTGATTAGCTCTGTTTTGTTTTCATCCCTGACTACTGTAATTTGAGGATAGATTTTTTTTACCACCTCTAAAATTATTGCCATTTACAGAAGGCCATACCTTAATCTTGCTCATACATGTTCTACTTGAAGTCAATTGACTTGTACAGTCAAAATGTCTACAAAATTGCAAGAGATCTTCTGTAACATCCAGATCTGTTCAAATTTCAGGTAATTTGTTTTTAAATTTATTTTTAAGAAAAATTAATTATCTGACCTGTTAGGACTTCTTAAAAAGAAATAGCCAGGTTTAATACACAATGGCATAGTATGTTTGGATTCAGGTGTTTTGCTAAATGTAGCCCTATTTGAAGGACACCTCTCCTGTGTGGGGTTTTATGGTTGTCCAGTAAGTCATACGGTCAGGGCTGACTCTCCCTCTCAGGGTTACTTTGGTTTGGGAAACTTTTGCTATGCACAAAGAAAAACTGTGTGTGTCCTTCTTGTGGAGTAGGACTATAAAGCCAATAGTTATTCAATGCACATGATAAACCTAAGTAGTACAAGAGGGGAGAGTGGGAATGAAGATGCTAAATATTGCCACTATCTCAGTGACACAACTGATCCAACTTTTCTTTCACAAATCACCTGGCACAAGGAATGATGATTAGCTGCCTCAGAAGTATAACATGATGCTTAAGTGGTGTTTGAAAAGTATTTTAATTGGCTTGTAAAGGCAAGAAAGGGAAAGAAATTTAATTTAGCTAGAATGCTAGGCAGGGATTTCTGCTTAGTTATAGAAATAGGCCTTGTAAGACTGTCCTCAAATCAGAAGCAGAATCAGCAGGTTGCCAGAACAGGTGATATTTGAGTTGACTGTGGTGGGACAGGCAGCACATATTAAGCTCCCCTGCTTTCTACTGCACCTGGAACTCACAGCTCCAGAACTGTTCCATGTGTGATTCCAGAGGCAAAGGACAGGATCTTGTCTCTCTGAATGAACCAGGATGCCTGATTTGTATCATCTAAATTGTCTGTGCTCAGGGAAGCAGGACTTCAGAGGTGCAGAAGTTCCCTATTCAGTCCATGCAAAAAAGCAGGTGCAAGCCCTTCCAGGAGAACCTGTCTTTGGTGCCCAAGCTAAACGAATATCTATTTGAAAGGTCCCAAATCACCTGCTTTTCTCTACTGACTGTACCAGACTTTAGGTGCTCTCTTTTGGAGGACAACACTGTGCACCTAATATGTAGATGTGGTTTAAGGTGCCTAATTGAAGGCAGTAATTCTCCTGTGGTAATGAGGAAAAACTTTGTACATGCAGTAGCAGTTCCCTCAGTCTAGCAGGCAGTATTCCCTCATTCCTCCTGTGGAAAGAGAGAGACTTTAAACAACCTTATCAAATGCAGAAAATCCCTGTGTGGTTAGGCCTCTAAACTTGTCCATTCTGAGAACTTACAGCCAAATGTAACAAGATGACTGGAGTTTTTCAAGCTGAAAGAAAGTGTCTACTGTACAACCTTTCATAAATGAATTGCTTTTGTGATTGCATTTTTAATACAAATATGTTGTCATGTTTTCATTCTGTTCAAAATTTGTTGGAGAAACACATTTCTGAACACTTCCTTCAGATCAAAGAGGCGAAACTTTTTTGGGGGAGGCACAGTTTCAGTTTTAATGAAATGAATTACATCTAATCTATTGACTCTATTAGTGAGGAGGGATTAGTTGGTGGTGTAAGACACTTCTTTTTTGCTGCATAGCCATTGAGAAATATTACAAAGACAACTCTGGGTTTCCAGACCTTTCCAGGGGAGAACAACTGTGTAGAGCCGGCTGCTCACAGACACCTCTACTTTGTTCTCTGCAGAAATCCATCATCTCACCACAGACCATTTTAAACAAATAATAAAATCCTTTTGTATTGTCCCATCAGTCACTATACAGCACTTTCAACTACACAAATTTTATTAAGCAAATTAAACACGACATATTAACTTTAACTGCAGTAACTCCTCCCTTGTGCGCCACAAGCAGTTTTACATCTACATCTGTACTGAAAGTACCATTCCATGTCTGCAGTTACAGATAGGGCTTTCTTTGCACATCAGAGAGACAGGTTTCTTTTTCTCTTAAACAGACACAAAACTATGCAAAATTAATCATTGTGCTTCAGCAAACATTCATTCTTACAGAAAGTACGTTGTAGTGTGAGTTTTAAGGAATGAGGATATGCTTATTTTTCTCTTGATTTCTTTCTTGAAAGCTTTACAGGATATGTCAATATAAACATTATCCAGTTTAATACAGTGTGGTTTTATTGGCCATCACCACAACTTTACAGGGAGTACCAATGAATGCCCATCCTATACTCCCCACTAACCTAAACCTCACAAAAACATTTTCATAATTTTCTTGCATATCCCACTGAAAGGTGTGGAAAAATTTCCATCAGCATTTTCAGTTACACCACGTCATGCTTCTGGAATTTCTTTCTGGGCTACCTGCAGAGAAATGGCTGTTTGTGAAGTGCTGTGTCCAGCTCTGGGGCCCCCCAGATAAGAAGGATATTGACTAGTTGGAGCAAGTCCAGAGGAGGCCACGAAGATGCTCCAAGGGCTGGAGCATCTCTCCTAGGAAGAAAGGCTGAGAGAGTTGGGCTTGTTCAGCCTGGAGAAGAGAAGGGTCTGGGGAAACATTATAGTACCTTCCAGTACCTGAAGGGTCTACAGCAAAGCTGGGGGGGGACATTTTACAAGGGCCTGTAGTGACAGGACAAGGGGTGATGGGTTTAAATTGAAAGCGGGGAGATTTAGGTTAGATATCAGGAAAAAATTCTTCATGGAGAGGGTGGTGAGGCACTGGAACAGGTTGCCCAGAGAAGCTGTGGATACCCCATCCCTGGAAGTGTTCAAGGCCAGGCTGGATGAGGCTTTGAGCAACCTGGTCTAGTGGAGGGTGTCCCTGCCCATGGCAGGGGGGTTGGAACTGGATGGTCTTTAAGGTCCCTTCCAACACAAACTATTCTATGACTGGATAATGGATATGGTAGTGGGTATGTGGCAAGCTCCATTTTGTACACAGATACAAAAATTTAAAAATATAAAAGAATAAACATAAAAGTTAAAATATAACCATTCTTCTGTGCAATCTTCTGTCACACAGCCGTTGCATTGTCATAAGCCTGAATGCTAAGCATGATTTTTTTTTAATTAGATTATGAAGAGGTTGTGTCAGATATTGTAATCACAACAGGTTTCATTGGAGAGTCGAAGACTTCTGAGACTTAAAATGTGGAGTAGCTTCATGCCTACAAGGAGAGGTCACCTGGGAATGAGGTGGTTACTATTCTAGCAGATGCTTCTCACAAGGACCATCAGCCAAAATCCTGACGCTGTCACCCACAGCCTCTGCTAGGTGGTAAAAAGGCACAGACTATTCCTGCAGCACAGGACAAAGTGAAGAAATCCTTCAAGTCAACCCATACTTGACATTTTGCTGCTTGGAGTGAAATGAGTACTTTCAGAGTCTGCTGCAGCGATAATGGACCCGTGTCGAGAAAGGGCACCCTCTCCTGGCACAGCGCCTACAGTCTGTGGTTTTAGTTTCTCCTTTCTATCCACTCAGGGCCCCTGCATTCCCTCCAGCAGCAAGTTGAAAGCTATTACATACAGGCTCATTTTTAAAATATGAGCTGAGCAAAATCATCTCAGTGTACTATTTTCCACTTGCTCAGATTGAGGGATGGTGCCTTGCGTGAGAGCCACAGTCCCAGTGATTGAAATTCAACCAAAAAGATCCTCCTCTCAACACTTTGCTGTGCTAGAAATATGCTGAGACCTGATGTGGCTCTGCCTTAGCACCTCTGCTGCCTACCCTGGGCCTGAAAACGCTGCATACTTTTGCTGATGTGCGAACAGACTTGCCGACAGGAGAAGAGGCCAAAAGACTGTGGCCCCTTACATTCCCCATTGCAAACGAAATATGTACGGACAGAAGGGACATCGGGAATAACCCACACCTTGCTGCAGTAGTCATGTGCCTCAGACACAAAGGACAAACCTTAGGAAAATATATGAGGGGATAAGCAGAAGAGTGAAAAGACATTGTGGCCTTTCCAAGTGACACAATCCCTGTTCCTTGCAGACTGTTACACTTAAGCAGGAATAATCCACCCCAAACCCTCCTCTAAACCATGTGTTTGCACCACCTCTTCCTCTGCTCCTGGGTCATCCAAAAAACGTTATTAGCGGAAAGAAAGAGGTAAGTGAAAGGATTCTGGAAATTTAGGAGGTACCAGTTTCTGCCAAGGTACAGGACGTGTTGTAACAGCACTATAGAGGAGAAGACAAGCACCGTGGAAGAAGAGGTACCCTGCTTTTCTGCAGTGAGGAATCTTTTCACAGATGCAGTGAAGGGTGCAGGAGTGGTGCCGGCCTTTCAACCAACCTGTTTGGTGCCAATACTTTAAAGGATTGGCTTCAGGTGCAAACTCCAAGAGCCTGAAAGCATCATTCAGCATGCAACAGTCCTTTAATCTTGGGACAAAGTGAATCCTTTGGCTGCCTCCAGCCATTAATCGGAACTTTGGAATTTTTGCTTCTTACACATTGCTATCCCAAGAGCAAAATTAACTTACACCTCTTTCTCAAGCAGATAAAACAGCAGAAAATGTAAAAGACGAGTGATGCTGTGCTAGGGGAATAAGGAAAAGGAAATGTTTAAAACTGATAGCTTATTCCCAAAGAAACAATATGAGCTCAGCGAAGCAGAAAAATGTGCAAATACTCCTCTTAATTCACTCCAGACAATTTGTCATTTATAACATTTTCTCCAGAGTTTGTGAAATCACAGACTTGGTGGGTAAACTGCTGCTATTTCTCTTGTGTAGTTGTTTACCCATAGAGAAGAATGGGAACATGAGCAGGGGGTTGTAGACAGCTGTTTAAAAATGATCTGGCACCCTAGAAGTTAACACTGAGGTGCTTGTGGGAGCAGTTTCTGCTCATTTGTGTATTTCATTCCTTTTAAAGCTCAAATGTATGATAGCCAAATCTCAGAAATTCTTTTTCTTATTGCTTTTTCATAATGCTGCTTTAATATGAATTTATTAATATGTGCAGTATAGAAAAATGTGTACACACATGTATGTGTAGGAGTAGGAGGTTGGAGAGCAATTTACTAAAATGATGAAGTGACATAGACTCTTTAAGTCTCTTGACTTTCAGAGGAGCTATATTTAAAGCTAGTCTTTGCAAGAACAATGATAGACAATTTTTATTTTTTGTGAGGTAATGAAAACTGTTCACATTAATGTTAACAAATATATGACCAGTAATTTAGGAATAAATTACTTTAATTTGTGGCTTTGCCACCAATAAGAAATGTAGTTCAATATACAGCATAGCTCCTTGTGAATTTGGCAAATAGCTGTGATGCAAATAAATAGAATAATGAGGCAGTCAGTAAATAAAATATCAAGTGAGACGTTTTCATTTCAGTGTTTTTAGGATGAAATATTTTGGTTTCTTAGGTTGAATCTTTTTAGTCAGAAATCTTTTCAAGTCTACCTGAAAGGAAATTTCTTGGTTTTGTTTTTTAGCCTGAAGAAAAAGAAAAGGTTTCTTACTTCCTTGAATCTCTTTTTTTTCCCGCACTTATTTGTCAGACTAAAAAAAAAAAAAAAAAAATCTGTTATTCATACTTATCCCGTTCATTATGCTATGATTTCATTCTTTAAATTCTGTCTCTTTTTCCCAATAGTTACACATCCTACGTGGAAACTATAATCACTGCAGCAACACAGTTATTCCAAGTAATTATGCATGTCTATTTCCTCCTGAAAAATCACCCCTCAGGCATGTGAAAGTTAAGTGTGGACCCTTAAGTTTCATTACGTACTTCTTAAAGTCTTTTTAGATTTAGACTGTCAATTTAGATGTAAAATTAAGAACTGAAATAGATCTCCTAAATCCTAACTACAACATCAAATTTCTTTCCATAGGCAAATCACTTGATCATCCCTCTGAGTCTTAATCAAGTAGAAATAAAGTATGGCCTGATGAGCTAATAAGAAGCTGAGACTATTTTTTTTAATTATTGCTTCACTGCATTTGAAGATGAGAGTTAGGCTCCTAAATTTTGTTGATATCTTGGCAAAATGATAAAATTATTACCAAAAAGTCCAATATATTTTTGTGGATATTTGTTAATAGAAGAAGAAAATTCACAAGAAAAAGCTGTACTTTCCAATCATATTTTTAATAGAATTATGTCAACGAGATCTCTGATGTTCTGTTTATTTTGGTGAGATTTCTCTACAATCAGTGTTTTCAGTCTTCCACGGAGTCCTTAGATCTCAGATCTTAAAAAGGAACTCTTCTTCAGGGAATTCCAAAAGGTTAATTAGTAAAAATTTCAGGCTTCTTTCAAGATGTTGTCTTATGATTTGATTACTGTGTATTCCTGACACACTGCAGTTGTCACAGAGATCAACATGTGAGTTGTGCACCTCTTGCTACATACCTACACAATGCATAGTTTTATCCCTAATAATTCCTGGCTTGAGTTGTTTCTTTCCTTTATGTCTAGGTCTGGAAGACATCCATGCATGGGCTTCAGCAGAAGCCAAACAGCTGTGCAGGGATGGGCGTTTACTAGAAGAGCACTTTATCATAACAGGGCTTTTAGCCTTTTGGTTGCCTCAAGATACCTGCATTCTTGGTTCAAATATTACAGAAAAGAAATGGAGGCCTTTGTTACTGATGTGCTCTCCTCTACATGTGCCACCTCATGGTTTATGGTTCGAATACACATCAAAAACTTCATTTCTTGGGAAAGTCTTTTAATCCATCCATCCATCCATATCCATGGATAGGTTTTATCCATTAAAGGCAGGGACATAAACTGGTATGCATATTTGAACAAAGTGCAAAAGACTCTCAACCAAAACTCCATAATAAGTCTTCTGCAACTAGACTTTTCCAGTCCCCTTTTACCTCTCCATACACCTATTAGAAGAGGCACAAAGTTATATTAAACCCTAACACCTAATTTTCACAGTCTGTCTCATGGACTGGTGTGAAGATATTTAAAAAAAAAATAGATAGGAACTGCTCCTAGAGAGTTTACCTTGTCCATTGTGTTGTTGCATTACAGGATCAGCTCTGTTCACATCACTCCTGATCACTTTTCTTCTCACACGCTCTGCAGTGAGAAATAATCCTTATTTGGCGCACACAGGCTACCCCAGTGCTTCAAAATCCCTTACTATTTAAGGTTTCTTCTGCTATCCAACATGAATCTATTTTTCCTAATGTCAGTACATTCCTTCTTTTCCTGGTTCCATGAATGTGAAAAAGGTGGCCTTTTTTTTTTTTTTTTTCTCTTTGAAAAGAAATTTATGAGAATAAAATATGTGTGCTTGGAAATTTGTCCCAAGTTCCCACTTGAACCACTGTTCTTTAGACTAAACAATTCCAGTTATAAAAGTCAAAAAGTTTTCTAAATCTCTCATCATTCTTGTAACGCAGCGGACTTCTTGCTCTAGCCCACGTCTGCCTTGAAATATGGTACCAGAACAAGACAAAGGTTACCGTAGAGACCTTACCAGGGCTGTCAAGACCAGGACGTATTCATGTGGCTAGTGACACATCACATTGTGAAATTTGCCTTTCTCAAAGTGTGGTATTTTCAGTCATGTTTAGTTTGTGATCCATTATAAATCCTAGCGTATAACTAGTTTTCTAGATCATATAGACTGTTACTCTTATTCATCAAAATAATTCTGACTCTAAAAGTCCTTTTCTGCAATAGAGTCATGCATAGGGTCTCATATAACTCTGGATGCAGTTTTTAATGTCCCTTGACAAGTGCAACTGCCGCGTGGGGAGTCCGTGCGGTTATGTTAAGCCATCACAACTCTGTCTTCTCACTGTTCTAACTGCTCCCTTTGATACATGTATTGTGAGGAGCTCAGCTTGACGGCACATCCCTCTCTGCTTTCAAACATGTTTTCAAAGGGCCTGTTTTCGCTGTAGCATCCTGGAAGCGACAACGCTTCAGAGCTGTTGCAAAGGCTTGTTGTAAGTATGGTCACTGTGAGGAAAGCCAGGCTATCGCCTAACTTTAGTCGTATTAAAAGGGAATGCTGGATGAGCAAGGCTGCTGCTGAGCTTGTCCCTGTTCTCTTTGTCTTTGATCTGATTCTGAAGCATCAACTAAACCTCGTTGGTAATCTGGAAAATAGCAAGCATAGTTCACCCTGCTTCAGAGAGCAGTAAACAAGGAATGGCAGAACCTGCCTCTGCTGCACTTCGTACCAGTTTGAACAGTCACATGTAGGTTTAGGGAAGCAGCTCCAGCATAGAAAACATTAATTTCTCCTCTGTTCTTCCTTCCTTCTTTCACCTCTGCATCACAGAAGTGAAAAGTGGCTCCTGATAATACCAGGGAGAGAAAAAGAAAATAAAACCAGAAAAATACAGATTTGAGGTTTGAAATGGTTTTTAAAACTACAACGAAAAACTTGTTACAGGTCAAGATATGAGGGAAGTATTGTATTCCCCGAGAGTCAAAAAGTTGGAAAAAAGTAAAGTTCAGTTGAAAAAATACTGTTTAAATTCTGAACATTTAATGAGTTTTAATGTTAAAATAAAAGTAAATTTTAGGGTGAAGAATTGTTTCAAGCACATGGAACTGAAATATTTTATGCTTTTAGAAACCATGTAGGATTCCTCTCAAATTAAATCATTTGCTAAAAATGAGACACACTGCAAAAATTGTGTCTCCCAATTGTCCTTCATCTCCCTCACCCGAATTGCCCTTATCTCCCTCGCTCAAATTGCCCATCATAAAACTTCACGCACATCCTGAAGATAGCGAGTATAAGGAGTTAAATGCAATAAGAAGCAGAAGTCCTTAACAAATGGAAAGGAGACTGATGTTTCGACTTTTACACCCCAAATAAGGAAGATTGTAAAGTCCTTTGGGAAAATGACTAATGTAGAAGGAGCAAAAGACTCTCTTTCCTGGAATAACAAAAATACACATATATTTTAATCTCTGTTCTGACTTTCATAATGCAACTACATGCTTTCTACTCTGTGGTGCTGTCAGCAAAAATTAATTTTAAAAGTAGCACACATGAGTGACTTCAGCCTTTGCCTTAATCTAGTTTTTCACTAAGAGCCGAGATAAGACGTAGCCGTGCTGAAGAAGGATGGACGGCTGTACACTATATTGTAGGAGACGACAGTGCTAAATTAATCATGTTCTATCTGGAATTTGCAATTCTTTCAGAGATGCTCAAGACAATATAAAAAATTTAGTGGTAACAGTGAAAGTAGGCAGGAGGTTGTGAGGCAGAAAGCTTCAGAGGGCACTTTAAATGTGAAAGATGCATTACAGTTTCTCACACATGAACAAGATAGTACGCCTTACTAAAAATATAATAAATAAGGAGCGCATTCTGCCAGATGCAGCTGTGAAGGGAGAGCTCTCCCAGTCAGATGTGCCGAGCATGATTGACACCCCCTTAGCTTTGCTGTGATGTGACTAAATATGAAAACGAACAGCCTCGGAACTATGTTTGCATTAGCAACAACATACCACTCTGTTACTCTCAGAAGCCCAGCAAATATACCAGAAGTTTTGGTACACATACTAGAGGAGTCACTCTCTTTCTCCGTCACAATTTCACTTTCCATTTGCTTTCCTGCTCCTCCTCTGCTTTGCTTTTTTTTTTTTTTTTTTTTCCCCTTCTCATTTCCACTGCATTGTCTCATTGTTTGCTCCTGCTACAAACATCAGGTGAATGAAGGGAGACGTAAATTACCCCATTAGTGGCTCAGGGCTGATAGTCTGCTGTAATTTGAATAAATCAGTGCATGTCTGGCTACAGCAGCAACAGGAGGTAGATGCAGATGCATAGGTCTCCTCTCTTCGGGTACCACTGCCATCCCTGTAAGGGCTTTTAACACACGTGGGGTTTGAGAGGCTCACTACTGCAACAGGGACTCTCTCCTTCCAGAAGGTAAAATGTGAAAGAGACACTCCACTTTAAGTTTGGAAATAAGTAATGAGTGAGTTTCCTTCTCCTTGCAAACCTACCAGCCGCAGTCAGTGGATCAGGAGCAGGTGTTGAAAGTTGCTCTGGGAGTTCAGACAGCAATCAAGGTCTCTTCAGAGTAGCCCCCAAATCATGCTGTTTCTGAGGGCAGAAAAGATTGCTGCTGACTTGAACAAGATGACTGAACAGAAGGCTAAATAAAGTTCTCCTTTCCCTTCTGAACACACTATTGGTGCTTTTGAGCCTGAGCCTCTGCTGAGAGTCCGTATGGGCTTTTTGGATGTAGAGAGGGTCCTTTGTCTCACCACGGTGGTGTCCTTGCATTTGGGGGTGCAGAGAAATGGGGAAGATGCCAACCTTTCACCAGATAGCCCTTTACAGACCATTTTTAATCTTGATAATAAAGTGGAATGTGGTTACACGGATGAATGTGAGGCTTTAGGAACTGTGGGGAAGGCAGCCAAAAATGTATGGGAGGAAGAATTCTAGAGTACCTTTCCCAAACACCTAGAATGATTATACAGTTAAACAGTTTCAACAGGGAAGAGCAGCCAAGGAGCATGGTGAGATGGTGATAGTGGCAGTGTGACTGAGAGATGCCCTACAGGACAAGGAAACAGTTTTTGAAATCATTGCCTTGTGGTTTCAATTCTTATTGCATGTTCTCCTGCATCTTCCCATTCTGGTTGCACGACCCCCTTTTTTAGCTGAATTTTTCTCTGAGACCACAACAAAGATTACACCTCACATCTTAGCTTGGGAACCAGTGGTCTTGGAAATGAACAGTGACTTAAAGGATAACTTTGGATCTCCAATTCTCCTCCTCAAAAGAGCATCTGGAGAATATCGACCAATTAAAAAGTAGTTGTGACACTGTATCGGTGCAAATCAGCCCAATTGTAAGGCTACCTCCAGGCTGTGTTTTTCACTATATTATTTGTTCTGGGAGACAACGTTGCAAAGCTAGTACTGTTAAAAAGGACTAAGCTGAAAAACCTCTATTTTTTCATGTTGACCCCTTTTGCCTCTTTTGACTTTCACCCAACTGTGCTGTTTTTTGGGAAAGAACAACCTGAGACCCCATGGGGGAATCTTTAATGTGCCAATAGCCCTGTAAGTAGATAATTTAAAGAGCAGAGCCAGGTGGGCAATTGAAACTGCTGGGTAAAAACTTTGAGTCTGTCTCATGCTTACTGTGTCACTCTAGCAAAATACTTCCATCCAGGTTAGTTACAAGAATAGGTGCTATTTTATTGAGTTACTGCTCATGTCTCAAAAGATTCACTTTTTTGTTACCTGAATCTGGTGATTGTAATCACTAAATACAGTAGTTATTAATGACTGTTTCATTATAAGTGACTCCTAATTTCTCAGATTCATTTTATGTACAAGATTTCATTTAACTCATGGAATTCACTTAATCAGAGTATGAGACATGTATGTTATTTTTTAAAATCTAATGATTTGTAACAAAGATTGATACAACTCGCAAAATGTCTTACTGGATGCATTTTCATTACAGTGTTTACAAAGTAATAAATCATAAAAATTCTTAAAAGATCTTTCTTGTCTCAAAGTATGCACACTGTAAGCATAGCAAAGATAATCTTACCTATAAGCTTCTCATCTGTTCCATAGGGGATCCATTTATGTGCAAAATCAAGCATATTCTCAGCTTCTAAGTTGTTATTTGTGTCTCAATAGCTTTGACTCCCTTCAATTTTTATAAATATTCATTTGCTTTGGAGTATATTAGTGTTATTTTATAAGTTTCAGGGTTGTAATAGACACAGTGGGTCCCAACCTAGCCAATTCATGAAGTAGAACAGATGGTGGTAGTTTGTCTAAGCGATTTTTACTGCCTGTTCTAACCTTGTTTTAAATGTCCTTCACATCATTATTTCCTAATTTCATACTATTATTGCTAATTATATGATGTTGGCTTTTTTTTTCCTTTTTTTGCTTAGCAGGTAATTCACCTTGACACATGAGCTAATCCTTTTCGTTACTACGAATTGCAGAAGTAATTACTTTTTAAGCTAGAGCCTTTAGGTCTCTCCTTGTACAGTATATGAAGGTATGACTGCAGCATGAATAAGCAGTATTTATTTTAGCTTTAATCTTGTCAGCAGGAGTAGGGAAGCCATGACTGACTCCACTTGGCATGACCTGCACAAGCACACTTGAGACTCTGGGTTTGTCCTGCACTGAGTTCTCTGCTGTCACCATGTTGTTATCATTCCTAAAGACAGTAGTAGAGCAGTGTAACGCCACTGTGAATTTTAACCAAAGTACTGATAACATGAGTTTACCAAACCACCAAACCTCTCTTTTCTGTCGGGACATGTTAAAAAGAGGAAACAACACTCCATGCAAATGGTCTTGTTATAAAGTAACATAAAAGGGTGAGGACAGCTCTAAAGTCAGGCAATTATGGTGGTGGTTCTTGAAAATTCTCTATTGGAAGAGATCCCTTCCAGTTCCACCTCTCCCTTACAGCTGCAAAACTGACATTACATCCTCAGTGCTTCATCTCTTGCGGTGATCCCCAAATTGTACTGCTCTTCCTGTTTTGTTTCCTTTTTGGTGTTACTCTGCTATTTCTTCTCCACCTTTCTTTTATTCATCCCTGCTTTTGTTTGTTGCTATCATCAAATTGCATAGTTTTGCCACCCCTGCCCCACTGCTGGTTGTACTGTCCCATTCAATTCCTTCTTCCCCGGAAACACCTCCCACGTCCTTATTTTCATCTTTACTTTCTGTTAATGGTCAGTTACCCTCGGCATCCAAGATGTAGTGTCGCAGGCTCAGCACATTCTCCACCATAGTGGTTTCTTCCTTCACTTTGTTTTGTTTTCCTCTTCCTCTGTGCCTTCTTTTTATCCTAGACAACACATGTCCACTTAATCCGTAAAGTCACTTAATCCGTAAAGTGATATATACTCTTTGTGAGTTCATGAGGTTGTAATAAGAACTTGGAAACCCTGTTGGAATACCTGATACCCTCCTCTCAACAGCTTTTCTCTCAAACAGCTAATTAGAGACAATTTGATGTCTCTCATGGTGGCTGTACAGTAAGGACAATTTCAATTAAATAAATCTTCTTGTTGCCCTTCACCTGCTTTGGACAATTTCAGATTTCATATGAAAATAGGGCCACACAGTCAATATTGCACTTATCACCCTGCCTTTTTTTGGGGGGGGGGGGGGTGGGGGGTGTGTGTGGAGTGAGCCGGAGGGTAAAATTTACAGAGCTTAATACTCAGTGAAGATGGGTGGTATGCCCAAGGTCATACCCGGTGGAAGACTTCTCCAGCTGTATGCATAAGAGGGGTGGAGCAGCAAATAATTAAAGAAATGATCCAGAGAGAAGTACTAATGTAACAATTTTGTCCTATGTATGCACATATGAGCTCAAACATGATAATGGCACAGGTAGCCAAATGCATGCACTGCAAAATTGTTTAAGGACAATTATTTACTTATTTATTTACAAGTAACTGCCATTGTTTGGCATAGTGTGCCATCTTGTACTACCATATCGTAAGGCCTAACAGAGATAATGTTCTTAAGAGAGGGAGAATTCAAGGCCCTGAATTTTTAAGTTGTTTTCATATGAAAATACCATATACACATACCTTTTAAGCGTATTGGTTCCCTACTGTTTTACCGTAGATATAGAGAACATTTACTGCAGTTATTTTTTAAACCTGGTGACAGTTCTGGCCCTTTCTTTTACTGTTGTCCAGTTGTCTTTCCACCAGTTTGATTTTTAGGCAGACAGAATTTGCGTTTGATTTTGGCCTGAAGAGTAAGTGTTTTTTTGGAAAGTTAGAGCAAAAGTGGAGCAGCCATGTTGACACAGGGATATATTCCAGCCTGCTTCACCTGGGAATGGGGTTTAGTTGAGAGGAGTATTCAGAGCAAGGTTGTTTGTAGAGCTCATCAAAGGATGCCTCACTCTTGTGATGGCGATAGTAATCCCTTCTCGTGTCAGTTCCCATTAAGTCAATGGCAGCATAACCTTTCTCTTACTATGAGTGGCACAGATGATAGAAACTCCACTTTTTAATTAGGAAATATCATACATGCAGACATACATCTGGGCAGGAACTCTGTTCACAGCTGCTACTTTTATGCTCCTGCCCCTCATTTCCCATTCTGTTTGCATCTACTCTCTAGTCTTGAGTTGGCCCTGATTTGAGGTATGGGGTGAGGAGAGGCTCTTTGTGGTGACAGGAATAAAAGTTTAGATTAAACTAAGTTTGAAGTTTAAGTTCTCCATTAAAGAAAAGTTTAAGGACTGGATTTTATGCTGAATACAATAAAATACTTCAATTTTAGGAGCTTAGGAGAAAAACAAGGACATGAAAAGATAGATTTTCAGAGAAAGAGTCTTTGTCTTTTTTGATGGTAACCTATTGATTAGGGCATGCATCCAGAGTGTGAGAGATCTGGACACCAGCTCCTTCTCACATTAATACTTAATGGTTATACAAAAGGAAACAGCATCTTAAAAGAAACTAAGAACCTGGTACCATTGTGCTGTCAAGCCAGTCCCCGGGGCAATGGGAGGCTGATAGTCAAATATCGTCACACGGAAGAGTGAGTTGAACCTAGGGCTCCTATATCTTGGAATGTCCTAATTGTCAGGTTACTAAGTAAAGGAGGAACATCTTTTCTGCCAATATATCCTACCGAAGTTCACCAGCTCTCCTCTCTTTCTTCATCCTTATTTACTGCAGTGTAACAGGTCAGGAGCAGGCTTGAAGAATGCGACCTACATGTCTGAAAAACATACAAAGTTTTGTAACATTGCCTCTGCCCTTGCTCAGCACTGCTGGGTTTCAAAATATGGGGACATATTATAACAAAAATAAAGCAATTGTGATTCAAAGTAGTATAGTATGTTTCATGAAAAATGAAATCAGGAAATTCAATTGAAAAACTCAGCTAAATTTGAGTTAAATAACAATTCTTAAAAAAAAAAATAGAAAGAAAACATGCAAAATAACTAAAGGCAGTATGAATTCAGAATTTGGGAATCATGAGCATTCATCCACAATTATTTTATATAAATACATGTGCATATATGTATACCTGTATGTGTCTATTCATATGTATTTTATGGCATATATTTGTACGCTTTCAGCTGTCCTTATTTTCCTTTTTCTGTTGTTTATCACAAATAGCAAACACTTTCCCTTAGAATGCCTTTCCTTTATATGCAGTATATCTTGTCCTGTATGATCAAGCAGAATTGTTACTGAACAAATTTGTGTACATACTTTTAGCCTTGCAAACAAGGAGATGTGATCAATCAGTCTGGGCATATGTATATTAATCCTTTTCCTCCTTTCTACCTCCCCAGACTAAATTTGGCTTTTTGGCCAGTGTCAGGCACGGAGGACAGAGGTTTCAACAACAAGCAGGAGCAAACTACTCAGTGTCTAACTCAGATGTTGAGGCAGGATTAACCTAAGCATGTCTTAATTTTAAGATGCAGAGGAAAGCAGTCCTCTCAAGTTAGGTAGCTGTTCCCAGTCTGCTGGAACAGTTAGGTCCACTGTTGCCTCAGTCACATCTTTCAAGGTCTCTAAAAGCAGGAGATATTACCTCCAAATTTAGATTAATTTAAGGTCTGCTCCTTTGAAAACATCTCCACAGTAAAGTCTCTTCCATTGGCTTTACTGGGAAAGGAAGTGTCTATGGCTATAGGAATAAGTAACTCCTACTGAGTTTTCAGGAAAATTGTGTTAAGCAGACTGTTTTCAATACTCTGCTTCTACAAGTTCCTTAGGCAGAGCCTAGGATTCAAATATTCACAAGCTCATCTGAAAACACTTTGATTTTGTGGGCTGATAGCTGGAGTCAAAGCAGTCTACGTTTTGCTATCAGAATACTCTTTCAGAGGAGACTATAAATATACATGGAGATGTTATGAAAATCATCTTCTTTAGGTCAAGTGCTCATCCAAATGACTTTATTTTGAAAAGTTTTCTAATAAACTTTTATTTACCAGGTAAATTCACCTTTTATGTATACTTCTGAGTTTAAAAGTTAGATATGCAAAACAAAATAAGTTTTCTGTGTATTTAAACTGTAGGATTGACCTGTAGTTTTTATGGGACTTTACAACAAGGTATTCCCCAGTTGGCAGCCTCCCCTACCTCTTCAAGTAGTGGATGTCTGAAGGAAGCTCAGACAAACAGCAGTGTAAGTGGAATTTTCCAGGAAGCATTGCTTTACCTGCAGCAAACTGGTATACATCGAGAGTTTTCCAGCATCTGCATTTTGCCTGAACATGGGCCCAGAGGAAGTGCACTGGAAAGTATCCCAAAACTTGGAAATGTGGAGGACAGGAGGTTTCTCTTCCAGAAATATGTCCTTTAGTTTGAACAAACGATCAGCGGAGTGAAGCCCTCTCTTACGCTGGTTGAACTCCTAATTTAAGAATCTGTAGAAATTCAGAACCTGCAAATACTTGTGTTCGTGGATGCTTGGGTTTAAGCATCACAGCTGAAGCCAGACTACTGACAGGCCTGGAGTTCAGATTTCAGGATGCCCGTGCAGAGCTGGGCACACGTGCTCACCATGCCTTTTAAGTGAGCCAGTATATAACAGTGGTGTCAAGTGGGGGGACATGGGGCACTGGCAGCAGCAAAGGTTGCAAGTAGTAAAATGTGCTTTTCTAATTGGTTGCAATAATGTTTAAATTTTCTAATAAATAACATTCTCACATGTCACAAATAAGCCCTAGGTGGAATGTTCCAACAGAGATATTTATTTGGTATACCGAACAGATTACATTTACAGAGTTATACTGCACAGCAGGGAAATCACTCTATATGGAGTGACAGGGCAACAGCCTTATAGCCATCCAGTCCCTTTTATAGCGAAGCACTTAGGCACACGGGTATTGATTTCAGTGGAGAAGTTCAAGCTTAGTATTATGGATGCGTATTGCTGATCTGGGTCGTGGAGCGGCGCAGAAACCGAGCAACCTTTAGGAATATATTTATAGGATCCAGGTGGGGTGTGATAAGCCCAAGTTCAAGTGAAAGAGGAAGACTGATTGCTTCCTTCCTTGTTCTTAATATTATGCCCTTATATTACAGGTATAACTGTCAGAGAGTTTATTTTTTAAAATGTGTTAAGAAGTGCATTCTGCAGAAGCGTAAATGTTCTCTGTCAGGAGAAATATACTCACAACAATTAATTCATTTTTTAATTAAGAGATTTCATACTATTTGGTACCTTAAGCCATGCAGCTGCTAGTGTTTACTGCATCTGTCTGTGTATGTGTGTTTGGCCCTTACTTCAGTCAAAATGTTCTCCTCCGAGTATTTCTTTTTTTTCCTGTTCTGTGCAGGGATGCATGAGGGAACAAGATGAAACCTAACTAATATTGTTTGGTAATGTGGTTGTTTGCAGTTTATTTGTTCTCTGGTGGATTTTATTATAGCTGCTGAATTTTTACTCATTAGTTTAATGGTGGTTATTTTGCAGATTTCTTTTATCCCGTATTTTTTATTGAATCCTTATTCACTATACCACAGTGATTTGAATATGCTCTTCATGATGCAAAATTTAATTAGATAATAACTAAGTAAGCGTTCCATTAAAATATTATTCAGGTTGTTCAGGGAAATGTTTTGGTAAACATTTTCTTTGGAAGTTGACTTTTTTTGGTAAGGAAAATGGAAGAAGACAAATGGATGTTGCTGTTTATTTTGTCTCTCAGCATGCAAAGGGTGAGATAGTGTGCATCTGAATTACATCTCCATTTGCAGTGGGGGGAAGGACCTTGCCATTAGAGGGATCATAGCAGCCATTTATTATGCAGTTCAGGTCTAGACCGGCTATACCGTAGTCCATCAAAAAGTATTTTAGGGGAAAGATGCTCGTAATGTAGCAGGGAGCTCCACTGTTTGAATGATGATGATGATGATGCAGTGCTGTTGCTGAAGCCACATAATACACATTTCTGGAAAACATCCTGAAAAAAGATTTGAGCTGGAAATAAAGATATACATTGTGTGTATTTAAGTATGGCTCCATTCACTAACAAGAAAGGCTTTAATTATACATGGGTTTTCACAAACAAGTTAGTTCAGAGAATGTTCAATTCACAAAGGTCTCTTTCTCTATACTCTGGGCTCCCCGTTCTAAGCAGTTTTGCAGCTATTGAAACAGCTGCACAATTTTTGATTTGGTCATGGATACTTTTAATGTGCACATAAAATGAAGAGGAGAGGGAGGGAACATCTCTCTGCCAGCTCCATGCAAAAGAGTGAGCCAGCTTGGTGTCTGAAGAATACTGAATGGGTCTGTGCTGACCTCATGGAGCTGGAAATCAGACCTCCCTAAATCACGCGCACAGCGATGGTGGCGAGCGGTTTGCCAAGTGGCAGCTCATCCTTTCGTGGCGAGAAGGAGGGAGAGAGACTTGTTAAGTAGAGGGGTGGATGAAAAGAGAAGAGGTCAACTGTTAGAAGGAAAGAACAGTATATGAAGCAAAGGCACTAGAAGAAATGTCAGAAATACAAGGCAAGAAAATTTCTCTCTCAAGACAGCATACTGAAACCTTTTAGCCAGAGATCTGTGGCCAGAGGCTGTCCCTCATGCCTTATATAAACTATTTATTTCAGTAACACGAGGCTTCTTTCTACATTCAAGAACGCCCTGGTGTGAAGCATCAGCTGCTCTCTGCTGAGGTGTGGCCATGGAGAAATATAGTCAACGTTTCAGTCGTGGTGTTCATGCAGACACAGAGCATGGCAACATTTATATCTCGGAACCATATTTAAACCAGTGCTACGGGTAAAGTGAAAATTAAAGTGGGTGGCAGAACTCCAAACTGGGAGACTTCCAGCAGGAAGTATCATTATTTGATGCTACCATTTGGCAGAGCAGTAAACCTGGTGAGAGAAGTTCATCTGGGTGTTGAACTGGAATAAAAGACAGGGTCTTAGGGGAATATGGAAGAACTGAGCCCTTCAACAAGGCTAGTGGGAATCTTATCTTTTTTTTTTTCTGTGTTAAAGTACATTTTACTGGTCCAAAAAGGAAGTCAAACCCAAGCAACTTTCAAGGTGCACTACATGGGAAAAACCATGTCCAGGAAAGCTGAAAAAGTTTCAGGATACCTTTATAGCCAAGACTAATTTCTGAGAGAACTAACCTATTGGTTTTCTGGCAGTTTCAAAAACAGGTAGATTTTTCCATCAGCATAACAGATGATACCTCATTTATTATGAATTTATATCTTTATGCTCACTTGCCGTGTGAATTGTTTGTAGTGTCAGTGCTTGCACTGCAACCTTTCCCTCCTCTGTGTCTGGAATAGGAACGCCTACCTATTTCTATAGCCACTTCCTTCTACAAAATTTGTAAAAATGTAGCACTGTATCAAATAGAGTTAACATTGGATGATGTATTTGAAATTATTATGGCGAGAATGACAGATACATATGCATACATCTGTGACAACATATGCATACATAGGTGATCACAGAACACTGTCATGTGAGCTTTGTATCCTAGGGGAACCAAATAAATCATAGCATTTCATGCTGAAGAAAATAATTATGTTTGTATTTTGTTGATCTGAAAGGCTGAGGGTTTGAGTTGTTTAAAGAGTATCAATAAGACTGTGATAAATCAAGAATTTTTGAAATTAAATAGATATTCTAACATTTTTTTCTCTCCCAAAGTATTTGCAAGACTATCTTGGTGCAGCCAACTTCGTAGTTCTCAGCCCAAAATCCCAGTGGAAAAATCACATCTAAATATGAAAAAAAAAAAAACCACCAAAAATTCCCAAACCTTCCTCCAAAAGAACAAAAGAACCTCAAGTATGGATGCAAGTTTCTAGGCTGCTTTTCCTCTCTCCCATACCATGTTGTAGCAGTTGGAATGTCTGGGGTATCAGAACACTTTCCTGCCATAGAGATTTCATACAAGGGCATGATTCAGGCTCCCTAAATCCTCTTACAGGGATGGACAAGACAGCAGAATTTCTGGAAAAAAAAGGATCATCTCCATTTCCCTTTCTTACCTTCCCACAGGTGAGTGTGGAAAAAACATTATATCCGTGTGAATTTGTCCCTGATAGGTGTGGGAGTCATTGAAACTGTTCGAGACATCCTAGAAATCATTCTTCCTGTGAGAACCAGATTGGATAGGAAAAGAAGAAAAGGTGTTGCAGGAGATGAGAGTGGAAGAGGGTGACTATTAGGTCCCTGTTATCCATCTCAGGCTCACTCCCTCCCTCCTTCTCTCCTCCATGCAAAACATGTTCAGCCAACTGGCACTTCAGCTTGCAAACACAGAGCAGCAGTTTTCTCTTGTGTGTACTGTTTCAGGTTTCAGCAGTGCTTGAGTAGAGTTGCTTTTAAATGTTTATATTTTATTCAGAAAGCTTAATTGGGAGTTTTTCCTATCCTGCTGTAGCTATGGATAGGAAAAGTTTAAAACCGCTCGCAAATTACCACTGACAAGTAATTTTTTAAAAATGAGGCAGCACAAATTTTCTGTAGAGGACCAGCAGTCAAGGACCCTGGTGAAAGGAAAGTGAAGCTGTGTCTTCATTGCACCACAAATACGAGTCAGAGACAAGGGATCCCTGGCCTTGGCCTCATCTCCCTTTTTTTCCCTACATAGTTTAATCAGGTAATGTATCTTCTTTTATGTTTTGAAGAGTAATGGAGTGATTAATGACACTAGAGATGGTGTCCATTGTAATGTGAGTGTTTTGGGCAGGTCTACTCCAACATGGGTCTTCGTAAAGTATGTGTGATGCTGCGGGTGAGATGCCTGACATGCCTGCTCATGCTTCTTCAATGGCTTGGACACAGCTGTGGGATCCTACTTCCGTTCTTCTCTTGTCTGCTTCCCTCTTCCTCACTGGCATCAAAATCCCTCACTGCAGACACTGTATCCAGTGTTTCTGGTATCTGTTGGTGCAAACAGGTGTTATTCACCCCAACTTGCTTGTTGCACTGAACTACACAGGAAAAGTGCTTTCTTCCTTTGAGCTACGGCTCCAAAGAAAGAGGTTTCAGGAAAGGAGGTAGAGATAGGATCAAATGAGGAGCTGCGGAGAACTCAAGGATGTTTCCATCACAACTGGGTCCCTTCACTAAGTGATTTAGTCAAGGGAGGTGATTCTCCCCCTCTACTCTGCTCTTGTGAGACCCCACCTGGAGTGCTGTGTCCAGCTGTGGGGTGCCCAGGGTATCGACTGGTTGGAGAGAGTCCAGAGGAGGCCACAAAGATGCTCAGCAGGCTGGAGCACCTCTGCTATGGGGACAGGCTGAGAAAGTTGGGCTTGTTCAACCTGGAGAAGAGAAGGCTTCGGGGAGACCTTATTGCAGCCTTCCAGTACCTGAAGGGGCTACAAGGAAGCTGGAGGGGGACTTGTAGTGACAGGACAAGGGGTAATGAGTTTAAATTGAAAGCAGGGAGGTTTAGATTAGATATCAGGAAGAAATTCTTCACAGAGAGGGTGGTGAGGTACAGGAACAGGTTGCCCAGAGAAGCTGTGGATGCCCCATCCTTGGGAAGTGTTCAAGGCCAGGCTGGATGAGGCTTTGAGCAACCTGGTCTAGTGAAGGGTGTCCCTGCCCATGGCAGGGGGGTTGGAACTAGATGATCTTTGAATGTCCCTTCCAACCCAAACCATCCTGTGATTACTCTATGATTTGGTCAAGTGCATTTCTGAAAAGAAAAATAAAAATACATAGTACGCCTTTCTGCTTGTAGCTGTCCCTATACACTTTATCACCAAAAAGGCGTTTGTGTGCCAAAGACATAGTTTATCATTAGTCTAGAGGAGATGGCTTCTATACAAAGGTTAGAGCAAGACTCTTCTGCAGATGTAACTGCTACACAAATTAGGTAGGTCCCTGCTGAGTCTACTTGGCTTATCCTGCATGAGTAACTTGGGATCCTATCATCAGACACACTCCCAGTAAGGTCAATATATGTTATAGTTACTTCCAAGAAGTAAATTCAATGCTTCTACTGTTCCGGTGCTTTCTGTTTAACTCCTCTTCCAGAAATTGCTCTGACAGATAAAGTTATCATAGGAACATTGAAATCAAGGGGTTGATCTGGATGCCAACACAAAATACAGGCCTTCAGATTAAAATTTATACTGAGGTATAGCAAAGGTCTTAAAGGGAAAAGAAAGAAGCACGAATCCACTTACAAAGTTCCTATGTTACATAGCCAGATTCTTCTAACTACTTTTGATCTAAGAAGGTGGAGACAAGGGATTTTCTTAAATCAATAGGTCAGAAGTTTTCTGTGGAGTCAGGGAAAGACATGATGTTGGCATGCAGCCATTTTAGGTTATGGGAAAGATGAATGGACTTGGCAAGCTCTTACTAGTGGTGCTGTCTGTATACATACTTTAACATACTGCCACTTAGTGATAGGAATCCACTACAACTAGAGAAGCTGCACTTGGCTTCCATGAAGTAGACATCTACCAGAAATTAGCTCGTTTATTTTCATTGTTAGGTGTGTTGGAGGGTTGGGGTGGGGGAGCAGCTTGGTTTGGTTTCACCTGGGTTTGGTTTAGGTTTTACATAGTTTGATGATAACCTTTTGATTCCAAATTCAGAGGTTATTACTGGTTGGAGCCAATGTGCCTCTTAGATTAAAGCCTTTTACGTGCACATTTACACATTGTCTTCATCATTTCAGACCTCTCTCTCATGCTTTGCCTGCGGCCTGTCTTTTATTTTCTGTGGGCCTGATGTCTAGAGACATCAAGTTGTCTAAATCTTACTGTATCCAGTGAAAATTAGCCTCAGAAATAGGACAGAAAAATTGAGCTCCTGTATTTTTTTCTTGACCCAATCTTGACTCCCAAACTATGTTCTCTGGGTTTTACCCTGTGTGAGATATCCAAGAGGATAAAAATCCCTTGTAAGAGGGTCTGTTACTGATGCAAGATTTCCTGTTTGTTATTGTCCTGAGCGTGAGATAAAATGCCTCATCTTGGTTTAGTCACAGAAGAATGTACTTTTCCCTAACTGCAGGATTTATTTTCATTTCAAAAATGTAGGACTAATAGCGTCTTTCTGATTTTTCAGTCAATATTACCAAGGGTGATGGGGTAGCACACCTTGTCTCTGCCAAAAATTTGACAAACTCCACACTGAAACTATTGCTTTGGGTGATTCCCCCATTTTTCATGTGGGAAAGCTTTCTTTTTGCTGCTGTAATCAATAGAAGAAACTATTGCCATATTTTGTGTGCATTTATAATGAGCTAAACTTATTTTATGACACACTGATGCTTAGTTCTTTTGGTGTTTGGTTTTCTTTTTCCTCCAGAAGTTACTCTGATACACTTCTAGAACACAGTCTTTCCCTGTTTTGGTCCTTGCTTCGGTCTTCTAATTTCCATTGTAAATGTGAGCTTAGACCCTGTCTTTTTGTCTCTTACAATAGAAAAGTAACGATGAAGGATCTTTCCCTTATGATTTACACAGGAAGAGATTGATATGGCAAGAGAGCTTGCAGCTACTACTACAAGTAACATTTATGTCGTCTTGCTGGTGAATAAAATGAGATAGTATCAAATTTTTGGGGAAAGTTCTTCTATCTCTTTGATTAGTTTAAGAAATGGTAGCAGTTAAAAGATCTCTTCTCCGGATGATTGCTTTGTACTTTCTTACCATTTGCAGTAATAACTGCAAAAGCAAGTGGTGGAATGTGAGGTTTTAACCCATATTTTATGGGTCACAAATGGGCTCTAAAAACACTGCAGTCTTGCAATTTCATCTAGAGATAATTATTAGATAATGCCAGCAGTAAATTATTTGCTGCTCATATACTTCCTAATATTCACCACTAGCAGGTAATTATTCCACCATTTTAAAGAGAAAGTATACTTGAGACTATTGCTAGTGTTTTTAAGAATTGCGTACGCAATGAACTTACCGTTGCCCCAGCATCACATACTCACAGTAGCCGTACCATTACACATACTGGACTAGAACCAGACACTGCACTCTCCATCCAGACCAAAAGACGACCTGCATGGAGTTACCTCCTTATTCCTGATAGATCACAGTCGAATTGCTCCAGGTTCACACGAGTGTAAGAGAGGCCAAAGCCTGACTATTTTTGTATCATGTCCTAAATGCACCTATATGTCTCCACCAAATACATGGGAAGGTTTTGGTTCAGTTGTCTTGTTCAGATGACTCCTACCCAGGATGGTAGGAACTCATGTAAGACTTTTCTGTCTTAAAGTAGAACTCAAAGGCTGAAAAAGGGGCCATGAAACCATTTTGACAGGAAAAACACAAAGGGTTTAAACTTCACATTTCCGGGATATTATTGTAAAAATAAAGAGGATTATCGATGTGTATTTTTAGAAGAACCAGCTCACTTGGTGATGGCTGGCATTAACCATTCTACTGCAGAATAATCCACCACGTTATCGCCTATAACTTAGATGCAGAGTAGACTGCGCATTATTTTTCTAATCAAATCCATATTCTATTTGCTTGTCCATTCCAGAGACCTCAAAACCACCTTTTCTGTTTTAAATTATAATCAATCCAGGCAACGCAGGTTGTTTCCACACTACCACATACCACTCTGCCTCCCACAAAACAGTTCTATGGCCAAGTAATTTAAATGATAAATTTAGTGGTAAATTAAATTAATCAAAACACACGCTTTACCTCCAAGATTGGAAAGAAAAATACGTTGACAGCAATTTCCCTAATAATATATTGTGCTGAAAGCTCTGCATGAAGTTGGTTCAGCCACTGACAATATCCCTTAGAAGTAATCAACAAAAGTGCCAGACAGGGTAGCCTGGACTGAAGCATTCAGTGTCTCTGTGGTCTTCTGCCATAGTCTTCACAAGGTTTTGTCACTTTTAGTAATGGTATCCAGACTCTTTCAGTATTCAAACTTCTGTGTGATGCCTCACATGTTTTTGGGTTAGGATTTGGAACCCTTTTAAAGTAAAAAAAAAAAAAAAACCAACCCAAAAAATAAGCCTTTAAATATTTTATTACATTGTGTAAAGCCTCAAAAGATGAAAGAACCCACCTGCTTCAATTCTTATGACCGGTAACAATGGCTGGGTCACACTAATAAAACTATGCTCAGTCCTCAAAACTGGGACTTAAGAAGCTCCCCTCTTCCCAAACTACCAAAAATAGTTCCCTGCTTAGTGTGTTGGGAGTGCAGTTTCCATTACTGGAGACCTAAAGAAAAGGAAATAAGTCCCAGATCTGGGGGAACTCTGTATCAGCATCACCCTTTTTGGCTTGAATTCCCCCTTTTTCACAGGACTCAATGCAGATGTCCCTTACTAAAATGGCTGCGGGCAGATGGAGGAGACTTCTCAGAGCTGTGCCTGGAAGCTCACAAGGCATGCTGGCACTGTATCTGTGTTAGCTAATGCCATCAGCATCTCTTTCATGAGTGCTTAAGTCATCCCAAATTTTTTAAAAGTCTTGTCATTGTTTCTCAAGTAGATAAAAGCTTCATTACATTTCAGGCTACCGATGCTGCTTTCCTCATGAGTTAGGTGATGTTAAACACCACTAAAAATTGATAAAGAATCAAATCACTGCCTAATTTACAAAATAACAGTCAAGAGACACCACATTAAAAGGCTGATCAGCCTTCAAAATTATTGCGGTGTGTTTATTTTTTAGATCATTTTTAGTCTTTGAAATGTCAAACTCAGTGATCCATCTGAGCTGCAATTGTGGATGAACACACACAGGAATGTCATCCACCTGGAGAAGAGTTGAAAGCCATTGCACATGGATTCATTACAGAACTTACACCTGTTCTGCATAAAATTCATGAGGAACAATGTAACCAGCCAGCCTCAGTTCTGCCACTTCGTCGGTTTTCCTTTTGAGAAGGACACCCACCTTTCAGCTAACATCCATTCATGCATGCAGGGAAGCCAGGGTCATCGTACCTGCACCTCCCGCCCCTTCTGTGGCTGAAACTCCTGTGCCTCCAGTCCCCCATCAGACATATCTGATGCAACTCTGAAGCCACGTATGGTGACACACTTCCACAGCAACAGCCTAAAGCATGTCTCCTCAAGCCATATTCAGGCTTCACTAAAGAGTTGAGCTTCAGCCAGAGTTCTCTATAGACAGGGAATACATACTCACGGATTCCGTGTGCAGAGGTAGCTAGGAAGCTAATGAATTTCAGGAATATGCATCCCAGCTTATGGGCTCTGTAGAGACTGTTACTCCTTGTGAATTACAATGGCATTACATGAGAGTTTCCACTGACTCTACAATTTAGGGAAAGGAATTGCTTGAAAGGCTCCAGTTGTTACTAGTTTTATTGCAGAGGCTCATGCTGTACAGCTGAGTTCCTTGACACCAAGTGATTGCTGAACAGGGCATAGGAGAAAACAGAACTAAGATTATACTGGAGCACAAGAGTGGAAGAGTGGGGTACTTAAAAGTTTTACCAGAGCTGAAACTCTCAGTACAGACGGCATCTGGAGAACGCTGTGAAAACGTTTCATTCCATCATTGAGAACAGTGGGTGCCAACCAAAGAAGCAAACAAGCCAGAGGGTGGTTTTATTTCTGAATAATTTGATTTTTTATATAGTTTCTGTTGGCTTGGGCAAAACCAGTTATAAACTCACACTTGACACAGCCTTGTGCGTGGTGGATTGTATACATATGACTTCATCTAAACTGCAAGGATGGGGTGGAAAATTTTTTCCCATGGTTTAATGTCTTGGTGCACTGTGGTTTATTGAATAAAAGTGGTGTAGAAATAATTCATGACAATGCCAACTATTGTATTTCATGGAAAACCAGATCCTCTTTATCTCTGGTATTCCATTTAAACAGCTTGCTGTTATAGATGGTTTAGGGAATTTTAAAATTATGTGATACAAAATACAATTTGTTTCTTTCAAATTAATCTGAAGAATTACATTTTTGATCAGTCACACAGCAAACAGGTAGAGATTGATTTTAATAAACAATTTCTAAAAACCATGCAAGCAAAACTAGAATTATGTATACAGAATGAAGGATACAGAATTCCGCCTTGTCAGGCCTGAAAACATGCATTCACCATCACAAAAACTTATTATTAAATGTGGTTAATAGATTGAAAATGCAACGTTTACAATATTGTTAGTGCTAAAAAGTAAGTTATATTAAGGCTCTTCCCAGCAAATCGCTCATGAATCTGTTTAAACCTCGGTGAAATCAATAGGGGTTAAAATCCATGTATAATGTTAAAGATGTTACTGCATTCATTGTTGAATATATATGGGCATGAATATATGCCCGTTGGAACACGGGTATCAATTTGAACATTATTTCAATTATTTTTTCCAAGAGTTGCAATTACATTACAAAACAACAGACTTAGTGGATGTGTAGTTTTGGTCCCAATGTGCTGTCATCAATATAAGTTTACCAGAAGCAATTGTCTCAGGAGACTATAAAGTGAAGCATTTTTGGAGGCATCTCCAAATAAAACTCTGTAATTAGTAACCATTATCTCAAGTGTCTAGAATAAAAGATTCATTAGCACTAGATTTAAATCAAACAAAAAAGCGCCAACAGTTTTCTCTCTACATTTAAGGTTTAAATTGATAACTGGTTTACTCTTAATTTTGAGCTGTTGTAATTTCTTTTGATTCTAACACAGAGTGTTTGTACTTTTTCCCACTAGTAAATACTCACATCGTTTTGTTCTGTCAACGCTTGATACCAGAAACTTCTCCATCATGGAATCAGATGGCTGGTTTTCAGTAAGATCTGGAATATAAACAGGCAGATGCAAGTTGAGCTACCTCTTTTTCTCTAACATCCTTTAGTAACGGAGACACCAGAACCAAACACAATGTACCAGCTGCCACATCGCATCCTACGAGCTATGGTGATGTGTCTCTGGCTTGAATACACGTCCGATATCTATGTGACAGGTAGGTGTGTTTCAATGTGTCTGATACATTGCACTGAAAACTTGCATTCAGTATCTTAACTCTCAAAACCTTCGCCCTTTCTCGTATTTAATGGATGAAATCCCTTTTGCAAGCCTGACCCATGCAGACCTATGTGAAGTCTATGTCTCTTTTGTCTTACTTGTTATGCCCTCAATTTTGAAAACTTCTATTAAGACCATCTGTCCAGTTTCCAACTCTTTCACTGATGGCTCTGTATCGATCCTGCAAGGCACAGGCTTTTGCATCACAGCATCACCTGAGTGCCACACAGAAACCCAGCTGTCACAACAGTTCAGAACAACCTTTGCTGACCCTTTTGCTCTCATCTCATCATCTCAGAAAAGTGGTGTTATACAATGAAATGTCTATTCCAAAAAAATCACATGAAATTATCTTCCGTTCTTTATTACTCATGTTCCACCTCAGCCATTCCACAGGAGAAATCTAGGTGTGAATGACCTACAGTGATATAAGCTCAACCTGTTTGGTTATTGTCACAGTCTTTGTTCCTGCCTTTGTTTTTATATAAAAAACTTTCATGCCAAAGCAAAGAACCAAGCATCAATCATTTTTAAAAATATGTAGTGGATGAATATTTCAAAATAACTTTAAGTGGCCAGGCTTCTGTTCACATTTTTGTATATATTTTCCCTTTGTAAATAAAATAATTGTAAATAAATGAATAGATAATCTTCCTGTTCTAAGTGTTGAGACAACTCAACAGCAGTGAATTAAATCCATAGATGTGTAATAGCATTCAAGAGATAGTATTAGCTTTTGTTTAAAATGCATTTCTTACCTAACTATGTGAGAAAAACGGTGTGATCACATGTACACACCCAGATGATATTTGCTTCCACTTCTCTCAAGTTTAGCAGGGATTAATTTCAAAGGAATCAGGCTGCTGCACATTTAAACATTTTTTAAAAAGAGTAGTCAATTTTCCAGAGTGCAGGAATATACTCATCTATGATAGATTTGAAAAATTAGAGACATTGACTGCTCAATAGAAGAAATGAAGGTATTGAGCTTTTTTCATAAGAGAATATGCCAATGGGTGCCTCATTTTCACTCTAAAATGTGAGGAATCAGGCATAGCATCTAGTAGATTTTGAAGGTCTGCTGACTCAGACAGGAAGGCTGTTTGAACACTTCGAACATTTCCCTCGTTGTCAGCCTGTTAAATTCTTTCCTCTCCTACCTGTTCTTTCCAATATAGGAAGAACAAAAACTCAAAACTTAATGGGGAGTGAAAAAAAGGATGAAATACACTACATTTGTCATTTACTTTTATAGAAATGTAAGTATAATAGTGTGGGTTTTTCTGTTAATTTCCCTGCTATTGTTACTTTATTCTTTGTCAGCCATATTTCAAATTTTTCAGTTAGTCCAGAAATACACCATTGCCCTATCATTAAGCAGTCAGTCATGCTAAAGCAGTGGTTGTTGGGTTTTTCAGTGTCTGGTTCTTTCTAAGAAGCCTTTTCTTGCCACATCAGCCCTGATTAAACTTGCTTCCTTCCTGCAACTCCAAACCATGTCATGAGCAGTGGAGATACAAAACATTTCATGCTCTTGAACTAGAAGTTACACGTTTTCCAAAATGATGGAAACAGAGGAGGGATTCACACTGAAGATTCCTTGTAGCTCAGTCTAAAGTCAATCAACCATGTGACACAGTTCTACTGGAAACTAAGCTTCATTAGTTCTGGTGCTCATGGTACTACTTGTTTTTAATTAAATTACTAAATGAGGGATTATGTGCAGGGACTGCAATGATACTGTAATTGCTTCCAGTGATGAAATTCAAATTTCAGGCCGTGAGCTTCTGTAATACAAATTGATCCAGCCAGAATGTAGAGCTGCAGTCAGTTAAAACTAAGGTAATAGCTTTATTCACAACAGAAGGGCCATTCTGATGTTAACATCATGATTGTTCTGTGGCCTTTTCAAATAAACATGCAACGAAACATGCACTCATACCAGTGCATGAGTCGTACAGAATCTAGAGCTAAGCTTCTATGACCACAGCTGCCACTTTTCTTCAGTTATAATCTGAGTATGAGATGTAAGTATCCATTTTAACAGATTTAGAGTTTGAAAAGGTAGTAAGAGCCCATGAGCATGTTCCCTCTCCTCTCCTCTCCTCTCCTCTCCTCTCCTCTCCTCTCCTCTCCTCTCCGGCCGCAGAGCTTTAGTGAGTAGTTTCTGCATCATGTGCGGTAATTTACGGTTGAATTACAGCACAGCTGTAAGATGCATCTTTCCCTTTTAGGTCCTCAGTGCAAAAGACAGAGAGAGTAGGTTATTCCAAAATTCCAGCTTCAGGATCTGAAAATGCTTGTATGCAAGAGCAGAGTATGGATATGGACGTTCACTCAACAGAGAATTGGTTGAGCATTGTTTTTTTAAGAAGACATCAAATCTTAAGAATGTCACACAACAGTGAATCATTGTCTAAATTACCCTTGTTAAAATTTACCCACAGGGTTTGAAGACTGGTCTTTTTATGTAGAATGTGTCGCTACTCCACCTTCCTTTTTTTTACTACACTAAGAATTGGTTACATCTGTCTGTATAGGGCATATTTTTCACTTTTATTTTTATTTTGGCACTATATTGCCATACCTATTACAGTGCAACTAAGCACCCACCAGCTGCTTGTCCACTGTGGGATGTGGGAGAGCAAAAATCAGAGAAAACCCATGGCTTGAGATAAAGACAGTTTAATAAGTGAAGATAAAACCCCCAAAAGAAGTGATACAAAGGCAATTGTTCATCACCCCTCACCAGCAGGCTGATGCCCAGCCAGTCTCCGAGCAACCTTGGAAAGACCACTCCCGCAGTGTTATTGCTGAGCATGACACCATACTGTGTGTCAGATACCTCTTTGGTCAGTTGGGGTCAGCTGTCCTGGCTGTGTCCCCTCCCGACCTCTTGCCCACCCCCAACCTCCTCTCTGGTGGGGTTGGGATGGGGCACATGGACAAACGGAGAAGGCCTTGAAGCTATGCCAGCAGAGTTTGGCAACAGCTACAACATTGGTGAGTTATGAACACTGCTTTGGTCACAGATCTAAACCAGGGCCACATGGGCTGCTATGAAGAAAACTAACTTCCAGGCAGACAGTGCACAGCACACCTAAAAATATTTTTCTCTCTTTTTCTTCTGTTGAGAAGTCCTTAATGTAAGCAAGCAAGCTAGGCCTGGGATTTGATTCTTATGGTTCACTGAGCACTGATACCCTGGACTATATGTCTGTGGAGTAAGGCTGAATTTCCAACAGTAACGATTCTGCAGTGGATGATGCTGAAGCTGAAGAAGCCCCTGCCTTCAAGTTTCATAATTATATTTATTTTGCGACACAGCTTAAAAATAAAAAAAACCACTGGCATTGGAGGAAGCATATGAAGTCAAGAAGACATCCATTACACCTCTGTAAAGGAAAAATAGATGTAAAGCGCTTTTCTGACTGCAGCCACCTTTTAAGTTGCAGCCACTTAAACAGATAATTTTGACACTGTCACCTTTTTAACAAGACACCAGTTACCCTAGAAGTCATGGGTCTATCTCTGCCTGCTCCTTTAAAGATGGCTGTTCAAATTCATTAAGTATGTATCTCATCAACACATTAGTCTGTGTTAGATTATGTGATAAAAACCTCATCTCCACACACACAAAGGTGCCCAGATGAGCACTCAATTAAAACCCTGTCCAGCAACTTCCAGGCCCATCACAGCAGCAGTGTCAGCCCCCGGGGTGAAACCCATCACCATAAGTCAAGGGGAGCAGCTCTCCAGAGCATCTTCTGGGCTGAGGGGGTTCCCTGCCTATGGCCACAGGAAATGTTATGGGGTGGAAGGGAAGAGTTTTTGGGATTGCACAGGACTTACTCTAGGATGTGCAGGAGAGGAGGTAGCTGCTGAGTAGGCAAAGTGGCCCAGGAGCAGAGGAATGTCTGAGGGTAAGACCATGGGAAGAGCTGGCTCCTGGAAGCACTAGGAGAATCCTGTCTGACTGCTGGAGAGATCTTGGGGCTTGGCTGAGACCTGTGTGTGGGTGTACATGAGGCACCTGGAGACAGGAGGATCCAGGGGCAGTTACTGGACAGGCTGCACATCCAAGCCAAGTGACTGGGAAGATCCAGACTGCATACGTATCTATATTTTTCCCACAAATGGGCCTTCATCCTGGTCAGCCAGAGGAGAACAGGATGAAGCCATGAGCGCTGTTTGGGTTCACGTGTTGATCTGTGTGGCTCGGCAGGTATGTTTATTCGTATATGGGTATTGCATGCATGTGTTTGTGTGCATGCCTACTGGGAATACATCCCCAGCTTTGTCACTGGTGGGAGCTGGGCGTCTGAGCTGCAGCAGCCTCCTCCTCCCCATGGGGCTGCCAGATTTGGCAACCAATATGAACCTGTATTGACACTGCAACACATGTTATTTTACAGACGTTGAAGACTTGTGGATCAGCTTCTGTGACATAACAGCAGTGACCTTTGTTTTGGTCGTTCATGTTCAAGTGTCCCTTTTTTTTATTCCTTTACCTGCCGTTCTGCCGTGTCTGCGTTCATATTTTACTTTGAAAAGATATCTGGCAACTTATTTTATTAGGTCATAAGAACTTCTTCCTCTAAGCTGGTAAAGTTCAACCAAGTTCAGAGGTACCTTCTGCCAGGTAGGTAAGAAAAACCGCGGTCACCTACACCGTCTGTCTCTTTACAGCACACTGATAGCATTGCCCCTGCGCCGCGTGTGGCAGGCGGGCTGTTGAAATCAACCGTGTATGGCATACACAGAGCCCGCTTATTTTATTATTCGTATTAACCTCAGCTCATTTTCATTTCATGTGAGTATTTTGATTCAGGTATAAGCCTGGTTTTATTATATAATATGCTTTATTACTATTCTTCCACCTTATACCCCTAAAGGTCCCAGCGGCCTGCATTTTGACCATTTGACTGTTTGCAGTGTTTCAGTGTAACCATTGGGTGCCTGTCCTTTTTAGCATCTAATTACACTTCGTAAAGGCTTGATTACCAAAATGCATTAAACAATAATTAGATAAGGATAATTTACATCCAAACAATAAAGTTGAAAAGAACAATATAAGTGGTAATTGGCCTTGACCAAGGTAAATAATGTCCTCTTTTTTATTTACATTTGGTTTTCCCCATAAACTGCCTACTGGGTTGTACAGAAGTAAGAGGCTAGCAAAAATCTGAATCCCCATCCATCAGTATTAATCTCACACTTTACTGAGGCCCCATCCATTTATCTTTCCGACACAAATTAGAAATTCAAGAGTTTTAACAAATGAGCCTGCAAATGTAAACTTATTAGGCCATATATTTTTACTACACACTGTGCAGTGCCCTCCACAAAGCTGTCCCTTCAGAGAGTGTTTTCCTATTTTGTGTTATTGATGGCAGCTAACTAATCACATTTTTAATGTTGTCTTTGGGGAGGGCTGTTTGAGTGAATGTGCAAACTAAACTACACAGAATAAATCTACCTTATTAAATGCTTGGAATTATGTGTCTTTTACGATAAAGAAACTCTCGAGCATTGTTACATTTGCTAACCTTCTTTTTTGCAGAAATCAAAAGGCTGGGATTAATTAAAATAATACATCAAAACAGGGGTTTGTACAGAACGCGTCTGCGCGTGAGAGAAAGGCCAAGAAAAATTGGTTAATTGGTCTCTTCATCCCTGCTTTCTTTCCCTCCATCAAACTATCTTTTAAAATTGCTTTTAAAGTAACCTTTTTTAGCTAAATGTTGTAATTATCTCAGCTCTCGAAGAACTTACGAGTGGATGGATGAAAATGCAAGACTCAAGACACAGCCCTCCTCCTGCACTTGTCACAAGAGTGGTCAACGCTTCTGCAGAGAGGGGAGACTCTCTGAACAAAGCATTTCAGATTTCACAAAATCAGGTTATTTTACTGATAACTAATTCCTGAAAGTTTCTGTTAAGTGATAATATTTAGTTTTCTATCTGCTTCTTTTTTGACGCAGAGTCGTTCATATATGTCTTAAAATGTGTATCATTTTAAAGAAGACTGGGAGAACAGACTAATCTGAAGGGCACAGGAATTTCTACAAGATCATGTTTAAAAGCTTTTAATATGCACAGATAAACATCTTTGACCAATGATATCCACGCTGTTTTATCTCATCATTCTTAGCGTTTAACAAAATGATGTAATTACTTCAAGGATCTTTATTACTTTGCTAAAAGGCGGGTTAAATCATTTTAACCAATGATCAGTAGCAATGCTAATTGCCCTTTTATTGCTCCCTTCCCAGGAGCAAGTACAAACGTGGGCGATATCTGGATTCTTTTCTCTAAAAAAATCGGGCATATTACCTGTTCCCAAGATTTGAGCAGTGAAGGTGGTTTGGTTCGATTGGGACCTTTAGAACTGTTCAATGTAGTACATATTTTGTTAGTAACTCGTAGAAAAGGCAGAGAATGTTTTCAGATAGGTCAGAAATTAAATGTGAGGCATAATGATTTTTTTCTTTTTTAAAGGAAATACTAATTTTAAATATACTCCCTCATATAAAGAAAGGGTGACAGTTTTACACAGCAAGGCAGGGGATGAAGCTCAGTTTGCTTTAGATTCATAACAGTGCAGATGTCTTCTTCCGCACTAGTCACCTTTTAAAATCAGTTTATCTTTATAGCAGTGGTTCCACGAAAGTTACAGTCAAGCACTGTAGCTCTTGGTAACAGCCCAAAAAACGAGCTTTAGCACAGGACAAGAGTAAGCTTTGTGAGAGGTACACAAATTTTGGTTTAGTTTTCTCTGTTCTTGCTCAAATACTTCACTTAGTGCAATGAGTCACTTAGCCATCATGTTTCTTTTCCTAATTAGACTTCCGGTTCTACAGTACTTGGTTATTAATAAATTACTTGGATTAATTATTATCAACTCTATATTAAACATATGGTTTTTCTGCTGTTGTCCCAAGCAGATTTATTAGATGCAGTCAGATTTTTAGCAAACAACTTGAAATTGTTTGATTTTTTTATTATTATTATTAATACGTACTAGCTGAGAATCCTGTAGGTGCCACTACAGCAGTAAAATTATCTACCAGAATTCCAGATCAATGAATATTCTGCCATTTCAATACAATATATATCCTATAAATAGCACTCTGATGCATATGAAATTACAAATGCTGTTATGTTGTCGAAACCCTATGGCTTGTGCTATAGAGGAGGTCAGGCAAGATGATCATAATGGTCCCATTTGGCCTTACGATCTATGAATTTCTGAGAGTTATAGGTATAGTTTAAGTGCACCCTCAGCATGAGTTTCCTTGTTATTTTAGCAGAAAGGGGGGAAAAGTAACCTTGTTCATACTTATACTGTGATACAGTAGGTGAACACACATTTTGCCCATGGGGTAAATAAGTTCTCTTTTTTTATATAAAAAGAACAGGCAATTTAACATATGTCTTTCTTTGCATATACCATGGAGACGTGTATTCGTAACCTGCTAATCCTTTCTGTGTGTGCTTATTCTTTTGCATGTAGCTATAGTCAAGAGCTAAGCTCATGGGAAAGAGGTCAGCTTTGTATAACAGAATATATAGGAAGAGATGGAGCAGTTCTCTCTTTTACATGCTGATTAAGTTACTTGCAGTCTAAAGCAAAACAAAAAGCAAGTTAATGGAAGTTTGTTTATTCTAACATCCAACCTAAGAGACTGAGCTGAGGAGAAACCTTTATTTACTCAAGCAGACCTGGGAAAATGAGAAAATCCCCATGAATTACACGAAGGTACTTGGAGAAGCAGGGGAGATTGTTTTTAATCAAACATCAATAGATATCTAGTTGAAAGATAAATGGAAAGTGTACATTTTATTAGAGCTGAGGGAATATGGCAAAACATTTTCCATTAATACTTGTTCAAAATTTTAAACACATTTCTTGCCCTCGCTCTGTTGTGTTTCTCTGACTCGCCTAGCGAAACATTTTATGGATAAGGATATTGAAGAAATTTTGCAGTTCAGTTTTTGGAATTATAAACCAGGCATTTACATCAAAAGCCCAGTTTGGAGAATGATGTGCTCACATGTAATCAGGGGACAGATAAATTTAATGAAGAAAATTTAGAATCTAATTTTTCTTTTCAAGAACTGCCTTTAAGTACTACTTTCGCAAGTATTTTGGCTGCAATGTTACCCTGAGAGCTGATATCTTGTTTTCTGACTGTTGTTCTTCACCATTCTCATTTTCTTGCACTACTTCAGAATAAATGTAACAAAATATGTAACTAAGTTCAGAGTGAGTCAAAGGAAATAAAAGAAGGGATGAGGATCTTTTTCTTAATTAATGAAAAAAAAAATCCAGTATTTAACGATAAAATTTCCATTTTTCACTAAGTTAAATTAGAAAACAAGCAAAAAATTACTGTCTTATTTTCTTGTTAAAATCTGGACAAAAGCAGATGACAATTTTACTTATAAGCATAGATCTTCCTGAGACCAGTACGGCGCACGAGTCTGAATATTTAATTCAGTTCCGCCAGCTTTAACATATCTATGAGATATCCAGATGAAATCATTTCATGGTACAAAGAGGTAACAGTTCATCAATATATACTAACTCCACTGTCAAAAAACTGGGTACTAAGGAATTTTTATTGTTCTCTTGATATGAAGAAAATGGGTTTGAAAATTGTACCTATTTTCTTGAGTAGATAAATCTTCTTCTGTCTGATCACAAAGATATCTCAGGACATTTAATCCATCCGGATGTATTTTGAAGGTGGGAGAACCTGGGAGGGAATATTAGATGCGATATGGAACGTGCCATTGAAGGTTACTCAGAGTAACCTAAGACATGTAACAATATTCTCGAAAACCACAAGCCATCTTTCTGGACTGGACCAACAGCTGCTACTTCATTGATTTTCAGAATCAAACCTTTTGGCAATGCGGTTACAGTTTGCCAAGTACAGAAGGAACATTTTTGTTAGCTAACTCATTTTTTGAATTTCTGTTGCTCCTCAGTTTGATGCTGCGGGCCTGACATGCTAATGAATAGTGTCTTCTAAATATGTCTGAATCCCTCTTTTCCAAATGCTTTATTTTGCAAATATGATTTGCATATTTAGTGTAATTCATTGGCAAACTTGAGAAAGAGGGCAGGAAAAAAGGAGGTCAGCTTTGGAAAGCTGTGAATGAGGAAAGAGATAGAATAGTATGGCGTGAAGGATATGAAAAAGGAAATCGATAGTATTCTAGTGATCACAAGCAAAATGTAGTGAGCATTGTGTGCAGCATGACTTATTTCTTCAGTTGCATGTTTTACGACAGTAGAATTCAGTTGTAAAAATGAGGAAAAGAAAAAAATTTAATGAAGCAAAGGACAGTGATCTCCAAAAGACTGAGCTGCGAATGTTAATATCTTAAACTGCTGCAGTTAAATACATCAGACTTTGTCAAAGCCCTTTAACAGTTCAGCCTGTTTATCCTAGTAAAATGAAGACTGTGACGACATGACAGCTGTTAATAAACATGTGAACATCACAAAGGGAGAAAAACTATTTAGAACAAAGGACAGCTACCCATAGCTAACCTGGGTGTAAATTGGCTTAGGCTACAGATTATATGATTCTTAATAAAGAGAAAAAAATATTACCAGAGAAATGGATGAAAATATCCTACCGTTTTAAGATACATCTTGATCCGTTTATGAAAGGGATTACACCATATTACTACCACTGTTATCACTGAACTCCACTTGAGACGAAGGTCACTTCAGGGAACCTTCCTTCTTCACCAACAGAATGAAATTAAATTAAAAAGGATTTTAAGCAAAATGTTTTCAATTTTGGGTTTTTTTTTAACAATGTTTCAGACATATCTGTTACTCATTTGAGAACAATTATTCTAATATTTTAGAACTGCTAGAAAAAGATCAACTGTTTTATACATCTAAATGCCATCTTTTCTTATCAGGTTGTTTTTAGCAGCTTTTAATGGTCTTTACAGATTTGTATCCACTATGTCCATGTTACCATTCACCTTCTTAGACTATGATAGTTGTTACATGCAGTCAGAGTATAACCAATGCTGATACCAAAGTGATGGATGATTTGGATAGGTAGATGATTTTTTTTTTACATTTTTATATAGATAATTGTTTGGCTGATCCTCCTCTCGCATCCCAAAAGAGCAACATGATATTCAACTGTTTTAATTGGTGACCTTTTGGTATACATTTTAACAAGTGATGTTTAAATTATACAGATAAGTTAAGAGAAGGTGATCTGAAACAGAGGCATGAGCAGCAGTTGTAAGTATGTTTGGAAAGCTAAGTCAAAACCTAGAATTTTGAAAAATCACAATAATGTCAACAATACTTCCTCTGTGAGGTTTCAATGGCAGTTCAAAAACAAAAAGGTCTTAATTTCAAATGAATACAGCACCTGTGTAATAGGTTGCCACAAAGTACCCCGAAATAAGAATGTGTTTTTATTTATTATTCCCTTTCGAGAAGAAAATCTTAGTCTTCATTTTGAAATAATATATATTCATCCTACATATAATAAGAAGTACAGACATTTTCAAGGTTTATAGGGGGACAAGATAAAATGGCAAAATGCAAAGGCATATACCAGTAATAGACTGCAAAATCAATTTAAGAAGTGCAACTGCAGTTGTCTTTCCCAGGTTTTTAATTATGTGTTTGTTTGCCATGGTGGCCTAATTTAGTCAAGTAGATGAGCCAACATTAAAAGCTGGTAGGAGAGGTAAGTAATCCCCAGGGTGGGCTGCTCGTGTAGAGAGTTTAAAAGCTACATGTACAGAAGCAGAAGCCCAGGCAAATTTGAGAAGGGGGTCCACATGATAAACAGTGAAAAGCCAGCAAATCAAATTTTTCACAATTAGTTGAACAACAACTGTGACAGGTTCAGCGCTTAGCATTTTCATTTGTGTGCTCAAATTTGGTTATCCGTCCTCTTTTATGCAAATGTGATGTGACAGGAGAAGCTGGGAGCACTCAAGCAGGCCGATCACTCACAACGGGAGCTAGGTCTGTACAGCTGAGAGGCCTGGATTAAATGGACTGAGTGCTGATGGATAAATGACATAAGCCAGGCTGAAAGCCTCATGAAGTGATTTAGAACTTCCACAAGATGATGCCCAGAACATAAATTGTACTTTACCCTCAAATGTAAAAATAGAGGGGAGAAAAACACCAGATTCTGCTAGTAAATAACCACGCTTATAATCTAACCCCCTCCAAGATGCTTGTTGCCTACTAGATTATAAAAGTTGTGAAAACTACCTCTAATAATCGAATATGCACCACCATGTAAATATGCAACTCACTGTGGTGTTTTTGTGCCTGCATGGCAGACCCGGAAAGCGGATTGATCAATTAAAGCATTCACTCTGCTTTGACAGGTGGGAGATGAAAGACACGTACAGATAGAGAAAATTCTCGCAATGTACGTGCAAGTAATTTGGCAACAAAAAAATATCTGGTCAGATAATTCTATCCTGCTACAGAAGGTATAATAATTAAGGTGATGTGTTGTGCTAAAAAGCATACACACGAAGGGTTAAAGGACAGATTACCTGTGTATAGTTCCCCCTTGTTCAGTTCATAGGAAACTACAATTCTGTAGGTAGGCTTGCCAGACAAGTATCACAGCTTGCCCCTTTGATTACAGCATTGCATTATCGCTAGGTGAATTTTTAAGATGGCTGATAATACTTAATGGGTAGTTCATGACCCTCCAAACCTTACTGATGATAAGAAAGCTTGAATAGGATGGTTGATATGTATTTCAACTTTAAGATTTTTATTAATTTTCTTTAATACGGTTTCTTCCAACTCCATATCTCACAAGACCATCATGTACTTTACACTTCTCATTAAATCCAGTAGTTACTATGGTCTATAAATTTTTGATTGTTAATTGCCATTTATTTGTATGTTAGCAGAAGGACGGGGTTTTTTTCAAGTCCCTTTTTTCTCTTTTAGCTAGTGACATTTATTGCTAGAGAGGATGGATTCCTTGCAGAACAGTGTTGTCAATTGCCACCGCCTTTCCAAAGAACAGATCTTCCTCAAGACCCCTCCATCTACTGGTGGAACTAGATCCCATTACCTGCTGCTCTTGTCCAAAGCTAGGCATTTAAAGATACACACAACTCGGACAAATCTGAATTAGTAAAACAAACAGGTCTAGCATGTATCACAGGCACTGGAACTTCACAGTCGGTCCTATTAAAGTGTTAGGCCTTAGCACCACAGAGACCTGGGTCAGCTATCCCAATCCAGAGACCATTCCCAGCAGAGAACGTGGATGTGGTCATCCTGTTTCGAAGCCTAATAGTGTGTATGAGAGTTGTTCCATGCCAGTTGGCCTCAGCATCAGAGAACAGTCCCAGCCATGTTTAATTTACTAGTATTGATGTAGACTAAGAGGCTGAGTACCAACATTCAGACAGGGAACAAGACACTGAAACAACCTATGTCTCCAGTGAGTTCCGCTAAAAGCAAAAGCTACAAAGACATGCTGAAATGTGATAGTGCTGGATAGGCAGCAGACTAAACCACAGCATGACTGCCTGACATCAAGGCATTCTGAAGCCACCACAGCCTACCAACCTTGCAAAATCTTCAGGCAAGGTGCTACAGGCAGGAGCAGGTGGTGTTGCAAGAATAACGATAGGCTTTTCTCACCATTCATTTGATCACTGGGGTGCAAGTCCTTTGCCTCATAAACACTTAGTGTAAAATTCAGGACCTGAGATCGTTTAAAATTTCATTCAGTATCTTAGTAACCAAAACTACAGAATTCACGTTGAGGGTTCCTAACAATTTATTCCCATAACCACCAGATCATACTAAACATAGAGTGGCCTAGAGAAGACTAGTTATGTTTTGTTCGGACATTTGGAAGGAAACAAACTGCTGAGTTCTCCAGAAGACGATGCATATTTTTTGCAATTATCAGTATATATGGTATTTGGGTACATTTTAGAAATTTACATATGTGCTACTGTCAGCTTTGAGGACTCTTTAAATTGATCGGTGGATCCATGGAGAAAAAAGCTGAAAATTACATTTCATTGTGACTTCTGGACTCCAACAAAAATGCAAGACTACAGTCTACCTTTCCTTCCATCTTAATATTTTCATTTTAAATGTTTGAGTGCATGATTTTAGAAAGCAGTCATCAAAGCATACACAACCTCTCTCAGACAAGACTGTACTTGGTATGGCTCCTGACACTTTGAATATTTCAATCAGTTCCCAATCTGTTCAGAGAAAGAAGGGCAAGACAGGACCATTGATTCTTTGGACAGCTGGAAAGATATCTGAAAGGAGTTAGGCACTGAAATGCTTTGCACTGCAAAAGTGTCCACTTCTAAAGGTTCAATTGACATGAACTCCTGTTAATGTAACTGTCTGAGTTTAGACCTGTACCTTTCAGCTTATTCTGCAGCCATGATGACCAAAGAGTACCCTATATTCCTATACTACAACAGCTCATCATCCTTCATTTTCCCCCCTGAAGTTATGATCTGCATGTTAAGTTGCTGTGTAACTGCTTCCTAGCTTGCTCGCTCAGGCAACAGGGTCAAAGAGCTTAAATAACAGCAAATATCCATTACTTGACCTGTTTAAGTTAACCTAACTTGGACAAATAGGCTTGAACACACACACACTCTGACTGGAAAAGGACAGTCGTCTTTCAAAATAGCAACTGACTGACAATACAACATACTCCATAGGGATTCATAATAAGGAACACTGAATTCTGTGATCCCTAAGCCATCCAGAAGGAATCACTAAAGTAAGGTTTCTCTAAACCGTTAGGTATCTTGGATGCTATTTTAAAGCTCTAGATGGAAGCCTCTGTGAAAGCACAAGGCAGAGAATCGGTACTTCCTTTCCCGATTCTGTGGATTTAGCAGTATTCCCTAAATCTTTTATAGCAAGTCTTTTCCGTTCTGCAACAAACTGGGCTGCCCACAGGCATGGCAGACAGTGGGTGGATTGCAGGAAAGGAAACATGCGCATAACCGATTGTTTGGCCAAGAACTTGAAAGCTCAGCTTCCATCTGCCTCAGCACCTCTGTCTAGCCATTTAATATCAGTAGCTTATTTCCCCAACACCCAAAAAGCAAACACAGCCTTGATGTTGTCTAGCCTAGCTGCAAGTCCTCTGCACATGGTACCTCTCCCTATACTAAGTCCACTCTCTTCCCACCCGCTTGGTTCCCCTGACTGGCTACGGTCCCTAAATGCCATCAGAACCATCTGTGTTCCCTTCCAATGGCTTAGCTCGTCTACACAGGTTGCCTCCAGAGGCAACAACGTCTTCCTGTCACAGCGTACCTCTGAGCTGCTTTACCCAGCTAGCAATCCTGAGCTCTCCTAGGAAGCGAAAGCTCAGGTCCCGCGGCCCCGCTGCATGATGGTGATGCGGAGGAGGAAGCACTCCTAATGCAGCTTACTGCACTGGCCCTGCGCTGATACGCAAATCACGCCGCTCTTTGACACAAAACTACTATACTCACACTCAGCTAAGTGAAGATCCAAAAGTTTGGGCAAAATTCTTCCAAGGCTCCTCACACCTCCTTTGGAGGCGATGCTTAACTTGTCTAAGAATGTCTTCCCACCTCATCAAAACCACTGAGGGATACACCGAGAGTCACAGCTCCCACTGCCAAGTCCCTGTCTATGAGGCTATTAAGACTACCTTTTTACTGACTTCCAAGTGGGTACCGAGGGTCAGCTCAAACGCAGGGCCACGCAGCTTTCCGTTCAGCAGGTTGCTGTTGAACCACCGCGTGCCTTCTGTTTCTGAGGAGCCTGTGCCAGCGTGATGCTTCTGTTCTCAGTCGCTCTTCTGATCTTCTGTGGAAGTGCATCAGCTTCCACATTTTGGTCACTACATTTTGTCTTGGCTCCTGTAAATCAGGGGAAGAGAAGAGAAAATCCAAGACTTGAAGCCAAACACACGCAATTGAGAAGAGCACAGTGGTGCTGATGTTCCCAATGGAAGCAGCTCCGGTTGAACCAGACTTGGGGGTTGAAGAGCTCTACTGATCCCAGCTGCTCACTCCTGCCTCAGCGTCCCCCAACGCTTAGGTCTTTTCAGTCACCGGGTGAAGTAGATTAGGAAGGTAATTCAGCCGGACTACCCCATTTTTAAAAGCATAGCCCAGCTCAATTACTATCCTATCACACAATGGTGCTTTGCCAAGCACAATGGTTGGGCAGGAATCCCAAACCAGCCAGGGTGTTCTTCACTGCTAGCGTGAAACAAGACTATTTATGAGAACATTTTGCACAACTTAGTCCCGGCCATGAAAGAGTTACTTCTCTTCTAGCTAGAAAACGAGTTCTTGTAAAACACTATAAAGTTCAGTAGTGGGCAGAAATTATTTAACAGAAAGATTCAAAAGCTAAAAGATAGCTCAGTGTTTGTTAATTCAGGGTGACTCCAGAGAGTAATTCATAAGCTTCTGAATTAATATTTTTAAGGAGATCATAAAACGTGAACTTTAGTAACTGCTACAGCCAATCAAGCTGCCATCAATCCTGCTTTAGACTACTAAAACACTAGTAATTACCTACTCAAATTACTTTAAAAGTTTAACAAAAGCTTATCTACAGATAGTATCGTAGCATGATACACTGCTAACTTGTAGTTTAACCCCAGTTGGCAACGAAGCACCACACAGCCACACACACACACAATTCCCAGTGGGATGGGGGAGAGAATTGGAGGAGTAAAAGTGGGAAAACTCATGGGTTGAGATAAAGACAATTTAACAGGTGAAGCAAAAGCCGCACACACAAGCAAAGCAAACCAAGGAATTCATTCAGCACTTCCCATGGTCAGGCAGGTGTTCAGCCATCCCCAGGAAAGCAGGGCTCCATCACAGGTAACAGCTACTTGGGGAGACAAATGCCGTAACTTCGAATGTGTGACCCCTTCCTTTTTCTTCTCCCAGCTTTATATTCTGGGCATGATGCCATATGGTATGGAATATCCCATTGGTCAGTTGGGGTCAGCTGTTCCAGCTGTGTCCCCTCCCAGCTTCTTGTGCACCCCCAGTGTCCTAGCTGGTGGGGTGGGAGGTAGAGGCAGAAAAGGCCTTGACAGCGTGTGAGCACTGCTCAGCAGTAATGAAAACATGCCTGTGTTTTCAACAGAAATCCAAATCACAGCCCCACACTAGCTACTGTGAAGAAAATTAACACCATCCCAGTCAAAACCAGCACCTATCTTAAAAATTGCAGTGTAGTGAATGTTACTGGCCAGTCTTTCTACTATTTCAGATTCCAGTTTCTATAAATTATTCCCCTAATACAAAGCTATAGTAAATTTGCAGAGAGGGGCCAGTACAAGAGCAAACATATCAGTATTTTCAGTACAGGAAGCATAACAGTAAATGAGGGTGGAAAAGAAATCACACTTAAAGCCATCTGAAATGATGGTCAGTGTTCAACACAGAAACAGAACTAATATTTTAAATTATTTTAATATTGAAGTTATCAAAACATGTATTTAGTGAAGACATACAAACAATACCATGTGACGTTCACCAATACAAAATTGCAAATACAGACAGCATTAATCTGTTAGAAGTTAACAAGGTCTATGGGTGACTTATGTTTCTTAATTTTTCACTATATATCAACACGAAAAAAGTGCTCTGTTTCATTCTGCTATACTGCTAATATCCTTATGTAATTTCTAATAGAAAAATTATTTTGTCATTCAGGTCAGGCACTAAGTCTGCTGAACAGCACTTGGCGTGTTAACCATCTCAGCTTCTGCCACCATGAAGGCTACTGCTATTGCTCTTTGCTCTTCAATCTCACATTTTTCATTTACAGAATACTCCCACACATAAATTTGTCTACATCACCATAACACATCGAAATACACTATGTACAAGAGGTTACTTCTGGGAAGAAAGAATTCCAAACTCTAGAATCAGAAAACGCCTTTTTCAGGTTCCAAAAGGTAGCTTTGCAAACTACTGTGATGAAATTTTACCATGGCAACCCCCCCACCCACATTCTCCCAACAGAAGTAGCTTGTAGGACCCTCAGTGTTCAGATCTGTGAATACTGGAAACAAATATTCACCAATTATTTACTTAGTACTTTAAAAATAGACAGATTATTCCCCCACCCCACCCCTCACCTAAAATGATACTGAAAAATTACTCCTGGATATAGCTGCAAAGTAAGTTTTTTATTCTCTGTAGCAAGATTAAACCATTCAAAAGGTGTCCCAGTAGATAAGCAGTTACAGTTCCATATCCAGGCCCACTCAATCACTGCAATAATGCATGGAAGCAAAGTTTTGAGGTATGATCAGGTAACATCTCCCTTCACTGAATCTGTTCGAAAGACGGTCAACATTTCAATTACTCACGTATAAAAAAATCCACCTTGTGAACATCTGTACTGCACAATTCTGTATTGCAACAAAGTTTTCTCAAACTGTTCACTTGCTGCTTACTGGGTATTTCTATTTTTGTGTTTTTGATAACACTTGCATTTCTATTTAACCTTACACAAGGTTTTTTGTCTTATACGTGAAGGATGGTATGGCCTATGGGGGAGTTTCAAAAACAGCAGCGAGAAAGGTTAAGATTGTAGAACTTTGCAAATAAATAGCATCCCACTACTCTTCGCTATTTTCTAAGGTAAATATTATCACAGAGAATGTAGATGGAACAATATCATTAAAAATGGTATCAAAACACATCATAGGAATCATAGAATCATAGAATGGTTTGGGTTGGAAGGGACCTTAAAGACCATCTAGTTCCAACCCCCCTGCCATGGCCAGGGACACCCTCCACTGGACCAGGTTGCTCAAAGTCTCATCCAGCCTGGCCTTGAAGGTAGTATGTCTCTTTTATTTGCTACACAACTGGTAGAAATTTCACGAGGGATTTAAAATTTTAAACATTATCTAATTCTTGAGAGCAGCAATGGGTAAATCTTAACAATCTATCAGACCTGCATGCAAATAAATAATTGTGATTAAAAGACCAAAGAATTTTTTCCACAAGAATTTCTCTTCACACAATACTTCTGGAAAGCAAGGTTTCCATCTTTACGTGAACTTTAAGTGACGTTTTCCAGCATTTTATGATGTCTATCCACAGCTATCAATACAGCTGCTATCTTGCATAAAAAAGAGATCATATAATGATCTCCATATAGCTGAATTTGTCAGGAGTGTAACAAAATTTGTGATGCCTCATCACTTCGATACTGTGCTGATGACTGAGAGGGAAAAGAAAACACAGAACGAGCCACTTGCATCCTGCACGTTGTTGGCCTAGACATGATACTATGTTGGACATGGCACATTCAGAATTCCAAGCCAGGAGATGCAGGGGCTACCAGTAGCTTCCCAATGCCCTCGGGTGAGACAGTAACAGCGTATTTGAAGTACGAGGATAAGCAAGCATTCCACATTGTAGTTGAAAAACTGTTTCAGGTAGTTACACTGCACCAGCTGGTGGAGCTACAGCTGTAATTCTTTGATGTATTTAACAACAGTCTACCATAAAGCAAAGATAACTGGCTACAGGGGTGAAATTTCTTCGCACCATGTTAGGCTGATGATTTCTTTTGTAGCTTGTATAAAAATATAGTATCATCTGTCATTTCTGTCCCCCGCTTCCCAGCAATAAGTTTTAGCTTTCCTTTCCATGTCCTATTCTAGAGCACAAACACAGGCTTAAAAGATCAGTTCTCATGAAAAGCTTTGACAAACAGGATGTAGCTACCCAAAGTTTTCTATAACTTTAACTATAACCTATCAAAACCTAATTCAACTCCCAGAGCAGAAACGGAGATGGATATATGCCTCTTGCAACACAGAAATGTTCTTCTGTTTTATTCAAGCTTAAACACCTGGAGTCATGTTTTATCGTTGGTACAGAAATCCAAAGAGAGATACTTCGTTTCAGTTCACACAAATAGAATTTCTGCTGACATGGTAGAGATGTATACAGGTTTCTGCAAGAAATGCAAATATTAGTATGAGAACTGAAACAGGAAAAATATCACAGAAGTGTTGAAATGGGAGCAAATTGCTTCAAGTTATTGTGTTTCACTTGTGTAGCCATAGTGCCCTCTAGCAGTGGAAAGAGAAAATACAGGGCTTTACCTCAAGGAAAATAAAATTGCACAAAATCAGAACTGTATGGTTTTGGGGTGGTTTTTTTTTTTAAGCAGAGAAAGGACAGTTTGCAAATGTGAGGAAGAACATTTCTTCATGTTAAAACAAGGCACTTTAATGGAAAGGACACTTCTCTCAGCTTTTATGCAGCAGAGTCCTGCAGAGCTGGGAAGCTCTGTAAAATGAGAGTCCTTGTACCCTAAAGGCGTTTCTGTGCTTCTGTAGATCTCACCTACACCGTATCTGCATTAGCGACATGCACACGGTTTTGGCAAAGGGATGTAGATTTGTGCATGCACAGATCAACGTAGGTTTCTGTGAAGTCTTTGTTTCTCTACAAGGAGGAAACACTTTGGCTCAAACATCTTCATTGCACAAAATTCCATGCAAGATGAAGAATAAATTATGACCTTTAAAAACCTAAGAAACTTTTCTCATTTCCCTAGAGAGCAAATTATTGCACAGAGAGAAGAGTTAGTGTGCCTTAGAGCTGGGAAATTTTCTGTCTAGCTGCAGATCATTAGGAAAACATTTTGGAAAAGTTAGCGTTTCTTTTTTTCCTTTGCATTTAAAAGAACACTAAGCCTAGAAAGCAGAAGTCACCCTTTAGCAACTAGGAAATGGTCATCTGCATTGCTTCAGTTTTGAGGCCTGTAAATAACATTTTTTTATTTCAAATCATCTCCACAGCCTGTCAGGAGGAACTGTAAATACATGTCGTTGTTTATTTGTCTGTGGTGTGGGTTTTCTTTGTTTGTTTTGCTTTGTTTTAAAGAAAAGTATATGCTAGATGATTTAAAAAGATCTGATTATTTAAAAGAAAATATTAACCCATCAAATTACTATCAAAAAACGATGTGAAAGAGCAACACAGGAGAATAAAATGGTGTAAAAGCGTACAAAGATGATTTCAGCCTCTCTGCATGCAAGAGGTTAAAATAATCAAAACCCCCAATGTCTACTGCAGATGTTTCCCGGAAAAATGAATTTTGAATGTGCTTCAGATTTTTTTTCTCCAAGTTGCTGTCAGGAAAATACTAAAATCCAGCTCATCAGCTAGCACAGACAGATTTGCTGAATATGGTTTTCCAGTGTTTGCCAGAGAAAGGTGAGAAACCGAGTTAGTCTGTTGCACCAACAAAGCAGGAAGGATCTTGGAATTCAAACTGTAACATCAAAATTATTGCAAAATACCACAGGGTCAGATGAGATGGTTTTCAAAGACATCAACAGGTCTCAGGATTACAAGCTTACTGCAAGAAGAAAAAACAGTAAATTAATCTTCACTCGTGGGCAAAGAACGAAGTACCAACATTCAGATAAACTTTAGCATTGACACTTATAGAAGGATTTTACAAATAATTGTCCAGTAGGAAAAAAGTCTTCTACTTTGGCTGACGTAACAGGTTGATTTGAAAGTAATCGAGAGCTGTAACATCAGTACAGTAAGACACCATCATCCTATTCAGAGGGGAGCTAAGAACAATCAAAATTGTCCATATTATCAGAGTTAACTAAATTACTACTATTTTTCCACAAACCCCTCAAATTTCTATTTGTGCCAGTCATTCTAATCTTGTTAACTGTAACTTCATTTGCTAATTGTAATAAAAGGTAAGATAGAGTCAGGCTTAATCCTATATATCTTCGATGGTTGCAACATTAAACCAGTGTTGAATTACAGTAAATGAGGTGCTTCATTAAAGGTCTGTGCCCCTACTTTGCTTATTGGGAAAACCATAGCATACGATTGCTGGAAGGAAAACAAAAATAAAGTCCCCCATCCCTTCCCATCTATTTTTGGTGAGACCTCCTATTTCAGGGATTAGTTAAAAAATACAGGGAGCATCCAAAATAATTTCCAAAAGCCAAAACCAGATTTTTGTGCATCTTTTTGTGTTCTTTCATGCTCATGAACTAATGGACAATTACAATTTGTTCATTAAAAAAAAATTTAAATAAATGCAGTTATTAATTTATCCAAGAATATGACAAGAATAGCAAGCTTAGCCAGTTTGGGGACCTGCTTAGAGCAGATGGGTCAACAAGGAAATCAGATGTTTTAAGTGAGGTACAATCCTGCCGTACTGTTCTTGGATACCTAAGTTACCTGGATAATATTTCTTGACTTCTTTTCTAGTTAAGGAAAGGAGTTTTCAGAGTGTAGTTTCTAAGAGAAACCTATTTAAAATGTCTGAAGTTATATGAATACTTTTCAACAGGTGCTCTTTCTATTTAAGAAACAGACTTGCTTAGACTTGGTAGTAAAATAAGTCCTCCACCTTTGTCTTAACCTAATAAATAACTTTTATTTCTCCTGTGGGTTTTCTGATTAGATATACCTGAATTTTAAGAGAAGGAAAAACACAAATAGCACTGGCCGTAAGTGATGCTTTGAAGAGGTATTCTTGTTACTTCACTGTTTTGTAGACAGACTAATATAGCCTGAATTACTGACTCCTATTACTTCAAGTGTTTTGTAGTTCAACCAAATGCCATTTACTACAATATTGGCATTGAACTACACATCCAGTCACAGCTTATGCAAGTCCTTTAGCTGGAAATGAAAATACCTTCTTAAATGTTTACCTTTTTTTCCACAGAAACTCTGAAAAGCTGTCTAGGGAAAACCAAGGTAGCCTGGCTCTCAGTGTTTCAGACTAGGAAAACCCATTTGCAGAACTGTTAAAAAAAGACAATGGTTCAGCTCATCACAGTGGAGGTGTATTTGGGAAGGCATTCAGAAGGATCGCCTAAGTAAGGAATGGAATGAAAGTCAGCAGGATACTCGGCTTGTTGATTCAAATAAGGATGATGTTCCAGGTGACAGCAGATCTCACTGAAGGTTATGGTAAGGCTCTGACTAAGACTTGGCGGAGGGAGTAGCAAAAAAAAGGGAGAGTAGAGATAGACAAGGAACGCAAGGACAGAGCAAGCCAGAAAGAAATCAAATCAAATGTGATAATGACAAAAATACATGCAGAATCCATTTAGATTGCAACCAGGACACCCATTCTCTTAGGCTGAATGGCATACCAATCACAGATTAGTTTCCACTGAAACAAAACATTTGGGGTTCTTTTTAACATAAGAGTAAATCAAGCCATTCTGATCCAGGTGGTTTCCAATCATTCAGTGTCAGAATGTAACAGCAGGGAACAAAACACAAGCCAGTAAGAATTGCCCCGACACCTTTCGTTGATGGAAGTCTGGGGGAGGAAGGTGGTGAAGAGAATTTTGAAAGGTTCCATCCTCTTATTACAGGTAGACCAGGATGTAAACAGTTATTATGAAATGAATCTTGCACTGATGCATTGCCAGGCTGAATTCAAAACAAACAAACTTGGAATATTCATTTTAAAATCAAGTGAACCAACAATTTCAGGTGATCTGTAAGAAGCAACCACGTTGCCACTTGCTTGTGTTGACTGACTGCAGCGAAAAGGCAGGTTTGAGCACCAGACTTGTGTTTGTGCCACACCACCACTTTAAGGCAAGAGCTGCAGTCTTTTCCAGTGCTCTACCTGTTCTGTAAGGCAACAACACACAAAACTTCCACCTCCTGGACTGTCAATCTGGCACCTTTCAGATGCACTAAATTATTAAAAAAGAAAAGTAGGAAAGCTTGTATTTAATTCAGTGAACTAGAACAGCTCATTCAGAGCACTGGATAAAAAGTTTCTTAAAATATTTTATTTTGCCTGAAATTCAGTGTAAAAGGAAATCAATTTCCCAAATACAATTCCTTATGGCAAGATTTAGAACCTACTGTAACAAGCATGGCAGTCAATTGTGAAATTTCAATGTGAAAGTAAAACTATACAAAAACTTTAAATGCATATTTTTCCAACAAGATATGCATACACACAGGGACATAGGAAAAAAAAAATCCACACCAAACCAGGATCCAGGTCTCAAAATGCCATCAAGTAACTGAAAATCATAGAACAAAAATGCTCCAGCCGAACCTCTTCGCCCTGGGATACTATTAAGTCCACTTTCCTCCATTCCTATATTGAAATTAAAAGAAGGGCAGAGACATGACTTCATCAGTCCTTTCCTACCTTCCCCCAAAAAAGACAAAACCAGGAGTGAAAGACAATGTACTTTTAACTGAAGTACCACCCGCTGCAACTATCTGATAAATGACACAGTGGTTTTATGCTGCCCTCATTAATGAGTTGATGGGGGAGGCTAAACCCCACAACTCTAATACTTAATAAGTGTTTTTCTTCTGAACACAGACCAGCGGAATGCCACTAAATGGAAATAAAACTATGTCTTTCTGGTGACAGTGGTCCTTTTCTGCAAAGGTCTAGACAGTTCCTCTTCGTAAGATGAGGAGAAACTTCAGTCCTCACATGACAGAATGCCCTGTTAGAAAGTGTCAATGAAGTATTTCTGTGGAGTAAGAACTCTACAATATTTCGTGTATGTGTATTTTCAAATGATGAATATACACTACCATATGCACTTACTATCTGTTGAGTATTACTTTTGAAATGGAAGAATGTAATCATAAAAACACAGGAATAAAAAAAAAGCATTAGTGTTCGTAGTCAAAGTTTTTAGAATAATACCTACCAAATACTCCGCTTCACCTAATTTATTTTTCTAAACTACATTTCAGTACTGCATATAATTTTGTGGGATCAAATTTTCTTCTACAGTTGCACAGTGCAGGTAATAAATTCCTTATTGTAGGAATATTATGCTGTTTACCATTTGACTTAAATCAATTTAGAATCCAGAAGACATCCAAATACATTTACGCAACAGAGTATACCTGTGTGTCAATGTAAACGAAACACTTGGTTGATTTAGTGTAAGTGATAGTGATTAGAGCTCCTTTTGTGAATATGGGGGTGGGGGTTGCCGTCTGGAATGGTCTTTTTTCTTTTCTTTTTTTTTTTTTCTTTTCTTTTTTTTTCTTTTTTCATTATGAAGGACCATTGCCTTAGCTTTTTTGGTTATTGCTTTTTTTCTTTTTTTTCTTTTTTTTTTTTTTGAAGACCATTCCATTTCTTTATTTTTTAACATCTTAAAGTCATAAGGACTTATATGCAAAGCAGTCATACACTTTATCATTAAAACCCATAGGTAAAATACGTACACAAATCCAACAAAAGGCTAGTACATAGTAAAGCCTAAGCATACTACTATGCAATATTATGAATACATAACTTTAGAGACTTCGGTTTAGTACTGTTATCTATTCATTTCTGAAAACATTCACAAAGATTTTAAATGCAAATTTTCATTCCGTATCTGGAATAGAACAAAAATTATCTATGTTATAACAACTTTTGGTCATTTGTGTCTGACCAATTCAGTAAATTACAAAGAATCCAAAGAATTCTGTAACTTTCTGTAGAACTATGTAATAAAAACATTGCATATGTTCCTAGTATGATGTCTTTAGCAATCATTTACTGAAATGTAACTCAAACATCAATCTCTCAAAACGTATAACTGACCAGCTGCTTTTTAGTCTATATCCGAATCCAACTTCATCACAAAACCCCTTTTAATACAAAGATGCAGAAGTACATTAGGTAATACTAATGCAACACAGGTGCAGTTCTAGCATTGTCATTCATCAGTTGAATCATCTTCTCCATGAACGAGATTCATTATCCTCCTCCTCTTCATCATCATCTTGAAGCAGCGAGTCATCCACCAGAGATTCTTCCTGAAACTTCAAGAGAAAAACATGATACTTTGTTGATCTTCAACATCTTCTGACATAAGAGGCAAAATACAAATCCCAGATACTTGTGATTTAAAAAATTATCTTACTTTAAATCACAAACAGTAACGCTTTCAAAAAAGTATACTCTACGCATAAATATTATATACAGATATTAATAAATGGCAAACAAAACACGTTTTTCTTCCTTTTCGGTAGACTTCAAAATGACAAGGGCAAATGCACCTCATAGTCAAATCGCCCTTCTGATCCTTCAGCGTATCATTCATGCCCAAGCTGCAGTGTTTCCATGAAAGAACATGCTATACTGAAAACTAACGTTAGTTTTTGCACATTCAGAGCAACTATGCCTGTTTCCATCAAAGAGCTTATTCTACCTGTGCCACAGTATTAAAAAGGTTGAATCTGAGACATTTTGATTCTGACAGCTTCATCAAGCTTAAAACTGATGCAAAGACTTAAAAGACTGGGGCAGGAAGACAAGCATTTACAAAAATTTAGACAAAATACATTAATGTATTTTCAACTGCTTTCAGTAACTTCATAACCTGACAGAATTCACAAAACCCTGAACATTTCAGGTCGACAGATACAGGCTTTGGAGAGGCAAAGTTAAAAAAAGAAGATAAACAGTGAAGTGTTTGGGTTTTTTGTTTTGGTTTTTTGGGTTTTTTTCTCTTTTTTGATGACTGCACCTATCACAGCGATTTCCGCAGTAGCTGAAGATAGAACCAAAACACAAGGCTGTCTTTCCCAAGCTGTCTGCCAGCTGCTAGGTAACAGTTATGGTCTTCCTTGCTTATTATTCTTGTCTCAGTAATTGTAGTCTTTCGCTACAGAATTTGCAAATTCAACAGGAGGCGTGGAGGTTGATTTGTGAACTTAGGGAGCATTCTGGAGAAGTGTGAGGCTCTAGGCTGAAGAAATCCCAGAACTAAGACTTTTCTCTTTCCAGCAGGTTGTTTTACAAAAGGAAAAACTATCATCTTCATTACTTTTGCCTATGGAAAGTGCATTTTAAAAAGCAGCTCTGTGGACAGCTGACCTGTTTGTCAATGTATGCTTGGGTACTCTGAGCCACACTAAACAACAGACAGCAGCTTTCTGAGGAGTCAGCCTCTTCCCCTGATATCTAGGTGACCAGCAAGCTAAAATACGCAGTGCTGTCAAAAAGGAAGAGTTCAGCATTGTGCATTGTCTAGGACTCCAAGGTGCACAAGGCTGAGTGGCAGCAGGGATGATTAAAAAGCCTGGAACAACTTCCATACAGGAGAACAACTCTAAGGACTCTGGACTGGAGGTAAAGTAACTGAGGGTAAGTACGACAGGAATCCATATATATGAAGTATCTCGGAAAAAGTGAAGAGAGAATGATGGTTTTCTTTCTGATGCAAGAGCAGAAGAACAAAATTAAACATGCAGGTGACAGGTCCCATATAATGATACTGCATCTTGGTAGCCAGTTAAACAGTAGCATTCCCTACTGCAGGACATGACAGATACTATTCAAATTCGAAAGAAACCAGACAAATTCATAAAATGAGAGCCTATCAAGTGCTTTAATCTATAATGACACCATACCTCTGACTCAACAGATTCCTGAACTGCAAACCACTGATGATTAAAAGCTTATCTCTGCTTATACTTACACTCCTCCTAAGCATCTGCTGAATGAAACATGTTAAATAAAAAAAAACTGGAAACACTGGGCCAAGTAAGAATCCAGCAATACTATTAACACAAATATAGGTAAACTAATGTTCTTGTATTACACATTTGGTTTTGCAAAGATTTCAGCAAGCACACAAAAGGAATAAACAGCTGGGGGTTTTAATCCAAGATCAATTCCTATACGTTTTTCACAGGAATAATTAGCCGAGGACTGACTGCAGAAACAATCCAGAGCCAAGTAAACCCAGTTAAAGAACAAAATCAGCTCTCAAGAAAAGCGTTAGAAAAATAAATGATATTGGGGATGGTGAATACCTACAAGAAAGGTAAACATTCAAATAAAAATAATGACATCATTTCTCAGTAACAAGAAAAACCTCTTACTTTTTTTTTTTTTTTAACTTAAATTTTGAAATTCTGGAAAATTTTAGGTAAGTCCATCAATATGTGAATTACAGAAAACAGCCTCATGCAGTCTTTTCCCTAAGTTTTCTTTCCATACCTGATGATTGCTGTTAAGGAGAACAACCATCACCTAAAATAGATGTATCCTACCATCACAAACACTTCTCAGCTGACACGATGTCATCAAGCATCTAGGCCTGAGGTCTTCGTAAATCTCCTTCCCTTTGCCAGGGCAGCCAGTGCATGTAGCTTGCTACTATCTTCATTCCCTCTCCTCCACTGCCTAGATCCCAGAGGCTCCCTCCTACACTCAGTGTCTTCAGGTGTGGTTAAAAGATGAATCTCACTGTAGTTCAACTATCAATGAATCTGTACTTTTCTGCCTTTGCTCTCTTGATTTGTGCAAAGTAGGGAAGTCTCAGTGAAGTAGTTATTCAATAAGACCTCTTAATAAGGCAGACTCCTTGCAGCACCAAACACTACTGCTGGTCTTCACAAGCAATACATCCCTGAAGAAGTGACAAAATATGTAAGATGGTCTGAAGACTCCCCAGCATGGCCTCTTGTTCACTCACAGTTCATTACGATCTGACAAGGCTTGAGGTTTGCATATACAAGGTAAGTAGCATTTAGTACGTCAGACTGCCCAGATGCCTAACATGGATACACAGTGGTGGAGGTAGTCTACTCTACCTGTCTTTGGCTGACATGAAGTTAGTAAATGCTCTAAATTATTCCTTCACCTGCATCCTCCGAGCCATATCTCTCTACAAAAGAAAATTAGATTTGAAATCTGATCTTCTAAGAAATTAGTGTCTCAAGTAGATGGTACAAACCCCCAGGTTCTGGACAAAATCCTCAATCTCTCTCGTACAAGTTCAAACCCACCCCCTCTATTTTCTAAATAGAACCCCTAGAGTTTTTTTGTTGTGTAAGAAATGAAACATTTCTGCAAGGAAAAGTAAAGTGTCTGGACATTCAACAGCCTAGAAACAAAAAAATTGATTTAGATAAATCCACTTTCTGCTATGGAAACATGAGTTAGGTTCAAAAACAGAAGCATGAATGAACAGATCATTTTATTTTGAAAGAAGCTACATTATTTCACCTAAAAAAAAAAAAGGAGAAAAATAGAAAAAAAAAGCTTACTTCTTCTTCATCAGGTTCAGCTTCTTCTGTTTCAACAGCTGACATACTAGCAACAGGCTTGTTCCATGCCAACTTCAACTCTTGTCCTTTGAAACGAGACCCATGAATTGCAGCCTAAAACAAGTTTAAATGTTTAAGTTACACACTTTCTCAGAGGAAAAATTAACTTCAGTAATACTTAAATGCCAGAAATGAACCAGAAAAAGAAAATCCAAGTTCTAATATGTTGGTGCAGAATTACTGTTGATAGGGTTAAGAGAACACGACTTCATTCACTGTACATGGGATTCACACATCCTTTCAGGAAAATGATGACAATGTATTCAGAAGAAAATAAGCTCTGAAAACCATAAAGCATTTGGTGATGTGAAAACATACTGAAGCAACAAATTCCTGGCTTTTAATATTACCTTGATGGGTTATTCACCTTTCCTCACTGTTCAAAGACGGACATAAAACTGTTAATGCATACCTTACTGGAAGAAGTAAGACACTCCACAAATAGAAATGATTTAATTTATTTAAAAAACCCCCAATCTAAACTAAAAAAAGCCCGTTTGTGATTACAACCTCATCTACTGGAAAACGTTCCACTTCTTGTAAAGCCACTGTAATTGAAATGTAAAAATTTTTAACTTATGGGATATTCATGCCTTTCTAAGTACCAGCTGCATTAAGTGGCTGCTTTGGAAATAGTATGTTCAAATTAAAGTAACATGAATGAGTATAAATCAGCGTTAGCAACATTCCGAAAAAACCATCATGGTCACAAAAGATTTATAGTACAATCTGAAAGCACAGCATAATGTGAAATGTAGAAACAATTACATGTTCAATGACATCTGAACATGAATTGTATGATATTAAAGTCCCCAGGTATAAATTTTAAATCTGTACATATAAATTTATGATAAATTTAAAAGATTCTATGCTTATTAAAATGCAGCTCAGGAGCTTTTTGTCCATGGTCTCATCACAATGTCACACAACCAGAATTTTTAAAAGTACTTACACGTGACATTTAGGTCCAGAAACAACTTGTAATCTTTGGAAGAAATTACTACTACATAAAAATGCAACATTTTACAACAGGGAATCCTCCTCTTCCTTCCAGGCTAGAACATATGGTCATAAAGCTTAGGCCTATTTTCATTTAAGAAGGTAAAATATTAGCTGCATTTACATCACAACTGGCCTCAACAGAGACTTTTAATGATTACCTTCTACAACTTCACCAATTGCCTGTCTTAAAAGTCTGCTGTAGTAGCAAGTACAGAAATTCTAGTGGAAATATATTTAAGAATGTGTTAAGGAAAAATAGAAATTTTACTACATTTGATAACAGACAGTTTTCATAAAAAATTAATTTAAAAATAAAGGAGCAATTGGGCACAAAGTCATAAGACAATTAAAAGTCTTAATGCTAACTAGATTGTGGACATCTCACGCATCAATCATGTATTCTGACCCAGCTGAAATATCCCCACTTTCCAGACTGTATTCTGAACTTCACCTTGTGTACACTTTTAAGAGCTCCACCTATTCGTAGTGCTCATCACTGCTATGTCTAAGAGCTTCACCAACAAAATTTTTATGTTTCTGTAAAAAAAAGGCGTCTGGACTTGTTCCTGTGTGATCTGCTTTAGGTGATCCTGCTCTGGCAGGGGGGTTGGACCAGATGATCTCTAGAGGTCCCTTCCAACCCCTGTCACTCTGTGAATCTGTGGCACATGCATCAAATTGTTTCTCAAAATATGTAACCATGATGATACTCTAAGTGTTCAAAACTGTTCCCATCAACTTCCTTTGCATTGTAAATACCAGTATTTTTGTCAATCAGGTTACTGATGTCTCAAGATAAAACACACGAAAAGAGCAGACGGGCCAGACATAAAAAACTGTGTTCACATAGTTCATCCTGTGGAATTTTTGTGCAAAAATAGAAACTTGGTGGAAAACGTACACAAAATGAACTCTTTCCATACCGTACCATAAATATGAATCCATTCTTTCTGGAGTTCCTATTATTTTCAGGATACTCTTTCCTAACAGTGATTCAAGGATGTTAAAGAAAACAAAATCATTTGCAGAAGAACTATGTTCATTATTTCGTGCAGGTTCACATACTGCCTAAACCACAGACTGAATAAGGCAGGAGTCCTGCTGAGTCAAATGTATAAAGTCTTAATGATCCATATGTAAGGATGCTGAACTACAACACAAGTCAACTCTGGATCTTAGTCTCTAACAGTTCCTTCTATAATTCTGTATTTCTGTGATAGTCTAAATGTCTAAAAAATGTTTAAAAAAAAAGAAAAAAATCCCATCACATCAAATCACATTTACACTATTACAGGTTTTCAGACAAAGGTAAATTGAACTGATCCCAGAGCATGGCTCTGCAGGATGACAGTGAAATTTCAGGGACACTGTGAGGGTAGCAAGTTTTAGGTAAAAAAATATGGTAATTAAATAATGATCAACCAAACCATCTATTCTAGCTATCATCTAGCTATCAATTCCCAAGCGTTTTTCTTAATTTGTATCATACATCCTGTACTTGGGTTTGCTAAAGATATCCTCATTCCCTAAGTATTTCAGTGTGTTCTGACACATTTGTTTAATCTAGAATTAAACTTTCATGTCAGACTTCTTTAAAAAATGTTTTAAAATAGTTAGCAGTATTACATTCAATCAAACAAAGTATAATGTAACGCGAAAGTAGTTGAACGTTGCAGAGTATTTTCAATGAAAACTATACTCACAGCTTCAGCTTCTGCTCTTGTTTTAAAGGTAATCACCGCATGGAGAGAAGAGTCATCTATCTGGCAATCTTCAATTTCACCATATTGCTTTTAATAAATAATTAGAAGAAAAAAAAAAGGCTTAGTGAGATAGTTCACCACCTCTAAAAACGCTGTCCTAAATCAAATGCCATCAAAAATTGTATAAAATTAGCACAATGCACCTTTCATAGCCTTAATGCCAATCAGAGTACTTGCCTTTGCAAGGAATAGTTACTTTTATTTGAAATTCCAAAACACAAAAGTGCTGTAGTCTCTGGATTTCCTGACTTTAAACATACAGGTATGAATAAAAATTATTACAAAAAAAAAAAAAAAGCTTTCTTCTGCTTCAATACTTCCCTCTTGACCAGAAAGAAAAGCTGTTGAGATGATTTCATTAGTCTATTATGAAACTCTTCCACACAAAAAAAAAAAACTACAGGGACTAACTTTGAAAAAGTTCAAAACTTAACTCGACTTCAGCATCTTAAGAACCTGAGCCATCTATTCCTGTAATGGTGTCTGTGGTATTGCTACCTTTACTGCTGCCGTCACTGTAAGCTGCGATGCCCAACATATCTGCACTGGTGAAATGCACTGCTGACGTGCAGAGAGTTTGTATGTTTGGTCTGTTGTTCATCTCTGTAGAAGGTAATTTTGTTCCCATTAGGGGTATGATGGTTCCCTTTTTCTTCCCCTATATAGGTATGATGCAGTGTATTTAAAGGGAACTAAATATATACGTACATTTATGTATGTGCACAGATACGTAAAGCTCCTGGACACGCGGCACCTTAAAGAAACCATTATTATAGTGTTCAGGTCCCTTCCAACCCAAACCATTCTATAATTTTTTTTTTTGTTGTGGGTTTTTTTGGTGTTTGAAAAAGGAATGACAGGTCCTTGTTGGCTCTTGTTCTGTTGAAAAGCTGTTCGCATGGGTGTCAGACAGGAAATATTAAGTACGCTCAATGGAATAGAGTCTACTGGGCTTACTGGCTCTTGGACTTCTACCTTCTGAGAGAAAAAAAAAAAACCCCGAAACAAAAAATGAAACCAGAAACCAAGAGGAGAAGGGGGACAGAGACATAAATGAAGATTCACACAATTTTTGCCACTAGATATTCCTATCCTTCGTTCCACAAAACAAACAAAGTTCCTTTTATTATAACCTTTTCTTGTAGAGAGTGTTTTTATAAATTTATGTTGCTTTCTCACTTCGTAAATTTTTATTTGCAAATGAAAACTTATGTATGTCAATTTATCCTTTTTCTAGACTAAACCCAGAAAAAAATGTATTAAAAAAATCTGTCTTTTTAATCTTACAGAGATGAACAGACAGAAACCTTTGGCTGTTCTGCCAAGAACTGGATACAGCTGCACAATTCTCATCTTTATTCTTAAATTCAGAAAGTTAGGCAAAAGCACTGAAAATTTTCATCAAACACTTGTTAAGATACTTCAATAAACAGACTTCAGGTACTGAAAGCTTGGCACTTATCACATCTCTTCTGCTATTTTATCTTCCTATACCTAAAACTTTGTAACAATTTTACATTTATCCTGCACAATTAAGTATAGCAAGTCATTACTTCATGTTCTTAATTTCCTTTCTTTTTAAGAAAGGTAACAAGCCTCCGAAATGCTAGACCATTGCAGTTGTAACTAGTTGAACCAATGGTCTAATTTCTCTTTGCTTCACCTTTTTCTGATGCATCCTCTTTTTCCATGAACAGGTATATAATGTTAAATATTTATTCCTAAATAATATTTCCAGATTAATTTAATTGAGAGAAACAAGTCATTCAATAGAAGAACGTCATCCAAAGAACAGAAAAAGTGAAATTGCCACATACCGCAAAATGAGGAAGAAGATCTTCTCTATCACTTTCTGTAAATGCAGAGATTTCTAATGCCCTAGGTCGGTGATCCACAACTGCATGCACAGGAACTCCTCTGCCTCTACCCCGGCCTCGTATTCCTCTACCTCTGCTACGAGATGCACCCCGACCTCTTGCATGAACCCCTCTACCACGAACTGAAGAAAGAATCCCTCGTTTGGCAGCCTAAGATGTTTATACATAACATATTGATGTATTAAAATTCATAATCTAAATATTTAGACAAAATAAACACACACATATTCTGATGTTTCCTAAAAACATATCCCCAAACAAGCCTCAAAGAGCAGCTTACAGGTCTTGAAATAACAAAAGTTGAACATGTTAATAACATTAAAAAGCTAATACTGTTAATTATTAACAGAGCAAAAATAGGATGGAAATAGGAAAAAAGACCCAGGTATTAAAAACAGGTATCAAAAGAGCCCTTGTCTGTGAGGATAGGAAAGGAACTGCAGTACGACGTTTGAAGTTTCATTTTAAAATTTCCTTGATGTGGTGACTAATTAATTTGTCTACTTAACTTTGTCTCTTAATTTGTCTCTGAAAGTCCAGCCAGGACTTTTATTCTAACCAGAATTAATGCAGCGTAACACTTGAATTGTGAGGTGTGAAACAGAGGCTCTAACGAGCACCTCCAAGGATAAAGCATTCACTGAAAATATGGCTCTGCATACTCTTAAATTTTCATTCCCACAATATCTGCGTACCCCTTCTAAGAACAGGCATGCACTCTCCAAGAAAAGTCAAAAGGCCGATAAGGGTATCTCTGACAGCCATTTAAAAATAATTTGCAGAAGCTATATTAAGTTTCAAAAAAGCACTTTCAAGGATTTAATTTCAGGGTTTATAACATGAGAAAAAAAAAATCTTTACAAACCCAAATAGATCTGATGTGGGAATCAAATGTTAGATGAAATCACCATAACAACGTTTTTAACACATCCTACAGTGTTTACAACTCAAGCACTGAAAGCACTACTTTAACGCATGCCAGTGATATCATCCATGAGGAGATCGATCTGTTATGGCTTTATTCATGAAACTGTTCAGATAATTATACAATAGCATATAGTTCACTCTTTATTTTCTGTAAAAATAATCCCGCGGTTGGGGGGTGAGGCGTTAAACATTTTTAAATACTTAAAGATTACGCTGACTTAACAATCAAGCTGTATACTGTTTGTGTTTTCTCACAGTAAAATCAGGGCCACCTGGAACAGAACAGCAGGTTATGAGCCACAGAACCAGCACATGTATATTGTGGGAGCTGAGGTCACAAAGACAAAAGTTTTTCTAAAGAAATTTGTAAGAATAATGAGGAATCAAACAAACTAGGTAAAACAAACAAAAAAACAAAACACACATATCCCTGTGGTAAATTATACAAGGGATACATTTCATGCTGTTCCTTGAAACACACTGCCCTGATTTACTAATAAACCTGCTTTTCTCCACCTACTTTTATCAGTATTTGCTAAAGGCCTCAGAATATTCATTTTACTACCAAAAAGTTGTTTTTCCTGAAAGAGCTACTTTTTTCCAACTCAAAATACAAACAGACTGTGAGAGATGGAGTAGGATTAGCACACTCCATGACACTGGAACTTTTATCTTAAACGAGCACCTACTTTTCTATATTCAATTCACATATTTTCTAAAATGTACAGTTTATATTAATCACCACCAGCATACATATTATTAACATAAGCTTTTATGTCATCTCTATTCAACTGGCTTATTAACAAACCTCTCTTCACAATTATCAAAGCTGCGTAACAACTTCGTTTTAAAGAAAGATTTTAATGCCACTTAGCCATACGTATGTGCACTGTGTTCATATGTAGTTAAACATAAGACATGACCAAACTTCATTAAGACAAGAGGGATTTAAGCGACACAGCAGCCTGCTTAACAGTAAAAAGAGATAAGATTATCATGCAATTAAGCAGATATTACACAACCATACAGGCAAGACAGTGCAATATAACACAGAATCACAACCACAGCATTCAGAATTTCTCAGACACAGATAAGAAGAATCTTGCACAGCCTTAATTTTTTTAAAAGCAAGTACTTTTAAGAAAAAGTGTGTTTCTATACATTGAACACTTCTTGAAACATTGTATCTGCTTTTGGTAAGTCCTCCTCTTGAAATCAATGCTGTAATAATACTACTTTTGGCACTTCAGCCTTTTTGGTTAATCTCTTTAAGGAGATGCTAACACCTAGGAATAAAAGATCAAGCAGTGTTTTTTAACTCTTTGTATCAAACACGCCACCACCCACAGGCAACAATTTCAAAACACTCCTCTCTCTCAAGGAAGTATTACTACCACAAATCTACAAAATACGCTGTCACCTAAATAGTTACAGAATTTAAATAGATTAGCAATCAAAATTAAAGACGATACTAGTAGTCTACCTCAGTGGAATTCAGAAAATTATTTTCAAAAATACTATTGCTAAATGCCTCCATCTACATTCAACTTAATATCGCACTCTGGAAAAAAAATATTTGATACAATACACAAGCTAACAAACATATATGAAAACAGTTGATTAAAGGTTAATTACTACAAAAGAAGAGACAAACATACTTCCAGCTGTAGCTCTGTATATTTTCGTCTTAATTCAGTAACTTCCTCCCCAGCTTGCATCTTCTTGTATAAATCCAGTTCAGTATCTAGTAACTCTTTCTGCATCTAAGAAATTGTTATGGTAAATTATTAGTTCAACAGTTCACATTCTCAACTGAGGAAAAGAAAATCTGATAAACCCCAAGAATCTATTGCTGTGCTACCACCAGAAATACACAACAACATAAGGATTGGCCAGTGCTGGCCTCCAAGTAAGGCAAAAGTCTGCTACAACACCTCTGCCTGTAAAATTGATTCCTAGAAACTCTAAGGAAAGGGAATTTGAAAACTAGAAGTTGTCGCAAAATTTTAAACTTAATCAAGTTGTGGCTGCTTAAATCAGAACACAGCTGTAACTTTGCAGGTATACTGCTTACTATGCTAGGTTTCCACCTTCAAAAACAAACCAAGCCCAAGCTTAGGAGCCTTCTTGGCAAGATAAAACTTCAGTGTGGTAGTATGTTTCTGAGCTTGGTGATGTCAAAGCTTTTAGACTACTGCACAAAACCAATGGATTTTTTTCTAAACTAGAGATACACAAAATAGAAGATGCAAACTTATATGGTAGTGATGATGAGATAAAAAGAGATTCTACAAAAAATGCAGTACAATTATGAATGAATACAAAATCAATAATCCGTAATGAGAAAAAGCATCTATGTTTATCACAATTCCATAATGCAAAAAGCACAAATGCTAGTTCTGTTCAGACCACAGTAAAAAAACCACAGCAACAAGACCCTCTGCTAACAAAAGGTCGGTCTCTGACGCACCCAGAGTTGCCTTCCTGCACACAACACCTTAAAAAAATATTAGAAAGTTCAAAAACATATATGACACTGAACGGTGTCTCTGAGCACAAATTTAGATAAGCTCATTGTAACCACTGAGGTGCAGGTGCTGGTACAGGTGCAAGAAAGGCTTTACGCGACCACGAAAATTTTATATGAAGTTTTATTCCAAACTGGAAGCTTGCTTTTTTTTTTTTTTAATGGAAAAAGCAGCAGCCAAATGTTCTAGTGACATCACAAATGAAGGATAAAATTATAGATGACTGTGAAACAGTTTTACATTTACACTCGTTGATTGAAAACCACAGCATGTATTCTATTCAAAGGCTGGTTGTCAAGAGATGAAGGTTTCGCAGTTGTGACAGTTGGAAACCAAGTATCACCACTGAATGATAAAGAAGGTGGGGGGTTTTTTTGTTTCTTTGTTTTTTCCTGGAAGCTTAAAAGAAAAAAAGCTGGATTATTCAACTGGCAACTTCAACCTGAAGCCCTTCCAGCCCCATTTTCTGATTATCTACAGCAACCACAGCAAAAATCCATTTTCTACTGTATAATGGTTATCGAAGTTTTTAAAAATTGGAACCAGTCTTTTTCTCAAATCCCACTGCGTTGCAACACATCAATGACATGGCAAAACAATCATTTCTGAAGTTTAATAGCGACCAGCAGTTAGAACTCACAAAGCAGCCAGTGACACTGGTGTTGTAAAGAAAGTCTCTAGACTTTTGCGGTTTATTTCTAGTGCTCTTAGTGAAGACTTCTATAGAGCTGTGCCAGGTCTCAAAAAGAAAGTAACTCAAAATACACCAAGACACAGCAGAAGTTTCAACACTCAGGGAGGAAGAGTATTTTGTAATCTGCATAAACTGGAACAAGACAAAAATATGTAAAGATAACGGCACAGTCACATGGGCCTCAAGTTTGCCTGGTCTTCTGAGCTGGCCAGGTTTTAAATATTAAGAAAACACAAGAGAACCTAGAGCAAAGTCTTTCAGAAAACTGTCAAAGTTGTAAATTTTAACTGAAGGCTCTGTTAATTCTTTACTTTCACCAAGGTCAGATAGGACTGATTGTGTTATCTGTGAGCATTGTTTTGTAAACCTTTGAAAAACAAATCTCCCTGAAAGCTATCCATAAAACTATCTTTTCTACAGTTTGGATATTTTGTCAGTTATGAAATAGGTTTCCTTAACATGTTTCTGCCCTTTCCATATTGCAAAGGAAATGAAAAACCAGCTCAAGAACTTAATTAAAACTGTAATTCAAATTAGCCTATAGCCTCACTTTACTAAGTAAAAACAACAGTCACACAAGGAAGCGGTGGACCACGTTGCCAAGCAAAACGGTGATGTTGGCAGAAGAGATCTCAAGATCAACAAAACCAGGTTGAAGAGGGACCACCTCAAGCATACACATACCAATCCACATAAACAAGGGAGGGCCTACAGAACCATATCATGGGGCAAGATCTCGTTTCTTTTCTGGGAAATCAGTGCTTCTCTGACAAGCCTGTACACTAATACACACAACGTGTGAAACAAAGGGTGAATTAGATGTCTGTGCAGTTACAGCTGCAGCTACAATCTCACCAGGACTACAGAAACATCGTAGGAAAACTCTCACCACGTGCAGTGGACAGATATGGTCTCTTAAGGAAGGACAAGCCAGGGTGGTGAGCAGCAGGAGTTGCCCTTTATGTGAAAGCGCAGTTTGAGCGCATGGAGCTCTGCCTGGGGACAGACGATGAGCTAGTCCAAAGTTTACGAGTCAGGATTAAGATGGCAGACCTATGCAGGTGACGTTGCAGTGGGTGTGTACTACACACTGACTGATCAGCTACAAGGAACAGATGAGGCCTTCTTCATACAATTGCAAGATGACTCCTGTTTGAAGATCCTGGGCCTGGGTATCTGCTGAAATGGCAGGATGACTTTCAACCATCACATACTCCAAGTTCCAGAGCATGCAGGGAATAAAGCAAAGGTGGCAGGAGGCCTGCCAGGGTGAACAAGAAGCTCCAAACAAAACTTAAATCCAAAACCAAGGCGTACAAGAGGTGGAAGCAGGGTCAGATCACAGAAGTATAGGGAAACTGTCTGAACATGCAGGCACGGGTTTGCAAAGTCAAAGCCCACCCAGAGATGCATCGAGCAAGGGTGGTGAGGAACAATAAGAAAAGCTTCTGCAGGCCTATCATCAGCAAAACGGAACACTATGCTGTGAAAAATGTGGGACAACTGCTGAATGTGAAAGGCTACCTGGCAACAAAGGCCACAAGAACAGTCACGGTACCCAATATCTCTTACTCCTTAGTCTTTAATGGAAAGACTTGTCTTCAGCGATCCCAAGACCACTGGCAAAGCTTGGAGTAAGGCTAATCTTTGTTGAAAAAGAATCAAGTTAGGAAACATATAAGCAAATTGGATGTACACAAATACTTGGGACCCAATAGGATGCAAACATAAGTACTAAGGGAGCTTGCTGATGTCATTGCAGAGCTATTTCAATTATCTTTGAAAGGTCATGGCATTTGGGGGAGCAGGTTCCTTGGGACTGAGAAAGCCAAATATCATGCTGATCCTCAAGAAGGGCAAGGAGATCTGGGGAACTACATGCTGTAGAGCCTCACCACAATCCCTGGGAGGATGAAGGAGCAAATAATCTTGGAAACCTTTTCCAAGCATATTAAGAACAAGACGGTGACTGGGGAAAGGGAAGGAGAAATCATGCTTGGCCTTAAAAGCCATCGACAGTGAGATGCCTAGCTTGGTGGACCAGAGCAGAGTAGTGGAAGGTGTTTAGCCTGACCAGTAATGCTTTCTACTACATCACCCAGTGTTAAAACAGATGGGTAGACAGTGAGATTGACTGAAAACAGACTGAACTGCTGAGTCCAAAGGGTTCTGGTCAGGGGCAGAAAACCCAGTTAGAGACCAATCACTAGTGGTGTAACCCAGCAGTCAACGCTGTTTAAAATCTTCACTGGTGACATGGATTAAGACAGAGTGTGCCCTCAGCAAATTTGTGGACAACACAAAATCCAGGAGTGGCTGCTACACCAGCTGGTTGCAATTCTGTTCAAGATCTTGACATGCTGGAGAAATGGGGCAGGACACACATCCTGCCTTTCAACAAAGGGAAATGCCAAGTCCTGTACATGAGGAGGAATAACCCCAGCCACCAGAACAGGATGGGGGCTGCCCAGATGAAGAGGACCTGCAGGGTCCTGGTAGCAGAGAAGTCATTGAACATGAGACAGCAACGTGTTCTTGCGGCAAAGGCGGCTGACAGCCTCCTTGGCTGCATTAGGAAAAGCATCACCAGCAGGTCAAGGGAAGTGATCCTTCTCTACTCTGAAGTGGTGAGGCCACACAAAGTGCGCTGTCCAGTTCCAGGCTCCCCCAGCACAAGGCAGACATGCTGGAAAGAGTCCAGCAAAAGGCCACAAAGGTGATTAAGGAACTGGAGCACCTGCAAGTAGGAGCAGAGGTTGACAGAGCTGGGATTGCTTGACTTCAGGATGAAAAGCTGGCAGGGGGACAGGACCTTATCCCTGTGTATAAATAACCCGTGTGGTTGAGTAAAGACAACATCCAGACTTTTAGGGGCACCTGGTGATGGAACAAGACAATCAAGGTCCTTTCCCATCTCAACCATTTTGAGCTACTTCGTGTCATTGGACTATTTTCTTGTCTGCTCTAAGAATTTACTGGATCACTCTCAGGATAAAATAACTGTCATGGGTTAAAATGCTGCATTCAAGATTTTCTAGTCAAGAATTTACCAAGGTTTCATGATGCAACTTGCTTCTTCATCTCTATTAGTCTAGATTCTTTCCCTTGCATGTGATGAAGTCCAAAACCAATTGTTACTCTTGGATCGAAATTGTTATGAAATATTCTTCCTGTTCAAATTTATGAAGCCATGTAGACAACCAGCAAAAGAGTGTTTCTCAAAAACATATGGCTGTAACAATCAAATGCAGCTTTGATAACACTGCCAATTTCTAGGACTTTTATAGTTCAAATTCACCCTACAGGTAAGTAACCTCTATCACCAAACTACATCCACTCTCTTCCAAAAAAAGAGATTTTTTTTTTTCTTAAAAAAAACCCCACTTATCTTTTTCTTAAAAAAAAAAAACTTCTCTTTCAGCTCAAAAGAAAAAAAAAATTAATCTTATTAGAGCAGTGTCTGAAATCTAGGACTATTAGTTACTTCCAGCTGTAAAGCACAGTAGCGTATTCCACTGCAACTGAAGTTGGAGTAGGTATAAACTGACTTCCAGAAACTATAACCTATATCCATTTTCAGAATAAAAATATGCTGCTTCAACTTCTTCCTGACTGATGACCAATATCAAAAGCTACAGTGGGTATATACAGGTCATTTCAGTATTTCTTTCTGATATTTCTTTTACATCCCTGTAATTTACAGTGCAGTTACTTTTCATGCCTATATTTCTACGTAAAATAAAGCAGTAGAAATGCAGTTTAAAACTGAAAATTAACAATCCATTTAAATCTGGTTTATGGTGTTACATCGAATTTTTAAAATGGAATCCCAAGCATTAGAAGACTAAGCATTCTGAACATTTAAAAACTGAAAACACCAAGAAAAGGTCAAGGCTTCTTGTCTTAAACTGGAAAACACACTGTACAATAATGTGCCCTTAGTACTATGCACTTCCTCACTTAATAAAGCAAGGAAAGCTTAAAAGAACACATTAATTTCTTAAAACGTTATTTCTCAAAGTCTCACTTAACTCTTTATCACGCTGTGACCTGTTTAGGAAAAAATACTTCTATAAAAAGCAAAATACTGCATTTTAAAAAGGTAATATAATTGCTTCTTTAAGCAGCTGGGAAACTGGTTTTAGCTCTATTCTAACAAGAATGGTAGCAGAGAAGGGAAACTCCTCTCACAGGTACAACCCAAACATGGGTAGTTTGTTCAAAGGAAAACTGACCAGTATAATCTTCAATCTAAAAAGATTAATATACTGAAAAATTTCAGTAACAAAAAACCCCAGAAAATTATATACCAGTGGAGCAGTCAACCAGATTCATGTAGAAGTTTGTGTATTAAACCTCACCAGAAGATACTTTCTGGAAATGATAATCCTTTTGGTAAGAAATACTGTTTTCATGGCTGCTATTAAGAATTTAAGAAAGCAACAGACTATATAGAAAAGATTGGGTAAGGCAAAAGAAAAAAAAATATTTCAGGGTTTTGTGTTTGGTTTTTTTTTTTCTTTTTTCATTTTTTTTTCTCTGTTTTCCAGATTATGCAGTATCAGTGTAACAGTGAATAAATGTTTCAGACAACACCATGGTTTTAAAATCAACTACGTTTCTTTAAAAAGAGGGCAAAACCAATATCAATTCAAAATTAAACCAATGTGGTTCTAAATACTGCTGATGTGGCTGCATATTTTTGTTCTGCTGACATAAGCATGTCAATTAATCTTACAAAAGAAAGATTATGACCAAAACTGTAGTACCTGAGTCTTAGTTTTCATGCTTTTTAAAGGAGTCCCTCCTCCTGGTGATACACCTTTTAATTCATCCTTCAACTTGGTAATGCTATTAGTCAAAATTTCCAGTGTTTTCATGATTTCTGCTTTGTCTTCTGACTTCATGGCTTTATTCTTCTCCAGCTTTGAAATCAGCATCTACGCAATAATAGTAAAAAATTTTTTTACTGAGCACCTGCTATTACAGATGTGTTTTCCAGTACTCATTACAACTACTGGAAAAACAGAATATTACATTTCTTTTGCTGCGATCTTCAAACTCAACATATAGGGCTTTTAACAAATTAAAATCTTTGTCTGAATCTCTAAATAATTCATTTGCTAATGAACATCTGATATCTCCACTTCATTTGGACAGGTTTGCTCAACATAAATAAAAATTCTGAAATAATTTAAGTTACTTAGAAGACATTTTGCCCTTTTTCTCCTAAGCCTGAGTTCAGTCATGCAACTTTTCTCCATTAATCTCTCCTGTTCTTGTCGAGAAGAACTTTCAGGCCTTCACTTCTCCCAAAAAACATATGCATGTTGCACCCAAATTAGGCAATTTTCACTGAAATTGCACCTAAATTGCACAAGCTTGTACCTTAAGTGAATTTACAAGTTAGATTAAAACTCTAAACTTAAAATAATGTGATAATTCTATTATAAAAGAATGCTTATTTTTATAGGTCAGTTTTGTAGCACATGCTTACAAATTCTGTAATATTTCAGAGACATGAACTGAGATTTTACAACTGAATTGCTGACATTAATGCCAACATTTTACCTTTTGTGTTTCAATGTGCTTCTCTAAGATTTCTTGTTTCTTTTTTCTCACATCTTGTTGAAGTCGTAATGCTTCCTAGAGGCATAAAAAAATTACAGAAAGTTTCTAGATTTTGAAAAATTATGCCAGAAGAATAACATAATATACCTGACAACTACACAGCAGTAACTTACAATAACATGGAAAACATTAGTAACAGAAACTCAAGGCACTTATAGGCAGTATTTCAAATTATGTTTTGGAAAACAACACACTGCCAAATTAGTGAAGGAACTAATGATCTTTCTTAGGTAGATCTGTGCTGGGAAGACTTCATTATCGCTTATGTATAAAGTAACCCCATACACAACTCCACTGAAAGCTGAAAAGCAATGTAACACACTACTGCAAAAGGAACAACATACAAGAGTTTAAAAGTGCAAGGACAGTATCTTGAAAGCAACCAACTCAAGTCCTTCAATTAAAACACATTCTCCAGTATAGTTACAAGCAAAAAGAAAATACATACTATTTTCTATAATTAAAATGAACACAAAGAAAGCCATCTCTCCTGCACTTAACTACTAGAACTTGGAAGTGACAAGTACTACCACTCAATCTGCTAAAACCAGGATCTTGACATTGCAATGGGAAAATCAGAATGGATTGAAACTGATCAATTTGTGACATATTGCACTCGGAAGGAGAAGCAGGAGATACCACAGCGGCTGTGCTCAGCTACTACTAATGCTGCTTGAGAGAAAGCCATTGCTTCTTGCTCTCATATAGAATGCCGAAGTCTTGGATAGCAGGATACTTGCAAAAATCTATTAAGTGCGTTGATACCAACATATTTAATGGGATAAAAGAGGAGAGGTAGAAGATAGTTTTGCACCTCTAGATCACCCATCAACTGGGATTGGACTGCAAGCGAATTACCTTAATGCAAAGAGTGTAAATGCACAACAACCATAAAAAAGAAATAGTAATAAGGTTTCTGTATATCTTCCCAAATACTGGCAAATTCTGCTGCATTAAATGTTAGTTTGCAATACAGTGTGCAATCATTTTTCTGAAGGGAAAGGGAAAGCAAGACAAGGGGATGAATGCTAAGAACTGGGGAGACAGAAATAAAGAAGGGAGTGAGTCCCACAAAATCATGTTTTCCCACAAGTACTAGTATATTGTAATAGAAATCTCTGAAGAGAAGAAAGAGCACAAGAGCACATGAGAAAAAAAGAGCCAATCACTTAGCAGGCCTTCAGTGTCTTCTCTCAAAAAAATCCTACAGCTGTTATGATAAGTAAATAATTTTATTATGAGCTTTTTGCCATTTCACAGGCACTTAGTGTTATAACTTGAAAGGTAAAGGCTCTAATTTTGAAAAACATGTTTTAGGGGGGAAAATATGAAATGAAATCCGCAATTTAGAAGTGATTTCTTTAAAGTTTGGACCAATGCCACAACTGACATGCAGCTAGAAACTGATGTTTTAATTTATACTAGACATTAGTTACAGAAGTTTACCAATAGGCTAAAATCTTTGTGTAGTGATGATACTGGTTTCAATACTTATGTCTGAAGCTAACTTGGAATTGAACTCTTAATTTGTGGTTTGAAACCAGTAAGACAAATACTATCCTATATTTTTTCTAAATGATAAGAATAAATCTGAAAAAGAAGCTTTACTGAGCTGTTTTGAAAATTCAAAGCAGACTAAACTAAAATCAAGTGACCTATTCAAAGACAAATACAGGTTTTTTGCAACTTCTCTCTAACGTAAAGACAACCTAGTACTATGCAAAAAAAAAGTATGCAGAAGAACTACAGTATGGAAATACTAAAAATACTAAAATGCAGTCATACAGTTCTCAGCTCTCTTAAGTGAAGAAACAGTTTTGGTCATAAGTACAAAACACACGGAGAATAAAGGCCAGTTTAATGAGACTAAAGGCCAGTTCCAGAAAGGCTTAAGAGAGAAGAATAGTGACTGTACTATACTCCCTCCTCAGTCACAATAGACAATGCATGTGTCAACATGGAGATTCTGCTTCCAGGAAAGTGTTTCACATTTTGAACTTCTAGTGTTTTAAACCTGCTTACACTGCCTGAACATACACTGAAAAATAACAAAACAAAGCAGAATTTCCTTGTTCTTTAAAAAGAAACCGTTATAGTGAATTTAATCTTCTAACTAGTTTCATCCATGCTCTTGAGATGAATATACATAGGTAGTATGCTATCTCTAGTGGTCACAAGTTCCCAATCTAGGTCCATTTTATAAAGAAGCGTATTTAATTTACCTGTTTTTTCTTCTGTGCTTCATTAGAGTCTAGCACGGAAGTGGAAACAACAGGCAAAGATTTCTGTGCTGCCTTCAAAGCAGCAGGGTTGTACACAGTTTTTGTCAAGCCAGTAGAAGTAGATAAAACCTATAGGAGGAAATCATTTTATTTTTTTTGCCAGTGAATTTCAATTTTTTTAAAAGAAAACATGAGTGCTTAAAAATATATAAGCGTCTTTTCTTTTGTCTGTGTTGATGATAGGGTATATAAAAATTTGGTGTAGCAATTATATTTGGAGTCGCTCAAGTTAATCTTAAGAGGCAGCATCACATCATATATCTAAGAATTATAAACATCAGTTTATAAATCTTTTCCAGTGAGATTTTGTATGTACATCCAAGTTTCAAATATATAAAATTTTACATATTTGAGCATAATTGAGGAAAACTGAGATTTTTCCCAATAACTGAAGTTTTAGTTTGAAGTTTAAAATGCAATTTTTCGTGGCTGCATGAATTTTCCAAGCAAAAATTCAACAGAACTTTAGAAACTAAGGTCCGAAATAGATACAACAGTTCCTTTTCATATGCAGTTTGTGCAAAGCAGAGCTTGCACAATCACCAAGAAGGAACTAAGTACAGGGAAGTCTTCAACATCGTACAGCAAAGGAAGAGACTCCCATGTCTCTCTGTTCTCTTTCCTATATTTGTAACAAGGTATGAAAATTTCTCCGTGACTTGCTGAGAACACAACTGTCTGCTTCACAACCTCTCTAAAGCACAGTATGTAATCTACACAATACCTAAGACTTGGACTATTCTGTTGTCTTATCACATTCCTTAAAGGACATTTTGGCCATGTTAGCATTGAAAAATCCATGGCTAAGTGGCTGGAGATAACACAGGCATGACCTTGTTCGTTTTGTTAGCAAATCACAGCAATTATGCAATTGGTATAATTTCCAGTTTAAAAATACTTTACATATATATGTGGAAAACTAAAAGATGCATGCAGAGTCTATTGGTCACCATGCACTCTATAAAATAGACACAATGCCCACCAACAGGAGGAAAAAAAAAAAGACAGCCAAGAAACACTAGAAAGACAGTAAAGATCAAAAGATCAGAAGAATTTACAACAGGAACACTTAATACAAAAGCTTTTCCCTTCCTTGTGCTATTTATACTATATCTTCCCCCAGTAAAGTATTTTCTAGAGGAGGCAGTGCAGAGAGAACAAAACAAAAAAGAGCGATCAAAGCATATTATGGAGTATTCTAAAAAGTGACATAAAATGCCATAAGCAGGCCATTCAAAAGATGAAGGAATTTCTTTTTAACTTATTAGAGCACATTAATGTATGCACATCCCAATCATACAGTTCCTGTAACAAAGCAGCTTTAGGACAGGCTACATCACCAACAAACAGAGGACCAAGTAAAGACAAAATATTGACACACTCCTTTTGCCCTGAACTGACTTCATGGCAGAGTGAACCATGCTTCTTCATCTCTTTTAATGTAAGGAGAGATGCCACAACAGATGTACCTGCATCAACTAATAGAGAAGAGCAAGAAGCAACACATTAATGTCTTCTATGTCTCTTAATACTATGTAAGAGAAGGAATAGTGTGACTCTCTTCACAAGTTCATGAATTGCAAGTCCTATGCAGATCTTAAAGGGCTTCATGATGACTGTTCAATCTCCTTGTCCTCCTGCTCTTCAGGAAACATAGCTACTTACTTTCTTACTGGCAAGTTCTTCTCCAACCTTGCACTCAGTCAGAAGAGAAAAACGTCTAGCACATGACATCTATGCTTTCTGACAGCTGTCAATCATTTAATTTCTAATGGTTATAGAGCATTATCAAATGCAAACTAAGCAAGATATTTCCTTGCAAAAGGGTAGTAGTAGGTAAAACAGGTCAAACCAAGTTTCAGAACCCTACTAAAAACGACAAAGGAAACTGCTGTTTCACAACCAGCCCATCAAACAGCCCAGCAGCTAATCAAAATCAGTCTGTACTGTAAGAACACAGCAGAAAACTATTTTATGCATGAATTCACTCTTACTAGAAAACTGTTTCTGGATAACTCAACTCTTAAGGAATGAGAAAAAAATATTTCCAGTCAAACTGAAGCAGACCTCTGTTTTCTAAAGTAAGCATATAGTATGTGTGTAAAACGTAGTTCAGGAATGCAGAGTGTGATGTTTATCTGCAACTAGGGTAGGACAATGAAAGTGCAACTAATCAAACCAACAATACAGGCAAGAAGCCAAGATCAGTGCATTTAGGTGGACTGCTCGGCTTGAAATGAGTCAAAGAGACATCCTCTACAAATACAACTCAACATTAAGTATTGTTACCTCTGTATGCTAAGTACAACATAGTAACTTTGGAGTGAATTTTACTTGTTAGCTTCCAGAAAATGCGTTAACTACCATACTGTAAGGGGTAGGGGGCAGGGGAAGCAGTGGATGCTTCATTCATTTCAGGTTGAGCCAATTCCCAGTAGAAAAGATATACACCTAGGCAGGGGAATCTTGTTACCAGGTAAAACTTGCTGCCATTCTACCAAAAGTCTTCTCAAATGAATGTTACAAACACCGTGGAAGCCTGTGCCCTAAGGTACTAAACAGATCTGGAAACATGCACCACAAACTCTGCTACTAAATGGAACACATCAACTCTCTGTTCTAAGAACTGCAACCACAGGGCAAAACACCTAACTCATAGCCAACTTTCCCACCTTGCCTCTCTTCGTCCTGTCTATACTGATTAACTTCCATTTTCATCTTTTCACAAGTACTGCAAATTGTAACACCAAATAAGAGGGTACATGTTTGCAGCATCACATCTTAAGGGACACAAAAGCCCAGAAAAAGATTTTATACAGAGGTTTTCTATAGATTCATATGTAGTGTCAAAATGTATTTACTCTTTAAATTTATTTCTGTATTCTTCTAAGAACGCAGGATCCTGGACATATCTAGTCATTTTCATGGCTGAATAAATGGAACTTATTATATTAGAACAAAAAACCAGCAGCTTCTGTCCTAGCATGTTTTAGTCTTCTTATAATCCTTTAGCCATCTGCTGAGTTTCACTACATTAAACTTCATAAACCTAACCTTTAACAAACAACTTTATAGTTATGAAACAAGCTTTATATTGACACAAGAGATTTTATAATTAAGTTAATTTTACTGAAATTAAATGTGAGAGGAAGAGAGAATGAGACATTCTCTTACCTTTTCAGTTGTTGGAGTAACTGGCTTTGACACAAAACCCAGTCTATCCTTCACAGACAATTTAGTCACATTCTAAGAAAACAAAACAAATGTATAGTTCAAACAGGCTTTATGAATATTTTAGTGTTTCCTGTGAAATTCCAAATGTTAGGAATTTAAAAATAATTAATAAAGTCATGGACTTCTGACCAACAACACAAGATAAATAATAAAAATCAATTTTCATTTCACAGCTAATATACATCTACAAATAAACTGGATAAGACAAAGATAAAGCTCAATGTTGAAACAAAGATGATACTACATATTTTTTGCAAGAAATCCATGACATGCTAGCTGGCAGAGGTTTAACTACAGGCATCCTTTTAAATACACTTCAGGTTTTGTGTTCTGTCATCTGGTATTTGCAGGCATCAAATGCAGTAAGTTGTTGCTTGAATTTAAGCTACAAATATCTTCTGAAGCGTGGTGGTCTGCCTTATGAGAAGTGAAAACTGAGGTAGTGGCACAAGGCTAATAACGAGATACTTCCAACATAACACAAATGTAAAGGCTATTTCTAATGGGAATAACATGTCAGATTCTATCATTATGCATACTGGTACTGTGGTTACATTCTTCTTGTATTAAGAAGGATGTACAAATACTGAAAACACTTTTAGATGCTGACCATAAGTCTTTAATAGTTTTAGCTGTTTAACAGATACAGTATTAAAAAATGATAGCTTGTAGTTCCAGGGATAGAAATCAGCTTTATTTTGAAATATGAAAACTGCAATATAACACATTACTGAAATATTTTCCGAGTCTCTCAGTTTTGTTAAACTAAGCAAAAAGCTATGATACTCAAAATTAAGTTCCATGCTTGAATAATAATATCCAAGTATTGTTGCTCAGAGCAAAACTTTAATATCACACCACCACTCGCAATCAAATTAGATGCACTTGTAAGTAGTAAATGTGTATTTGCACTGTATGAATACTTTCACACACTACAGAACCTATCACAGAAAGAAAAACGTGCAACTGACAGTAAAAAAAAAAAAATATACTATCATACATACCGGAGTGACTTCCGTGTTGGCGCTCTGTGGTTCTGCAGGTTCAATATTACTTGCAGGTACCGGACCTAATCGCTCCTTGACTGATTGTTTCACTACCGGTAAACTAGGTTGCTGAACTAAGGGTTGTATTACCTGTTAACATGGCCCCACCCCAAAAAAAAAAGCACGTAATAATATTAACAACAAAAGGCTGCTACATACGTAGTTCACTAAATACACAATGAAATCGCTGCAATGGAATTTAGATTTACACTTCTTCCTTCCTATCGTTCAATAGCTTTTTCATCTGATGGCAAAAATAAACACGATGAGATTTAGGATGTCATATTGACTATTCGTGTAGTGTGTACAGCAGTAACATCTAGTTTGCACTTGCAGCACAGATCAAACTCTGGTCTGTTTCTATTAATCATCTACTCAGACAATCTTAATTTCCACCTGTTAGAACTCAACAAGAAGTAATAAGCAGTATTCCCATTCCTTTCACGAAGCCTTCACTATCAACCATTTCGTTACAGAAAGGCAGAATACAAACTTCTATCACGAAGACTCTCACTTCTTACAGTAATATGTCACTTTTCATCTCCTATGTTCTTAACTTGGACAAAACACAAAAATTAAGAAGCATATCAAGACATGCAGTCATAGGACTGAGGGAGAACAGAGCAGCTAATCTTTGAACCTACCATGGATATGCCCTGACAGCTAACACCTTGCCTTTTTTTCCTTTGACAAAAAAATATTAAACACTTAAGAACAATAAAATGTAATTCCAAGAAAGCTTCCTCTCTCCTTTATGACCCTCAGGAGGTCACCTAATCCATTCCTCCACACCAGGGCCAAGTCAGCTATACCTAAAGCCATTACTGACACCATCTATCCATTTAGTTCTTAGAGATTTCCAATGGAAGAAGTCCTATCACCTCTCTAGGAAAAAAGTGTTTTAGTGTCCTTGAGCATTAGAAAATGTTTCTTGATATCCAACCTAAATCTTCTGTGCTGCCATTTAAGCCCAGTACTTCTTGTTTTATCTACCACAGATGTGGAGAGTACACTATTTCTGCATACTTGTAGAAACCTTTTATTTGATGGTTTACTATGGTCTACTCCCACCATCTTTACTAAATACTTACACTCCTTTCATAATTCCCACAATAAGAATTTTCCAAAGTAATCCTGCTGAGGAAACAACAATGATCAAAAAATTGTGCAAGATCAGATGCTACTGAAGGAACAACTTAAAAGCCAACTGGTTTTTACACTGAAAAAAAAAAAGTCAAAAGCGTTTAGTGTCTGTGTGCTGGGTTTAATTGGGACAGAGCTGATTTCCTTCACAGTAGCTGGCATGAGATGGGTTTGGATTTGTGCTGAGAAATATATTGATAATTCTGGCAGTTTTAGTTGCTGCTAAGGAGTGCTTGTACCAATGCAAGGACTTTTTTCAGTTTCTGATGAACCTGTATTCCTTTTCTCTACAAGAAGTTGGGAGGGGACACAGTCCAGACAGCTGACCCAAACTGACCAAAGGGACATTTCGCTCCATAAAATGTCCTGTTCAGTATATAAGGTGGGGGTGGGCTGGGGCCATTACTAGTCGGTTGGCTTTCCTGGTTGCTCTCTCACTTGTGAGGCTCACTCTGACTTTGGTGCGATCGCTCTTGCTCTCGGGCTCTCAGGTTCTCACTACTCAGGACCTGGCTGGGGGGCATGGGTCAGCAGGTGGTGAGCAATTGTAGCATTTGTCTTATTTTCCATTATCTTCATTACATATTACTATTAACAGCGACAGGATTATTTTCATTACATATTATTAGTAGTATTTCTAGTATTATTGGTATTATTTTACTCATTTATTGTCAGTTATTAAATTGTTCTTATCTCAATCCACTAGTTCCCTTGTCTTTTCCTCTGATTCTCCTCCTCCACTGGAGGAGGGCGGAGGTGAATGAGCAGCTGTGTGGTGCTTAGTTGTTGGCTGGAATTAAACTACAACAGTCTGACACAGAAAAAGTCTGGTCAGAAACCATTACAAATACAGGTGAAATTAATTCAGCTATAACTAAGTAATACATCAGAAATCTTGACCAAAATTCAAATACTTACAGTGTGTGAAGTACTGTAAGAAGAGTTCCTGTACTACTTGTAGATAGGACTCCAAATATTAACTTAAATGAAAAGGGAAGTAAACATTTATGCACTTTGAAAGGCTTATGAATTAAAAATACCTGTTTACTGACTCAACAAGTAGATAATTGCTATATTTTGGGGTAGAGGAAGATGTAAGCATTGCACTTAAAATTTTAATTTCCCATTTTAAATTTTTCTTGTCACTGTGTGCCCTCTATCGCCCGTAACAGACTTCAAACTGTAGCTTCCTGACACATGCTGAAAGGCTGTCCTTGGTGAAGCAGGAAGCCTTAATGCTGGTACTTGGTACCATGGGGAATTCACTCTCAGTCACAGTTAACTTGCCAGAGGTGGTGCACTGGGAAGCTAGTAACATCACTAAAAACGGAAAGACTATTTAAAATCAATGTTTTGCGAAATAATAAATATACAGATCAGGTATTTGTTTGGAAATACTGATGTCAGTGACTCTCCAAGCTGCCCTTCTCAAGAGAGGGATTGGATGACTGCAGACAACAGACTCCACTGCCCTCTCCTGGCTGATCAGATGTAAATCAAGCTTAGAACACAACTGCTATTTTGAGGAGCACTAGTTCAGATGGAGCATCAAGGGTATTTATAGATTTGAATCCAATCTAAATTTTAAAGGCTAACTGGGGAGATAATGAGATACGTGTCATTAAAACTGAACTTCTGTAGGGGCATTTGTCCTAAAAGAAGGAAAGACAGGAAACTTAGCTACAATGCCCTACAGCAGGATTGCTATGGAAAACTGGGTCACTGATTCTGAATGATAGTGCCATACACCATCCAGAGAAAGAAGGAATTCAGAACTTGGAGCAGGAACTGAAAGAATTCTCTAACAACTCATTTGTTCATTGTATCAGCATATATACATAAATTAACTTTCGTACTCCAGAGCCTGCTTCACATTTTCGAGTGCAGAATGTGCTGTTCCATACTGACAGCAAATCAAACAAAGCAGGATACCCAAGTATTTAGGGACTTGCTATACTAGGAGGTGACAAGACTCACTATCCAGTAACATACATGTTAAGAGAATCCAAGCTTTATATTTCAGTACAACCACTGTACCTGTTAACAGATCTGATTTGGCTTGCCATGGGTTATGAATCTAAGCTCCACAACAGTAACTGCTGTTTCACATTCTTAAAGAAAGTTGCCAATGCTGCTAAGCACATTAGAACTCCCAACCAGGTGCTCCACTGTGCAATTCAATCAAAAAACGTACAATAAAGTAGTTCAGTTGGAAGGAAGCTACAGTGATCATCTAGTCCAACAGTCTGATGGGTTAGCCCTCACTTTAGGGCTAACCAGAAGTTAAAGCATGTTACTAAGGGTATTATTAAACACTGACAGGCCTGGGGCACCAATCACCTTTCTAGGAAGCCTGTTACAGTGTCTGACCACCTTCTCAGTAAAGAAATGCTTCCTAATGTCCAGTCTAAACCTCTTCTGACACAGCTTTGAACCATGCTCATACATCCCAACACCTGGTAACAGAGATCAGCATCTCCCTCTCCACTTAAAAATGTAACACAGCCCTGATCCATTTCCACAACAGTCTCTCTAATAAAGCTCTCCTCTTACACTGTTGTTTGCATGTCCTCTCTCTCTACATATACAGTGTGTATATTTGTATATACATACAGGTTCCTTCATGTGAAACAAATTCTACTGCTACTTTCTAGAGCAGTATGCATGCTCAACAGGACAGAGAAAAAAAAAATAAATTGAAAAAAAGCACCTTTTGGAAGAAAACTGGTATTATCTTCCAAGAAAAAAAAATTAGAACTGCCATCTTATGCTCAAAACAAAAAAAAAAATAAAGCTTATACTAGTTAAAGCAAAATAGATGTTATTCAGCAGACGGTAGCATCACATCTTGCTTCACACGAGATGACAACAGAGGGGAATTTTCTGTAAGTCACAGAAGGGCTTTTTTTAAATACCTTCAGTCTTATCTTGCTAATCAACTCCTGAACCTTGTATCTGAGGTCAAAGAACCTAGAATTAAAAAGTAACTTTTCCAAAAGAACTACATGGATTATTCATTATTTCAGAAGTACTTGGTTTACTTTCTATATTTTTTTTTTTAATGTTTAAATGATTGTATTTTAGGTAGCATTCTAGACAGAACAGACGTAGATCCTCTACCTTCTGTGTGGTAGTTTGGATTTGTGGTGCACTGCCTTCTCGATGCCAATAAACTTTAATAAAACGGTTATTTAATACTGCTTCTGTACTTGATATAGCTTTCTTTGCTTCTTCATGTGTGGCAAACTGAATAAGGGCACCTTCTGGATCACCTTGATATGCAACCTAAGATTTAAAACAGAAGGAAAAAACAAAAACCACCTTACTGCATGTAGGATTTTCATTTGTTTCTCAATCATCATAAAATCAGTAGTTTCAAAGCTCAGCAGCTTACAATTTAAACACAACATGGGTCAGCAAATAAATACTTCCTGTTCATAACTCTGTTCGAAAAGCCTCAAGAAGCCACATTGAGATTAAGCTAATAAAGTTGAAGAACAGTTAAAAAAACCCAAACCAAACCGAAGTAAAATACTTAACCAGCCAAACAATATTTTTGATTGCAAATAAGAGTAGGTTTTTGAAAGACAAGAGTAAGCACCACTGAAGAAAATCGCTACAAAAAATACAGAGGTCAGTTAATAAATGTCCTGTCCAGTATCAGAGCTAAACAACAAAGTTCATTTTCGTTTTCCTCCTTTGGGCATTAACGTATTATTTTAGACACCTCTGAAGGACAAATGGTAAACCACCACTGCTATGGGACTAGAAATCAATTGCATCACAGGAATTGTTCTCTGGATGAGAAGCACAACTTTTCTGTATTTATAATTTAACTCAAAAAGTAAGAGTTTTTATAACATCAGATCCAAACCTGAGAAGAGGGGTGAAGGAAAAACACTTCCAATCAATTTTCAAGGTTTTAAACAATTTATCTTAGAAGCCATATCCATGAGGAAAACATTTGTTCAAAATCTGAAAGAAGACTAGAACATTTCGTTTCTGCTTCCATTAAAAACAAGATCATGTTTTAGAACAAAGTTAGGAAAATAATGAGAACAGTTTCAGGGAACCAGTTAAAAAACAACTGGCATTCTCCTTTTAGCAAACACCTCTATCACTGAGTGAAAGCGTACTGCCTTCTCTTTGCTGACTTACCTGCAAGTTGACTAGGTTTCCAAACTTACTGAAGTGCTCATTAAGTTTGCTGATATTGTTAAGTTCTGGGGGAACTTTCCTCAATTCAAGTTTTGTATTTTCATTTCCAAACTGCACCTTCTTCTGGAAACCTGGACTACTTGTTCTGTTAAAATTTTGCCTGCAACAAATAAAAATCAAGCCAGAAATCCATAGCAAGCTAGCAGACACAATATTAAATCTTATATGCTTGCGCAGGAGCATGTGTGTATGAGACACAAAGCTCTACAGGCTTTAAAAAAATACTCTAATTTTAGAAAATCATAGAAGAGTACAGCACACAGGTGCATATACCTGCAGTTTTCCCCACCAATACTTCAGGCACATAAATCTGTGAGATAATTCACAATAATTTGCTTGTGTCAATAAATCCTGACTTCCACATTGCATGGAATAGCCGAGAAGTAGTTTTTGGAGAGAAGCAATGTTCCCACTAATATTTCAAATAACTACTCCATCAAGGTACTCCTCAGTCCCAGTAACCTCTTAAAATCCCTTCCGACCTTTCGTCGCCCCAAGTATACGTGGACACTAAGCACTGCACCCTGTATTTTCTGTCCGTAACATACCTGGCAACTCAATCCAAAATAGCAGTGATATTATTCACATCTCAAAACTAAAAGTCATCCCTAACAACCATCACACTGCAGCTTTTCTGTTTCTTAGATCATTCCAGCTTTCAGGGAGCAGATCTTGGTATCATCCAAAGCAACTTCTGCTATCTCTACACTGCCTTTGAGAGAAGACAGTCAAATACAGATCACACTATAGCATGATTTACTTCAGTACAGTCAGCTTATTCAGTTTAACTTGCTTACAATTTATAGAAATACATATACGTTTCAGATTACAGAGAAGAGCTCCATGGAATTCCAACTACCAAAGCAATCTTGTGTTAACGATCACTCACTTGTCAAACCAAGTCTTCTTTGTAGGAACTCCACCATCCCCTGCACCAATTGTTCTTTTCCTGGATTCAGCATCTACCACTATTCTCATACTACTTTTATTAGGAGGTTTTTCTGTAAACAGATGAAAACATTTTACAATATTTTTTGTATTTTCGGTGCATTTGATTGTAAAAAGGCATTTTAGACTAAATTTGCATTGAAAGCACAACTGTTTATTTTGAAATGACTATGATCCTTGTTGAAACTGGATCAAGTCCCGGTCACAGGCTTTCCCTTCTTAAACATAAACAGATGGCGTGACAGATGAAATTAGCTAATAGCTTTAATTTTGTCACAGTAACATCATACAGAAGGAAAACAAAAGAGGTGTGACAGAAGGCATCTGCCTCAAGATATGAAAGCACTCACTGATTCACAATGCCCTATACAACAGTCTGAGACTCACACCATTTCTGCTAACACCTCCATTCCACTATTAGATGGCACACACAAAAACACTGATAGGAAAAGTACAGTACTCCAGAGTACTAACACCTAAAAAGCAAGATTTAGGGACGGGGTGGGAGAGGAGTGGCTCTTGCTGAAGAACAGGAATCATAGTGGGGGGGGTCCTCGCTGAAAATACACCAACAGAAACAAAATAAGATTAAATACAAATGTAAAGAAACCCCCATTAACAATGGCTTTATCCCTCTTCTCATTTCGTATGCTGCTGATTCTTCTCAGGGACACGGGAACTATAAGTTTAAGATTAGTCAAGCATAACTGTCTGCTACCAGATAAAAATGACTCCCTCCCTCTCCACAGCAAAAATCATCCTAAGAATGCGTTACAGAAACATTAAGACTTTTCTGTATAAATATGTACAAAGCAACCAGTTGTTACAGACAAGCGTAAGCTGTGCAATACTCTAGCAAGAGATTTCATTCTACCTGTAAAAATATACACACCAAGAAAATGTGAGTCTAATTCTCTATTCATTTAAGCTTCTCTTAATTCCGAAAGATTTAAAACAAATAAAATGTTTTCCAGTATTACATTCTCTGAAAACTGCCTCAATCTGCATAAATGTGAGAAAACCAGCTAAACGAAGTAAGTGTATCTTTGAGAGCGTACCTCTGGGCGGTAGATCCATATCACCTGATGTGAGTCCTATCAAATTTGGTCTTTGGGCATGTACCCTATGTCTGTACATAGGTCTTGAAGTATTTGTGATACTTGGAGCTTCTGGATTATAGCCATCTGTGTCATACGTTTCTGGTAAAAAAGAAATTGTCTAATTAAAATAAATTGCAGTTAAAACCTCTAAGGTTTCAAATATAACATTTCATTACAAGATACAGTTACAATGCAAGAGCTGTATAACAACTGTCCTAAAAAAAACTGTTATGCCAAATTTTCTGCTTCAGCACAGTGAAAATATTATTCCATAGTCAAGATTCACATTTTACATGCAAATTTTACTGCTGTTCTGAACTCGCTTAAGAAAAAAAACAAGTGTTAAGTTACTGTCACAGTCTAAATGATATAAACTTACTCTCTTAAACTATGAAATTACAATCTCTATAAAGTACAGTATAATATGAATCAATGTTATTCCATTTAGCAAACCTTGTGGGCAAAGCCTCAGTACTACACCTGCTGTAAAAAGAGAGGGTGGAGCAGGAGGCGGCTGGTGATGAATACCCGTCGTAACAACAGTAGGAACTGAGCTAGTTGCTGAGTTTGGGGGAGCATCCATGCCAGCAGGCTGCAATGGGGGAAGTGGAGGGGGTGGTCCTGCAAAAACAAAGGAAAACACTGCATTCATTTATTATCCACTAGACTCACATTACACTCAGCACATAAGGAAAGTGACCTGGAGTGTTTTTAAGGCTATTTAAAAAAAGGGAGTGAGGGCATGTATACAGACACGATGCTGTACCATTCATTCATATGAAAGCATCCCCACCAGCAAACGGTTACAGAGAAAAGCATTTCAATAGTTTAATATTTCTCCAAATACCTTCTTTCTATAAGCAAAATTTTAATTGCTAACCCAGTATCTTTCTTCACCAACAGAAGACCCCTAAAGTTCTAGAAAACACCCTCAAAGAAACAAATTCTATTTATTAATAGTGTATAGCAAAAATATTCTACAATGAGAATAACTAACTTGATCAAAATTCTTTTTATGAATACTCAAGAAGAAACCTACAACTCTGGTGGAAAGTCAAAGGGATCCTTCTTCAAACCAAGGGGTTTTTCTGGTTGACTTTTTTTTTTAAAAAACCAACAGGTAATATGACACTTTTGAACCTAAGCAGTCCATTTAATCATTGGCAAAACTGTGTTTTGGACATAGATACAAAGTCACATATTTGGACTTTCCACACTGATCTGGTAATAGCATGTGAGGTAGAAGTGATAGCACCAGTAATACAGTTACAGTCTACACTAAGTGAAATAAATTAATTCAGCTCTTACTTAAATATACTATCAACCAGAAATGAGAACAGTTAAAGGAACTTCCAAGCAATATCAGTTATTCTTGAATAATTTTACCAAGTGGGACATCAAAGTTAATAAAAAGGAAGATAAAGGGATAATCATAACATAAAACTAACACTTTTTAAACCACACAAGGGAACAGAATACCAAGCTGCTATTTTATAAATGAGAGCCAGGCACACAAGTATTCATGTAATTTTTAGTGCTTGAGCCACAGTACTTTCCAATTAAAGTGTAAACAAGCTCAAGCATTTTCTGAGTTACAAGTTTAGTTTCAAAACCAATCACAAATGACATTTTCAGGTATAAATTTGATATGGCCATGAATTCTCTTTAATTTTAGTATTACAACCAAAGTGCCAAATATCTGCTCTTTCCAGAACTTGGCCAAATACTCTGCTAGGAATTAGTTTTGGACAACTTCTCCCACAAAACTCAAGGAACTGAGTTTTGCCATTGCCATGCTTTTGCTTAAACACAATTAAAATATTAATCCATATTCAGGATGCACATTGAACACACAAATTTTACAATAATCAATTTTGTGAGGATTACCATAAAAAACAACCATTTGGGGGTAAGATATGCCATAGCAGAACATGGTATAAGTTTCTATAAAAGTAATTGGCATTCTTAAAACAGCTTTTTGCACTGCATACAACCCAGGTAACATCCAGGCTTTCCTACTAAAAAAAAGGGGGCTAATCTTCTTTTATTACCTGTTACAGGTGGAAGGCTGGGTGGCAAGGGGCCTGGTGGTGGTACCGGAGGTCTAAGGTTAACAGGAGGAGGACTCAGAATTGGTGGAGGGGGAGGAAGTCCAGGTGGAGGTGGTCCTTCGACAACAGGGGGTTGTGCTGGAAAAGGCAGAATGCCAGGAAGATTCACATCTTCTACCACTACTGGATCGCTTCCGTGATCAAAAGGGCACATGTCTCCTCTCATACAGAAACCCTTTTCTGAAACATCCAAAAAGAAAATTGTTAGTATTCAACAGCTATATTTTGATTCAGAGCAGATTTGAGATGTTCTGTGTGTAATGGCAGCAGTTTGTAAATCAAGGGCTTCACATACCAGCAGAAATTTATATTAGAAAACAAAATTGGCTGTTTAACAGTCAACACACAGAAGATTTCAGCAACATTCTAGCAGAATAAATGTAGGAGATAATTTTTCAAGAAAAATCTATTTCTGTGCTGAATTGTAATAAACTGTGAAAGCAAAGAATGAAATCTTGGTGTCATCACATTAACAAAACCACAGTGTTTCTAAGTAAAAAGGTCCAGATACTGGGATTGGGAAACCTCTAGTAAAGTTAGAAATCAGTATTACAAAATTGCAGGATCACTCCAATTCTTCTTCTCTTTTGCAATTATTTCAGAAACAATTAAAATATTCTGCCATAGTTTAATGTGGTTACATAAGAGCAAAATCTTCTGTTATTTATATCTATATGTATTGTACATGTGTTTATATGTAAATATTAAATGCACACATATAAATACAAATGAATCAGCATTGATTTATTTTCTTATACACGAAAGAAAACATTGGAGTGGGACCAGAGGAGGGACACAAAAAATAATCAGAGAGCTGGAGCACCTCTCCTATGAAGACACGCCGAGAGAGTTGGGGCAATTCAGCCTGGAGAAGAGAAGACTCTAAGGAGACCTTACTACAGCTTTTCAGTACTTAAAAGGGGACAGACATTTTAGTAGGGCCTGCATCAACTGGGCAAGGGGTAGTGATTCTGAACTAAAAGAGGGCTGTTGTGGTTTAATCCCAGCCCGCAACCAAGCACCGCACAGCTGCTTGCTCACCTCCCCCCTCCTCCAGCAGAGGAGAATCAGAGGAAAAGACAAGGAAGCTCATGGGTGAACAATTTAGCAATTGACAATAAATTATTAAAAAGTGATACTAATAATACCAACAATACTAATAAAACTAATATTAATAATAATATGAAATTACAATAATGGAAAATAAAACAAATAGTACAACTGCTCACCACCTGCCAACTGATACCCAGCTAGGTCCTGAGTAGCGAGAGCCAGAGCCTGAGTACCAGGCCAAGCCCAAGAGAGAGATTACACCACAGCGAGCCCCAGTGTTTGAGAGAGTGATCGAGAGAGAAAGCAAACAAACCTGACCCTCCTGGCCCACCCCCACCTTATACACTGAGCATAATGTTTGATGGCATGATCTGTCCCTTTGGTCAATATGGATCAGCTGTCCTGGCTGTGTCCCCTCCCAGCTTCTTGTAGAGAGGAAGCTGGGAACACAGGGGCAGAATCAGAAACAGAAAAGGTCCTTGACTTGGTATAAACATCCCTTAGCAACAATAAAAAACATCAGTGTTATCAATATTTTTGTCAGCACAAATCCACAACACAGCCTCATACTAGCAACTGTGAAGAAAATTGATTCCATCCCAACAAAACCCAGACCAAGGGTAGATTCAGACTAGATATAAGGAAGAAATGTTTTATGATGAGGATGGTAAAACATTGGGACAAGTTGCCCAGAGAGGTGGCAGATGCCTCCATCCCTAGAAAGGTCAGGCTCAATGGGGCTCTGAGGAACCTGCTCTATTTGAAGATGTCCCTACTCACTGCAGGAGGTTGGACTAGATGACCTTTAAAGGTCCCTTCCAACCTAAACTATTCTATGACTAGCTGTTTACCAACAGAAAACACCTCAGTGTAATACAATGCAATATGGGGGAAAAGTTCAAAACATCTTCCAGCAAAACAGAAAGAAAGCTGAGTGTCCGCTTCCATCAAACCATGATGCTGAAAAGATATCTGGATTATGTCATCTTCAGGAAGAGTTATAGAACATAAAAAGTGAAATGTTAAGGAAAAATAGAAATTCTGCAGAGGGTCAAGTAGAAAATGTGAAAGTGCAGATACGAAAAGCAGTTTATGGAAACCAGCTGCTAGTGAAGATAGGAGTTTCTAAATTCAGAAAAGAAATAGCCATGACAAAAGCAAATGGAAGACACATCTACTGAGAGATTTTACTAACAGAAACACAGGGAAAACAAACAAAAAAACCTCCACACAGCAACTGTATCACAGTTTTCCAACACATGACCATTTCTTCATGGAGAGGGTGGTGAGGCACTGGCACAGGTTGCCCAGAGAAGCTGTGGATGCCCCATCCCTGGAAGTGTTCAAGGCCAGGCTGGATGAGGTTTTGAGCAACCTGGTCTAGTGGAGGGTGTCCCTGCCCATGGCAGAGGGGTTGGAACTAGATGGTCTTTAAGGTTCTTCCCAACCCAAACCATTCGGTGATTTGCTTCCTACTCAGAAACTGGAAATAATAAGCTGCTGTAGAAGACTGACTGTTCAAGGGACCAAAGTCCCACTCTCACACCTGGAGATGTTATTTCAAAAATATACTAGCTTGCATGTTTTGTTCCTTTCTAGAAAACCTGTAGAGATGGAAGACCATGACACAAGGTTCTGCAGCTCAGCTTGCATTAGAAAAAAACACTTCAAAACAAAACTAAACTTTCACAACTCTACTTGCTCCACAGTATTGCTGTGACGTATACTGGCAAAGCTGATCTGCACTAGTACGACTCTGCCAACACTTGAGAGCTCAGTCTCTCATTTTCATTACTTAAAAAGAAAAAAAATCTATCCTAATTGAGAGTTCTGAATGTAAAGTGGTCTAGACTTGTGGTACACAACAAAAAAAACCCTCAGATAAAACTTCAGCGGGAACTCTAAACAATTCTGAGCTAACAGGTTGACTGGCAGAATCTACCTAAGTCACTGCCAACTGCAGCGGCCTCTCGTGTGGATTCTGGCACAAGACACAAAATGACGGCTTAAGATGCAGATAAGCACAAAAAACCCACCCAATTTTAAGACACACCTACAGAGAAGAAGTAGGTTAACATGACCCTGGGAAGTTGCAGCTCTAGTCCCTTCTTGTTAAAAATTCTCTCTTAGATAGTATGGAATAAAGAAATCATGAGGTCAGTAAGGTGCTAGTTATGGTCAAAACTATCGAATACAGTACTTGGCTTGAACGTGACAGGAAACCTGTGTAAAACTGGATTTTTTTAATATAATTTTTTCAATAAAATATACTATGTTTCATCTATGTAATACCAGAAACTAAGAAACTATACAAACACTAATAAAGCCGTCTAAAAGAGAAGTGATAAAAAGTAGGATAAAATTTGCATTCAACAATTGTATAATAAAAAACCAGTGCATGGGTAGATCAGGAAAAGAAAGGAAAATTCTCTCAATCTTTCCAGAAATGGGCCAATCATAGCCGCAGGAAGCAATTAAAAAAAATACAGGCTTACCATCATAATCTCTACAGCGTTTCTTTGGCAGTGGAGGCCTTCCATAGGAGTTGTGATCCAGCTGCTCTTCGTGGAATTCTGACCAACTTTCAGTAGTGTTATTTCCATGATGAGCAGGAGCAATGACAGTAATAGTGCTGCTCAGTGTAGGGACAGGGTAGTGGCCAGATGAAATATTTGTCACAGAAGAAACTGGAGTATAATTGTTCTCCAATGGATCTGTTCTATCCATATCATATTTTGGCTTTCCCAAATCCCTTTCTGTAAAAAAATAAACCAAAATGAAACCATAGTTGTATTGGATGATGCCTTCAGCACATTTTCAACCAGAAACAGCCACCAATCTACATGAATAGATGTGGAATAAAGATACTTAAGTCAAAATATAGAAATGATAATTGAAACGTTCTACAGGCACTCTGGGCATGTAGAGTCACCACACTCAGAGTTATTTGTAACCCAGCTGGACAGGGCTCTGAGTAACTCGCTCCAGTTTATCTGCTCTGAGAAAGGGTGTTGGACTAAATGACCTTCAGAGGTGTCTTTCAACCTCAACTATTCCATGACTCTATGTTCCAAAGGTTTAATCAGTAAAATAATAATCTTTAAAGTACCTAGTCAGCCACAGAGCTATTTCAGTAGCTGCTATACCCACAAAAAAGCAGAAGCCCTATTTAAATTGAAGCATAGTACATCTTCTGTAGTGATGCATTTATTCTAAGAACTTCAGAAGGAAAGTTATTCTGAATAAAGGGAAGCAATGGGGAAGGCAGAAGGTAGCCGCCACTTGAAAATACCATAGAAGTTACACATCTTTAATGTTTCAAGACAGTATTATTGTTGTACCTTCATTTTGTTTATCTTCATTTAGTCACATGCAAAGCTTTGTCATGACTGGAGAAATAATAGTACTTGACAGGTGTGGAACACTCCTGGCCAGACACAGCAGTAACATGACCTTTTATTCTGAATACGTGCAAACTGCTCTCTTAATTTTCTAGTAATACCATCAAATGAACAGTCAGTTTAAGACAGAGGAGTCAGATTAAGACACAGGAGTTCTGTCATGAGATAAACTGACTCAAACAAGAATAAAAATGTCTTAAAGATGGCAGGTAAGCGTGGGTAAAACTGGCTTTTCCTAATGTGCTTAGAAAAAGAAACAAAGCTTTCACTATAACGTATTGTCTATAAGATATTACCGTTTCAGTTTATATAAAATAAACCTTTAATTAAGATTTAATCACATTGTAATCTTTTAGTTAAACTATTGCATTCTATTTAACTTGCTTGTTCGTCAACTCTGGAAAATATCTGCTATTCCCAGAAACTCTGCATTTCCACTTTTAAGGCTGAGTTAGCAAGGCCCGTTCTATAGAAAGAAAAATAATACACAGGAGACTTAAACCAGACTATTTTTTACCTCTACAGTGTTTAAGAAAGATAAAGAGAATATTAAATTACTCTCAATGCTCTTTCTCTATTTATTTATTTCACTGGAGGAAAACACATTCTTTTCTGCTGAACAGCTTTGTTTTTAAAGAAGCTTAATTTGAACAACCACTGTACTGAAGCCTTTAGTCCTTTAGTGTGCAGTACTAAGTATTTAGTACAGCAAATATTTACTGCAATAATTCCAGCCCCTCCCTATGACACCAAAGAGAGACAGAAACAAGAGAGCTGTACTGTTCTGACAAGCCATTTGCTGCCAAACAGGTAATTTCTGCCAGTTTTACCTCCGTAGATGGGTATTAATTTCTGTATCTTCCCAAACCAGACCCCTGAGTTTCGTAAAACTTAATGAAATACAATTAACTTGCATTTTTCTGCTTCTCTTACAACACTGCTTAGAAGTGGCCCACACAGTCAAAGGTATTAATGAAGAATGGAGGGAAAGAGGGGGAAAACCAGCACTGAAGACATAATCATAAGCCTTATTTCCACAGAAAAACAAGCTAGATTTGAACAAAGAAACAGGAACAACAGAGGAAAACATGGTACATTTTGAACATAAAGTATAGTATCTAAATTCTGTAGGCAACATTCACCGTATTTTAGAGACCAACTGTTGCTACCTCTGCTTCGTGTTCTGCTTCGGCTTCTGCTCCGGTCTCGATCACGGTCCCGCAACCTCTCTTTGCTCCAACTTCTACTTCGACTCCTGCTGTAGCTCCGACTCCTCCCTCTTCTTCTGTTGTATCGATCCCTGTAAGAATCTCTTCTGGGAGGATTTCGGTCATAATCTCTCTTCCGAGAGCGTTCATCTTTTTTCCTTTCATCACGGCTTCTAAACATGTAATTTTGTAGGTTAATTACAAGAATTATGAAGCCATAATTAAAAACCTTAACTACCATTAAAAACCTCACAAAATAGCAATGGAAGATCAGAAAAAAAGCTACAAATGGAATCGAACTATAGCTTTTCTTTCTTCTTAAAAGACTTAATTTTTTTTAATTTGGTTTATGCATTTTACTTTTACCATCTGTATGATTTTAATATTTATGTAAAATATTGTTTCTGCCCAATCGTGCACCTTGCTTAAGCTGGAAACATTAAAAGGGTATGTTACTGAAAGAAGGCTTCTAAATTAAAGGATCACAATTCAATAATGAGCAGAGTAACTGTAATATAAGCCACAAATAAATCATAAAACTCAAAAGTCATAGTTGTTCCCAACTTAAGACAGTTCACACTGTCCCTTACATACTCACAATTTAACCACATATACCTAAGATTCTTATTTTCAGCCTTATTAGGTAATCATACGGAAAGGAAATATTTCATTTAGCAACACTACAAAAATCCAAAACCATCTGATTACTGATTTAAGAGGTTAAGCAAAATATATTACCTGGTATCTCTGTAGCGAGAACTTGACTGAGGAGGGCTGTGATTTAATCTTCTAGAAAACTTTTTCTCTCGCTCTTCCTCTTTAACTATCTGAATTTGAAGTATATACACATTAGATCAAAATATGAGTACACTATAAATGGAGGATTTCGCACAATCAAATTAAACCAAAAACCTCAAAATGCTGAGCAAACTCAGCAGTAACACTGAACTGAAATGTTTTTGCCTCTAATTAGAGAATCTTCATAACATATTAGATTTTCTGTCTAGCAATATGTAAAGTACAATGTGGGAGAAAATAAAGCAGAATAAGCAATCCTTGTTGTGTTGTACTGAAAATACACCTGACTTCCGTTACAGTTGGACAAAAATCCATACTGAGGTGGAACAACAGATCTGGGAAGAGATGAATATTTAACAATTGATACAGTAAGGCATCTTCTTTATCAGCAGGTTAGTTGGTTCAGATCATGGTTAAACACTTTCATGCAGCCAAACCTAGGATGCTGTTTTAAAGGACTTCTTTTGAAAAGGTCTTCTTTTCTGGCTCAAAGAACAACATGAACACTTGTGTCGGAATAAGGAAGTTATCTGGATCAAACAGCTGGGGGAATGAGGACTAACATTTCAGCATAAATCCAGGTTGCCATTTGAATTAAAGGGTGGCATAACTACAACAGCAATCCCGAGCAAAGAACTAATGTAGGTTGTACTGCAACTCCTACACTACTCAGTAACTTCATTTACATTTGCCTAGTCAGGACCATTTTGGTTTACCTTTGAAGCATTCACTCATGTTTAGAAAAATTGTGCAGGAATGCTCAACATACTAGGCACAAACCTTCTGACATTTTAATGCTGTAGTACGAGTTTGCTATATTATTAACAAACAAACACACACAATGAAGATGAACTACAAGAATGATGAAAACCAACCATAAATCTAAAATAAAATCAAGGCCTACCTCTTCTTTTTTTGTCTCTTTTTCTTGGTGCTGAAAAAATTCTACTTTCAGGCTTCCTGATGATGGCTGTTCTGGTGGAGGTAGATAGCTTTTTGTATTCACAGCATCAAACAGTTTTTCCACAAATATCTGAGTTTCTAAAAGTAAAGAACGTACAAATATCCATTATGCAAAACTTCAGTTAATATTTGCTTTAAAAGTAAAAAAAATTTTAAAACCCCAACAAAAATAAAAATCCAACCCAACAAAATCCACCAGAAAGTTAAAACAATGAATTGTATTCTTTTAATACACTCTGCCATTAATTTTATATTTTAAAAGGACATTTACAGAGTTAAGAAATATGCCAATAATTATAATGTTTCATAAAAGTTTTCAAACCTGGAATTACTTAAAGTCTCTTAATAAAACATCTGGAAAAATATTTCTGGAATATATACACAGTTCCAAAGTTCCAGTACTTTGGCTTCTGGCAACAACTCTTAACATCTGTAATTTTGTTCCAGAATACCAACAGATGCAACACATATAACTGATATATGCATTTTGTGTTATACACCTCTCTTTTAAAACAAATTACTTGATGATAATTGAATTATATACTTCAAAGTAACAAAGCTAATAGAGAAACATGTGATTCTATTGTAAAAAACTGTTTGAATGAATTAAACAAGACAGACTTTTTCAGTCAAGCTTAATTGTTATGACAAAGACCATACCTTTCTGAAGAAATACATCCAGCTGATCAACACACAATGCCTTCAGTTCCTTTTCACTTTTATCCTTCTTTACCAAAGCCAGAACATATTTAGCTAGGGCGGATGGATCTGCATCACAGCTGCAAATGGATTAAAGGAAAAAAAAATAGAAGCAATTAAATTACAGAAGTTAATGTCTGAAACTGGTATGACCAATACGTACAGAGGACCAAAACCTTTCTTAACAAAGTAATTGAAAATAACACTCCGGTATTTTTTTAAGGCAGAGTCCGGGTATGTTAGGATTGCCAACCTTTCTTTTCCAGAGAAGCAACTGCCTAGAATATTTCGAAACAACATTGCATGGAGCACCTCACAGCAAAGTAGAACAAACTATTTAGAATGAAACTGCCTCAACTGCCTAATAGTCTTAAAAACAATTACAAATAAATCCAATACTTCTATATTCCTAATGATGAAATCAGTAATTCTGAGTGTAATCCTGACTGACTGTTAATGGGGAAAAGTCAGTCTAATTACAAATGAATACAGTGATACCGCAGACGTGATTTACGCTATATTAAAAAAAAAAATCAGACTCTCAGAGACTCTCTTAAATATGTTTTTAAAAGACCTTATTACTGCCCACGTGTGAACACCATAAAGAGCCCATTAACGGAAAAATCTTAATTTCAAAAGTCTAAGGAAAAAGCAGTCATACAAAATTATCACAGAAACCTCCATAAGAGTTATAGAGAAGGGAAATTCACATGATCATTACCCATTCTGGACATCTAAATTCAATCTAAAATCCAGCATGGAGGATCAACAAAGAATTTTGAAGGGAGTAAGCTGTATATCCATATTAAGTAGAACATTATTTAAAATAACTGATCCAATTTTATTACAATGTTTCATGAACAGTAACCTACAGTGAACTTTGTAGTGGTGTTATAGAGTAAAACCTGCCACCAAAGCAAGTGAGAATACTGCAGAAAACCACTTCACACTTTTTAAAGCCAGTAACTAATGAAATATTGAGACACTAGCTTACTAGAGAGAACAGCAGCATTTTCTTAAACCATTTAATCTCATTATTTAGCATAAACCAAAGGAAGATCTCAGACCCCACAAAACAAGGCAAGACTTAATACACCCACACTGGTCACGTGACACACAACTAGCTTGTTCAGGTGGTGATTAAAGTTAATAGTAGTGTTGTGAAGTGCTACAACAAGAGGGGGAAAAAAAAAAAGATTGTACTGATGTATCTTAACTGTACATTCTCTGCAGCAAAAATAACTGAGAAATAAGTACAGTTAAACCAAGGTCAGGGAGTTGCACTGAATACAATTATCACACAAACACCGTTCCACCAATCACAACTGTAGAGTGTGCCCTCCTGGCCAAGAAGGCCAATGGCATCCTGGGATGCATTAAGAAGAGCGTGGCCAGCAGGTCGAGGGAAGTTATCCTCCCTCTCTGCTCTGCGCTGGGGAGGCCTCTCCTGGAGTAGTGTGTCCAGTCCTGGGCTCCTCAGTTCCAGAAGGACAAGGAGCTGCTGGAGAGGGCCCAGCACAGGGCCACTGAGATGGTGAAGGGCCTGGAGCACCTTCCATCTGAGGGAAGGCTGAGAGAGCTGGGTCTGTTCAGCTTGGAGAAGGGGAGGCTGAGGGGGGATCTTATCAATGGTTATCAATATCTGAAGGGTGGGTGTCAGGAGGATGGGGGCAGGCTCTTCTCAGTGCTGTGCAGTGACAGGACTAGGGGCAATGGCCATAAACTGGAAAACAGAAGGTTCAACCTGAACATGAGGAAACACTTCTTCACTGTGAGGGTGCCACAGCACTGGAACAGGCTGTCCAGAGAGGTGGGGGAGTCTCCTTCCCTGGAGACTTTCCAAAGCCACCTGGACTTGTTCCTGTGTGATCTGCTTTGGGGATCCTGCTCTGGCAGCGGGGTTGGACTAGATGATTCTCTAGAGGTCCCTTCCACTCTGTGAATCTGTGAATAGCAGCAGCTCCCAATCTCTTCCACATCAAAACAAATTAAATTTCAATGCTGATACCTAATTATAAATCTGAGTGTTGATCATTTAAATGACATGTATTTAAGACACTAGGCAGAAAAAACCAAACCCTCCACCGTATCACGCTACCACATTCCTCTCTCCAGAGAGGCTGGAGGCTGTCTCCTGCACAGCAAGCAACATCCTCTGTGCAAACATATCCACTAAGCAAAGGAAGCAGATCTGTTGGCATCCACCCTCAGGAGATCTTCTGGATAGTCTAAGCCCAGCACAGAGTGCTCTAAGTTAAAGGTCAAAGCTTCAAACATAACTCAGCATCCTCCAGAAAGCAGGCAATAGCAGAATTTCATGCTGTAAAAGCAGTTTGAGCTGCCATGGGATGTACCACAATATTCTGTATTACTCTGCATTACTCATAGATACAGCAGAAGGGAGTTCACAATCAGTCTTACATTCCAGAAGAACCCCCACGCGCTAAACTGACAAAATGCAAATATATATATACCGTTAATTGAGAAACAGACTGCGCACCAACTGAAAATTCTTTGGCAATGTTTTCCTTCAACTATCACATCTGGTTTGCCCCTGTTCAGATTTAACAGTTCCTTATCCAGAAGAAAATGCTGTCCAAGCACCAAGTCACCTTGGAAGGAAGCCCACAAAAAACCTCCTACAGCAAGAGTGGTAGGACTGCAAGGGCTCTTGTACGTCACCCAAGCAGACTAAGAGAGCCTGATGTTGAACAGTGTTCGTCTCAGGCTGCAATGAGGGTTCTCGTGCAGTACAGCCCCTAGGAGGCCATAAGACCAAGTCGCCAGAACTTCTGAGTGTTTCAGTTTGCAAAATTATCGGTTTTAACTGTTCCTTAATGCAAGTTCAGTGTCACTACAGAAGATATTTCAGTACTCTCCCAGTTTCAAGCTGAATCATGTCTTGGAAAATTAGGGTGCTATTTTTGTATTATCTATGTATAGCCATAACAGGAAAACAACTGGGGGGGAGGAACACAAATGATAATCCTCAATTCTTTTCTTCTCCTTCCTGTTCTCCACAAAAACCAAAACATTACATTTGAACTTCCACAAATTTGGTTCTCTTCTGCTAATACGAACAGTCAGCACTCACTGTTCAAAATCTGCTACAACTGATTTAAATGATGACATATACACTCAAAATTATTCAGGGAAAAAAAGAAAAGTCAGTGTATAAGGTAAAAACCCACTGCTATTAGCTACTGCCATGCACTTTAATTCTCCATCTCCTATCTATAGTAATAACTATACAGAAATGTCACGGTTAAAGCAATTCCTTTCTCATAAGCAAGGTAAAAAATGGAAAATCTTGTCTGTAAAGCTACCAAGATTCCAAAAGGTATAACCAAAAACCCTCCAAACTTTATTGCGTGCCCCCCATGGTGATAACTTTGGAAATCTTGGCAATATTGTCCTCTCCCGAACGACCTCAGAATTTCAATCCATACACACAACTCCAAACTACTCTAAGATATCCTCAATAAAAACGTACATACATGTATTTTCAGTTTCCAAAACACAGAATCACTTTCTCCTGTGGCACTGCCTTAGCATTTATCACTCTGTATGCGACACAATGCAAAACAACCCTACTGAACCCAGTTATTATTATCTAATATGTCAGTGTAGAAATTCCCTGGTACACAGCAGGAAAAACTTGCATGCTTTCAAGTCAAAACTCTGTTTATTTTGGCTATTCAACAAATACTAGCTTTTTAAGAAATACTAACAGACAAATTACTTCAAACTGATGGTAATTAAGCAATAATGAATACAATGCATTTTGTGGTGAGATTGAGAAAACATTTTTGTAAACTGACAGTATGATTTTATGTGATTTCTTTTCACTTTTTAGAATTAAATTACAAATGATCTTTACACAGCCAAAGGCTGACTTCCTTTTTTTTTAATGTACTGACTTGAAACAGAAGTCTCCTATACCTAGTTCAAAGCTTGAAAAAACCCACAGACAACTAAACTGTTTTCTCCACACTATTTATTGTGAAGACAATGATTGTTTCTGTAGCTATTTCAGACAGATTTAACATGGTTATAGTCTGGTCTATTACTGCTTTTCAGACTCATAAAATGCTCTGCCTTTTCTTATTTTGTTTTTTTTTTTTAATATGATGCGAAAATCAAATTGCTAGCAACCTGAAGGGCTGGAAGAGAGGAATAACTGGTCTCAGGAAGTAAAAAGGAAATTTAAACTTTACAAAATTATGATGTAGGAGGTCTGACTGAAAATTTCTTTTATTTATAGTTATTAGAGTTCTGGATATTATCATTAATGATTTTGTTTGAGGGACAGCTGCTTTTTTGAAAGTCCTTCCCTTCTAATTTTTTATTTAGATTGAAATCTGAAATGTTGTGTATAAATCCTTCGTTCAATTTGGTCAAAATCAGCTGGGTTCCATTACAGGGGCCTTGAGTTTTTCTGATAAACAAGTTCTTATGTTCTCTAGTTTGGCAGTATTTTCTTACAGAATAGGAGCTTTGTGTGTGAATAATGTACAATATTCTTGCTGTATCTTTGTTGTGCATACACGGATTTTTCACAGAATGACAGGGGTTGGAAAGTACCTTCAGAGATCATCTAGCTCAACCCCCCTGCCAAAGCAGGTTCACCTAAAGCAAGTCGGACAGGAACACATCCCGGTGGATTTGGAGTATCTCCAAAGAAGGAGACTCCACCACCTCTCTGGGCAGCCTGTTCCAGCGCTCTGTCACCCTCACAGTGAAGAAGCTTTTCCTCATGTTGTGATGGAATTTCCTGTATTCCAATTTATGCCCACTGCAACCCGTCTTGTCACTGGGCACCATTGAAAGGACTCTGGCCCCATACTCTTGACACCCGCCCTTTAGATATTTATAAGCATTGACAAGATCTCCTCTCAGTCTCCTCCAGGCTGAATGCACCCCGCTCTCAGCCTTTCCTTACAGGAGAGGTGCTCCATTCCCTTGATAACCTTCGTAGCCCTCCGCTGGACTTTCTCCAGTAGTTCCCCATCTTCATTGAACTGGGGAGTCCAGTTTCACCCATTTTGAGCTAACTTGATCAGTTTTTCTAAATCTCTCTTGTATTTTATGCTCTTGTAGTCAACATTGTTTTATTACATGATGTCACTTTAAAGACAACAGCAAAGGCACCCACGTGGACAGCAGCAAAATACACTCTGTAGCACAAGGACTACCATACAGTATACACCATGCTCTGTTCTTGCAAAATCTAAGTTTAATAAAGTTCCTTAATTGATGACTCAGAAAAATCAGAATACCACCTACACATTTCAGTCTAAGATGCGTTCAAATAGATTTGTATTTCAATTCTAGTGTTTAATGATACACAGCTAGATTTGTTAGGTACAGGTTTCAATCCTCAGCTTGACTCGAATATCGAGCAGTACATCACAGGCCTGAGCATAAAGGGAATCTGTACATTATAAGTGAGACAAATTTAGCCATAACTTCATTCTTATGCTAAAATTTTGTTACTAGGAAAATATTCACGTGCATTTAAACATGTAAACCAACATTTTTCAGCTTTGAATCCCATATCTACAACCCCTCAACTTTCTGTAGGCATGTGCTGCAGTAATATCAGTAATAAGATAAATTTCTCCTCATGTTTTCTTTCATCTTTAACGAACAAAAAAAAAAAGTTGGCACAAGCAATCTGAACTCATTTCCACTGCAGCACGCACATCCCAGTGCCTGCTACAGTTAAACACCACAGTGTTTTCTTACACCCACTTTCTGAATATATAACCATAACTAGTAATGTTAAATGCTTTACCACTAGTAATGCTTTTCTTCAGTCTGTACTCCATCAGTCAGAGAATATGGAGTGTCTACTGCTCTAAATTAAACACGGGAGACTGGCCTTGCAATCCTGCTTTAATAAACAGTATTTACTATACAGGCATAGATGGAAGAATTCTCTTGCTAGAGCTCTACATCCTCTTCGGAAAATAATCTGGATTCCTCCAACTGCTAACCACTGAGAAAAGCTTTAAAAGGGAAAGTAACATCTAATCAAATATTTTTTTCAGTTGTAGGAGAGGAGTTCACAACTGCAATACACTTCATCTCACAGGGAAGTTCAAAATCCCTCTTTCAAAATTCTTTGTTTCTGATCTCATCTGGTTTTGCAGTCATTATTTGAAATTACCATTTCAAATTAAGAAAAGAAAGCAGAAGAGGAACCCTAAAGTTGCTAAATTTAAGCCTAAAATATATAAAGTAAGGAATGTTTGAGAAGGGGAAAGCAATTTGCCTGAAGAGGAAGCACTTCTCTGTAGCCTGTTTTTTTAACTGAAAACTTTGCAATTCATTAAACACTACTCAATCTATGTTTCCAGTACTCAGATTTACATATTTTAAAATACAAAATATTAACCATGTTCTGAGGACCCACTCTGATTTTTATAATCACCGTACAATTACAAACATCAGCCCTAACATACAAATTCGGAGGATGTGGAATATATATTAAAGTTGTTTGCAAAAAAATATTACTGGTGTAGCTGTACACACAACTCCCCTTGTTAACAACAGACCTTATACGGACTTAGACTTTGCCAAAATAGCTAAAAGTAATTCAACACGGCAGATTAGCTAAACCAGTGAAACACCTTCGTACATAAATACTGCATACGAACCATTTTAAGACATTGACTAGAAGCGTACAGTAAGTATCTCTCAAGCCTTAAGAGAGAATAAATACAAGCTTTTAACACAGTACACTGAAGACATATTTTGCCAGGTTAGTGCCTATGCACGTGTTTAAGCATCAGTACAAAAATACGTATTAAAATGAAAGACAAAACATGCTGTTTGAGTATTCTGAATGTAAAAGGTATTGAAAGGGGAGGCAGGTTCTAAAGTCTCTGCGAGACTAACATTCCCCTATCAACTGAGAACTTTGGGCATGTCTCCCCAACAGGGCCCTGCACTCTCCACCAAGCAAATACTGCATATCAGGCCATTAGGACTCCTCTTACAATACTCACACTGACAGTTTAAAAAAAAAAAAAAAAAAAGCAGCAACCAAAAAAACACGACCCAAAACCAAACACAAAACACCCTCTCCTGATGAATTCTTAAACCAAGGAGGAAGAAATGCAAAGAATTAAAAAATGGCAAGCAAAATCAAGAATGACAGTTGTGAAGTTGATATGAAATACCCGAAAAATTCGCATATTTAAATAGCTTATTAACGCTGCCTATCCTACTCCAGTCTGACTTCCTTGAACGTCGTTTTCCAACATGACAAAACACAGAATGAGTAAAGATAGATACTGTAGGTATACTTCATATATACCAAGCTGAAGTCTTTTAAAGTATTAACCAATAAGCTTGAGGAAAGGTCTGATATATTAAACCCAGGTATTTTCATCTCAGAAAAACACACATTTCCAGTGCTATGAAGCTCCTCATGCTGGAATTCATCATTTAAGTCAGTCCTTAATAAATGAAGTAGCCACTTTGAGCTGGAGCCTTAAAAAGCTAACTATTCATTTTTTTTTTTTTAACAGTATCTACAGTATATGGTGCAGACTTGGTACTATAATACTGCAGTGAACACCAGAGAAATCAGTTTAACAACAGGATAATATTTTATTTTGCTAAAAATCTCACTGGCATAGCAAAACAGACTGCTACTTAAAATTCACCATTATTAGCCAACAACTCAACCATTACACAGAAAATTAATTTGATTTTTTAAGCTTTTTAGCAATATAACTTAATTCAGCCTTTTCTATGAAAAAAAAAAATCTAGTATTCCAAAGTCTACCCTCTGGTGAAAATGTTTGGCAAACGTATGTAAATTCCCAAAAGGAGATACGCAGAAGTAGTTTTTAACTATAGAGTATGTAACCTTTTTACCATCCGGGAAAAAAAAATTCCCATGCTGAAGCTGTCAAACCGCAATCTGACAGTTTTTCACAAAATAAACACCGTCACTCACTTAGGGGAAAAAGTGTGCTTGGGGGAGGGACAGGAGTGAGGACAACACAGAAACTTCCTTGTAAGGAAAACACTACTTCTTCATTTTAGATATATCTCATTGCCTTTATTTCAAGATAACATCAAGACTCTCAATCTAGACTTCATTTTGGACACAGCTAGTATGTGCACACTACTTTAAAACGGTAAAAGAAACTAAATGAGGGGTTTTCTTTTTTTAAAATGAATGTACAGACCAATAAAGTGCTGCAAGACCTGAAACTAGTTCCTTGACAAATTTAAACTACCACAATACACTGAAACCACAAAAGTATGTCTGAAGTCCTCCAGGCAACAAATAGTCTTTCTGTAAAGGAAGTAACATGTAGGTGCATGTCATTTGTTGTACTCTCATCCCGAGAATTCACAACCTAGATTTCAGTCTAGCTCTGCTGCCCAAAGATTAATATTTATACTTCTCTAAACTACTGCTCATTTCTTGACGTGAACCAAGGTGGACGTGGTTATGTTGGAAGGCTGAGATATGCTTTGTATTTGCAGGGCTAAGTGGGTGAAGGAAAATGTATGCTACATATTGGGCAGAGCAGCTAGTCTAATTCAGACAGTTGTACCATTCTGTGGTGTTGCTACTAAAAGAGATCTATAAAAAGCTAGTGTTCAATAAGTGAAATGAATGACAGGCTCATTCAGCAAGATGGGACTTTTATCTTCAGACACTACTGTAGATGAGAAGGATTGCTCCTGTAATGCTCACCTTCCTTAACTCTTTAACAGTACATAAAGTAATAGAATGTTACAGCCTCCAATGATGTTACATAAGTACCCGACGTCATTACGATAGTTCTAAATTATCATGATACCCAGATCTGTCATGTTCATACGGCTGCGACAAGTAACTGGCAGATTACCTCCACCTCCAGATTCAAGGCCGCTCTCGGGAGGCAGAACAGCCGTCAGCTTGCTGGTAGTCCAACACAATTTGAAAGCAGAAAGCAAAAATCATCACGGTGTCCCTATGACTTGCAACGCAGCTAAGGGGTTCCCTTTCGCTGCTGATGTTCAGTGTAAGAACAAGAAAGGTTTCCTCTAACAGGAATAATTTTCTCCTCTATTTTCTGCTCTCAACTACACCTGACAGTATCAGTATTTTAATTCCACCATAGCACTTTTATGCAGAAGCTTAATGGTATCAGCACTCTAAGTTAGGAACCTCGATTTCTCAAGTACAGCAGCTCCCCATGAGCCAGGTGAACAACCTATCAAGTTTCATAACAGATGTAGAAGAGTAATTTCACTAGTGTTCACTAGAGGGACATACCATTGAAGTGTACTTGTGCTTTATCTCAGTTATAAATAGCTTCATGTAAAGTGTTAACAAAGTAAGTGACATGAAGAGAAACATCTACTCCTTTTGAATCTCTCAGGAAGTGTCATGGGCAACAAGAGTGAAACATCGAGGAGGGACCATGAGTGTTACAGGTAGAACGGGGTGCCACATGTATGTGGAAAGGAATGTCCGAGTTTTTCATTTTGACTTATTTCTATTTTTTTGGTATCTTGGTTTATTATCATATTCCTTACACCATTGCTAACCTTTCTTTATTCACTACTTAAGTAATTGGGTGAAGATAATTAACCAGTAACCTACTAACAATTAAGCAAAGGGCCAAACAGCCAAAAAATGAGATTTAACAAAAGCAGACTGAAAAGCACGACAAACAAAAACAAGAGAAGGCAGAACTGAATACCAGAGCAAAGTGTCCTTTGCCGTAAAATATTCCAACGATAAATATACTCAACATAGTCTTTAAACAATTTTGATTTTATTCTGAGATAAGTAGTTACAATACCATGAACACTTACAGAATTAACCAACACAAAAAAAACCCTTTCCATTTTAGTGAGGTATGCCTAAATACTGCATAAACATTGTTTTAGATATTTTTTCATCTTCCTTGCAAGTCTCATTTAGTATATGAACAAACTTTCATTAAAACGTAAATATAGCAAAGTGGAAAAAAATTAGGTATGGGAGCCTTAATCAGGTTGTAAGTAAAATTCTGCGGGCCAGCAGAAGATTTTAATTAAATTTATTTTACACAACGTTATTAAAAAAAAGAAAATTTTCCACTGTAAATAATTAGGGCAAGAGGGAGAACATTACAATGTCTTACAAGGCAAAATGGTGAGTGTGGCATTAGTGCAAAAGAGCTAATTTTTTCACAGGTAGAGATTCAAAACAAAACAAGAAAAAAAGACATCCCTACTTGGAACTTTGCCAGGCCAGATCATGATATTCCAGCAAGGATTATATACACAGTTTATATAGCATCTGGAATGGACTGGCAGAAGCGAAACCCATCACAAGAGATATGGCTTACTGAAGACCTTGTTAGTACAGAAATTAGAAGTGACAGACATAAGGTTATATACCAAGTTTAACATTATTCTCAAACACCTTACAGGATCCATGCCATGGACAAGAAAAAGTGTGTAACGCTAGAAACTAAGCATACTGCTCTCCGCAAACAATGAAGACAACTGTTGACAAATGCCTTCTTTACAGAGCTGGCTGGAGTTGAACATGCAAGATAGTTCTAGGCAAACACAGAGCAGCCACAGCACAAAAAAATGCTCTTGCCACTTTGTATACACTGGTACTACAATCACACAGATGTATCTGTAACGGTTCCCTGTGCATATTTAGTAACTCTGTACACCACACTAAGCTGCTCAAGGAGTTACTTCCAAAACCACAAAAGCAGCCTCTCTTTGGAGAACCACAGAAATTTACTAGAGAACTACCACCCCTCAAGCAGAGCTGGACTCTCTTAAATGCTCCAGCATTTACAAATGCAGTTTCTGCCTCACTGAAACAGGACCAAACTCAGATAAGGAATGTTTATACAGAGGACCACCAAAATCATTAGAGCAGTCCAAAACCAATGAACAAAAACACCTCCAACAACCTACCACAGACAAAAATTTCAAAATGTAAATCCCCATCATCCCTCTCCTCCAAACACTGTCTACGAATAGTGTTTCCCAGAGGCACCACGTGAAAGCAATCCAACAACCAAATGATGTCCAGTCCATACAACAACGTAACACACTTGTTTCATTACACCAAAAAAGTCAGCATTTTTGCTAAGGCTTTAAAGTAATTTAAAGATAAAACTTCATGACAAAATGAAACAATCTTTCTGGATATTGCTGTCTTCTAGTCCTGAAACCGAAGTTTCAGAAGTACGTGTTACGGCCTTCAGAACAAGCTATACATAAACTCAGAGTGTTAGGGGTTGGAAGGGGCCTCTAGAGACCATCTAGTCCAACCCCCCTGCCAGAGCAGGATCCCCTAGAGCAGATCACACAGGAACAAGGTCAGGCGGCTTTTCAAAGTCTCCAGAGAAGGAAGGAGACTCCCCCACCTCTCTGGGCAGCCTGTTCCAGTGCTGTGGCACCCTCACAGTGAAGAAGTGTTTCCTCATGTTCAGGTTGAAATATCCTGATTAAAAATTGCTAGCTACTTGGAAACAGGCAGCTTGGAAAATAAAGCATGTTCTAACTACCCAGCTCTAGGTAACTAGCACATATAGGCCCACATACAAGCGTATAAAATTTATTTACTTATCTTAAACGTACTTCTCCCCTAATAACTCCGAGAAGTGTCTTCCTTAGTCTAGTTAGGAAATTCAACTGCCTATCTTGCAGCTAAAGGTTTCTCAGAGAGTCACAAGATAAAAAGAGTTGGCACATTTTATTTTTGTTTCATTCAAAGGAAGAGAGGAGTCAAAAATTATTTTCAGGCTATGGTAACACCTCCAGATGACGAGCACTTACGGCTTCATTGTATTAGTACCACACAAACACTGCACTCTAAAATCTACATACAGCCAGAAGCTATGGCTGTAGGCACACATTTCAGTTAGCTGAGATCAGAAGCAGCTCCAAGAGTATCTGACTGCTAGGAAATGACAGTACTTCTTCACCAATTCCAATATTTATTGGAATAATGCAGTTACATAGGACACTGCACAGAACTGAATGACAGTTGAATGGAACAGTCCCTGCTGGCTTGCTTCCCTCCAAACCTAAAAATTCAGAGAACTTAACATCCTCCAGGTCAGCAATTCCCTACCGCACGACATAAGTTTTCCAGCAGGAGAACCACATCTGAACCACTCACACACCACATTTAAATTAACAGAAACATGTTGGTCCTTTTAGTGCTGAAAAGCAGAAAATTGCAACCAAAAAAGCTGAAAATCCCAATTTCACCCTTTAACTGCTGACTAGCGCTAGCAGATATCAGTTCAATATTCAAACAAATAAAGAAACATGGAACAACTGAGCTGGTTACCAGAATAAGAAGTTACTACTGCGCATCACTAGTGAGTAGAGCTTGAGGGGATCGACTGAGAAACCATACTGACTAGCTAAACAGTACCTGGCAAACTTTGGATACTTTTTAAATTGCAAAGAGGGAACTTTTATTACATTATTATATTCTAGTGGAGGGTGTCCCTGCCCATGGCAAAGGGGGATGGAACTGGATGATCTTTAAGGTCCCTTCCAACCCAAACCATTCTATGATTCTGCTATTCACTAGTCAAAGTTAAACTTCAGCTCCTGAAACATAATACTCAAGAAAGAGCAGAACGACTGTATAAATGAATCTTGGATACAGGTCTGTAAAATCCAAAGAACCTAATGTATTTACTCAACAAAGGGATTTTGAAGGCAGCTGAAGCCCTCCTGTAAAAGCCACTCACAGAATGTAAAAGTGCCCCTTGTAAACTGTTTGAAGCTAACTTACCAATCTCCAGCTGCTAACTGGGAACCAAGCGTGTATGATTTATCATTTCAAATTATCAACATGTATTTTGGAAATCACAAGATTTTCCAAAGTTAAATATTGTCTGTTCCAAACCTCTTGACCAATGCACTCTTAAATATTGACATCAAACTGCAGATGACCATTAACAGAATATTCATTGAAGAAAGTATCCAGAAACTAACAAAGGGCATTCCGCACCAGAGGACTACCTGGATCTATTGCCACAGAACACAGTGTGCTCTGTTCTTCTAATATTAACTTACCAATATGCTCTGTTCTTCTAATATTACCTTACGTTGACCCAAGAGGAAGATTAATTCACCTTCCAAAACTATACCTTTATAAGATGCTTGCCCTCCCCCAACTTAAAAAAACCAATCCTACCCCAGTGTAAAGGTTAAACCTTTTATATAAAAGCACTCGGTGTAATTCACTGCAAGCCTAATTCAAAGTCCACTGAAATTAAGTTCAAGATGTCTGTTCCAGTGTGGTTTTGATTAGGCCCTATGGAAAAATAGAACAAAAAAGCCACCCCTCAAAAATAAAAGGGAACCCGTCCTAAAAATGTCTCTGTGTTTTACAACTTTTTCAAGTTATTTCAGCATAAGCCACACAAACTATGTATGTACATACACATACTTAACTAATGGCTATGGAAGCCACAGAGCAGGCTAACGTATCAAAGGGGAAAAGGAAAAAAAAAAAGGAGAGTAAAACCAACAATGGCCACACATCTCGGAAGAATGGTTAATACCAGAATTAATTTGTAAGTTCTAGTTCTATTGACTCAAACCGAGCTCCAGCAATTTAATTTAGTCATGTTAAACTGGTGCTTCAGAATCATAAATGCATATTTTTATTTAAAACGTCTACAGACACCACACTTTCAGAAGATGAAAAGCTTTAAAACCAAGCTCACATCTCAGTTCCACTAAAATATCATTCATAGAAGGACGACAGGGACTGTGTGCAGAGGAGCCCCAATTACTCACACGAAAGTTATGCTCAGAGTCCAAGCAGGTATTCACAAACAAGCAAATTATTCTCTGGGGCTCCTACTCCCAAATGCTCTACTGATGCAATTTTCATTCGGGGGAAGGGAAACGAGAGCGTCAAATATTCAAAACAACCGAGAACAACGTCCGAGGAGTCTATAGAAAATGCTACTGGGAAAATCCCAGGATCCTGGAAAAGGTCCAAACGGCACCTGAGCTCGTTCAGAGAAGGTCACTGGGCAGGGCGGCAGGCCTCGGAGGTGGGGGGGGGGGGGGGGGGGCTGGGAGCAGGGACCGGCACACGCCGCACGCCTTCACCTCCCGCCTGCCCTGGGCTACAAAGGGAAAGACGCATGCGGTCGCTAGGGGGAAGGCTGCATCCCCCGGGAAAGGCGGTCCTGCCCACCTCCCAGCCCAGGACGGCGCCCGGGCAGCGGGGGAACGATGGAACCCCGCGGGGCCCCCGGTGAAGAGGGCCGGGGGAGAAAGGCGCTGGAAGGGCCCCACCGACACAACGTCTCCCCCCCGCCCCCCCCCCCCCCCCGAGCATCCCCGTCTTTTCCAAGGGAAGGTTTATTTTGGAGGGGGCGAGGGGAGAGAGGGGAAGGGTCGCGGCTACTCACATGGGCTCCAAGGTTTTGCTGAGCCAGGATTTCAGCGCCTCGAAGTTTTCTATGATCATTTTAACCACCATCCAGAGCGGCCCGGGCCCCCCGCCTCCCCGGCAGCAACAGCAACAACGGCGGCGGGGTCCGCGCCGCCCCGCCGGCCGGCACCCCGGCTCCCGCCGCGCCTCCCCCCTCACCCGCCGAGCCCCCCGCCGCCGCCGCCGCCTCCTCCCGGTTCGGCAGAGGCCGCCTGGGCAGGGGCCGGAGGCCCAGCGCCACGAAGGGGAGGGGGGGGGGCGGAACCAGCTGCTCCCTGCGGGCCGCGCTCTCGCTGCTCCTTAACCGAGAGGCTGGATCCGGTTGCTCTGCAGCTCCTCCCCGCTCTCGCCTCAGCGGCGGGCGGAGAGCAGCGCGGCGGACGGGCCCGACGAGCGGCGGGGCCCGAAACGCACCACCCCACCCCCACCCCCCTTCCCTCTCCCCGTAGCCGCAGAGCCGGACCGAGCGGGCGAACGGGTAAGATGGCGGCGCCCCGCTGTCGCGAGAATCAGGAGTCGCGCGAGGACAGGCGTCGCGCGGGGGCTGCCGGGAGGCGGGGCCGGGCGGCGAAACCGCGGGAGCCGGGGCGGGGCCTCCGGCGTGGCTGGGTGGGAGCGGCCCGTCGCCGCCCTCACGGGCTGGTGAGGGCCGTGCCCTGCCCGCCCGGGTGCTGTAATAACGAAGCGCGCCCGGAAGAAGCAAAAAGGGCGGCACAGAGAGTGTTCCCCTACTATGGCGCGGGCTCCCGTGAATGTGTGGAAACGACAGAAAAAAACTCTATTTTTCTTTTAAATGGTCGGAGTAAAACGTTCCTCTGAAAACATGGGAGTCGGCAGCAAAGCCCTGCGTCTCACCGAGTGGGCCTTGCGTGGGGTGGGATGGGGCGATGCTGTGGTGCTGACACTGACCTGCACATGGCGGTTCCCAGCTTCACGGGGTTGACCTGGCAGCAGAACTGAGCCCACCGGCCTGCTCAGCCACCCCAGAGGCAAGGGCGATGGGAGTGCCACGGAACTGACCCCTGAAAACCAGTACCTGCCCGTGCGGGGCCTTCCCATGAAACGTTAATGCATATTTGCTGGGACTCCGGATTAACCGAGCGCTGCAAGAAAATGTCCACGGTGGATTTGCCTCAGTCGGGTTGGCGGGCTTCCAGAAGACCAGCATCTCCCCTGAGCTCCCGAATGAAGCGTTTTGCACAGCCGATGAACAAAGGCGAGTAAAAGAAATCGTTTGCGCCGTCTTTCTCTAGCCAGGATGACTCTTGACCTGCCTACCTGAAGTTCCTCTCCACCTGAGAAAATCAGGCAATCAGATTCGATTAGACAGCAACCGTGGTCTTGACTGACCTGTCAATGAGCATCCTTAAATCCTAGCTTTGTCATGCGGGGTTGGGATAACAGCAGAGGGAGCCCTGGAAGGCAGGGGTGAAGGCGAGAAGACGTCTATAGATGTAAAGGGGATGCCTGCCTGTTGTCCCGGCATGGGAACTCTTTCAAGGCCCGTCCCCAGCTTCACCCTGCCCTGGACCGCTGGTACTTACTTATGTTTGAAAAAGATCAAGTTTACTTTGCTCCATCTGTAGCGGGGCAAGAGTCATTGGTAATTATGTCCCTTCTTTACAATTCTCCATGCCACTGAGAAGCCTTTGGCCTCAGCAGAGAGGCTGCAAAGAAATGCAGTATCTGGAACAGCTAAATAAGAGCTGGAGGAGGCTAAGGCTGCTTGCACACGATTATTTGCGACTTGATTATCTTTCTTGAAAGTTTGCTGAAAACTGGAGAGTGTAGCAAGTCAACCAAATCAACTGCCAGCTCAGTAGGTATTTCAGTGAGGATTTCCCAATTAAAAAGTATACTTTTTCCTTGCATAAGTGGAGAGTGAACAGCACATCCAGTCAGTAGACAGAAAATCACTCAAGCCTGAAATTCACTGGAGACTGTTCTGTAGACATCTAAAAAGTGCTTGGCTCGCAGTCACCAACTTGCAAGTTAACTCCCCCTGAACACGTAAAAAGGGTCACTAAGCTTGGGATTCTGATGGGTCTTTGAAGGGACAGGCACATAGAAATTGGGCATTGTGATAAGAATCTAAATTTGGTCTTGGATTTGGCCCTTAATCCTTTGCAAAAGCCAGTGTCTAGTGGAAATAATTCAGGCAAACACTGTGTCAGTCCACTTCACTCTCATCTTTGCAACTACGTTTGATCCTTGAATATACAACGGCCAGCAAGAAAACACAGCCTCTAAGGCTTCCCCACATAAAATGTATGGATATCATCATGGTAGCAACTTCTCTGTGTTTGACATTTCTTTTTCTAAGCTGCTTTCCAGCCATTCAGAAGCACAGTGCTGTAAGGAAATGAAATTTGTGATCAGCAAAAGGATTTCACAAACACATTTTAGGCACTGGGTAAGACCTGTCTGCATGTGATAATTTTTGAACATTACCTTGTTCGTAGAAGTAGGCTGTTATGACACTTACGTGATATTCAGGTGATATTCAGAGTAACTATAATAAATAACTAAATAAATAGATGGGGTAAGTAAGGAAGTACATAAATAAATAGATAAATAAAAGCTGATGACATTCCCAGTTCTTGAAATCTTAAGGCCTTATAAAGATTTGGATCCCACATCTTCAGAAGTGGCTGCGATGTTCTGTAGTGTCTTTCAGGCAATCATTTCACAGCAGGAATTAAAGGAGTACAAAGTAAAAGTAGTCTTTAGATCTGAGGAGATGATTTCCTCTGAAATATAAGGTGGATTCTATACATAAGGCGGTTTCTATTTAAAACACAGCTTTAGGTTCTTACAACAATTTTAAAAACACAAAATAAGGATTAGTCTTTACTTAAATCAAACTTTAGTCACATATGAAATCAGAAATTCAACTGAAAAAAAAATCCCGAAGATCATGTTTCATTTAATGCAACATAATAGAGAATCTGTACAAAGGGTCAAAGTAATTATTAACTTCTACAATGTCATATTTCCATGAGACAAGTAAGTTTCTATTTCACCTGTAGCTGTTCAATGTAAAATTTATGAACTGTCCAAGGGAAAATAAAACATACCCTGAATTTCATCCCTACCTGTATAATTAAAGCCCTGAAGAAGATAACAAGTAAAAAAAGGAATCTTTGAAAAGATCGGAAAGCAGCAAAAGAAGAATTGAGCATGCTTTCCTTAGTTTTCAACAGTTTAACACCTTTATTTAAAAATCAGTTCCTGTTGCTAAATTATATATTCTGTATCATGTACATGATCTAGTGATAAGAAACATTTAATAGGGACTAAATAACAGAAATCTCATAAACATGAAAACATATATCCTGTGGATTAATATAAAATGCCATTTAACATCAATAATCTTAAAATATAAATAGTTCTTATGTTAATAAACTAATACAAGTCTAATCCCTTATTTATTCTTGCATCAGAATTACATATTCCTAACAGCCCTTTAGGTTTATAAAAACTTTGATAAGTTCTTCAGAGTCATACAGATGTTTTCATATATAATAATTCCCCAAGTTTATGGGTTTGGTATGCACTTAGTTTGTAGTAGTCTTTTCTAACTCAATGTAGTGACCTTTGACATCTAAAAATAATGGGTTGTATTTATTCACATTTTTATAGTTTCACCTACTCTCGTGAGAGCTGAATGTTGTCAGCCAAGACAGAGATATCAATCCTTCCTTAGATTTCTGAGACGTTATTCCTGCTGACGCCTCTCCAAAGCCATTGGACTTGTGCTTGTAAACAATCTTTTCAATGCGTAAAGCTGCTATTTTTAACGGTTTAAGATTTTTCTTTGAAGGCTGACCTTTCCTTAAATGTCCATAGACCTCTTTTTAACTCAGATTTGTCCCTATAGTTTTTTAATACAAAAAGTAATTGTAGAAGAGAATAAATTTTGGCCACATCCCTCTTTTTTGCCAAACCTATCCTACCTTCATCAGCCAGTTTATGTCATCCAGAGAAAAGGTTAATTATTCTTCTTTCTTATTTGTTTGTGTGTTTGGGTAGTTTTTGTGTTGGTTTGTTTTTTGTTTGCTTTGTGGTTTTTTTTAAGTGAGTTTAATTCTTTTTAATCTGCCAGACGGTTCTATGGCATTATGAACTTCTTCAGTCTATCCTTCTAATGCTCCATCTTTTTAGTTAGGAAAATGTGATTGCATTTACAATTGGATTGAAACACTCCACTCTGATTGTAGGTTTTCTACCAGTGTTAAATGTGATTCTGGTTTTGCACAGTAGATGCAATCCACCAGTTCCAGACTTGGGGCCCTGAGTGTCTCCCAGGAAAAGCATTTAGCAATTACAGGCCTCAGATGTGTCTGAGTGGATGATCTGGTGATCAAAGGTTCTGTCCTTGCAGCGCACCACAGCCCTTAGCATCAGAGCACATCTGTAGCTGTACTGCCTTTGTTCTGTGTAAGAGCAGTCAAATCTGAATGTCTTCCTCTAATCTTGAAACCACAAAAATTTAATCATGACATATGCTGTGGACATTAGATGACTTTCTGTGACCACGGTCTTGCTATACAACAGACCTAAGCCATGGGCTTGTGTATCTCTTCTGCTTCTGTTGCTTCAGGAAGAAGGTAGGTGATACAGCTGGAGAAAAGGGCTCTATGTAGCCCTGCTTGAGCAGGGTGGTTGAACCAGAGGATCCCCAGAGGTCCCTTCCAACTTCAACCATCGTGTGATTCTGTGAAAGCCACATGTGTTTGAAGTATTTGTCACTGGTACACGTAGCATTTAGCCCGAGATTGCAAGGCATGGATTTGAGCATTGCTTTTTTTGAACTGACATTAATAGTTGTTAAACAGGTTTTCTTGAAAGCCAAGGTCAGAACAAATCGTTACAGTCAAATCTACAAATTCTGTAGGTTTTATTATTATTTGAATATAGAAACATTACCTGTAGTGCACATCTAACAACATACATCACACTTCTGAAGTCACACTATGCAAAGTCTATATTGTATATCTCTAAATGGCCTTGTGTTTTAAAAAATAAAATAAATCAGATTTGTAATACAAGATGCTCATGTTGTGGAACCTCGTTAGCTTGTACTAACGCGGGGGCAGCTTGCATAATTGCTCATTAGCTTGTACTAACGTGGGGACAGGATTGCTCCACTCTGACAATGGCAGCAAAATTAAGCTTAGTACCTGCTTCTATCTATGGAAAGGGTGACTGGGAAAGGGCCCAGGGTGTAATTAATACCCCATCTTATTCCCAAAATGCGGTAGAGCAGGAAAGACATAGCCCATAACTGCCCCTATGACACCAACCAGCAGGACTTCATCTTTCAGAAATCTTCGTGGTGCAGTGAGTGAGTACCAACTGTGTCATTCTGTCTGTGGGGCAGAGCCACACCTGAATTTCTGCCTACACATGGGGGTAAGCAGCCACCCACATTCCCCATTTCCCTCGGGCAAACCGCTGTGACGGGGGTGGTCACGAGGCCCCCATGCCTTGCAGGAACACTGTGGCTCCGTGAGCCTGCTCAAGGCTGGATGCAGCTGTGACGCCGATGACGGTGCTGCGGTCTCAGCTTTCGTGTCATGAAGCACGTGCTCTGCGTGTGGGATTTACTGCTGGGGAAGAGAGTCTGGTTTACTAGTAATTAAGTAGGCCCATCCCAAATGTTATTTCCAAATTCCTGCCTACTGTTTGTCTTACACACCAGCTGATGCTCTGCCCCATTTTTGACCATAAGCCTACAGTTTTGGGCCATGTTGCACGGCACGTGGACTGTTGACTCCTGGAGTGGCAGATTTTGAGTCGGTGCTGTCTGGTGTATTTTTGCTATGCAAATCCTATGCAGAAATAGAAGACTATCCTTTCCATTTCAGAAGTTAGTCATACACAAACCATAGCAGGAAGTAAACAGGATCTTGATTTTGCGCTTCCTGCTGCCTCTTATGCCCAGCCCACCTTCTGTTAAATTGAGTAAGCGTACCGAAAAACAATTTTTCTGGGCCAGCGTTTGTGCAGGATATACCACGCTGGAGGTAAGGCATTCCTGAGCCACGGTATGAACCTCCTTTGCCTCTGAAATGGCTCAGCTATCAAAGATCATAAAGTTGTAGTAAAATAATAATCACGAGTAGCAAAATATACTGATTACCTTATTAAAAATTATTGCAGTATTACAAATATTGAAAAAGTGCTGTCATCCATTGTGCAGGGCATTTTTAAGTTTTCCAACTGTCAGATCTCGGAAAAAAACTTTCCAGAAATTTGGAAATTAAATATTTTATTAACCATTTTAATTTCGGTTTGAAGCAACTTTTAATTCTTCTCTTTAAGGAAGCTGAAACAGTACAGTGCTTTACATTTTTGTGCTCCCTGTTGTGCACTGGCCTCAGCCCTGATGTCATCAGTGTGTTTAGGATTTGCTTTGGTCAATGCTGCTGCAGAGCCAGGAGAGGGAGCACAGACATTGTTTCTTCTTGGTCACGCTGTTGAGGCAAGTTGGATTATTTCGCAGAGGAAAACCACTAAATCTAATTTTAGAGGAGGTATCGTAGAATACTTTTTTCCTTCTTTCAAAAGGAGTATGTAATGAAAAGGAAAACAACAACAAAACCAAAATGTGATACAAGTGCTTACCACCCACTGACCGACACCCAGCCAGTCCCTGAGCAGTGATCCCCCCTGGTCAACTCCCCCCAACTTTTATACTGAGCATGATGTTTTATGGCATGACTCACAGAATCACAGAATGGTAGGGCTTGGAAGGGACCCTCGGAGATCATCTAGTCCAACCCCCCTGCCAAAGCAGGTTTACCTAGAGCAGGTTGGACAGGAATGCATCCAGGGGGTTTTTGACTATCTTCAGAAGAGGAGACTCCACCACCTCTCTGGGCAGCCTGTTCCAGTGCTCTGGCACCCTCAGAGTAAAGAATTTTTTCCTTATGTTGAGACGGATTTTCCTGCATTCCAGTTTATGCCTATTGCCCCTTATCTTGTCTTGAAATGTCCTTTGGTCAGTTTGAGTCAGCTGTCCTGGCAGTGTCCCCTCCGAGCTTCTTGTAGAAAAGAAGGAATGCAAGTGCAGTATGTGAAATTGAAAAAATCCTTGGCTCAATGTAAACATTGCTTGGCAACAACTAAAACATCAGCATGTTATCAACATTCTTCTCAGCACAAATCCAAAACATAGCCTCATACTAGCTACTATGAAGAAAATTAACTCTATCTCAGCCAAAATCAGAACAGATGTTTGTATTTGAAATTAATCTTATAGATCCAATTGACTAGATTTGAACTTCAACTCCCAAAGGCATTAACTAAGGAAAACGCCACAAATATAATTGTTTTGGTTGGCATCAAAGTAAGATAGGAAGAATATTACTAATACTGTGTTCTGAATATGCTACTGAATGTCTTATATATTGAGCATATATTGCTGTGTGGACACTGCAGGATGGTCACGTTCACAGATTCAAAAGTTTATACCTTAGCAATAGTTCTGTTGAAGCCAATGGACCTGCAGCCTATGAGAGTCTTTTCATTTGGCATATTCATCCCTAGGATAGCTGTACTGCCATAGTGGTTGAAGTTGCTTGAAAATTCCAAAATTTTACAATTAAACAATTGCCAAAAAGAAGAAACATGAAAAAAAAAATCAAAGAGAAACGAAGCATATAGAACCCCACAGTAGGAGGAAGGATTTGTAAATGCCTACTAAGGTTTGTAAGGGTGAAGGTATGCCCTGTAACCAACGAATGTTTGTTAGCCACTATGTGGATGGAGAATAACTTGTTAAATCTCAGTAAGATGGAGGGTTTTCTGGTGGACCGAAGTGGGCATTTTGAGACTCACGTGCTCACAACACAGCCCTTTGGTAGAAGACCCCTACCAGTAGCAGTCCCCATATGAGGAGTACTGGATACTCTGCTGAGCTCCCAGGCAGTAATTCTCCTGTGATTTCTCACCGGAGAGAAAACATACCAGAGAGAAATCCACAAACCTTACCAAATTCAAAAATTAAGAGAACATGGCGGTGCGTATTCTGGCAGCTGGCAAGGTAGCCATTGTCATCAAAGACACCATGGAGACACAACATCCCAGAAGCACAATGGGTTGCAACAGACCAAGCCCTGTTTTTTCCCTCCTTGCACAGCATCACACATTGTTATAGACTAAGGACACCAACTCCAGCAGTTTGTGGTTATGTGTAGACTGACAGATCCTGTTCCAGAGGTCATTTTTCTCTACAGATTGTCAGTGGCCCAGGTCCAGGCAGCATGGATTCTCACAGTGAAGGCTATGACTAACATTTCAGCTTCTAACATACAAAAGGTTGTAGTGAATGGGACTACATCGGGCTGGTGACCAGTCAGGGCTCAACTCTAGGGCCAGTTCTGTTCAATATTTTGGACCACCTCTCTCCAAGTGGACCACCTCTCTCCATGGTGGTCCACTTGCTTGGATGACACATAACATCTTCCTTGAAGGGATACTGTTCCTTCACGCCTGACAGGAGTTGCCTCCAAAGGCTGAGGATTTGTCTCCCTTTTCCAATCGCTTTTTCAATGCCTGCTTCCCTAGGAAGGGATCCCAGTTGCCTGGCTTCCTTACGCTATAATTCCAGACTACTGGCCCCATTATCCCAGCATTGGAGCTGCTAGATAATGTGCTCACCTGGATGACAGCTGAAATCTTTTCACATATCTCACAGCTCACTCAGGGATAAGGATCGGCTAGTTACCACCACCTCATTTGAGTCCTTCCTCTTCCTCCTCCCTGAGCAATGGCCACCTCTTTTCTCTCTTCTGTTCTCACGATGGCCCTGCTTCAGAGTAGTATGGCTTCTCCATCTGTTCCTCCTGCTCCCTCTTAGAATTAGCTTTTCATCCCTTGCTAAATGAGATGACTTCCACTTCCAAAATTTCTTCTTTCGTATCGGGCCAACTAATATCGGCAGAGGTTGGTTCTCCGATTCAGCTGCAGTGCCTGTTGCAGGGGTTGGAGTAGCCGCAGTGCTTGTTGTGTTGTTGTCAGTTCCAGAGACTCTTCCCACTGAGGGTGCTGAATAGTGTTGAACAAGGCTCAGTAGGCATGGGCCAGACCCCAACATATTGAAATGATCTGTGTCTCCTTGGGACTGCCAGGGCAACAGCATACTTAATCCAAATATTCTGCTAGTTTTTCAGGATTCTGCACTTGTTCAGGACCGAAGTTCCAAAACACTGGAGGTGCCCACTGCCCTAGGAATTTGCCCATACTATTCCACACACCCTGCCACTCATAACTATCCAGTCTAGGGGCAGATGTCTGGGTGACATTCTTAAATTGCTTGTTAACCTTAGACAAAACCAAAACAATATTCCCAAGGAGTACAAATAGATATATTTTAACTACCCAAGGATGTTCAAGATACTATAAAGTTTTTGTAACAAAGGAGGAAACATCATGGTAGGTGTCAGAAAAGGTGCTATTCTGTATTATTTCCTCCATAAAAAATCTCTCAGAAGAAGTAGTCAAATTGCTGATTATCTCCACGGTATGGTACCCAATGTACAGTGATGGTTTCAGCACATAACTTAGATACCACGTGAAGCTCAAGGTCAGTGTCCTAAAAACAAATCTCTCAGGCAAAACACTACTAATCACAGCAGAGCACTGCACCCTGCAAATGCCAACACCAATTTTTAACATGTACAGCAAAGATGAGAGCATGGTACAGATCAAATGAACTATTGTGACCCGCAACTGTTATTATCTCAAACCCTTCAAGCCCCATGTTGGCCACCGAGAAGGACTGTCGGGGTTTAATTGCAGCCAGCAGCTAAGTACCACACAGCCACTTACTCACCTCCCACTTCCTCCAGTGGAGGAGGAGAATCAGAGAAGACAAGGAAACTCCTGGATTGAGATAAGAACAATTTAATAATTGACTATAAATTAATAGTGATACAAACAATACTAACAATAAATACTAATAATATGAAATGAAAATAATGGAAAAGAAAACAAATTATAGAACCACTTACCACCCACTGACTGACCAAGAGCCAGAGCTGGATGGGAGGGAGAAAGCCCACCCCTGACCCAACCCCCAACTTATATACTGAACATGACATTTTATGGAAGGAAATAACCCCTTGTCCAGTCTGGAACAGCCGTCCTGACCACATCCCCTCCCAGCTTCTTGTAGTGAAGAAATTGGGAACGTAGGCAAAGCACCAGAAACCAAAAAAGTCCCTGATTTGGTACAAACACTCCTTAGCAACAACTAAACGCACCAGTGTTATCAGTACTCTTCTCAGCACCAACCCCAAACAAACCCTATGATGCCACGAAGAAAATTATCTCTGTCCCGGCTAAAACCAGCACACTGGGTACTACTGAAAGGCATTTAAAGAATAATGTAATCATTGAGCAAGTTTTTCTGCCTTTGGTACTGTCCCTCACAGCATCCTTCTGGGCACGCTGGCCAGCTGTGGGATGAGCGGGTTTACTGTGCGCTGGGTGAAAAACTGGCTAAATGGCAGGGCTCAAAGGGTTGAATGGCTGGTACAGTATTATGAAGTAAATGAAGGTTTCCCGTTTTTTACAATTTTTAAAGAGTATTTTTACATTTTCTTCTGCAGCCACTGAGGAAGGTGAAGCTTATCAGAATGGATGAATCATAGTACATGAAGGGAAGGAGGTGGATGTAGTATTTCTGGATTTTAATAAGGCTCGTATGTTAAATGCTGATGCGTCAGGAACACAGAACTTTCTCAGAGGCTAACCTCAAGCTGAATTACTTGCTGGAAGGATCAATAACTATATAAGCATTTTATACCTGCTGTTTATGCAAAGATGTGCAAGGTTTTCCTATTTAAAAAAATAGATGCAGCACATCTATTATGGGATATGCGAGGTTTTTTTTTCCTCTAGGAAAAGAGGAATGAAGACACACACTTAGTAGGTGACAATCACATTTTATACAGTTCCAGAAAGCACTCTGACCTGATCTGTTCTACTATGATTTTTGTGGGTTTTGGTTTTGTTTGGTTGTTTGTTTTTTTTTCATCTAACTCCTGATTATTCTAGAAGAATGCCCTTTTTTTATTTTCCTTTCCCCAATACTGCAGCATAGGCCCATGTGGTGTGATAGAAAAAAACCTCTTCCAAAACCCTTCCTCTTTTACCAGTAGAGGTCTCTCCCAAAATACTCATGGGCTATAGCTCTCCTGACAGATGCCCTTCTACAGTAGGTAGGCAATTATAGCTATTTTTTGGGCATGGTAACGGCTAGCTGGCAATGAAATGAAATGAAATCTCTTGTCAGGTTTTGCAAAAAGAACTGGATATTGATATTTGCTTTTTTGTTGTTGTTGTTGTTGTTTTAATATAGTCATATATTTGTTGGGTAGTTAATTTCAAAAAAAAAAAACCAACCAAATCCATGCACATTCTGAGGAGTGAAGCTGGCAGATATAAAGATATATAAATCTTGGAAATGTAAGAATAAACACAATTCGTACATAAGTATTTGACGTTGTTATCATCCATAGCACTATGTCTGTAAAGCTGTTGGCTCAAGAAACCTTGACTGTGTTACAAATCTGAAACTGAACACTTGCACAGCACTCAGTAAATATGTTGTTCAGCTAAAAATAGATATTACTGTCATCAGCAAAGGGTATCCATGAGGGAATGATATTTCCTATAAATATAATAAGATACATGTGGATTAGTTCAATCTAATGAAGAAGATGTAAACAAACCAAAGGACAGGGCTTTGAATGGAGGAAGTAGAATGCATAGAAAATGTTCAAGGGAAACTTTTCTGCTGGTTAAAATGCCTTGTTTAAAAAAACAACAACAACAACAACATGTCTTGTTTCTTGAGCAACTATTATATTAAGAACTTGTAAAATACTGTTCCTGAAGAAGTCAATCAATTTTACAAAGAATTTCAACAGGAACAGGATTTCTTCTACACTTATCTTACATTTTAATATATCAGTCTGTGGGTTTGAGTATGTGAATACTAATTTTCTGCCCAAGATACCTGAAAAGATGCACATTTTCAGGGGGTGATTGCTTAGTATTTTGTGACTGTAGTATTTTCTCAAAACCAAGCACATTTATAACAGAGGTGAGGGTCCCAAGAACTCATTCAAAATTATTAGTGACATTTTAAAATTTAGGCCATGGATTTAAAGACATGAAAACATTTTATATAGAATAATATATTTGCCTGCTATAATCCTTTTTATGTTTCCATATTTGTCTGCAATCAGAAAATGATAGCTAGAAATCAGTCTGATATTCAGGGAATTTTGGCAAAGTCATGCATAAAATAATATCGTAAGTTTTTAAAATATTTATGAGGATAATAATATGGATTAAAATACCAGTAATAATGCAGTTTACAGTCACAGGTTACAACAGGACTTCTACAGAAATAATTTCTTTAAATCTATTTGCCTTGAAAGCGTAGACACAAGACACAGAAAGGGAGCTCTTTTGGCTCCAGAATTTGACTCCTATCAACATTTATTATAATCTCATTGTTTTAAAAACCATTGCTCCTCGCTATTTATTCAAAGATTGTGGGGGGTGCGGAAAGCCCAGGGATAGATGCCGTGTCAGATTATGAGGGAGCAAGAGGAAGACCCAGCTTCATTGACTGGGGAGTTCTCAGCTGTGTCAGGCGAGGAAAATACCAGCTGGCTCTGAAGCCCTGCCATATTTAAGTGGGTTAAATTAGTTCATGTATGGCCCCGTTAAAGTCAGTTTGTATTTAGAATCAGTGGGCAATCTTAGATAAGGGCACAAAGTAACTTTGGAGGAGATAATCTGATTGTTTTTTGGCAAAAATTATAAAGCTAACTAAATCGTAACTTAAGTAGGGTACAGTTAATCTCCACACACACACACACACACAAATAAGTGAAATTAAGGTAGGGGCATATTAACATTTAACACACTACAAAAACCTGCCAACGTTTTCTATTGAATTTGTCAAGGGTACAGCCCAAGATTATATTGGGCTGTATATATGTTCCTGCTCAGATATATGTTCCTGCTCAAACTTATCCAAAATATTAGCTACTTATAATACTTTGATGCATACATGAACCAGTATAAGGCCACACCGGGGGAAAATACATCTCTCTATATAAGATGTATTTTAAAAAGAGAATTGAATGAGGAGGGAAAGATACTTTGTTCATAACAAGTTACAGGTAGTTTCAAAAAAATCTAGCACCACCTATAACAAAAGTACCTATATGCATCTCCTGGTGCTCAATATACAGCTCTGTTTGCCGACTGCTTTACAGTCAGGCTCTGTCAGGAAGCAGCAACCATGGGATGCTCCACAAGCTCAAGGAGGCTGGCAGCTGGGATGACGGTGGGGCTGGCAGGGCAGTAACTCACTGACAGGACACAGTCCCATGACACCCAAACAAGGAGGAAAGGGGAGAGCTGGCAAGTGGTGACTGGACCAGCCAGCAATCCTGGTCACTGGACATGGCCATGGCCATGAGGGAGGTCTGGGGTCAAGGGAAGTCAAATCAGTGGGTGGGGATCACATTTGTGACAGCAACCAAGGTCAGACACCATCCATCACTGTGCGTCATGAAACAGGAACAAACCATCAAGTGGTTCCAGCTTTAGCATTGCTTTGTAGTCTTTTTATTTTAAGCACACACAGTAGACTTTCAATTAAATGCAAATTAACTGGCTGATTTGTTTAATAACTGTGTGCATCCAAGCCCTCCGAAAAGTAAAATATTTGCATACTTTTCATCTTAACATTATAGGCTAAAATGGAAGATGTGAGAACTGATGCTGACGTATTATCCGTGATGCAGAATATTTCGGGATCTCATAGTGTGTTTTGTCCATTAGTGCTGCCCTGCAGTTGTTGAGAAGTAAGCTAATTATGGAATGGTTTGTAACTTATAAAAGCTGTAATAGACTAACCTTGCATCTCAAATTAGCCTATGGAGGTTGGTATGTACATGTGCTATAAATTAGACATAATATTTTATACATTTTTAAGGATACTGTAAAACTATAACTGAAAGTACAACAAGTAGTGTAAGTGATAGTAGTTTATTAAATGCATACACATTACATATTATTGATCACGGTTAATATTTGTAAGTGTCTAGAGATCTCAAAGGACTATGGGCTCTGAACAAATATATATGACAGTTTATGCTATTAAGGCTGTAAAGTGCAGAGAAAAGGTAGAAAAAAAGGAAAAGACAATAGTAGAAACAGATTTGCCAAAGTCATAGATCAGTTGATTAGAGTATCTTCCACATGCTGAAGATTTCTAAGTCCTTTAAGACTTTGCTGGTCAAGATGGAGTAGACAAATGAAACAGCCATGAATTTACCATGCATCCTTCACCTGGACTTAGCTAGCTGCTCCACAACATGCTCAGTTCAAATACGTTTTAAAGTCCAGCTGAAATAAGTAAACTTAAGCTCCTGCAAGTAAACAGGTCCTGAACTGCTCCAAGGACGGCTGATCAGTGCTCTGCAGGGTCCTCTAGGGCGTAAGACCCAATGAACATCAGGCCCTGAGTGCGCAGTACTCACCAAGTACATCACAAAATGGGACTCCAGAACCTACATATTTTTTTCACTTTAGACAGACACCTAAATAAACCTTTTTTTAAAAAAATATCTTAAATACTTCAGTAATCAGACACTTCATAATGAAATATTTAACTAAGGCTGCAGTAAAGTAGGCATCCACAATGCTACCATTTTGCATACCGTGCTTAACTCCTAACTTGCGTTTGACCTAAAGGCAGTGACATTAACAAGAGTTATGATTCAATACACCTAGTTTTATGTCTACAGGGTCAACAAGAAAACTGTGGGACTGTACCAAGGAAAATGTGGGCCTCTTGCTGAGGGCAGTGGGTGATCTAGGTGGCAGCAGACACAGATAAGCTCGAGAGGCTTAATAACTTCTTTCTCTCAGCCTTCACCAACAAAGGTCTCCCAGGGCCCTGTGCTTAGAGACAGGGTTCAAGGAGGAGAGGAGGAATCAGCTGTGGTTGAGGATGATGTCAGGGATTACTTCAGAGGATTTACGCTGAACAAGTCCATGTGACCACCAGAGCTGCTTTGTTGAGGGCTGAGAGAGTTGGCCGATGTCCTTGCAAGGCTGCTTTCTATATTTTAGGAGTTACAGAGATCAGGGAAGATCTCTGATAACTGGAGGAAGGCAAATGTTACACCTGTCTTCAAAAAAGTCTGAAAGGATGATCTGGAAAACTATAGGCAAGTCAGCCTCACTTCGGTCCCCACGGAAAATCGTGGAATGAGTACTCTGGGAACAAACTTGTGGCACATGAAGGTGGAGAAGGTGTTGGGAACAGTCAGCATGGATTTGCCACGGGCAGGTCATGCCTGCCCCACCTGATTGCCTTCTGTGATAAGGTATCTGGAGTTATGAATAAGGGAAGAGCACAGGACGACACTTGTCTTGACTTTTGGAAGGCTTTGATGCTGTCTCTTACAATCTTCTTGTATCCATGTTAGGTGAATAGCCAGATGAGTAAGGAACTCTCACTATTCAGTACCTTCATTAAGGACACTGACTGTGGGACCAAGTGCACGCTCAGCAAGTTTGCAGATGACACCAAGCTGTGTGCTGTGGTTGATATACTGGAGGGAAGAGATACCATCCAGAGGGATCTGGACAGGCTTGAAAAGTGGGCCAATATGATTCTTATGAAGTTCAACAAGGCCAAGTCTAAGGTGCTGCACCTGGGTCAGGGCAAGCCCCAGTATCAATACACACTGTGTGATTAATGGATCGAAAGCATCCCTGAGAAGAAGGATTTGGGAATACTGGTGAATGAAAAATTGGACATGAGCCAGCAGAATGCGCTGGCAGCCCAGAAAGCCAACCATATCCTGGGCTGTATCCAGACAAGCGTGGCCAGCAGGTTGAGGGAGTGGATTCTCCCCCTCTAGTGAGACCCCACCTGGAGTACTGTGTCCAGCTCTAGGGCTTTCAACATCAGAAGGACATGGATCTGTCGGAGTCAGTCCAGAGGAGGCCACAAAGATGCTCAGAGGGCTGGAGCACCTCTCCTATGGGGACAGGCTGAGACAGTTGGGCTTGTTCAGCATGGAGAAAAGAAGGCTCCAGGAGGACCTTATAACAGCCTTCCAGTACTTAAAGGGGGCTTATATGAAAGATATAGAGGGACATTTTACCAGGGCCTGTAGCGACAAGATAAGAGGCAATGTTTTTTAACTGAAAGAGGGTAGAGAAGTTGTGGATATCCCATCTTGGAAACATTCAAGGACAGGTTGGATGAGGCTTTGAGCAATCTGATCTACTGAAAGATGTCCCTACCCATGGCAGGGGGATTGGTCCAGATGGTCTTTAAAGTTCCCTTCTGACCCAAACCATTCTATGATTCTAGTAATACTGCATCCAGTTTTGGACTCCCCAGTACAGGAAATTGGGCTGGGTTCAGTGGAGAGCCACCAGAGTGGTTTAGGCTGAAGCACTTGGGCTGTGAGAAGACACTGAAGACCAGAGCTTGTTTAGCCTGGAAAAGCTATAGGGGACACCTAACAGCAGCCCCAGTGCCTGTGTAGAGGTGAGCAAGGAGATGGCCCAGACTGAAACAGACTGTAAGAAAGAACTTTTTCTGCATGAGAACAGTCAGACAAGGAAGTAGGCTTCCCAGGGAGGTTGCGCCATCTCCATCCTTGGAGGTGGTAAAGACATGACTGGACACAACACTGAACAACCTGGTCGACCTCAGTGAGCAGGAGTTTGGGCTTGAGACTTACTGAGGTCCCTTCCAGACTGAATTATCCTGTGCATTTATGATCTATGTCTCTGTTAGTCACCTTGGGCTCCCTTTATGATTAACAACATATCTAGGAAGCGATTAATTTGACCTATTTATTATGAGTATTTATTTTAACTGAGAGGAATGGTGCCATACAACTGCTTGTTTCTTCACTATGAAGATAGTCCAGATAGCTAACTCAGATGTAATTATCAACATGTTAAGCATCCAAAATTAAGTCAGGTGGATCCCATCCTGGGTGTTTGTGCTCCCTGAAGGGTCCAGTTGGATACCAGAGGAGCAAAGAAAGAAGTTATCTCTTTATAGCATCACAGCAGTTACAACACTTGCCCCAAAAGAAAGAACTCTCAAATCTGGAGCATATTCCCCAAATTATTATTTGTTTTTAACCAAAACCTCATGGATACCAAACGAATAGATGTGTAGAGTATGGATTTTTCCATATGTCTGTTTATTCTGTCTATTTTCTTGCCAATTGTCTCCATGGCCCCTTACTCCTTGCATGGGGCTGTGCCCTCTGCCCTGTGCTCTCTCTTCATTGGAGCTGTGGCTTCTTCCTGAACAAACTGCAGAGCCAGCTCTCCCTGCTCCTCAGGAAAGGGTCCAGCTGCTACTAAGCCTATTACTAGCTTGTCTCGACACCAGCAAAACTATAAATAGCTTGTTTAGGTGCTTCTGTTGGGACTTGGATTTGCGGCAAAGGGACACATTCTGATTTTTAAACTGGATTGTTTAAAAACACCTTTCTTTATGTAATTTGTAAATAGGCTACAGCAATAGCATTTATGTTACCACAGCATCTTGCCCCTTTTGCCAGTGTTAATAGCAACTCTGACATAATCTGTTTATACATACATTCTGTAGCTGTATATATAGACATTAAAAACATTGCCATATTTATTTATGTTAATATTAATGTGTTGGCAACAAACGTTACAATTAATACATCAATAAATTATCATAGGGATCATACTGTTGATCTTTCCCTTGATTACCCTATTTATGTTATGTGTGTGAAGTTCTGTAATTTTCAATCCGTTTCAGTGTGTGGTTCTCCTATACAGGAGAAAAATATCCCACAGTTAATACTTGCTGGAAACATCTTTGCTGTTCTTGGCTATTTTTATGACAAATAGCCCACAAATCTCATGGTGTGTCAGTATCGCTCTGATTTCTAGACTTTGCAAAACTCTGTCTTTAGCTTAATTATAACCATGGTTTTTCATGCCTCGTTAAGTGTTCTGTGCTTTATGACCTTTGCCTTGTTTTTCATGTATATTCATTATACCAAGAAGACACTTTATGTTGCTTCTCCTCTATCACTTTGCATGTGAGTACCCTTTTCCTTTGTGATTCAAGCAACAACATTTTTGTTCTTACTAATTCAAAGCAAGAATGTGATACTGCATTTGAAAGTGTAGGTGTTCCTGACACAACTCTTGCTTCTACATGGTGTATTTTGTCTTCAAACATTAGCACCCCAAGGCACATGTGTGATTGAGCCTTGGGAATGTGCATTTCCCTTTGAAGTTTGTTTGCATTGCTAATTCACCACAGGGTGCAACGTTAAGATTTCTGAGCACAGAAATAAGGACTGATTACCATTCTTTTATTTTCAGCATCTCATCCACAGACATGTACATTTTGTCTCCATAATTATTGTAAACTGTAGATTTTGTACATATTGACAGATTAACTTGGTACTAGACTGTTACAGAAAACTCTAACTTAGAGACCAATTTGCATCTATTTTGTTACCTTATTATAAGGAAAATACCCCCTGAATAACAACATTGGTAACAAATCGTATCCAGTGAAATAATGATGCTTGTTGGTAAATACAAAATAGATTAAATGAAAAATATTGGATGAAAAGATGTGACTCCTGTAACTTCATACAAACTAAGTGGGTGCTTAACTTCAAAAATACAAGCAGTCCTACTACATGTCTCAGATTTAGCTAGTTTGAGTACTTGTACTGCTTTAAACATTAGTTATATACACAGTCCTACTGCCAATGGGAACTGAGAACCCTCAGCACCTTTCAAGACATCTTCATCTCTCCTTAGGGATAGGATGCTACTTGGACTCACATGTGTATGTCTCGAGAATGAGAGTGTATTTTATCCTGGACTGGGTTGCAAGGGATAGTTGTTTGCTTGGACCAATTTTTGTATGATTAAGAAAATGAGCAGAAAGATAAAGCTAGGAAATAAATGTTTCAAAGCATAAGTGTAAACATAACCTCCCCCCAAGTCTTTAACAATGGAGTAGCTACAATTATTTCTCAGATAGCCATCCAAATAATGTTGATTTCCTTTTTCACTTCGTGTAAATGCTGTCCTTCAAAGGTCAAAATATCCTAATTTTTTTGTCTGCTTGAAAACACTTATATATGTTCTTAGATTTCAGACATCTCAATATAAATGGCATAAAAATTACTATTACCATGTATATTTTACACTTGGGAAAATGTATGCAGGATAAATCCTGATGAGGAATTACCTGAAAGAATATTTTGAGCTGTATTTTACAATTTTCCCTCCTTCCTGCTGCACTCAATTTATTATGTGTCAGAAGATCTTCATCCACATTATGTCACAGATCTGTCATAGAAAGGAAACACTGTTCAAAATTATCTTTTCTATTATTGTTATGGGGCAACATTAATGCTATAATGTTGCTATAACATACTGTGATATAATACCATAATTGCTACAATATACCATGCTTTAGTTAGTCACCTGAGCACTGCTGCAGAACTCACATTTTCTTTGCAGGAACCGTATTTATCACTCAACAAAATCAATTGCTGTTATGTCTCCAAATTTTTCTTTCAAATATTGACTCTTGTCCATGAGTGGTCTAGGACAGATCTTGCTAGCCTGGGTTTACTTTTTTTTCATGCTGGTATTGTTATAATTACCCACTGAGGAGTCAAAGACTTCTCTTCCTCCTTTACATTTTCCTTACAACTGTAGTAGGTTAAATAACTGTATTTCTGTACAAATTCACAGTAAAAACCTGTCAGGATTTACTGGAAATATACTGTATGCTCAGCCTTCTGTTGTGTTTATTCATGATTTTTACTGAACTCAGTCCAGTGGTTAGTTTGTTCTATCTCTAGGTATGGAACTCTTCAGCTTCTCTTTCCACTAAATCAAACCAGTCAGTACTTCTGTGGATATATGCAGAACCATCACCTACCTGAATGGCAAAAACTAAAATAAATAGTATTAAAATGTGTTCTCGTACAAGCCTTCTATATTTTTCTTTAAAAGCCTATTGGTAAAACTGATATTCATGTCCTTAGTTATTAAAGCAGACATTGCTCCAGTATGGGACAATTACTCCCATTCAGTTGCTTATCCCTCCCTCGCAGAATATATGCTATGATAAAATAGGAAGTGACTGTTGATCAGGACACTATCACTTATAGTCCTATAACTATCTAAGATCCTATAACTATCTGAGAGATGAAGGATGTTTAGAAACATGGATTTCAGTCCTGATTTATATGGAAAATCTCACAAGATAGTAAACTGGTGCACCAGGTTATTTTTCTTTAATGGCTATGAGTAATGAAAAAATCATACTACTTTCTTGCTTGTTTCATCTTTTAGACAAAACAATATTTGAATAATGATTGTTACATATAATTTCCACTACAATGTTGTTATCATATATTCAACTTTGGTTTTTTGATGTTGTCCAAATAATTAAAAAAACCCAACTTAATACTGTGGGTATATCAGAACGTGTAACCATTCTATGCACCTACTTGTAATGCCTCTCTACCTTGCCAGGTGCTACTACTTTCGCAGTTACGTTACTGATGTCACATAAGCATTTTGAATGTTCAACAAGGCCAAGTACAAGGTCCTGCACCTGGGTCAGGGCAATCCCAAGCACAAGTACAGGCTGTGTGGAGAGTGGATAGAGAGCAGCCCTGAGGAGAAGGACCTGGGGGTCCTGGTGGATGGGAAGCTGAACGTGAGCTGGCAGTGTGTGCTGTCAGCCCAGAAAGCCAACCGTATCCTGGGCTGTATCAGAAGTGTGGCCAGCAGGGAGAGGGAGGGGATTCTCCCCCTCTACTCTGCTCTCGTGAGACCCCACCTGGAGTGCTGTGTCCAGCTGTGGAGCCCTCAGCATAAGAAGGATATCAACCAGTTGGAGCGAGTCCAGAGGAGGCCATGAAGATGCTCAGAGGGCTGGAGCACCTCTGCTATGGGGACAGGCTGAGAGAGTTGGGCTTGTGCAGCCTGGAGAAGAGAAGGCTCCAGGGAGACCTTATAGCACCTTCCAATACCTGAAGGGGCCTACAAGGAAGCTGGGGGGGGGACTTTTTCCAAGGGCCTGTAGTGACAGGAAAAGGGGTAACAGGTTTAAACTGAAAGCGGGGAGATTTAGATTGAATATCAGGAAAAAATTCTGAAGAGCACTGGAACAGGTTGCCCAGAGAGGCTGTGGGTGCCCCATCCCCGGAAGTGTTCCAGGCCAGGCTGGATGAGACTTTGAGCAACCTGGTCTAGTGGAGGGTGTCCCTGCCCATGGCAGGGGAGTTGGAACTAGATGATCTTTAAGGTCCCTTCCAACCCAAACCATTCTGTGATTCTATGGATATTACAGGGTTTCAAATGGAGTTTGGAGTTTAGAATCAGTGTGCAGCCCTTTGCACCACCTGAATGGGAAGACTTCTAGATGAAAAAAATGAGAATCAAGATTTCAGTAGCTCTTATATACATGAAATATCCTCATTAGTCTGATTAACCATGGTATAGTCTATCAGGAACTTTTTAGTATAAACATTAAACATTTATATGCTTTGGGAAAAATAATCTCTGGCTCAGTTCTGGTTACTTCACTGGGATAATACAAGGATGGATTTTCCCCTGCATTTCATCTTGCGGGGGTGGGTGGGGTGGGTGGTGAGAAAAAAGAAAAAGACCAATGCCTTTCTGAAGAACAGAGAAAAGTATACTAAATATTTTCCAGCTCCTTTTTGTATCTGCGTTTGCACAGCTGATGTATTGAGGCAACTCAACTGGAAATGTAAGCACAATAGGCAGCTAAGCTAATAATTGTACCAGATGCTTAGAAGTTTCCCCTCAAAGTTCTGCTTCATTTTTTTTTTCTTTGTCTGAGGGATCCTAAGGCTTGCTGCACTCTCAGTAAGGAACAGTGTCTTTTTACTTACTTTAGGAGGAAACTGATGCCTTAATCTTAACTTTTGTTGCCATTTGGCTGCTCTCTTTTATGGTATTTTAGAACTGAAAAGTATAGTTTTGAGATCTCATGTGTGGATAATTCCTCCCCTTAAGTTGATACCAGAAAAAGCAGACAGCTCTGACAAAATACATTTTAATGTTTTACTAGCAAGTCAGGAGGAATAGGAGTTCCTTTTATGAATTTTTGTGGTCTTCACCCAAATAGAAGATAGCAAAATTTTTTAAATTTTAAATTAAAATGATTGAACTCAGTTTGAGTCAACTTTCGGATTATAATTGTCAGTTATGGGAGAATTAGACATGTCCTCATTGCCACTTTCTGTGGCATTCTGTGTGTTTAAATATAGGTAGACTGCTGTTTTCTTTCTCAGACTTTCTAAATACTAAAAGGAAGCAATCTCAAAAAAATCTGAGGTCTGAAAGAGTATTGTTTTCTTAAAACATGTGACTAGGTTCTGACCCAACTTTTTAATGCCAATTACATCTAGGAATTTTCCTGTCCCTAAGTTTCCTTTCATATAAACCTGATGACAATTCTCTTTTGACTAGTCCTTCTGTCCTCACATGACACAGACACCATCAGTAGATCTCATGTCACCCACTCGTGCTGGTCATTAACTGAAGATAGCTGAGGAACTAAGGATACATTTCTGCTTACCAGTGAAACTGAGTGATTCACAAAGGTAACTTTGTAAGAGTTGTCTTTGGAAAGTTCATGACGTTTTGTCTGTCAAACAAAATAACCGTATGTTTATTTTTGCTAGAAAGCTTAAATGGGCACGAAGAGAAGCAAATATGTGGCTGACTGATCTGTCTTCCTTTTTATATAGCTTTGGTCTTACCGTGGACATCTTTAATTTTTAACTTTTAAACCAGCATTGTGAACTCTTTTTCCCTTTATTGATTTACTATGATGTTCTGAAAGGCTCCAGGTTTCAACTGCTGTGTGACAGAGACCAGAAAAAATCATAAACCCATTGAGAATAAGGTGAGGACTGACTTTTTCACCATCATTCTTTATTTCCCCCAGAAGCAATCACACTGACGTCAGTGGGCTACTCAGAGTAAGGTATCGTTTAATAGAAGCGAGAGGATCATAGCCTGGCTGCCTAAAAGGTACCGTACAAGGAACAGGACTGAACCTCCAAAGCACTCCACCAGTCCAACTCCAACTTTCACCGGTTAACGTGTAACCCCATACCTAGACAAGTGAGGTGGTCAAAAGCCGGAAAGAACATCCTAGTCCAGTGGGAAAGAACCAATGGAAGGTCTTTTCTCACCCATATTAGTAAAGAAACAAAGTGTCCGAGGCTAATCTTTCCCAAACAGGAACAGTAAAAGAAAAACAAAACCCAAGAGGTATTATTTTTAGAAATCCTGAGCACTTAGGAGTGCTTACAAGCCATGTCTGTGCTAGCAATTTAAAAAGACTGGGGATATTCCTCAGGCACTGCAATTTAATGCTTTATATCATTAAACTGCAAGTAGGATCCCTTGGAGAAGTCTGGGCTTGGCCCAGCTTTCTAACAGTTCCCAGGCGTGGTTTGGGTAGTAGCATGGGTAAGAGGCCGTTCCCTGTACGCAATTTAGGCCAGCCCACCCTGTCCTGGAGAGCCTGGTCGCATAGGTACGGAGGTGGGGGCTGCTCCCTGCCAATGGCTGTTAGTGCCAGAGAGCAGTCCTTGGTGCATTTGACTTCTTAATATAGAACAGCCAGCTGATGTGGAAATTTCCAGATGCCTGACAATTCAGGAAGTCTGATTGCTTAAGTTGAATGTATGGATTTAGGGACTAATTACAGACCTATTTTTAAACAGATGTTGGCCTGAATAACTGAACAAGTACAGGGCAAAGAGTTCTTTCTTAATGACGGAGGAAACTTGATGGCTAGGAGACATGCCAGCTGCCAGCTGGATCACTCCCTCCGAGCACTGCATTGGCTTTCCCCTCCTCCAGCTGCTCAGTAAGTGCCCAGAAATGCAACTTCCATTCCCCGTTTGTACATAATTTATGCACACGGAAAGACTTAGGTTATCACCAGCAAACCGTTGTGACAAAAATAGCAGCACCAATGACTTGACTTGGTTTTCTTCTATTCTTTCACCCTCTTTGTTACAGCACTGCATTTTCAAGCAGATTATGTCTAAAAACTAGCTGATGAACTAACAACTTTCAGGCTTCGAATATATAAAATAAATCCTCATGTTAGATGTTCAAAGATGGAAAAACAGCCACTGCCCAGATTTCACTCCGACTTCTTTTGGCTTTAATGAACCGTGAAACTATCAAAGGGCTAACATGCATCTAAGTACTTCAGTGCTCCTAAGTGCTCAGACGGCTTTAATAAGAAAAACAGTTGTATCAGTATTGTACGGCATTGCATCACACACTTCTACTTTAATTTTCTGGTTGGTACAGCTGCCTAAAATGTTTAGTTCTGTTAAAGAACACAGATTTTTCAGCATTCACCACAGGGTTATGATCGTTTAAAAACCCACAGTGGAAAAATGTGCAGGGAGAGTGAAAGAATCTGCCTGTTTCCTAGGAAAATGACACTTGAATGTGTCCTTCCTTTTGAATCTATTTACTATTTCAAGGTATTCTGGAAGAAAGGATGGAAAATCCAAATGACAATTATGTTCCTATAAACGTACTGGGAAAAAAAAATCACTAACCCAAACTTGAATTGGTACTTTATTTTATAATATATGGAATTGTCTTTTACTTAAATGTTCCATCCACAGAAAACAAAACTTTTAAAAATCTTTTCTATAAGTGATAGTCTCTTGCAATTAATTTTTGGAGCTAAAATTATCCGAAGAATTATTACAGGCATTCTGTCTTTGCACCTAGGCCTTAATTTACTCTGTCCCCAGATAATTCTCAGTTAATACTTGTAGGTATTTAAATTGCTTTACCTGACTGTTCTTTATGTTTACAGACTGGTGGCTAACATAATTGGTCCTTATAACAGTAGGGGTTTTTTTCTTTTTTTTCTTTTTTTTAATCTTAAATTCCTTTTTCTTAATCCAGTTCCCCAATTTACAGATCTCCTATCATAATCAAATTGTTAGTATATCTAAAAAGATGGTAGGACTCTTCTGTAGTTGTGATATTCTTAAAATTGTACTATGTATTAAACCAGTTTTTTCAGTAGTCATTTTAAAGAGGATACAGTATATCTCAGAGTACTCATGAACTGTTATGAAACTGAAGAGATATTTCCCTCCCTACCTATATAGTACATTTTACAGTTCCAAGCATCTAATTTTATTATTCAAACATTTTATTTGAGATACCAAAATTTTCATCAAACCCCAAGAGTATTTTACAGAATGTCATTATGGTTTTGGGTTTTTTTTTTACAGATTTGATAAAATGAATATATGTAATAGTATTTTCCATGTTTTACTTGGGTAGCTGACAAATGTAAAATACTTGATTCCCCAGGGGTGCCTTTATTCTAAATATTGATGTTCCCTTCTCATTTCCTCTGACTTTGGAATAATGTAATAAAGATGGCATTAATGGTAGAAATGCCATGATAACATTTTGATTTAATCTCGTCACGCTTTCTCACAATTTGGTATGTGTTAATGTTCATCTGTTCCATTGAGATATTTCCAGACTACTAAAACTAGCTTGTTAAGACTTTTTGTTATCTTATGCATTTAATAATTAACCAAGAGATTTACCAGTACATTATCTCCCTTTTCCCAAGCAATTTAATTTCCACTTCAGTTTCTTTTAAAAAATATTTCTCCCACATCTGTTTCCAGTTGTTTGCTTTTAAGATAATTAAAAAGTGTGCTCAAATCTTCCCACAATTGTTCTTTAACTGTATTCTTTGAAATTATGTCCATTTTTGTTCTTCATCAGAACTTTTTCTCCAAGTCAGTGATACTATCTTCCCATATTCCTTTCGCCCCACTCCATCTCCTTCAGAGAGCTTCATATGCAGTGCTTTTACCACCAGCTCCTCGCTGGCTTTTTCAATACCAGACCTCAGAGGCCTGAAAAAGAGAAGAACCAAGAGAAAGATGACAGCAGCCTACGCCACTAGGGTGGACAGTGTGAAGAGAGATCGATTGCTCATTGTCTTTTTGAGAAAAATAAACAAGGGGTATCAAATAAAGGTGGTGGGTGGCAGATTTACAAAAGAAAACAAAAACAGAAAAGGAGATACTTCTTCACACAATGTAGATGTCTTGGCCATGTGGCAGCAGAATATTAAAATGTCACGAGTTCAAAAAGCAATGAAAAAATTAATGGAAGAAAAGCCTACCCGGGGACTGTTAGATACAAAGATGGGGCATGCCGTTTGTAAGCCACAGGTTGCCGGCAGCTGAGAAATATTCTGGGATATGTCACTATAAGATTGTCTTACCCTCTTTTCTGCGAACCTGCTATTGGCAGCTTTTGGGGGCAAGATTCCGAGGGAGTGGGACATTTTGTATGACCTAGAGAGGACAGCCTTGGCCGCTCTTCTGCCTTATCACATTTTACAGAGATTTTGTTTCCAAAGACGTGATCTTTGAGGTACATCAATTCTCAGTTGTTCTTTCCCAGTCTTTATCAAAACCCTGTTCATACCATTCCTGTTGCCTTATGGTCTGACGGCCTCCTTGTTTGCATCAAGATCAGCCATAACATTCACACAAATTTAAAATCCACAAGCCTGCTTTATTGATATTATCTGATATCCCTATCTTTATTTGGATTCCTTCAAAACACTGTATTTTATGAGCAACTCAGCTCATTTCTTTCCATCCTTTATTGTGCCAAGGCTTGTTTTTTTAACTGTCTTTCAGAGCTCCACAGCTTCAGAGTCAACTTCCTTTTATTAGCATTGTGACAGACAAAAGTTAAGTGACCACCAGCTGGCATCATAATTTTTCCAAGCATCTTCTGAACATACCATTTTGTATATGTAAAATATATCTATAAATTCTACATATCTAGTATAGAAGTCAGTATGACTAATGCAAGCTGAAGATGTTCCTTAAATATGAAATGGATGAGAGGTAAAAGCTATTGGAGTAGTGTAATGACTGGTCATAGCTCTTACTTTTCATTAATGTTTGATTGGAACCCAGTCAGATTCCAGGAAGGGATATTATATGACGAAATTTTATTATCCAACAGATCCCAGGAAAAAAGATATCTTGCAATGGAGGAAGAAAATGGCTAGGCAAGAGAATCTGACAGCTCAAGTCCTGGATATTCTCAGTATTCATGACCTCTTGCTGCATCTCCCCTCAAGTTTACCATCTAATTGATTGATAAATGATGTGTGGAAGTAGTGTTGTGATTTTCCATGATAGTCCAAGAACAGAAACGAAGCAAGACCTGTGGGATAGAGATTTTTGTTTACTAGATAACTGCTAGAACTGAGAAAAAGGCAAGCTCTGAGGCATAAAAGTCTTTTTTCAGGACATTATCCCTCCCTAAATCTTTCCTCCATTATGTAACATCTGCATAGTTTAAAACCATTCATTATTTGCCTGGCCATTTTTTGTAACATCAGATTATTAATGGAAATAGTTACAGATCTATACAGCATTTTACTCATCTGCTGGCCCTTTGTTGTTACCTTGGTGCTGTTTCATTTACTAATCACCTGTTTCTGTGACAATTTAAGCCAGTCTGTTATTTTTAATCTTTGAGAACTTAAAAAAAAAAAAAGGTATCACATAAAGATAACATTATTGTCAATTAAAAACTGAATTTCTACTGTGAGGCACTTCTTTATTACATAAGAGGCTGCCATGTGGTCTTCCTGAGGCGGGTGGGCAGAAGGAAGGGAGCTAGAAAAGATACAAAAGGTTGGTTCAGTTGCCGCAACTTTCAGCTGCCATTTCAAAGGCTCTCAAGTTTCTCAGATGCCATATGACACCTCAAAAAGCTGAGGTATCCCTTAGGTTCTGCCAGCCCTATTAGGATGCCTGGAGTATCCCAGGGCATTTCAGATGACCCTCACCTGGAGTCATGTCATGGAAAAAGCGTGGGGGGGTTGGTTTGTTTGTTTTCCGGCTGATGTGGTAAGCTGTAGAGTGCAACTATAATACGAGGGGAGACAAGGAAAGGAAGTAATTGCAGTAATGCAGCCTTACTTTCCCATGAACTGGGGCAAGTTTAATAACTGTCCTGGGTTAATAGTGACTTACGGCTATGTTTTTTTAAATTCCAGTGGTCTGTGTTCTAATTCATAGGACACTCTATTCCAGAAAATAAATATTAAAAAAAAAAAAAAAGTGGTACAATATAGCAACTTGATGACACTTGAGAATTTATTGAGGGATTTACAAATGTTGTTTTCATAGCTGCTTGATGCCTTTGGGCATATCAAAACAGTTAGGGACATGCACCTTTTCTGGACCTTACAGTTCAAAGATGTTTATTTTAGCCGTGCTTATTTTAACCGTAGGAAGTTATGCTACTGTGGTACTAACTGTTGTTGCAAAATGCACTATTATCTTATTCTAGGCTCATTTAAAAAGAAATGACAGTGATTCACTGACTGAATTATTCATACTTGGCCGAAGTGACAACATGTTATTGTACCAAGATACAGGAAAATATAAGATTGTATTTGTTCTTTAGCTTTGGACACAGCAGTATCTCTAAATAATCAAAAACTAATGTGTACTTTGGCACAAGATCTTTAGCATTTGTGTCTCCCTCTGATAAAAGGTGATGCAAGAGCTTTCATCCAGCCTCTGTGCAGACAAGGACACTGCTTCAGGGGAATGCCAGACAATCTAGTAGCTCTTCTGCAGTAGCCAGGGAAAACATGCTTCCCCTTACAGTTAAGCAACCTTGGTTTCATTCTTTTTTCCTTTTTAAGTACCCAGTTCTGCTCTCACTGAGGTGAAAAAAAGCTTTTGCAGGAAATTTGCTTCTGTTCCATAGAAATTACCGGAGGGAAATGGTCCTTCAGGAAGAGTTAATTCCTGTGATTTTATGAATTTTCTATAGCAAGGTTCACAGCAACAGCATTTCCACTACATTTACCTGCAGCTCGGAAATAACCTGAAACTCTCATTGCTGTCAACTATGTATATGTGTGTTTACCTGTCTGAAAATCAAGACAGATATTTAAGATTCTCCTATGGCCTTAGAAGACTGACTTTATGTGCTTTCATAAAATCAAGAAAACCCCCTCTTGATGAAATACCTGGTGCTGAGGTGCTGCATATCATATACCTCTTCTGTTTTGCTCTCATAAAGGGAAACCGGACAGTTTGTACCGTTTTCTATGTGCTACTATGACAGAAAATTAGTTTACATCTTGAACTTTAAAGCAAAAAGAAGACAAAGTTGTGGCAGATTTTACATTCTACAAGAGATACTGAGTCATGGAGGGATTATTCAAAAATCACAAGCAATCGCTGCACTCACTTTTGCTTGTTTTGTTTTGCAAAAACAGCAGAGCGCCCTTGTGGTTCTGCATCTTTTCTTGGTTATTGTGGACATAAATCAATCACAGATTTGGAGGCAGGTGTTCCAAATTTTGATCTCTGCATGACATTCAATACAAAGTCAACATACAGTGGTTTATTTTTCTGAAGAACCAAGTTGGAGCACTTCCCTATGAATATTCCAGCTGTGGTGTACATAGTGCATATATTTAAGACATATTCCAGTTAGCAATATCTGTTGGGATTGTGCTCGTGTCCTGAATATTGACAGACTTTTCTACTGAAGACATGAAGAATGAAAAAAAGACTAGTCACCGCTCAGTGGGTTTTTTTCTCTACTCACCGTTGGGAAGTAAGCCAGTCACTTAGTATTTGGGCCATCAATAGACTGACTCACTGACATTTTTTCCCCAGTAATTTGTTTTTGCATAGAAAGTTTTGTTTTATTTTGTTTTGTTTTTCTGGTATAGGTATTTAATAAGTATTTCAGATTTAAGAGCTCTTAGAGCACGGCTGTGAGATGATGATCACATAAACCAATTCTAATGTGGTTTACAAATACAGGCACAAAATATAAAAACTCACCTTTCGTGGCAACAATGCTAATAGTGAAATAAACTAGCAACTCGATCTATTGGGTATATTCCTTTGCCAGCTAGATTTGGATAAATATAAGAGAGTGTGGTATCAGCCACTTTATCCTAAAAGATAGAAGATACCAGCACTGATTTCCTGAATACCAACTAATTCACTATTATTCTCTCTGACATAAAATCACTATATTTTTCAGTAATAAATGTCAAACATGATATGTAGAAACAACAGAGTAACAAGCTACAGCAAAGATCTGTACTGCATTTTCCTTTGTTAAATCTGAACTTTATCTCTACCGTGGTGATAAGTAGCCTCTCAAAATTAGTAAAGGCTAACTCTGTGACATACCCCTAGACTCCCACTACAAAAATATCTCTCCCCTACTTAAACAGTAGCCTTGTTTCTCTGATTAAAAAAAAAAAGCCTGAAAAGTTGTCTTTTTTCATCTCTTAGCTCTGTTCTTAGGGGCATCTGGTTCGGATGGAGTTAAGGGTCTTCTAGTTCATTCAAACATCTGGTGCTATAAATATTCATGCCTTGGTAGGATAACAAATTCTTTGTGTCCATTGCCTTCTTTTTCTAAAAAATAGATGAGGAGTTTATATGAGGGGAGTTTTCCTCTGTCTGAGTGCTTGCTCAGAGTTATGACTCTATCTTCAAAAACTGCTGGAGGAGGAAGAAAATTGAGGTTAAAAAAAAAAACCCACAAACATTTAGACCAGCATTCTCTCTCTGACACCGATCAACAACACATGACACATTTCGACAGTGTTAGCATGATTATACATTGATTTCCTCGATGCTTCATCAAGCCTTCTCTAATGTAACAGGGAAGCCCATCTTACAGCCGACAGAGGGAAAGGAGTAAATGTGGGCTGCAGTTGAAACATATTCTTCATCCTTAGAGATATCCAGAATTTGACTGCTCAAGGCTTGAATAACCTGATCTAACTGGGCCTGATCTGGACTCTGCCTTGGGGTGAGTCACCCATAGCAGAGGTATGATGTTGGAGGGTTCTTCCTCCTCTTTTCTGGAAATATGGTGTTAATGTTGACGGTTTCTCACTCCCTACTCTTTGGTCTGCTAGTGTCACTATTACGTACTTGCTAACACAGTCCAGTTGCTCCTTAATTCATTGGTTCACAATTCCATATTACACCCAAATCTACTATATACAGTATGTTTGACGTGTATCAGATGCCTTTTCTTTGCTCTTTTTTTAACTCCTTAGTTGTTTTACCCAGGTCCCAAGGATGCATACTGTTGACAGCCAGTAACTGACTACTGCTGAGCTGCTTATGGCCCAGGGGCCTCTATTATGTCATCCTGTGTCTGCATTTTCAAGGGTCCAGTTATCATCATGCCTGTACTTTTATACATTTCATTTTTATGCTAGTGTCATAAATAGGTCACTGTAGAAAGAAAAATTATATATTGTATCTACTACTTGCAAAAATGTGTATTACAATAAGCCCTAAACATCGTACAAAGGTAAGCAAAGGCTGAAACAAATCAGGTAACAGTGACCTGGTTGTCAGACTACTGCTGTTACAGCTAAATAAACTAAACCCAAGCTCCAGGCAGGTCTAGACAAGGCCAGATGAATCCTGACATGTCCTAAGGCCTCTGTTGTCAGTTTAACACAGAGCCTGCAGCCTGCTACCTGTAATGGTAGCACTGTTTGCGCTGGGCCGTAAGGCTGAAGTGTCTGGAGAACTATGCAGCTCACCCTTTAACAGATGCCTCCATCTGAAGAGCCCAGTCCCACATGGAATGTCCTGAATGTGTTTTGAATCCTGGCGATGCATTCCTTGATTTTCAAGGAGACTGACTTAACTAACATTTTCTTTCCCTAGTTCTGATAGTGCTAAGGTGAAATGGCATTTCTAACAGTCATCCTGAAAAGCACATGCTTGGCATAACTGTTTTGAAATACAATACTATGGTCTTATCTACACATGCTATACCTCTGCGAGAGCCCATACATAAAAAAAAAAAATGGTACATTACACATTCAGAAACAGCTTTTCTATCACTCGTAACTCTGACGTCATCTGAACGAGCCCAACCAATACCATGCTTCCTTCTTGGCTGGGACATATGCCTCAGAGTAGAAATAGTCAAGACCAACATGTCCTTCCAAGTGGACATTTGCGTGCCGAGTTAAGCAACGTTCTGTGTTGCTTGTTGACACCTGAGTTGCAGTCACATTCCTGTAGTACTTGCTGACTTGTCACTATACCTGCTACATGGAGATTCACTGTTGCTGCACAAGACCCAGGTCTTCATCTCCAGTTGCAAATATCAAAAAAAAAAAAAATGCTGGAAAACACTACGGGTCCCATTCAGCTCGCAATTCTGGGCTTCATTTCCATTGCAACTTGGTATGGTATATAACCCACTGCAGAGTATTCCAAATGACAAGAAAATAAGCTCACTTAATTCTTACTCATTTTACTTAAGTTATAGACTTATGGAACATGTTGTGGTCCAGATCCTGAGTCACTCAACTTTGTTTTTGAGGTGGGCACCTGGTTTTTTTTCTGTTATGGCCACACTGCAGAACTAGCGCGGAGGTTGATGCCAAGGTTTTCACCTCCAAGAGAATATGTCTGTCATGTGAACACAATTCCAGAAGTACAAGAGATCATGCCTAGAATTAATTTCTTGAATATTTTTTCCCTCTTTCACCTTTCTCCCCTTATTCTGTGATGAGCAAAATTAGCCCTTGTGGCCTTTTCCTTAACTTTGCAGTCAGAAAAGCCTAATCAATGGAGATCTACAAAAAAAAACAAAAAAAAGAAAGAAAAAAACAAAAAACCCACGATCTACAACACTGAGATGAAGTACCTTTTGCTATTTTTCTGAAAAACCTTAATCAAAGATACACTCTGCACACCGCATGGGTCACCTGCCCCTGCTTCCACATCTTGTGCACTTCCTTTTTATGTCTGAATTAATTTAGGAGCTTCTTGCTCATCCATGCAGCCTTCCTGCTGCCTTTGTTCGATTTCCTACTTGTCAGGGTGGACCTTTCTTGAGCTTGGAGGAGGTGAGCTTTGAGTATCAATCAGGTCTCCAGGAACCCTCTTCTTTCCAGAGTCATAACCCATGGGATTCTTCAAGCAGATGTCCAAAGAGGTTAAAGTCTCCTCTCCTGCAGTGCAGGGTTGTGGTCCTGCTTTTTGCCCTGCTTCCTCTTTTTGTGATCCTCCCCTTGGGTCCTCCTGGATCCTGTGACTCCAGTGGTCACATAGTCACTGCTGCCAAGGCTGCCTCCAACTTTCATATCCCTGAACAGTTTTCCCTTGGTTTTAAGTATCAGGTCCAGGAAAGCATCATTCTTTGTTGGCTTCTCAAGGCTGAGAGAGCTGGGATTGTTGAGCCGGGAGAAGAGAAGGTTCAAGGGGAAGCCATACATGTGTATAAATGTGTGAAGGGAGGGAATGAATAAAGCAACACCAGTTGGCTTTTCGGTGGTGCCCAGAGACCGGGCCAGAGGCATTTATCTTAGAAAGAGATGAACCACATGATAAAAATGCCTGGTTTTGTCCACTCACTAAAATAAACATCCAAATATGTGGATCTGATGCAGACATCTGTAACAGAAACATCTAAACGTAAGTGAGCTAACTGCTCCGCAGTGGAATAAATCTGGGCAACACAGCTGACAAATATTTCAAGATAAGTGTTCCTCCTTTTGTTTAGCTGAACTCACAAAACCACGTGCAGGATCAAACCCTGACCAAACTGCTGAGTTTAGAGGACTTGTGTGCATTCTCAGAAGCAGTTAAGACACTCAAGCACAGCACTGTGGGGTGTTTGCCTCAAAACTGATATGAGTGCTGAAATAGAATGCCTGGAGCTATATCCATGCACCGCACAACTGAACAAAAGCTAGCTTCAGTGAAAAATTGTCACTGACGATTATTCCTCAATATTTATTTTTGCTTCCTGCCACTGCAGTCCTAGGTCAGCTCAGATGTTGACAGATACTTCCACTCAAGATTCAGCTAACTAGGCATTTTTTTTTCAGAAGACAACATGCTTTTGAAAACAAGAGTATGGAAAAGACGTGAGCAATTTTAATTACAGTTGTGACGGTGTTTGTGTATTATAGTTCCTGAGATGTGCCTGGATAAAATTTGGGCAACTGGCTCTATTTAGCTGCAGTAGTACAGTGTGTTCTGACAGTGGGACACACGTTGACTGTTAACATGCTAGTCCTGTGAAAAAGAATATTTTTCTCCATGTTTAACAAGTTACCCATTGAGGTAAGCGGCCATATTCAGACAGTTTTAACTGCGATGCAAGCTCGTATGTCTAGCTAATAGGTAAAAACTACCCATGTCAGAAATCCTTTACAAGTCGTTTGAAGGACTTTGCAAGATACAGAATGTTTACTCGACAGGAAACTTGAGGCACCAGGCCTTAGACAGAATTTCGGCCAAGTTAGCGCCGCAGCTGGCTAGGTTTGGTTAATGATATGGTGGTTAATGGCATGGTAATGCTCAACTTTTGTGTTCATATTCTGACTTACATTCAAAAGAGACTAAACTAGCATCACAATGAGTCACTGTAACATAGCAACACTGTGTGGTTTTTAATGCAGTTGTGTTACAAATACAGAATAAAAGAGTGGTTTCTAATCCAAGAGGTTTATAATTTATGCAAAGCTTTATTTTATATAGACGAAAATCAATTTGGGCACAAAGCCTGCTCAGGAGCTGTATATATGGGAATCATATATAATGATGAACAGAGTGAAAGTTATTTAAAACAAAACCCATTATCAGTGCTGTGCAGGACAGTGTGTCACAGGGCACCTAATTTGAATGATCAGCATCAATTTGATACCGAAAACATCATTCTCATTTTATAGCTTTTCCAAATAGATTCTTATACTGTGTTGTAAGCATTAGGAGAAATGCCAATACATTAAACTTACCGACCTAGCAGTAACTTACTGTGAATATATCCTCAGCTTCCCTCTGCTCCTGTAGGACAGAGACCATGCGTTGCAGTTCATACTCTAAACCAGCATTAATTCTAAATTAATTAGAATTAATTTAATTCTAAATTGTTTTCAGAGAACATCCAGGCCTTCGATTCTTAGACATTTTGCATACAACCAATTTGAAAACAAAGTAGTTTTCAGATTAATGGCTGAACAAATGTTTGAATGATCATTTTTTTCCTAAGGAATACATGCTAAAACTGTTTCCTACTTAATCATACCTTATTGATAGTACACAGGTGTTGCCAAGATCAGAGTGGCAATGTCTTGTCCAAACAGGACTTCATAACAGCAATGGATTTCTTCTTGCAGTATCCATCTGTATAGACTTTCACTGCATAAAGCATATTGCCATCTGTATTTTCTACCACTTCCTCCATTTTTCCCAACAGATCTCAAAGAGTTTGGGGATTATTCTTTTTTTTTGTTCTTTGTTTTCTAGCTGGAGCTATTTTCTCACATATTTCCCACATTCCTTCACAGTTTGGCGTATATTTACATTCTTTATTCTGAATTTCTACTTTACTGTCATCAGTTTTATTGACTCTGCCTGACTTCTGCACATTCCATTCAACCCCATTGGTTAAATGGAAATGTCAAAGCCATATAGGGGTTTTTCTGTTTGTTAAACAATGTTTATTTCCATAACAGCACATGTTTGGTATAGTCAAGGGTAGGTTCTTAACATCAGAACTGTATCTGGAAAAACGACTGGAAAATACAGATTTTGTTTTAATTGTAATTAATCCAGGTGTTTGGCTTTTTGATTGGCTTTTTGGTTTTGGGGTTGGGTTTATTTTTTTGAAGGGTTTTTTTTGGTTTGGTTTTTCCTTCCCCTGCCCCCCCCCCCCCCCCCCCCATAGTGTCCACCACTGGTGTTTGTTTCACGTAAATAATTAAATTATGATATTTTATTACAAGGCATTTTCCCAAAAAGTAGTTATACACTCACAGATTTTAAAGAGAGAAGCCAGCTTCTTTAAATATAACAATTTCAAGCTGGCACACACTTGTTTACTCTTGGGATTCCTCTGCTTTGCACTGACTTTTCTCAAAGTACACATGCCTCTTGGAAGAGGCGGGACTTAGCAGATCCTTCTAGCTCACTGTTACAGACCCTCTTCTGTCACCCATGTTAAATGCCGTCTGCCTTTGCATTCATTCTTCATAGCAACATGCAGTTTGTGTCATATTATGTGGAAATACGACTTTTTGAGAAGAATCCTCTCTCAGAGACAAGCAAACACTGCCTCAGCCTTTATTTATGGACTCAAAACCATCTCCTCCGGATTCACAGCTTACTCCACAAAACTGGCTAAGCAACCATCTCGCCGTGCTCTGTTTTTCTGCAAAAATACCGAGCTATACTGAAGAAGCTGTACTGCTGCTAATGTGAACATTGGCTCTCTGAATTTGTCTGAAGCATAGTTATGTCTGTTTGGCAGATAAAGTTCCTTCTTCTATTTTAACCGCGCTTGTGGCCAGCAAAGTTAATTAGTGTAAGTCGTAAGGGAGACTACAGAGACGTAGGAATCTGCCCACGCTACCAATTTAGACAAAGTACGGCTATGCACAACTATGATGAGCTTGTCAGAATATACCTGAACTAGTTTAAAACTGTCTCTGTGACTCACAGGAAATAGCTGTGGCAGTACAGCGATCAGTCAAGACTGCAAAATCCATCCTTGACCAAGGCAAATGTTTGAGATGCTTCCCACCCTGAGCTCTGTGTTACAGTAATGACATTTAAAGCCAATTCAGATATATCTGCATGGTATTTGGACATATCCAAGGACCGGATTCACAAGACTATACACATGTACGTACACATCGAAGAAAGACGACGACAATGTAATTGAAAATCTGTATTCGGCCTCGAAATCTTAAAAGTAGCTTAGCGTTCCTACTAATGATGGCTCTGGCATTGCCTGCGTTGCCTAAAAAAGGAGAAGAAAAGATGAAGAAAACCAAGCCAACCTCCTGCTGTTTCTGTCTAAGAAATTCAGTCCCAGTGGTTTCTTTAAGCCAACTTCCTGCTTAAAGCTGCTACCAACCCATACAGAGGACAGAAATTTTGTGCAGTTTACATAACCACGAATTAGAACTAAAATATATAAACTAAACTAAAATATATAAACCATAAAATATATAAACTATAAAATATATAAACTATAAAATATATAAACTATAAATAGTTTATAAACAGTTTGAAAACAGCGAGGAAATGTACAGCTTTTATTCTAAATGCTTTACATGGTACAGCAAGCAAAACACAACAGAAAGCACAATATTTACTTAAAATAGTACAAAATTTTAGAATAATATAACTATGCAGTATTAGTTTTATGTATGCTTATTAAGATAAAATGAACCTAGTTCTGAAAACTACCTATTGTGTAAGTACCATCAAAACACTTAAACATTTGGATAGGCTTATACAGGTGAAAAAGAGTAGAGTTAAATATAGTGCTTGCTTTTTTGCTGGCCATTGGTTGAATAATAAATGAAAAACAAATTTAAAATGGCTAACAGTCTTGTACTTCTTGCCTTTGGGCAATTAAGTTCATACTTGTCTGAATTCAGATCACATCCAAGTCAACTTTTCAGAGTGGAGCTTGCAACAGTTATTACTACTAAGAAGATTCTTTTCTTGGCCTGTTTTCATGGTGGAGCAAAGTTTAAATTGTTGCAAACTTGCTGACTAACAGCAATTAAGCTTCTTCTTCCCTAAAACAAATCTGAAGCAATGCTTTCTTTTAAATGTAATTTTGACACTATTTTGTTTACATGCTATTTAGAAGCACAGAATCATAGAACGGTTTGGGTTGGAAGGGACCTTAAAGATCATCTAGTTCCAACCCCCCTGCCATGGGCAGGGACACCCTCCACTAGACCAGGTTGCTCCAAGCCTCATCCAGCCTGGCCTGGAACACTTCCAGGGATGGGGCATCCACAGCTTCTCTGGGCAACCTGTGCCAGTGTTTCACCACCCTCTCTATGAGGAACTTCCTGACATCCAATCTAAATCTCCCCACTTTCAGTTTAAACTTGTTACCCCTTGTCCTGTCACTACAGGCCCTTGTAAAAAGTCCCCCCCCAGTTTCCTTGTAGCCCCTTCAGGTACTGGAAGGTGCTATAAGGTTTCCCTGAAGCCTTCTCTTCTCCAGGCTGAACAAGCCCAACTCTCTCAGCCTGTCCCCATAGGAGAGGTGCTCCAGTTCTCTGATCATCTCTGTGGCCTCCTCTGGACTTGCTCTAACTGGTCGAAGTCCTTCTTACGTTGAGGGCTCCCATAAGTACCCTGTTAATTTTCCTGAAGAAAAAGAAGCTGGATCTCTGTGTATCTCATAAGTTGTATCACCCATCCAAAATTTGTCCCAAAGTATGAAACGCCTTCCCCATACACACCTTCACTACCTCTACTGATTCCACCCCTGCTTCTACTGACACTTTCCCCAAGCTTCAATGGAGTATTTCTGATTTCCCTGTTAAAGACATTCTGGTTCTTGCCTACTGTCCTTTCTTCCCTTAAAAGAAGTGATTTGCACAAGTTCAAAATGGAAAGTTATATCTTAATAAATGCCTTCTCAATTGTATTATAACATTTACAGGCTGAAATGCTGTTTGGCAACTATTAACTAGTGCTCAAGTTGGATTTTCTAGGACAGTGTATGAACTGGAGCTGAGATACAAAAAAACACTTTAAAAAAATGCGGAGGTCAGGTTACACTTTCAAAATTTCAGATAAACATTTCCGTTTCGTACACTTCTCAAGAAGTGTCTTCCTTGGCTGAGATGTCACATGCAACACTTCTTCAAAAACAGTTTTTGTGGAAAACAGAAACTTTGGGGAAATTTGTTTCTAACGATATATAAGACACTAGAAGTTAAACCTATTACATGAATGGTCCAAATTCCATTTCCCATGAAATCTGGTAATATAATTAAGAGATTTTCCTTCTATTTGGTAACAGAAGCACAGTGCAGTACTCTGTACGGACTATTCTTAAACTCAACACGACCTTTACTAAAAGAACTGTTCCTTTTTAAGAGAGAATAATTAAACATAGAAACTTTCATTCCGCATAGAGGTAAGGAGGAGAAAGCAGGAAATCCTGTTAGGAAAATAATAACATTAATCCATTTCTAACCTGTATTTCTCTGCCAACTTTGTTTCCTAACTGTTAGGTCTTTTGATGTGCAGCTGAGTTCTTGTATGAGGAACATAATGTGCAGTGAACAATAGAGTAGGCCCACACTTCCCAAACTTGTTTTGTTAGGGTAGCTTTAGTAACCACTGCATTAGCCAGATATGGACTGCAAGTGAGGTCCTGGGCACACCCAGAAAGCGTCATGCTTCCACTTCCTCCTCCCTCAAATCCTATATACCTTCACTCCCACCCCCATCTAGGAACAAAACTCTGAGCTCGCTCTCCACATCTCTGCCCTCTTATGCGCACATACCGGGACTTCACTCTCTCAAGTCCTCACCCAGCTTATCAGTAATGACTGCCTGCACAAAAACACTTACCCACTGCGCAGGTCAGCCTCCGCACAAGCTAGCAGACTGGAAAGGCGATGATCTGGGCTGCAGGATAAAGTTCTGCTTGCAAGCCATTAGTGGTAGCAAGAAGCTGCTTTCACGAGAGCATTTACCTTGCAGTTCAGTTACACTCTGCTACGTGTACAGACACTCCGCTGCACCTAGGAGCTGTATCTACAGCTATTTCGAAACTGATTTGAACCACAGCTACATCTCTGGCAGTTTGAGAACCTAGGAATGAGTCATCCTCCTCTAATACACCACATTTGGTGAAGGTATTTTTCACCGTTTTTACCCCAGGAGGTCAAGAACATATGAATACATAAACATTTACAGTTGTTGGAGGAAGGGAGGAGACAGTCACATTTCCTTGTCAGAGAACAGTGCTTTGCCTGTAATTTTCTAAGGATCCAAGGGCAAATAGTCTCATGACTCAGAAGCGTTACAGGCAGACGCCAATCTGAGACCATTCTCCAGGTCCGAAAGATCTCTTCCGTGCCGTATCCTACGTCTTCCTGCCCCATGGAGTTAAGTGCCTGAGTAATGCACTGTTTTGGGACAGAAGAGCTTCACAGAATAGTACTACAGAGGGAAGAGCAGGGAAACAGCTGAGGTGCAGACAGCTGGCCAGAAGCGCGGCGCTGTGTACGCATAGCCACCCAGGAAGGGGGTGAGGATGGCCGTCAGCACGGCCAGCGGGCTCAGCACAGCACAATGCACAGGCCTCCAACAGGCCCAGGGCCTCCAACTGGGCCACGGCCTAGTAGATCGACAGGAAGCAGCAGCAACCCTCAGTGCCTTCAGCAGCAGCAGAGAAGGCGAAGCCCACAGCGGGATGGCCGCAGCCGAGACCGCGGGCTCAGCAACCCCAAGGGAAACACGGGGAGAGGAGCTACGCCGAGGCGGCGCGCGGAACGGGAAGCGAGGCCACACACCCACGGCCTGCGCCCCACGGGCCGGAGCGCACCCGGTAGCACCCGCCCGCATGCGCGCCCAACAGCGTCAGCGCGCGCATATAGCGGCGCGTCACGGAGAGGGGGCGGGGACTCTGCTGGCACCTCCCCTGGCGTGGGGGGTGCGCGGGGAGGGCGGTGCCCGGGGAAGCTCCGCCCCCAGGGTGGGCGGGGCGCGGAGGGCCGGGGCCGGGGCCGGGGCGGAGGCGGCGGCGCCTCCGGTGGAGCGGGCGGGGGAAAGGGTTGAGGGACGCGGGGCCGGTCGGAGGAGTTGCGGCTGCGCTTGTGAGCGTCCGCGGGCGTCCGGGATGGATCACCACCAGCCCGCCAGCCGATACCGAGTGGTGAGTGCGGCGTCCCTGGGCAAGGCCCCGCTCGCTTCCCCCCGCCTTCCTCCAGTCGGCGCGGCGAGGGACCGGGCGACCGGGGCGCCCTTCCCACCCACAGCTCCCCGGTTCTCGGCTCCCAGGCGTGGGGGTGCTGGCGGGGACTCTAGCGCCGGTGCGGGCCTGAGCGCGGGCCCCTACCCCAGCGGCGGCGCGGTCTGACAGCCGGGCCTTGCCCGGGCGGCGCTGCCCCCTCGGAGCTGCCTTCCCCCCGCTCCCCTTGGCATCCGTGGTCCCCGGTCTCTGAGGGGGCGGCTGGCCGGCCTCGGCCTGCACGGGAAACCACCTTTACCCGCCCTCCCCTCTGCCGTCGGTCCCGGTGAGGGGGTGGTGGGCCTCTCCGGAGAGCGCCGCCCCGGCGGGAGCGCGGCTCACGGGAAGGGGTAGGGAAGTATCCCCGGGTGGTACGTTCCGGAGAACGAAGGGGCGTTCCTGCCCTAAAACCTGGTCCGTAACAGCTCGTGGCCGCGGCCCAGGGATGGGGCGTGTACACACGCACACACACACACGCACACGCACACACACACACGTGTGCGCTGGCTCGGCAGCGGGTAGGTGCGGGCTCGGTTCCGCGCAGGCGGCTGACCTTCGGTGAGCCTCTCGGTGCGGGTGCACACGCAGACGTGCATGCGCACTGCCTTGCTCAGGAACAGTCTACACCGCTTTTCCAGTTCAGCGAGTCCGGTTTAAAGGTCCCTTCGTTCCTGCCTCCTAAACTTTGCTGGAGAAATAAAAACGAAGGATGCGGAGATACCGCCCGAATTGTACCGCTTGTTTCTTGCAGTTGTTGGTTTAGCATCATTTATATTCATCTTGCAGTCATTACCTTTATGCCAGTTATCCTCAGAATGCCTAAGTTTTTCTGATTATTGTTGGCAAAAATTACTCAGGTGCAGTCAGTCTCCTTAAAAGCTTCATTTTTATCCTTCAGTTCCTGTACTTCATGGCTTTGTGTTGTGCGTAACTTCGAGATCTGAAATCTTTGCCGCTGTCTGTTGTTTGTAGAGTCATAGTACAGTGGGTTGGAAGGGACCTTAAAGACCATCTAGTTCCAACCCCCCTGCCACAGGCAGGGACACCCTCCACTAGACCAGGTTGCTCAAAGCCTCATCCAGCCTGGCCTTGGACACTTCCAGGGATGGGGCACCCACAGCTTCTCTGGGCAACCTGTTCCAGTGCTTCACCACTCTCTCCGTGAAGAGTTTCTTCCTGATAAATTTCAAATTCAAATTTCTGCTACAGTCTGCAGGCTAAATCCTGAATTATTTATCTTAGTGTTTGTGTTTTATAGCTTGAGCAGTGAAAACAATGTCCACAGAAGTAATGACATTTACTTCTGTGCGTGTGTAGTTATTTAGGATGTTTAATTACATTTAGTATATCTATTAATTATTTTCATTTCATTAAAGATACATATTTAGTTCAATACTGATACTTATTTTTGGATTGTTCCTAGGTTATGATCTAAAAAAAAGTAATAGGGAAACCTTTGTAATAGGTTTGGAATATTTATTTTGATAGTCTTACAGCATGGGAAATTTCTCTTGGACGATTGGGATTGTCATGTAGCTGATGAACACAGTGAGCACCCCACCACTTCTCAGGAGGGATGTATGCCTTGAGGATGCTAGTGGGTCTCCAAGTGCTTTACAGGACAGTGCTTTCCAGCACTTTGCTTTGCCTGCGCCATGCTCTCATAACTTGGAACCAGCAGAAGTCCTAAAGTCATTCCTCCTCCTTTGCCACAGAGAGCAAAAATGCTGACAGGGTGTTTTCTTAAAAGCCTGCAAACACTAGCTTCCCGAGGGCCTGAAGTAACCTGAGTATGTTTTTAAAGGTCTTAAAAGTATATGCTGCTAAACTGCAGACAAAAATAAGGGAAATTTTAATTCCAGTACTGCAGAAGAATTTAAAAAAGCATGTTAAGATGGTTGGAAGAAATAATTTGCCTCTAATATTTTGGTTTACATTTGATTAGGAACTTCCAGCAGTGGTGCTGGTGCCCAACTTTGGTTAAGTGTTCTTGATTAGCCCTTCTGGAAGGCTGCAGCTTAATATTTGACAGGAGTGGGCCTAGTCGGTTCCTGGTGTTTATTAAACTTTGTGGTCAGTTTGTGTCACTGGATTTTGTTACGCAAGTGTTTGCTGAAGCCTTCACAATTACAGAACGTTAAGTTCCATTGAATTTGTTGTAAGTCACAATGAAAGTGCTATGTTAAACTCTGGAATACATCAGAGATTAAAATATGACCTTACTGATTACTTTCCCATAAGAAAGAGCGTGTTGTTTTACCTCCCTCAGTTATATCTGACTGTTAGACTTTGAGATTTTTGTAACGTTATTTACTTACTGTGTTGGGTGGGAGAATGGAAGAAGCAAGGCAATTGCAGATATTCTTAATTAGCACCTGATTATTCAAGCATGTGATCTTCAGTGTTATGATGCATTTGCTTACGTAATGGCTATGATAGGTGGTAAACAATAGATTATTGCAGATTTTATGGTTGTGTCCTAATTTTTAAGGACAAGATATAGAAGAGAAATACGACTTAACGTGGATTACGCCGCATTAGTTTTGTGAATGTCCCACTCCCTAGTGCTAAGCTTATAAAATCTGACCAGTTCTGCTATGCTCACTGTATGTCTTTTTGTGGTGGTTTTTTTTTCGTCGTGAATAATAGCAAACACTTTTTTTTTTTTTCAATTGTACCCATTCTGCCTTTACTTCTAACTGATCAGTCTCACTCTATTCAGGGCAAGTTTTCTTCTAAATAGAAAGAATTACAGGTGTGCACTATTATCATTGAAAGAATTACTGACTTGCATTTCTGTTCCTGGTGGTGACAGAAGCCCTTTGCTGAAGTTGAAGAAGCTATCTCACTGCTGCCTCTTTTTACCTGTGGTTTCTTCAAGTAAGCTAAACTGGAAGATGAAGAATGGAAGGTGATTTAGTTTTGAGCTTTAGCACAACAAGCCAGTTTTATGACTTCTTATGAAACAGAAAATGTCTGATCATAAAGGTAACCCTCAGCTTCTCTTTTTTTTTTATCTCTGTCAGAAATAGCAGTAAAGCTTCGTTCCTAATCTTGTTCTTTCTTGTGTGTCTGCACTTTAAATAAAAAGCGGTTTAAAAATGTTCAATCCAGGCAGCTGGTACTTGGAATCACAGCAAAGCAAGTGTCGTGGGCAAAGAGCAGGCAGTACATCAGCATTACGTAACTGTCTGCCGCTGGCATGTACGTGATTTGTATTGCTTTCTGCCCCTCCTTTTTTGTCCTCCCTTCACAGGGCAAAAAGACAACTAATTGATGGGTAAGAATTTGTCACGCTTCCGTGCAGGAATATGACATCAGAAGTAAACTAGCCAGCCTTTGTCATCTTGCTTTACTTCCTTTTTTCTTTTTCCGCTTAGTCACTTGCATGCTGCAATCGTGTTGGTAAACGTGTCTGAAATTTTACATCTGTTACAGGTATAGTCAGTTCAGTTGGGTCATTTCCTTATTGTTGTTTTCTTTTTTTTTCTTCCCCTTTTCTGCTCGTTGTTGAATAAGGGGACCGAGGCATCAACTTTAGGAAAATAATAAAAACCTTTAGTGACCATTCCCCTGATTCTTTTTATCTTCCAGCTCTTTGTCGTCTGACTTTAATTTGTGCATTACTATCTTATGTGAATCTATACTGAAACAAAGAAAAAGAAATGCATCAGTTTTCTGCAATGGGTAAAATTAGGCGAGAAACTAAGTATTAAAGCTTGGGTTTGTCTTTTGTTTTTGGTGTGTGAAATGTGATTTTCCAGATAACCAAGTCATGAGGGAAGACTTCACGTGCGTATGAGTGATTTAGGCATAAAAATCCCATTGAAGGCTGCAGGATTTATAATTCTTAAGCAGTTCAGCATTTCAATCAACTCACTGCTCCCCACGGTCTTTCTTGATTAAAGCTTTGGGTTATCAATCTGAGGGTCAGGTAGTCATCAGTCGTAGAATCATCATCAGTCTTTGACTTGTGGGGTGGCCGGGGCTAGGTGGGTAAGTGCTAAAACGGGTAGGTAGCAAACCGGGACAGATAGAGCCAAAGGCAGCAGTCCAGGTGGATGCTAGTTTAGCTGTCACTGAACGTGCCACGCCGCCTGGCCTTGGCGGGGTTTGTAAGTGATGTGTGATGCGAGACTGAGTCAGCAGCCTACTATTGTGCAGAACTATACAGGGATGTAGTCACAAAGAAATTGTGATTTTTAAAAGGTGTGTGAATCTTGTGTGAGTGTAAGGTTTGCATGCATTTTAGAAACAGGTTAAGAGGTTGAAATTGCTACTGTAAACACTTTATTCCGATCCATTTACCTGCATAATGCTACTGTTGTGAATAGTTTTATAATGATCTCAGATAAGGCCTAATTTCCTGTGTCAACTCCATTGTCATTGACTCTTTACTCTCACAGTGATATCTGGTTAAAAACCTTAATCAAAGTCAAGTTGTCTGTGTAGGTCTCAAACACATGAAAGTCAACCTACACAGGAAATGTGCACAAAGAAAAATCTCTTCTTTCTTCCTTTTCACGGGACTGAGCCTAATAGTGATTGGCAAATAAACCTCCAAATATTCTTTATTCTGTGCCCTTGATATAAGACCCCTAGCTTAAATCTAGCATATTTCTATAGTATTTATTGTCTTTGGAGAACTCCTGTAATAGGTGTTACTGAACAGACTGAGCTCGCTTACGTTAGGGAGATTCTGTTGCTTTCCACAGATCTGGTTAACTGGAAGGTAAAATGCTGCGTTTAGGGGACTATGTTTACGGTACTGAAAAATACTGAGTCAAGATGCATTAAATGATAAGTGTTACTGTTGCTTGCTTGTGACAGTTGCACTGATATTTTCAGTGATACCAGCCTATCAGTCATTGAACACGCTGGCTTTTTGCAAGTGAAATGCCTAGCACGCACCTTAACAGTTTAGAAGCGCAAATGAGGTAAAGCAAAGATAGCCCCTTCTTTCAGTGTCCATTTAATTGTTTATTTTATCTAAAATTTTTTTTCCTGTGAGAAATTTGTCTGTTAAATATAGTGTGGGGTTTTTTTCTGGAAAGAATAGCTTTAATATTTTTATCACCACTCTCCCCTATTTGTTATGAAGAATCCCCCAAATGAAGAAGAAAAATTATGACTGTTGAGGTATGTCTGCAGATACGGTAGTGGCGCAGTTAATGGTTAAAAAGTAATACATTTAAAATTTTTTTTCACTTTTTAGTTGAGTTTTTAAGTACTTTCATGTTTCATATGAACAAGGAAATAAACCTCATACCTCTTTGTGTGTTCCTCCCAAATCAAGGTGATGAGGTAGGTACCGGACAGGTACAATCCTTTGCTCCCCTCTGTAAATTTAAAGCAGGGTGGTCTGACTGTGTGTTGCTGTCACTGTCTTATTTTTGGATCTCTTCCAGAGATGTAACACCCAACTCTGCAGCTGATTCACAGGGAGAAGCGCTGGCTCACTGGTACAACAGCAGTAGCAGTAGTTGCAGTAGCTTTCTGGTTCTTTATGTGGGCACAGGCAGTGGCATGTGGGCAGTTTCCTTTCTTTTTGGTGTGGGCACAGAGGGACATAAGATGTTTTTTTGTCAGCCCCGCGCACAAATTGGTTTAATTATATAGGGCACCAGTTTTACTGTGCTGAACAAAATTAAATGAGTAGTAAAAATCAGCAAGACGTACCTGGACTCGGGTTATTCTCCAAAGGTCTTAGTTTGAGTCTGCACCAGGGTGGTGCAGGAGGGAGCGGGTAGGGACAGGACTGGTCATTTCTGGTAGCAGCAAGCTGCTGGCGTGGCTGAGCCTGTCTTGTGAAAATGTGGATTTTTAGGTTCTTGAAAGATGCATAAAACCAAAGGAAAGATGTTCCTGATCTGAGCAGTGGCACTAAGCCACATAATGTAAAAGGACAGCTTCAGGCAGTGGCATGCATACATGCCACATCTAGTAAGTCGTCTAATCCTGTTAAAAAAGGCAGAAGTTCAGTAACAGGAATAAAATGTCTTCAAATAGCAGGGTTCTTTGCAGAAGTCAGCTGTGATGTGGCCACACTAGATGTTCTTTTCATGTTACTTTAGAAAAGAAACTCTAAGCATTCTCTCAGCTTGTTCGTGTCTGAAAAATGTGGTAGGAACCACATCAGGATAATCTCGGAAATGAAGCGCTACGTTAATACAAAATGTTAGTAGCAGTCTTCTAGATGGGGAAGATGAGGTACTTTTTACAGATGACTAATTCTAGGCTTAATTTGAGACTTTCTTCCCAGTGACAGCATTGATAAAACAAGGAAGATATGGCAGCTGGTAATGTCATCACACCTAACTTTGTGAGACCTCAGTGCTCAGTTTGCAATTGTAGATTTGCATGTTGTGTTGAATTTAATAGGCTTAAACCTCCTTCTAGACCTCAGGTGCGTCAGCTGCTTTGGAAAGGGGAATGAACGAATGGATGTATAACAGTATACCCACATTAGGCAAGCCGTTTTCCAATGGAGAAGAAAAGTAATCCCAAGAGATTATAAATTAAAAAAGAAAAAATTGGCAACTTGTTATGTCAGAGAGGCCCTGCCAACTCTTCTTGCTGAAACGGAGCTGTTGCACAGCCAAGTGTGTGGGTTTGAGCTGCCTCAGGCTTAGGTCTCCCACTTCCTGGACAAGTGCTGTCACAACTAGATGATTTTAGTAAAATGGGCACCCCCTTCGCCAGCTGTGTTTTTAATGAAAATGACTAACTTCTTCTGTTTTGTGCTGAAGTCATTTCAGACTTGCACAGCCAGGGCTCACAGCGCATGTCAGGATGCGGATGCCTTACGGCTTTGAGAATTACAGTGGAAGTGGAAAATGTATTTCCATTTTAACATTTACCTGTTTATTCCACTTAAGCATCATTTCCGTTATCGTCGGCTAAGATTAGCCTAAAACTGATACAGTCAAACTTACTTCTCACGGAGGCTGTGCCTCCTCCAACGGTGTTTGGAATGGACAGAATGATTTTGAAAACAACGCTTCAGACTTCCAGTGCTGTAGACACAACAATCTGTTCAGCAATGTACATATTACTTTATTTCTGTTTGTAATCCCATTTTTCTTCTTGATTTACTGCTCAGTGTGTTTGGCAGAGATTTGTCATCTTCCTTCTTGGAAAAAGGCAGCTTTCCAGTAAAAGAATTGAAGAAAAATTTTGGTCTCCAAGTCTTGGATGATAACATATTCACAAACATAGTTTGCCCATTTTAGCTTTGAACAATATTTTACCTTTTATCAGTAATCCTATTAATGTTGATTGATTATTGTAAGAGAGGTCAGAATCATGTCCTTGGTAAGGGTGTATATGTAGTTTGAATTATTGAATGTGCTTTTGCTTTTCCCTGATTTAATCTGAAAAGATAATGTAGAGCAGCCTTGAGGAAAAGTTATTAACAAGAGGATGCTTAGAGTATCGGTTATCTCCTTGTTGCAGAAGATAATGGGGTTTGGGGTGGGGTTTTTTTGGTAAAATAGCACAAGCTCATGTTTAAACATTGCTTTGGTAATGGTTTGTGTTGTTAACACTTGTCGTCTTTGAGGAGCGAGCAATGCATTTGGTAAAGCATGAGACAAATGAGTCCTGGGTGATACTGAGGCCAATTATCCATTTTGATCATGGTATTTTGAATCAATTGTCATATTTTGGAATTTAAGGGAAATGGTGCTTAAAGTGTTTTTAAAGAATGTACTGAAGCATTAAGACTCTTAATTGGAACTCCAGAGTTGTGGTCACAAAACAAACTTTGCATCAAATGCATAGAATAAATGATTAGGAAAAAGACCTGCACAAGCTGTTTACTCTTAAAAACCTATTCCAAATTCTAGAATGAGAGTGCATAATTCAAATTAAGAGAGCAGGCCACCAAAGCCCTGCAATGCTGGGCCACAGCTGATGATGAGCGGCGTGGCCAGTGTTCCTTTCTCCTGTACCTCAATGTCTGCTACTCTGGTGGGGGTTTATTTTTGTGTGTGTATGTATGAGTTTTTTTTTGTGGGTAGTTTTCTTTTTTTGTGTGTGTGTGTGATTGGTGTGTTTTTTCTTACTACACCCTGTGGTTTACAGGTACCACTAGTTTGGTCATCTTCTACTCCCCTCTGAAGAGCTAAGCCTCATAGTTTGCTGCTTTTTTTGTTGGTTTTGTTTAGCTGCCTTATAATAAAAAAAACCCCTAATCGGCTGAAAAGTCTCTCCCTCTAGATGTATGCATCATCTGTCTGGCGACTGAGAGATCCAGAGATTTGTCCTTTGAGCCATATATTTTTTATGTATTGTAAAATGCTTAGTCGACACTCTTTACCTCTAACAGTAGGGTTGAAAAACCTCCATACTATCTGTTGAGACATAAAAATGCATTCTTTAAAGAAAGAGCCTTTAGCGTTCATTGCTGTTGTGAGAGTTGTGTTTGTCTTTGCTACCAAACTTTATTCAAGCTGTGAGTCCCACAGTGGATGGAAGAGAGACACCGCAGATCAAGATGAGAATCTTTTCACTAAAGCCTTTTCTTCTGCACGCAAAGCACAAAAGTGTGTTCTGTTGTGTATGTGTGTGGGATTTTTAAGCTGCTGAAATTTCTGTCTGTATCATGTCTCTAATGATTTGATTTATTGATATCTTAAATTGAGGTGCTTGAGTACTCCATTTTCCAGTTACTAAGACAATGAGATATGCTGAAAAAGTCAGGCACAGTTGACCCTCTATTAAGAATAAAGAGGGTTTGCTCTTATTGATTAATAATAGCCTCCGATTTATGTATTATTTAATTAAGGATTTGATTTTGGGCTAACTGAGTAGGAAGCTGTTTCTGCTTGACTAGCTCTTTGCAAATACACAAGTAGTAAAACCTCTCTGTTGTCAATGAAGTTGAGACATTTGAAGTTTTTCTTAGAATTTTACTGCAGAATTTTTGAGGACAATTACTTACCTGCGATACAGGAGACTCGAAATCAAGTAATTTTTTTCCCTACCTCTCTCAAATCAAGGACTTAAGGTGAAACTGTGTGCTCCTGCACTTCAGTTACCGTGATACTTCTCCAGGAAAAATAGTCCCTTTTTTTTTTTTAAATCCCTCCCCCCGTAAAATGAGTTTACCATTTTTAGCATCCTCCTGAATTATCTTCATTAGTAAACATTGTGCTTGCACTTTCCTACTGTACTTGTGCTTTGAAGGGAAACAGGCATAATATATCTAGAGAAACACTGCATTTTTTTCGATCAACAGTGCATTTTTCAGCCCAGATGAATGTAGGTAGGCTTAAATGGAAGCTGAAACTAACTGTTGAATATTGAGTTTGGTCTTGGCGACAGCCCTGTCAATTTCCTAATTTTACAGGTTTTCCCATTCCCTCTACTTCTACAGTTTACATGTTTGTGTGTTCTATGTGACTTCAGAGGGACTGGGACCTACTTTCTGTACTGATTCTATAAGGTTGCTGGTAAGTAAAGCCATGACCTTTCGACTTGCAATTCCTGGAGCTGTCACTGATGGTTTGCTGAAGCTGTTGGTTAGTGGCAGCTGCGAACAGATCCCGATAAAACGTTGCCCGTCACGAGAATGAACAGGAGGCCTCATTGTATGAAACCTGGGACCTGCCTGCCTGTTGGGTCCTGTATGCAGTTTTGGGGTCTCACAAAAGGAGCATAGAGGAGCGAGATACAGAAGGTGAAGGGGAAGCAGCCTTCTTAAAAGCGGTGGCACTTGGAAGTGATCAGCGCTTTCAGAGTCACCAGGGCAGTGGAAAAAGTAGTTGTGGAGCTGTTATTCACCAGATCGTGCAATATTAATACTGGACTTAGTGAAATTTGGGTTGAATCACAGAAAAGACAAGGAGAAGCGAACTTACGTGGGTTGTTAATACACAGGATCATTGAGGCAGATAATTCTAGCAGATTCAAAGACACAGTCACACACATCAAATCCATAACAGATGCAGATAGAATGGGCAGAGATGGACGCTTTACCAGCCATAATGTAACAGCTGTGAATGCTGGGGGACCCTGAGGAGAATGGATGGCAAATAAGTGAATAGGGCTTTTGTGCTGTCCGTGTATTTACTGATGATTGTGTTGGAGACGGAGCACTTCCTTAGACTGACCGCTGGTCTCAATAACAGGCTTCTGTTTTATTAATGGGTCTGTATTGTACACTCTCACTTATAACTAGAAAGTTCTCAAGAAGGAGAACCTCATTTTGTACTTTGTTTATAGAATTTAAACCAGATCCTCAAGCTGTTCTTGAGTTACTGTTTGACAAACAGAAAGATACATGGTAATCTTTTTAGTAACTTCTAAATTCTGAAGTAACTCAGGTTTGCAGTACTTCATAGTGTACAAGCTCTAGAGTAAGCTTTTTACAACTTAATTTCTAGAAATATTTTTATACTCGTGCTTCAAGATTTGAAAAATGTTGGTCCCAGCCGTAGTCTTTATTAATACTAAAGACTTCAAGGTTTTGTTGACAAATTTCACAATTAATTTCTTTAACTGAGCAATAGGAAAAACTCTTGGAAATTATGCTTGATTTATAATTATACAATAAATGTGAAGCATATATCTGGATCATACCAAAATTCCAGTATTCAATATTATTTCTGAATAATTCTGTATTAGAGACCTTAAAAAAATAACTGGAGAGACATGGATGTGTTTTGAAGGATAACTCTAGTTATCCTTATCTAGTTATCTGGTAACTTCCAGTAGAGTTACTCTCAGAATACTTACTTCTCTAGGAGATATTTCATGTTGAAACATGGTATGTCACTGTCCTTTACTAATAGCTCCCCTTTTGCTGTGGGGGATGGGAAAGAAAAGATGTCTTAGAAATCGTAAGGAATGAATGCACATGTGTGTGTTCTGCTGTTAAATGTGCAATTAATTGTTTGAATCGGGATTATAATCCACAAAAAAATGAAAGAGCAAGTAAAATGCTGCATGTAAAGTAGCCATTGGGATGGTGGGGCCGGAAAGAGAGAGAAATCTACATACACATTATGTATGTAATTTTATTTCATATTTTTCCTTCACAAAATACTGATCACCATTTTTTGGGTTGTGGGGGGTGTGTGTGTGTTTTTGTTTTGTTTGTTTTTGTTTTTCTGACATGTTTATAAGCTCTTAAAAAAAACCCTTGAAAAATCCAGTAGGTTAAGGATTCCTAGTTAAAGCGAACTGACTAAAATGATTTAACTACCACTTAAGTGGAGTGCATGTAAAAGACTTTCAATTGCTGTGGATCACTGTATTTTTACATGAGGATTCTCACTTTGGCAGAAAAGCCATTCTGTTGCAACATTTTTCAACAGCATTCAGTATAAATCTCTTTGGATTCTTTTTAGTAGAAGCTTGCCTCCAGAGGTTGTGGGTTTCCATGGTACCTAATCCTTATTTAACAGACACACTTGGTATTTCTACACAGCTGTGGAATGGCAGCAATGGACTTCTGTTCTGCTTTCCTGCTTCTCGAGCAGATTTTACACCTTTGACCTTCTAACATATTGCCTGCTGTTGAAAACTTTCTGCAGAGATGCATCAAGGAAAAAAAAAAAACAAACCCAAACCACTGCACTGTCATGAAGGGCTGTTGCTAGATCTGGGTATGTGATAGCTGACGCTTGCCAAGTGATTGGATGCGGTGGAAGGGGGGGAGAGAGAGATGATGTGGATCATATCTGGGCAGTTGGGAATTCTGATCAAATTTGATCAGTTTATTTTAAATACATAAAAGCAAAAAGTCCAGCAACTTTCAGCTACTTCTGTGTTTTACTAGAATGTACTGAAGTGCCTTATAAGCTTAGCTGTTTACTACTTTAGTAGAGTATTTATTAATCTGAAGGCTCCTTGGTCTCTAGAGGATGATGTTTCTCAGGAGTGACTTTGGCCAGGACTGTGTTTCAGGAGAGATTGTGTTTGGTGCTGGACTGCAAATAGCTGCCTTCCTACTAGCTGGGAAGTTAACAGTCTGATCTGCATGGGTTCGTGGTGAGTTGGTGTTACAAGAGGAATTTGAACAAAAAGGCATGTTGGTGTTGTAAATTACCTTATTGGTAGAGGAGAAAGCTAGTGAATTAAAATTCATTGTGGTTTGGTTTTGGTATTTTCCCTCGAGTTCTTGTGTTATACAAGATTGTGAATTATTTCTTTCAGATGGCATTGTGGAGATGTGCGGGTTTTTTCTGATAAACAGGAAAACAAAATAATTTCTTTTGTTGAAGGCTTTATTTAACTCTTCCACTCATATAATTCTTATCAAAGTGTAATTATGGATTATTGGTTTTAATTTTGATTGTTCGGTGGCTACTAGTGACCTAAATTAGGGCTGATTTATCTTAGCACTTGAATGACACTTATGCGTTAATGGTGTATGTTTTATGGGCTTTTCTAAAAATAAAAAAGTAATAGTCAATAGCATGAGCTGTTGAGATGATTTAATTTTCTTGTTTATCAGGCAAAAACGTCTCCAATGTGAAGTATTTTTGTAACAGGTTCAGAATTAAATTTTATTTCAAGATTTCCTTTGTGGTTTTTCCTTGAAAATCCCAAGATTAATACTAACCTATTTACAGATGAAACCTATTTTTAGACTACTGAAGCTGCAAAAATGCAAAATGTGGTTATAAAACAAGCATTTCAGAAACAGCCTGTATTTATTCAAATGAAATTGTTTTTATATAGATAGAGAATTCTTTCAAGGATCATCTGTTACGAGCAGTGGCTCATTTGTAGGAAGCAGTTTAGTACAGATTTACAACTCATTACAAGTAGGCAGGTGTAAAAGACCTTTGAATTTTTCAGCAAATTAAAGTATCATAAAGATGTGTGTAGCATAAAGAGGCGAGAAGCTTCCTGAAAGCTTAATGAAGTTCATAGTAGTTTTTAACCTGCTGTTGGTTACAGCTTTAATGTTTACTATGGTAGGATTTCAGTGGAATAAATACCTGTGTAGCAGTATGGAAGATGTCGTGAAGCTTATGCAGTAATGTTGGAATACTTTTTGCACAAGCAATCTTGAGAAGAGTCTGTCATGTCCTTCCCTCCAGCACTAGGAGCTGCAGTAAGTGGATATTTTTGGTTGTCCTTTTGGCATAGTCTGAAAAATGGACTCTAGAAGACCAACGCGGTAACTTCTACAATGTGAAGATGATGAATCTCTGATGCTAAGACTGTTGCTTTTTCTGGAAGAAGTGTGCGAGTTCAACCTTTGTATGCAAACCAGTCGGTACAATCTACTTGGTTGTCTCCGTGCTTTTATGTAAAGCATAATATTGGGTCCAACGTTAATGAGTGTCTATCTATTCCGTTTGTTTTAAGGCTGTTTGAAAGAGCTTCTAAGTTGGTTGGTGTGAGGTCAAAACTGGAGAAGCCGAGCTTGTTCAAAAGCACAATTATAATTTGATTTGAAAGGTTAGAAAGGAGGACACACTGAAAGGGCTTATTATTAATGATTGATTGCTAGTGAGAAAGCTGTCAGGTTCTGGTACACCAGGCAGAACCATCACTACTAAAACTTAGGCAAAAGCCTACCTGAAAGTCAGGTTTTTGCAAGATGAGCTGGCAATGAAGGTATAGGAGGAAACAGGGAAAGAAAGCTGTCTGTCTGTCTTTTGTTTGTGGTCCGTTTCCACCCCCCCACCCCCCCCCCCGGGCCTTGTATGGTAGTATATTCTGCATAGTTTTATGCTACGCTCAAGAAATTACATAAATAGCCTGTAAATAATAGACGTTCATAAAGAAAGCCTTTTTGAAAATGCTTGCAATATGCTGTTAAGGTTAATTACGTTGCAATGATTTTACAATGTGCTGATTTCTGTAGGTCGTGTTTTGTGAAATGGTAAAACGGCATCTTTTGAAAGCTGCATAAAATCGGGTAACAGAAAGAGACTGCGTGCTCTGTGCGTGCGTGACACTATGACTAGAGCTAGCGTGTGCTACTTTAATGCACTTTATCAGAAAGCATCATTCTAATCTTGTCTAAATATGGTATAGGTGACCTAAGACATCTTAATATAGCCTTTTCCATTGATTTACAAAAAAAAGGGCATATTCTAATAACTTGTCTGTATTGCCACTCTTGTATGATCATTTAGTTCCACCACAAATGAAACCAACTCTGTTTATTCAGGCAAGCAAACTTCTGTAGGTCAGACAAAATTACTACCTGCAGGCAAATGAGAAGTGGGAGTAGAGAATGAGATCTTCCTCCCAGTTTAAGTTTTTATTTTGAAATGCCTGAAGAATAAAAGCATTCGCATGAGTCCCCTCAGTAAAGGCTTTTGTACTAAGCACTTTCTTGTGGTTAGTGTTCCTTGTAGGGTGTCAGCTGATTTCAGGCATTGCGGTGGATTACTTTGGAAATAATTACAAAAGCAAAATAGCAGACTTAAGGAAAGAAATTACAAGAGAAGATGCAGTACTTTAAAGAAATCATTTATTAACACTAAAAAAAAAAAAAAGAGGTGCTGTATTTTCCACATATTTCCAGTTTGGTGCTGAAACGTCTGACATTGATTTTAACTTCCTCCAAAATGAAATAGTGAATCATTGTTTTATTGAGCTTTTCTGGGCAAGAAATGGAAAATACTATAGGGTAAAAATCATATGAAGGAAAATAATGTTTTTTTCCTACACTGTACACTCTTCAGTAGTTACCATGAGATTTTGAGTCATTGGTGGCAGAAGAGCCATTGCTCCTTGACCGAACTTTGAATTTTCAGTGTCCTAAGATATGTCTATCTTGAGTACAAGCATCGAGACTTTTTAACCTGTCATGTACTGTAGTTCAAGGGCTGCAAAAGCAGGGATTGAACTGCTTGAGTGAACAGTTTGAGTAATATGTCTAATAACAAAGTATTCCCTTTTTTTAATTGTAAAGCTCCGTATAGTCATCCAGATACCCTGCATACAGACTGAGGTGTCAAAGAAAAAAAATGTCTGTGTCCTGCTTTTAAAATGTGAGGGTGGGCGCAGGGGAAGGTAGTAATTTGCAGTTGTCTCTCGTTTAATGGGTCTTGGCAATTGTTTTGTCCATAATCTTGGCAAAAGCAGCTGTATTGCTTACTATCATATAATGAATGGTTCATGGGAATCTTGGGAAGGGGCTGGGTTGATGGACTGTGAGTTCTCCTTAGTCCTTTAATTAAAAAGGTGGGCAAAATAATCTTACTATTAGAAACAAAATCTTAGATATGGTTTCTATACTTTTAAATGTTGTTTCAGGTAACATTTAAGTACATGGCATAAGTAATGCCTTGAAACAGACGTTTTCTGTTCCCTTCTGTGTGTTTTTAGCTTGGTTTCTATGGCAATGAAACCTATGCAGAGTGTCAGGCCTCTTCTTCCCCTGTCTCCAAAAATAATTTCTAAATTTACCAGCCAGCGTAAGCCAAAATTAAATGGGAAGGGGGAGGCTCAAAGGTAGTTGGGTTCCTACTGGTTTCAAGCGAACTGGTGACTCTGCAGGGGAGAATCAGTGCCCTGTGAAGATGAGACAGGGTTGCTGCAACACAAAAAAATAAGCCACTGCTGGCATAGGCAAAATTTTTAGCCTGCTGGGGCAAGTTCTGCTGCAGTTGTGGGTTTCTATTGTTTTGGTTTGTTTTTCACCCCAGTGGAGTCCCCTGAGAGGAGCTGAAGTTACTGCCTTGAGGAGAGAGTAGGAGAGAGGGCGCTTGAGCGAGAGCTACCAAAAGCTGGTTTCTGTTGATGTAACAACTGGTCTTTATTATTCTAGCTGTAAATACCAAAATGTCTTAATCCACTTCTTGTGATTTTTATGGTGGGGGATTCTGTAAGGAGTCCTATGATTTTTAGGTTGCTGTATCAGTGTGATCTTGGTGCCTTTCAGTGTTTCCGTAAGGTCCGTGTAGAAGACAGGAGACATAGAAATGCTTGGTCCCTGAATATGAGTCCTACAAAATAAAGATCTTTTGAATGCACTAAAAGGCATAACGGGTCTCTTTTGTATGGAGCCCTTAGGATGGAATTTTTCTGTTTCCTAATTGCAGTTGCTATAACAATTGACTTTTTAACTCAGTCTTGGAAGGCAACAAGTCTCATGTGCCCTCATGTTGGCTTCATTGTTTGTAACTCTTACTAAATTACTAATAATTTAGAGAAAGGTAACTTTCTTGAAGGCTTGTAGAAGACAAAATTAATTTCCTCAGTAATGGCAAAGTAGGTTTTGAGCCGTAATATGCTCTTTGACCAGTGAGCTGCTCTGGATCCCTGTGTCTTCAGGATAGTGACAGCCCATACTATGGCTTGGTGGGGAAAAACAAGTTGCAGTGATTGAAGTGGAGGGTGAAAAGAGAGGAAGAATGGAGGTAACAGACAGAAATCTGTTAACTGGGCTTTGCTTCTTCCCCTGCTCATAGACCAGGTTGTGGTGGTGGGGTAGTCAGAACTACACACACATCCCAAATAACCAGCCATTAGTGTGAAAGTATGCTGGAAATGTTGTTATTTGTCTCGTTGTTGATCAATTGGCAGTTTTATTTTAAAATGGTTTTATTTTAGCAATGCTAGATTATTCTTGGTAATAGTTGTGCTTAATTTAGAGCTGTAACATTTATAGCTCTGGGTCAGGATGTTTTTCTGACCTACGTGGCTTTTTTAGAATTGAGTGTTTTGTGTTCTGGCTTTCTGTATCCCTAAATATACAAAGTTATTTTGAAGTGGTTTTGTTTTCTTTGGCCTTAACTACTCTAAATGGCTACTAATTCTCAGGTTACTACTTCTTCTAGGTACTGGTTAGCCATTAAATGACCTGACTGCTGAGTACCCAAAACCCCTCAATAACCCTATCAGTTCCACTGAAGGTGACTTCCCTTAGTAGTATGCGCTTGTGTGCGTAATGCCTGTGTACTTACATATGGGTGTGCGTGTATGTGTAGTTAATATATATAGATAAACCCTTTAATCTTTAGCTAAAGTTCTTTGAAAACAGTATTTGGAGGGGCTCCTGAAAAATATTGGAAAATGCTTTAAGCAAGTGACTATCACTTTTTCTAATTTGACACATTTAAAGAGAAGAAAGTGGTAGAAGCTGTATGAAAAGTTGTTCTGCTGCACTAGTTTCTGAAATGTTTTCTGTTTTCCCTTGAACTACCTTTTCAGTTTACCTGCAAACTGTTGAAGTGTCTTCTATGCTTGTAATCCCTGCTGTTATCCTTAATTTTTCATTAGAAAGAAAAGCACACAATTTGTAACCTGCAGAACTTGGACCTGAGCCAGCAGTGTGCCTTTGTCACAAGGAAGGGGAAGAGTGTCTTGGGTTGCAGTGGGTAAAGCCTTGCCAGCAGGTTGGGAGAGGTGACCCTTCCCCTCTGCTCAGCTCTGGAGAGGCCACTGTGCAGTGCCCAGACCTGGGTTCCCCAGGATAAGAGGGACATACTGGAGAGATGCCAATGAAGGGCCTGGAGCATCTCTCCTGTGAGGACAGGCTGAGAGAGCTGGGACTGTTCAGCCTGGAGCAGAGAAGGCTCAGGGGGATCTCATCAATGTATATAAATACCCAAAGGGAGGGTGCACAGGGGACAGACCCAGGCTCTTTCCAGAGGTGCCCAGCCACAGGAGCAGAAGCAATGGGCACACTGTGAAACACAGGAGGTTCCCTCTGAACATCTGGAAACACTTGGGGCTTTTTGTTTTGTCTTTTGTAATGTGAGGGTGACTGAGCACTGGCACGGGCTGCCCAGTGGGATTGTGGAGTCTCCATCCATGGAGATACTCAAAAGCCGTCTGGACATGGTCCTGGGCAGTTGGCTGTAGGTGGTCCTGCTTGAGCAGGGGGTTTGGACTAGATGGCCTCCAGTGTCCCTTCTAACCTTAGCCATTCTGTGAACTTTGATGTACCCTGATATAAACCACTTTTGGTATGACTGTTACACTCCGTAACAAAGATTTTAGCATTCTTCTGAGAATACACTTTTTCCAATAATCTGATTGTATTTTGCCTAATATGAAATTAATGTAGATTTATTCTTAATATTTCTGTTATTGAAATTAATATTTTTTGGTAGAGTGTTCATTGAAACTATCAATTTGAAGTTACAAGAATCTTTCTTTGGATGTGTTCAAATTACTGTATCTTCTGTATTTAAATATGGTGCTTCAGTAGTTGGCTTCTAGGCATCTTCTCTTGTAGTTTACACTAGTGGGAACTAGCACTTTTTTGATTAATGCTAATAGTCTGTCATCCTAAATTTGATTTATATTCTAAACACTATCAAGTTAGCTAAAATAATGAGAAATGCCTTCTGTAACAAAATATATATTGGGTGCTGGACCTGAATTCCATGATTTTAATCAACATTCTTGCTTTTGCAAATTCTTGTTTCTGTATATGCTTACCTTGGACATAGCCTTTTAAAACTGCATTTTAACAACCAAACAAACCAGCAACTGATTGTTTTGTAGGGAAAAGATTCTTTCCAGATTGTAAAGTAAAGGAGAATATTTTGAAATCTCAGAATTTGAGTGGAGAAGCTCTCTGACAAGATGCAAGAGTATAAAAATGTCAGTTATAGAAGTAGAAATGTCTTTTTTTTTCTAGATTATTACGATAAAGTATTGCTTACTTGTCGTATTTTAAAATGTGTTAATACATTTTATGAATATATATAAGAAAAAAGTGCAATGCTGTTAAAATATTCATATAATAGAAAGCATTTTGCAATCAAAATCTCTGAACTTCACTGATGAAAAGGAATCCGTTTCTTGAGGGAGAGTGGGGGAGGCAGTTAAGATTATCTTTAGCTGTTTGCATAAAAGGATTTAACTGGACTACTTAAAGTAGTCAAGTGCTTTTTTGTAAATAATTTTGGGGTTTTTTTTGAAGAGTAATAATACCTTTTTGAAGATGGTTCTGCAAGTACCAGGTTGTCATGGAAAGTATTTCCTAAATGTGTCTGAAATTTGTGTGTTTTTCTTCTAAGCTTCACAATGAGGATGATCCCCCAGAGTCTTCAGCAGCTGAGCAGCCTTCCACGTCTACAGAGACTACACAGAGTCCCCAGACAGCCACCTTACCCGAAGCAGATACTTCCCCTCCACCCTACTGTAGCATAGCTGTAGAAGCAGCTGCAACCTCAGGTATTTCTCTTACATAACAGCCTGTCAGGGAGGAGCGTGTGTGAATCAGCACTTGGTTCACAGTGGTACGATGCTGCGATGTTCTGGTTGGTTTTTTTTTTTCCTACACACAAAATTGCAGTAGAAAATCTGTGCTGTCATGCACAGCCCTTTGTTTGGTTGTTCAGAGGGCGCGCGCCTCTAAATTACACTGATTGTTCCAAATTACTAGACTAAATGGATGTTCATTAATTAGTGTAATAGGTTTTATTTAAGTCTGCACATAGTTCAGTTCCACATTTAGTCTACATCTTTGAGTAGTGCTCCATTATTAGACTTCACTAGCAATTTTCATTGCTTCCTTATTAAAACACAAAACCAAAAACCCCACACAGCACAGATTTGTTAAAACTCAAACTTCTGAAGTGTGTGCTATTGTTTGGTGAAAATATTGCCATGAAAAGATTAATTTCGCTTTAAAGGCTCTTGATGAAATTTCTTGTGGAAAATGAGTAACAGCAGACTTCTCCATCTATGCACTGCTCCCTTTCTCGTGAGGTCGTGACTTTTCTTTGTGGTATGGAAGACTTAACAACAGATAACACTGAAGTCCCTGTTTAAGCAAAGTTGCTTGGATTTGCATCTCCCATATGACAGAAAATATTTTAGAAGTAATCTCCAACCTAATTTTTTAAATGTTGATGAAAGGAGTGATTTCCTGTCCCTGTTCTTTGAGACAGTGTTTGTAAGTATAATACAAAGCTATGCAGTATTACCCCTATATATAACATCTTTGTGGTGGTGTGCTGACAAATCTTTTTACCATGTGACCAGCGCTGACAAATCTTTACCACGTAAGCAATCTTTTTACAAACTAATGCTGGGTGTAGGAGGAAGCTCAAGGTCTGTTTTAAATAATTTGTGTTCATTTGGTGATGCTTTACAGTTTCAGTGTATAAGAATGGACTCTATTTGGCCATTTTGATAGAAAGAATGTTTTTAAAAGAATGGTGAAACTGAAATCTTGGAAAAACGTATTTTCATAAAATAGCTGGAAGTAGCAACAAGGCCATGCTAGTAAAAATACAGCATGATTATTACTGGACTTAAGTGTTGGTGTTGATAATTAATAGCTTTTTTAAAGGATATTTCTGTGTATGTCTTGTATGGTTTGATAAAAAGCCTTTGGTTGGAATGCCTGGGGATGTAACTCAGCAAATATGATTTTTTTTGTTCATAAACTTGTTGGCTCCTTGCATCACCTAGGTTAAGGTTTCTGCCTTGAGTAGCAACTAGAAGCACTACCAAGTTGTTCGCTATTTTATAAAATAAATATAAAGGTTTTTCTAAACTTAGAAGAAATTGAAATACAGATATAATCAATTTCAGCTTCTGTTGGAAAAAAAAATACACTTTAAAGCTCAGTGGTTATGTGCATGTAAAATTTAAGACTTGACATCTTTCTGGCTTAAAAATGCGTAACCTCTTTATTTTGAACAGAAACACACAATGAATTTTATCCTGTACCACCTCCATACAGTGTAGCTACCTCTCTTCCTACTTACGATGAAGCAGAGAAGGCCAAAGCTGCAGCAATGGCAGCTGCTGCAGCAGAAGTTGCCCAACGAGTAAGTGATACAATTCTGCTTTATTTCAATTTTTTTGAAACATGTTAGGCTAATCCATTTGTTTACAACAATTGGGTCCATATTGTGGTCTATTTATTAAAGTAATATTGGAATGGTAATTTACATAGTTGGGATGTTAGGTTTTGTATAGGCAGTGTCAGTTAGTTGTAAAGTCGTATGGAAAGTGTATCATATTCACTCTTTTGTGAGGCATAGCTCATGTCTAAACAGCTTTAAAAGCCAAATTTTACACTGTTTCAATAGTTTAACCAGGATTTTGTCATCTTTTAATTAGGTATCCACTATTAATGTTACTTTGTAGCATTATTGCTGATATTTAGCGTTTCAGGTGGTAAAAAATACATTAATGGACAAAGTAGGCCTTTAGAGAGGAAGGGGAATTCCAACAGTCTGGAAGGAACAAAACCCCAAATAACATAGGTATTTTTAAAAGCAAAGGTCTCTGTTGTTTGCTCCATGAAAACTAATACTGAAGTTCTAAGAAATGTTCCAGGTACTTAAAATAAACAAAACCCACACCGTGAGTTAATGGTAAACAGTCAAGTAGTATATATGTATTCAGTACTTACAGTTTTGTAAGAGTTAACAGATAATAGTGTCTTCAGAATAGAAAATTGATATCTGCAATTAATGTTAAATGTTTGTTTTCTAAGGAAAGTTCTTCCTTTTTTTTCTCCCAAGTTTTGGAACGTGGAAATTCTGCTATTTGGTAGTATTGACCATAGTATATGATACCCAAATTAGGCTTCAGTGCTTTCACTGACAGTCTGCACCTTAAGATCAAATATCATTGCATTTAAAATCTTTAGTGACTGCAGTGTGCTTGTGACTGGGAAAGAAATTCCGCTCACCTAATGTGAGTCTGTTCCTTCTTTGACCGCTCTGCAGTAATTGCCGTGCACAACACTCACAGCTAAAGTTAAAGTGGCTTTATGTAACCGCCAGTGAAGGTGTTACACAGATCTGCAGCAAGGAACCAGGAACATTTGCATGGTTACTTGACAAAATTCTGCTAGGAAGTGATGATCTCCAGTTGTAACCTTTTGACGGCTTTAACAGTAGCATGGATTTTGTGTAGTCTGTCCTTACTGCTTGTCATATACATAAAACCTTTGCTGAAATATTGGTCTGAATGAAGCCCTCAGTCTGAAATTATGAACCTTTAAACTTCTTCGGAACATTAGCATCCCAAACCTTAACTTTTACAGTACCATTACCAGTCCTGTGACTCTTTAGATGGGACATGTGCAACTCTCTTGGAAGATTCTTGTTGCATTTAACTGTGTATGTCTACAACCCCATGGGGTGAATGGTTCAGACATACAAGCAATCTTCCTTGACCTGAATTTCACAGGGGAAACCTCAGCCAATAAAGTTAAACAAACAAACAAACAAAATCAGTGGTTTTTCCTTGTCTTAAGCTTTTTTTTTTTTTTTCTGGAAAACTGTCTCTCACATGTTCAGATTAATGTGTCAGAAACATCTTTTGCTCTTCCTTAGAAAATCTGCCTGGTTCTGGGCAAAGGAGAAGATTTTGAAAAATGAGTTTTGACAGTTGATACATGCAGCTTTCAGTTTAGTAAATTTAGTGGAGTTTGTCTTGCCTGAACAAGTTTAGGCTGCTCATAGCTCCAAAGGGGATGGGACAGCAGGTGTGCTGTTGCCAGAGAGCATTCTCAAATGTTCTGTGTCAGAGTAGGATTACAGGACTGAAAGTAGATACACCTTAGGACTGCTCTTGACTGCTTCTGGTGAAAACACTGGAATGGAGAAATAAGAATTTCTGGTGTGCCCTGAAGTAGTTTCATTATTCTGGCCTTTGGTTGGAAGGGAAGGGGAAGGCCACTTATTTCAACTACAGGGGCATCAATGCTAGGTGGAGGGAAGAAGGTCAATATCTCTGAGGCTCTGAAGCTTATATGTTATAGGAAGAGAGGTCTGGTTTTGGTTGGGCAAAGGGTAAGTGTGTGGGTGTCAGGAGGATGGGGCCAGGCTCTTCTCAGTGCTGTGCAGTGACAGGACTAGGGGCAATGGCCATAAGCTGGAAAACAGAAGGTTCAAACTGAACGTGAGGACACACTTCCTCACTGTGAGGGTGCCAGAGCACTGGAACAGGCTGCCCAGAGAGGTGGGGGAGTCTTCTTCCTTCTCTGGAGACTTTCAGAAGCTGCCTGGCCTTGTTCCTGTGTGATCTGCTCTAGGGGATCCTGCTCTGGCAGCGGGGTTGGACTAGATGGTCTCTAGAGGCCCCTTCCAACCCTTGTCACTCTGTGAATCTGTGTAACTGGCTCCAAGTGAACACAGGCAGGCAGAGAGGACGTGTCCAAGTCAGAATGAAAAGAGAAAAGTGTGAATGCAGAGCAGTGGTGTGGAGCAAGTACAGAGAGATTTAAACGAGAAACAGGAGGGAGAAGGATAAGCTGGTTTTGGTGGAGAAAGGAACCCAAGTGGGTGTGTGAGAAAAGAGGGGTAGGGAGGGAGAAACAATCTGGAGTTAAGAGGTAGGAGGGTAAGATACGGTGAAAAAGTGATAAACTTTTACATAGTCTGCTTTTCCAAAACATAATAGAACTTGACATTCAAGAACTAGGTGCTGACACCACAAGCATTTCGCTTACTTACGAAAAATCAGTAGGAACGCACCATCATTCCTGGAACGCAGAGATTGACTAAAAAGTTGCAGATTTACAGCGCTACTTACTCAGTGTGCCTAAAAACCACAGTTCTGCTGACTGCTAAAGTTCTGGAGTTCAATAGAATTTCTGCCCAATTTGCTTCTGTGTGATTTTTTTGTAGTGGTTTTTTATTTTGGATTTGGTTTTTTTTTTTAAGCACACGCATGCACACACAAAACATTAAAGAAACAGTATTAAGGTTGCAAAGTTGAGAATTGGGGAAAATGTAGGTGATACTGAAGTTGAGTTCCTGTTTGGCAGATGATATTAAAATTACATGCCAGAGGAGTTTTAATTACTGCCATTTTAATTACCTTACTGTGTGATGCTGCCACAAAATCTCTTCCTTATTTAATACCTCTGATGCACTTACACTGGGATGTACTAAGACTGTGCAATAAAACTGTCTTAATCTGGCAAATGACTGCAATAAGGAAAAAAAAGATCATGTTATGGTTAGAGCGGTGATTTGCCATCTCGAGGGGAAGGATTTTGATCCTTAGCTCTGAATCATATAGAATGAATCATAGACTGGTTTGGGTTGGAAGGGACCTTAAAGATCATCTAGTTCCAACCCCCCTGCCATAGGAATACCCACGTTCTCTGCCATGGGAATACCCATCGAAGAGCATATAAGTGACTTAAACTTGCACTACTGGTTTGTAGTTAATGGTTTTTGCATTTTCCCTGCCTTGGAAAGTGTCGCTGCAAAGAGCAGTGACAGCTGTGGACAGTATCTGACTTGTGTATTACACGCTTTGCGAACCATACACAAACAATATAACAGATGGGTTTTTTCAGTTTTTATTTTCAACCTTAAGAAATTAGTGCTCTTATGAATGTAAACTCTGCCATGATCTGTGTCTCTCTCTTCTACCTTGTAAAAAGAAGATATATTGCCTCTTGACTACAATAATGTGAACAGTTAGAAAAGATTAAATCTCCGTATGTGATCTTGAGTGATACATGAAGCTGACAATTCTTTCATAGTGTAGTCCAAACTGTGCAGTAAAGACTGCAAACCTGTTCATTGAATGGAAGAGAGGAAAATGGTATAAAAAGGGCAGCACAGTCACCAAGTAACTTCCATCTTTTTTTTTTTTTTTTCTGATTTGAGGGAAAGACATACATGTCATCAAAGACTTCGTTATAGGCCCTGCATGCACAGATTGTGTGAACAATCTCAACTTAAAATATACTGAAACTTTCAGTACTTAATTTTCTAGTCCTCTGTGTAGTTTGCCTTACAAGAATACGTCGTGCATGAACATTTCTTTCTTTCAAATGCTCCCAGATAGCTCAGTGTAACAAATTGTAGCAGCCCTATGTCATCAGTAGTGATAATCATGAGTTACCCTGGCTTTTGCTGTTTTCCTTTTCAAATTTTCAAGGTCAGTTTGAAAGATTAATTTAAATGGGCAAAAATATTGGTAACAGTTAAATGACTTGTTTGTATGTTGCAATGAATGGCTTTTACTTAATGCTTTTCAGTTGCATTTGTCTTATGTTTTTCTGTTTTTACATGCTTAGCACGCCCAGTTTAGGGAGTCTAGGAGTCTGTTTGATGAAATATTCCTCAGTCGTCCAGAGGTATGGTATAGTTCTCTCTAGTTTAGACTTTAACTATGAATTTTCCTGCAGGCAAACAAGTTCTTCTGGGATTCCTTGTGCCTTTTTTCCCGCCACCATTAACTTCTCTACATTATTTTGTATGCTGCACATATGGTGTGGGTTTTTTTAACTAATTTGACCCTTTTCTCAGAAGTTTTTCTCTGTAAATCCACTGCTTTGAGAAAAGATGTATCAGTTTAGTTATCCAAGGAGTCCCTGAAAACTCTGGTTCTTTACTTGATTAAAGGTGGTTGTCTCACTGTATGCCATGCTGGGTTTCAATTTGCAAGAAATGACAAAGCACTGGGGTGGTGGGGAAACAGCCCTCTCTCTGCAGAATACTACAGAGAGCACTGTAGTTTCAGAGATGTTCGTAGATCAGTAGATGCTGTGTAGCATTTGATGTCCTTTTGCTTAGATAAACTACTCTGTGTGACATGCCATTTATGTTAATAATATATTCCGCTGTTTAGCTGTTTCTTTGGTCATAGGAACAGTAAGTTTTCTGTTTATACAGACGTTGGCTTATTTAACAAACAAGAGAAGTTGTCCATGATCCTTAACATGGCTAAATTTGGCAAAAATCAGTATGAGATACTGAAACAGTATTATATATTTTATGGATTTGTGTGTGTTGTTCTATGACATTCTTCTCGTTAAAAAGAAAAAAATACAAATAAAATACATTATTCTCATTGGTTAAAACATCAGTATCTAATAGACGTATTATATGACATTGTGTTTAGTTATAAGCACCAGCAGAAAGGACAGTTATTCTGCATTGTCCCATTTCATTCCTCAGTGAATGGTGCCTAACAGTTATATTCTGAGGGAAGATTGGGGCAGTTGACAACAACTCAATCAAATGAGAGCACTGTGAAAGACAGGTATTAGTGGGGTTTGAGCAGTGGCCGATTAGTGTCTTCTGTCTGCAGGACAGATCACACAACCACACAATACTAAAGGATGTAGATATAGGCTGAACATGACTTAAGCACAGGAAACTATTTAATTTCTTAAACATTCTGATAATTTTCATATTCCAATTTTTGGAGACAGAATAATAGTTTAATATAATTCCTTTTAGACATGGAATGCAATAAATTACAACTAGTTCACACATACTGCAGCAGTGCCTACTTACAAATGTCTGCTCTCATGTCCCTGTGTTTCTTACACATGTAAGCCTAGGAGAAGCCTGTGCACGTAGAGGAACCTGCTAAACTTGTTATTTTAGTGAGCAAAATTTTTCTTTTTCTGAAGCAACATTTTGCATAGAGTGCAGTTCACTAAACTGCTTTGAAAATGCCGGTATGAAGTACAGTAGTTAGCAGACAGTTTTAAAAAAAGAGTCCAAAACTTATTTTATACAGGGTTTTATAGACCTTCTGAAGTTAACATAAAAAAATATCTTTTGTTGCCATGACTTGTAAAAGGAACTTTTGTGACACACTTTTCAAAGATAAGCACATTCAAATGTAGCTCTTTGTTAAATGTATTTTCAGCCCTTCCTTCCCTTCCCCCCTTCACCCCATCAGTTCTGTAGCAGCAGCAGAGGTTGAGCTAAATAAACTAATGCTTTCATAGTCACTTAAGATGACTATTTAGGGACATCTGAAATTATGTAGAGTTGAATGATAGCGCCTTAAGATTGTTGTTCAGCTAGCTTTTTGTGCTTTCCTGAGTATTGTCTATGTGAACAGCAGTGTTTTTGAAATAATTTATCTGATACAGAGTCCTGGTTAATTAATCTGAAATGAACTATCACAGCTGGAATTTTGTAGAGTATCACTGGCCGCCTTGAGTTGGTACAGTTTGTCCTAGTACATTTTTACCCATAGTCACCGTACCCTGGTAAATTATTTTGCTGTGTTGACAAAGGTGAACATGTCAGTCACATGGCAGAGCTTTAGATTCCTGTGATTGTTTAATGCCCTTTTAGTTGTCAACTTACTGCACAAAATAACATTTGGTACAGCAACTGAATAGTACGTTAAAATCAGAAGTACATTACGTAACTGTAAGTGTTGGCTGTGGGTGAAACAGCTAAGTAAATCTCACTTGAAATGATTTCCCTTGTTTTCATCTGTTTTTTTTCAATAGGTCTTTTCTTATCTCAATTCTAATACATTACGATTAATTGGAGAAAAAATAGGAGAAGAATGTAACTAATGCTTATGTCTAAACCATGTTACTGCTGCTACTGACAGCGTTACCTAACTTGTATCATCCTGCATTGTTTTGATGTTATTCATTTTAAGTTTAAAAATGGTGTGTTTGGCTGGTTTTCATCAGGTTCTCTTTAGTAAGTGCTGTCGTCATGAAAACTTTTAAGCTTCCCAGTCTACAGTGGCAGCAACATTTTACTTGTGTACAGAACTGCCTACGTAAGATCTGCCAAGTTCTGTTGAAGATGAAGTACTGAGAAACGAAATAAACTCATACTTTCTGTATCTTAAGATCCAGTATTTTAACACAATGGGAGAAATCATTGGATTGTGTTGAGTAACATCTCCGTTTACTTGTGTTTGACTGAAAGTACAGTGGTTTTTTGAGTTTAGAAGACTTTTAAACCCTTTTAATGTGCTCATGCACTCTAGTCTCCCCAGAGGTTTTCTTTGCTTTGCATATGTTTTGCGGTGGGTTATAGGGTAGTCACATTGGTTAGTGCAGGGCTGTTGCATCAGCAATTTAAGATACTAACCCTATTCTAAAACTTAATTCTGTATTTTGGATAGCATTAAAAGACTTTTCTGACAGGAAAAAAATAGAATGTACTGTGTAATGACTTTTCCAAAAAATATTTAATAACTTGGCTGCATATTAAAGATAGTTACAGTGAAAAAAGAGATTTCTGTTGGTTTTGATCGTCAAAGTACTCATCTGAAATAATTTTTAGCTTCATTTAAGATGAATAGGCAGTATGTACGTATCTTCTGCAGAAACTTTTACAGAAAACTTGGGCTCTGTCAATATAAGTAACAAATAAGATGTGCTTTATAGAAATGAATTATTTTTCTTTGAAAATTCCTTGATGTGGACGTGTTACAGAAATGTCAATTTTCTTCTAGCTTTAAAACATAATTAATACTTTAATCCTACAGATAGTTATTCTAAAATAAACTTTTTACTAAATTATCACTAACCTGTAAATCCAGGAAGAAGAGTATCCACCACGGGATGATTTCAGTGATGCAGATCAGCTTAGAGTGGGCAATGATGGCATCTTCATGTTGGCATTTTTCAGTAAGTTATCTTGTATCCCAGACCTACTAAGGTATATCTTAATTGTACCTTTTTTTCTGTGGAATATAAATGATAGCTGTGCTAAACTGCATTAATGTATTTTAATGAATAGATTTCTTTACTTGTACACAGATACAAACACTTCCTGTTCCAGATGTAGCAGATACATTGCACTTGTTTTTTCTGTGGCATCTGTCACAGGTAGAGGACAGAGCAAAATCGTAGTAAATGTTTTGAGGCATAGCAAGGCTGCAGTGTTAGCTGTGAATTGGGAAATTCTGTCATCTTTTAGTTGGACTACCAACCTGAATTAAAGGATGGATCACAGAAATCTCTGAACTGATTTTGAAGTAGGAAAAGTTTGAGAGAGAGAGATGATGTGCCATGTAAAAGTTGCTGATGTTAGCATAGTGAATTAAGTAGCTGTGCGTGGATTTTTGGAAGAAATTCAACCATGCTCATTTTCAGGTTGAACTACCCACTAGCATATAAAAATGTACTGTCTTCAGATAACGTCCGAGGGCAACCAGCACTACTATAGCGCTTCAGGTACTGTGTGTGCCCACTCTGCATCTCTTATAACTTACACACTGCACAAAGTTAGATTTTAGCCTAACTCTAGAAGTAATAAATTACTTCTAGAAAGAAGCTACTTTTGTTTTTTTCAATAGCATATTTCTTTCTAATTTCTGAGGCTGTTTTCCCTTTCTGAAATAAACGTGTTTAGCAACCTGGATGGAAGCATGGTGTTGGGAATGTAGCTGTTCTTTTTAGCATTTATCAGGATGAAAGCTGATTGATTATCTACTGTAACCTCCTTTATGTCTTTCAACCTAGATCTCATCTTGTGTTTGGTTTTTTTTTTTTTTTCCTTAATGCCCTTCACAGTCTCTTTATTTAACTGTTACTGATGCAGGTTAAAGAACTCTCACAGAAGTTTTTGTCATGTTGGCACACAATGTACTAGGACAGTGTGGTGTTGGCACCTTGGGATAAAAATATATGCATCTACCTCACCTAGCCAATATATAAATACATATACAGGGGTAACAAAGTGAGCTTTGTAGTCTGACTTCTTTCTGTAGTTGGACCACAGAAAGGGTATATATTTTTGGGGCCAGAGAGGAGTATGGCTTAATTTTTTTTTTTCCTTTTTCGCCCCTTCCCTATGTGCTGTACGTTTTTGTATTTAATCTGTTTAGGTTCTGTATTGTGTGAACTTGTTCGTGCTTTTAAATCCTGGTTCGGGCCTTCATGAACCCTGCACTTGGAAGTCAAGTGGATTGTTGGCTCTAGTATGTTTTAAGTCCTTAAAATCACAGCTGAAAACAGACGTGTTAGCTTGCAGCTAGGAGCACAGCAGTAGTAAAAATCCTGCTATGCAGGACCTGAACTGGAATCAAAGGCTTCGATGATAGTCCCATGCAGCTGGCCAAAGCTTCATGCCCAGAACCTTGTGTCCACCTTCAAGAATGCAGACCTCTACTTGGATAAACTGGCAGCTTTCTCTTCCAGCAGCTCTTTAGCAGAGACTGACTGCACAGAGCACTACTTTTACACATTTGACAAAAACACTGTCGATCGTGATTTTTCTTGATTATTCTGACACTGCGTTACTGCCAACTTTACTTGCCTGTGAAGGAAATGCATAAAATGAGTGCTTACACATTGTAAGATGTTTATGCAAGTGTAAGCTTAGTTGGTGTCTGCGTTGGTTGTTACGGATGCCAGTTACATATGGAAATTGGTAAAGTTTACTTGTTTGTGTTCATAGTACATGGAGTTCACAAAAACTCGTAGCATTTATAGACCTGTAATACTAATTTTCAGTAGTTTTTCTTAGGGAAATTGAAGAACTAAATTAAAAATGAGCTTAACTTAATAAGGGTAGATTGTAAATCGTGGGTGATGTATTCCTGTCTCTCTAATAAGCACATAAAGGTCTCCATAAAGTTGGTGTATGTATATTTAAGAAAGCAGGAACTACAATGAAATTTACAGTATGGCTATCTTTTATTATTTTTTTTTCAGAGTAGAATATGTTTAAACACTGCAGGTAGAGGTGGCAGATCACAGAGAGCCTAGAATAAGCTCCCTCACTTAGTTAAAATGCAGAACAGCGTCAGGAACGGTTTCTAGTGAGAGGAGAGTGGAACAAATGGCTTTTTCCAGATGTGCTCTCCCACCTCCTCCGGTGACTCTCAGGTACAGCGTTGGTAGAAAGATCTTGGAGTGGGGTGTGTGTGCCTGCTTTTCTTTTAAATATGAAACGGTGCAGTTAGCTTTTAAAATTTCATTTTATTCAACTGAAGTATAATAAACTCTTCACTGAGTTTACCAGCATATTGTAATCAACTAGTGATATGTAGCTACCATCTAGTGGTAGCTGCCCAAGTTGCATAAAATTGCTTGTCTTGAGGCCATCTAGTGGCCGCCTCTGGTTTTGGGGATTGTTTCTGTGCTCGGTGCATGGAAGTTAAAAACCCCTTTCCCACCTAAGTTGTAAAGCACAGTTCTGTTCAGCTTAACTGCAGAGAATGACACAATAGACTCTAAGGAGTAAAAGTCCTTTTCTTGAACAGGTGGATTTTTTGCTTTAGGACTTGATTCAGAAGAAATTGGAAAGCAACCCATTTTATTTCTAATATGTGGTAAAATCACGTTTTAAGAAATTGGTGTTGCTCTTGAAGTCTGTGATGATGTGGTGAGCAAAGAATCTGCTCTCTAATGGTCAGGGCTGGTGTTTGTCAGTTCCTAATTTTGAGTTGAATATATTAGTGAATATATTCGTTTTGCTATGAATGTGCTGTTTCTTTCCATTCTGAACATGGCGGGAGTTGTGATAGAGCAAGTAACTATCATAACCTACAGGGTTTTGGTTTTCATGCTTAATCTGCCCATAGTGGAAGTGTTTTGGATCATGTTTGATTGGCTCATGTTGGTTCATCATGTGAAGGAGGTCGTTTTGGGCAGTAATAAAAGGCTTATATGGTTTTTCATTTATATGTGCTTTATAAATATCCACCATCCTTTCCACCTGTGTGCCCCAGCATGAACTGTGGAGCTCATCTGGACTTTTCAGAACCTTGGGAATTTTGTGTTGTCCCTACAATGCAGGAAAAATGAATATTAATTTGAACTTCACAGATGTGTTAATAGGGGGGAAGAAATGGAGAAAAGTGCTTGGTCACACAGCCAAAGTTGAAGCTATCTAGAGATCTGATTTGTTCTTTTTGAACAACATCTGGGCAATTTAGGCACTGTGTACAACTCACATCAGTAAAATCTCATGATGTGTAGGAATGTAAACGTATGTATTGTCCCACGTGCTATATTGGAGCAGATAGTAACCATAGCAAAATTTTGAAAACTAATGTTCGTACAGTTTTCAAAGATACTGGGTGCTGCAGACAGTCAATAAACTGCACACAAGCTGCGATACCTACTTAGGGGGTTTCAAGCAGGCCCAAGTTGGACGGCAGAGTTGGAGCACAAACTCAGGAGATGTAAATTTCTGGTGGGAGGATTCTTCTGTGTGAACTTAGGAAACTTGACTTCTGTATGTCCACATCACAAATGTTACGCAGGTTTCCCTTAGTCATGCAAGAGAAGCTGAGGGGAAGTCATTTGACTGAAATTGCAGATGTTGTAAGGAGATAAAGGAACTGTTTTGGGAGTTCTTGTTTCTCTCTGATATTAGAGAAGCCTGGCTGAGCTTCATACACAATCACCTAATTTCTTTCTTTCTACAGAAAGAATTTGTCTTACATGGTTGCTCCATACATGTTGGATGTAATACAAAATAATTGGAATGAGGAAACTTGCAGCTGGGCATTAAGCAAAAATTACCAACAAGGGTAATGATGCAGTAGAAATAAATTGCCTAGGGAAGTTTTTCAGCATTCATCACTGAGTAGAAAAAATAATTGTCTCTTGAAGTTGTTAGCAAATTCTTCTAGTGATCCTCATCAGACTTCAGGTGTGCCATTCAGGAAGGAACAAAAATGTGTCTAAGTTCACAAATGGAATAAATTCTGTGCAGGAATGGGAAGAATAATTTCTAGTTGTGTGTGAAGATCTGGAAAGTATTATTTATTGCAGTGTGCTTAATAAATGTAGGCCAGGTATGAAATGTTAAACCCTTTGGTCTTTGGTGTATATTAAACAGTAAGTCATTGGACAAACAGATTGGGGAATATAGGATGTGTAACTAAGTATGGTTGTTTTTTGTATATATAGTTGCCATTATAATCTTACCTCAAGCTTGAGCCATGGTTAAAATTTGGAGCCAACATGGGTCTTCAGACCTGTTTTGCTGGCTTCTTTTCATGATACTTAATTACTCATCTTAAGTTTATATTAGTGTGTAGCCGCAGAAGGCTAAGTAAAAAAGATCAGCAGGTGAAATGCAAGAACAACTGAGGTAAAAGCAGATTTGTTTTAGTATGCTTGTCATTATTGTTGCATCTTTTGATGTGTTGCAATCTGTGCAACTCAGATCTTTTGCACAAGATTGCTTAACTTGAAAACCTAAGTTTTGTTTACTGTAAACTGCGAGGATAGAAGGAAAGGATGTGTCAATATTGCTTTACAACTTAAGGAGCACCAACACAAAGCAAGCATGGATTAATAAATTCATAATGTCAAAGTACAGCTTCATACATCATCTTTGCTTTGCCCCTGTAGTTATTGGAGAATGAAGAATGGCAGTGGATACAAGCTTGTTTGCCAAAACCAAGTTGAATTATTTTACTCCAGCTTCCTTAAAATTACCAATAGATAAAAGGGTTTTGAATTCTAACTTTAATTTTTGGTATGAAAAATCCTATGCTGACCACTGCCCCTCAGAAGAGGGCTTTGAGTATGGAAATAGCTGATGGATAGCCTTATTTTGCACATCACATTCTAAGACCTTTACAACATTTAGAACGTCCTGTGCTTTGTATTCAGCTGGGATTATCTTATTGCAAACCATAAAGAGAAAAAAAAGTACAACGTAATTGTTGTGGGAGCTATATTGGATATCAGTAAGACTTTTTATTAAAAAATACCTTTAGTCCAACCCTCATCCTCCCAAAAAGCGACTTCTTAGCTGTATTTCAATATGAGTTTTGTTGTCATGAGGAAGTAACTCTACTGGTTATATTCTCTTTATGTGGCATTAATATAACTTAATTTCTCCTCTTCTTGTCACTTGAGGAATATACAAAACTCAAAAATCTTATTTTTATTAGTCCCACTTGTCTGTATGGTGTTAAGAGTAGCAAAGAAAGAGACTGAAGTCATGATGCCAGCGCAGTCACTCTGAGTTTCATCTAAATGCCTGAAATCTGTTAAGAGAGGACAGTAGTTGAAAGCAGGGCTCAACTATGAAGCCAAATACCAGTGACCTCTGGGATAGGAAACAATTCTTGCTGCAGAGTGGTTAATCTGGCAGTGGGAGTCTGGGTGATGAGCACAGAACATGGCTGCGTGAGGAAGATGGGCAAAGAGAAGTTAATGCTTTTTTAGTTAAAACCATGATGTGGTTGTAGCAGCCTGTTAGACTTTCTATCACATGTTTAGGAATGGCTTTCTTCTGTATGTTAGCACGTCTTAGTGTCAGACCAGGAACACTGTCTCTGTGAGAAGGCCGCGGGAAGCTGATGTGGAATGAAGGACGAGGTCATCTCTGACGGCTGAGCAGTACCGTTTACATTACACCAAGTGAGTGGGCACAGGCAAATAGCAGAGGATTGCATTTGTTGCAGCGAGAAGCTCGCACAATGGCCTAGTTGCCTCTTACTTAGTAGATAAAGAAGGAAGTAGATACATCCAGAGAAAGTAACAGATTCTTCCTTTTACTAGTCTCTCCCTCACCGTTCTATCTCAGTTTGGTGGAGAAATTTGTGCTGTGACTTCTTTATGGGAATATAAGGATGAAAATTATGGACTACTTTTATTGCAATAATTAGGTGAAGCAGAAATTTTACAGAAAATAATGTTAGTAACTCTTACCAGATGCAGCGTAGGCCACCGAGCTCTGACAACTTGCATGACTGGCAGAGGATAGGGAGGGAAGTCATCACAGAAAGAAGATACAGATAGGCAGGTGATGCTAATCTTGATGTAGGGAAAAACAGTTGGAATTTAGATCAAAATCTCATTTTTTTGCAGTCTCCCCAGAAGCTGGAGATGCATTTCTGAAAGGAAATAATGTGTTTTGTAACCAGGGTGAGTCAAGGAAGATGATTTTAGGAGTATCAATAGTACACTGCGGAGGTGAGAAGCTATGGGACAGATTGAAAACATGTAGACGTTATTGTTGCCCATCTTAACTTTGTTAAAATGATGCAACACCAACGCAGTGTTGGGAGGATCTCCCTAATAGGTTGCCTAGATTTTACAGAGGTGTAATACGTTCCTCATACAGCTGAAGACAGGGAATTTTGATTAGGCCACCACAGCAGAATTTTTCTAGCTAATGGTTACAGATAGCAACTTAAATAGTGAGCTTTTCCTGCTGTAAATAGTTTATTGGGATGTGTGGACTTGCATAATTTACAACTTTTGTGTCTTTTATTCCTTTTATTTCATGCTTGTATTGTCTGCTTATATAACTTGATGGAACAGCACACTGGTTAAAGGGAAAAAGCTACTGTGAACAACACTGGAACTTCCTGATGCCTTTTCTTTCAGGAGCTGGGAAAATAACTTAGTATTAGGTGGATATTTAACACTCATCCAGTGACTGTAGATTCTATTTTGAATATTCCTTTATGTCAAATTGAAAGGAGGGTAAAATTGTCACTGTGTTCAACTATGATTATAAGAACTAATTCCCCACCCCCAATATGTATGATTGGGAAATCTCTTAATTTTTATCACGCATCTACGTATTAGTTCAGGTGTTATAAAAATCCTTCTTTTTATATATATATACCTATTAAAACTATACGTATTCTGGGAATTCCGCTAGTCTGCATAGTCCATTAGAAACACGTCTATCTTCTGTCCTTCTTAGTGTGCCTGTCTCTGGAGCCACGATGGAAGTCACCCTTTGTAGCTTGAGCAGTGGAGGGAAAGGGAGAGAGCAGTAGGCTGTGGTGCTGAGACAGGACCAGGGACACGTTGAAAAGCTGACTTCTGGACTCTGTTACTCTTAAAAGTATATGGATTTGTTTGGAGAGCTTGCTTAAGTAATAGAAATGCTCTTTTTTTTTTTTCCTTCTCTGCATATATGAATTTTGATCAGCATTTATTCAAAGTGTTGTTGTGGTTTTTTGTTTTATAAAAATAGCGATAAGCATAGAAGTAAACTTTCTCATTGCCACCATCTGTCACCTACGGTTCTGTCTGAGTCTCGACGTTTTCTCGCCTGTACAAAATAACTGTTGATGTTAAATCTTTGAAAGCTTCTCTTGGAATTTCAGTTTCTTTGCAGTTCATGGAATCCCACTGCAGTTTCACAGACTAAATTTACATTTGTGGGCAAATCATTGCATCTTCATGTGGCTTGTTGGAGGGATTGTAACAAGGTTTTAAATTACAAAAAAATGTGAATGTTTGTAGATAAATCTCCCAAATTGGCTTTTATTTAAGAAAACTGTTGACCGATTTTCTGTTCCTAATGTTTTGCTACAAGTCTTCAAACTCTTACTGAAAAACATACTTCTTTGGTGAATCAATGTATGAATTTTATGTGGGTTTTGGGTTTTTCCTTAAGTTTGGGGATTTAATACATTAATGATTTGTGTGCAGGGGTTTTGATCCCATCTGTCCCACTTTCTGTTCCTTCTTGCCTCTTCAGTGATTTTTTTCTGTTTACTGTGGGTTTCCCTAATGTGTTCAGATTTCCACCATCTTTTCTACTCCAGAACTCCTGAATTGTCATCTTCCACCAGCTCCCCCAGCTCTTCTGTTTGGTGGTTTGCTTTTTAGTTGCCCTCACTTACTCCCAAAGCTGGGACATCACCCACTTTGGAATTCCCACACTTTGCCCTAATGCACACAAACTGAAGTCAATACAGATGATGTTCATTGCCAAGTACATGTGCAGATAGGAAGCTTTGAGTTGTAAAACTACTGGGAGTTGTGTGAAAGGGTTAATTGAAATAACAGTGGTAGTTCTGCTCAGTGTCCTTTTTGTTTCTTAAGCTTCTGTGTAAAGGTTCCAAGGCTTCTTACATCTTATGCTTGAATATAGATCTAAAAGCGAAGAGCGTAACCTATGAAACATCACCTTCTCAACTTACCTTCATTTCTATACTGTGTTTCCAGAGCAAGAGCGGATACTTTTATTCTGTTCGATCCAAACTGGATAAAGCTGAATATGCAGCCTTGATACATGCACGTATGTGTGCATATAACTGTATTTTTGGTTATAAAAGTGTACCAAGGGTTTTTTTTTCTTCTTTGTTTTAATCTAAGTCTTGTATATTATAGTCCTTTGTTTGCATTTACCCTTTATGTCTAGTGTCATCTGGTTAGATTTCTGTAGCAATGTAATACTTCCTTTTATGCTGGAATTTTCTCTTGTTTAAAGTAGTAGGTTCCAGCCTGTTTACCATTTGCTTTGTTATTAAGTGACTATACCATGGGGAATGTCTGGGTTCAAAGTCAATCTCTGAAAGCTTGAATTACCGGAAGGGAATTACTGACTGTGTAAGCATGTCCTTATTAGTTTAAAAGTGATATTAATGTTAAGTCTGTTTGCTTAGCTATACAGATTAACAGAAGCTACTGTTTCTTTTATTTTCTAGTGGCGTTTATTTTCAACTGGATTGGATTTTGTTTATCCTTCTGTATAACAAATACCATAGCTGGAAGGTATGGTGCAATCTGTGGATTTGGTCTCTCCCTGATCAAATGGATTCTCATTGTACGGGTATGTTTCTCGATTCCCGCTGTATGGACTCTGTTTGTATAACCAAATGATAAGAATTTATTCAAGGATATATAAGAATGGAATTAAAAATCAGTATCTTAAATTCCAGTGCTTAGCCAAGTACCTAGAATTTTCTCTAACTTCCGCTTTAGTAGCGAAATTACTTGCTCTATATTCATATATGCTTGCTAATGATGAAGCTTAATTTATCTGACATTGCATTTTGCGTTCAACTTTCCACTAAAATAAATACAGAATGACTCATTCTTTGCACAAATATTTAAAAGCATACAAAAGTGGAGCAAGTACCTAAAATGTCACTGGTGTTGGTGGTGTCCTATATGAAAGATTTATAAATGGCTCAGCCTGCTGGGGGAGGGAAGAAAATCAGATAACATTTCTTCCTTGTATCTGATTCTTCTATTTCGTGTAAGATACATACTGAATCAAGTCAAAATTGAATATGAAGTTAGTCACATTTTTACCATCTTAGGTGCTCAATTTCTTGGTATTTTCACCGCAAGACTAGATACTTTTCAGAAAGGTATGTTAGTCAAATGGAAGTTACTTAGATGACTAAGTGGATCTAGATGAAACGATTCTTTCTGAACTTGCATTCTACATGTCTGTGAGACACAACATTTAAAATCTCACCTTGCCTAATGAAGAAAGAGATCTTTGATAACTTAGAGTGGGCAGGGCAGAAGAGATGACTGAATTTATTATTTTTTTTTCTCTATGTGTGCACTAGTAACTTAACTTGGTTTGGCATAGCACCAAAGATTGTAGACAGACCATACAAAGATTGTAGACAGAGGAGATTGTATGGTCCTTCCTGGACATGTCCTGCATCCTTCTTAGAGTTGAGTGTGGTTTTGTTTGTGGTTTGGGTTTTTTTGTTGTTTGGGGTTTGGGTTTTTTCCTCTTCCCCAGTGCAGGGGAATGGTCCTGGAACAGGTATGATTCTGTTGGTGGTGTGCTTAAACTCCAGCCAGCAAGTGAGCCTCACACAGCCACTCCCTCCCTCCCTCTCCTGTAGGATGGGGGAGAGAATCAGAGTGGTAAAAGTGAGAAAACTCGTGGGTTGAGATAAAGACAATTTGATGGGGAAAGCATAAGCCGCTCACACTAATAAAGCCTAACAAGTAATTCATTCACCTCTTCCCATGGTCAGGCAGGTGTTCAGCCATCTCCAGGAAAGCAGGGCTCCATCACATGTAATGGTTACTTGGGAAGACGAGTGCCATCACACCGAATGTCCCCCCCTTCCTTCTTCCCTCAGCTTTACATGCTGAGCATGATGTCATATGGTATGGAATATCCCTTTGGTCATTTGGGATCAGCTGTCCTGGCTGTGTCCTCTCCCAAATTCTCGTGGGTCCCCAGCCTACTTGGGTGGGCTGAGAAGCAGAAAAGTACTAGACTGTGTGGGAGCACTGCTCAACAGTAGCTAATACACACCTGTTACCAACACTGTTTTCAGCACAAATCCAAATCACAGCCCCATAATAGCCCCTGTGAAGAAAATTAACTCTATGCCAGCCAAAACCAGCACAGGTGTGTTTAGTGGGAATTCAGGGTTTGGGATAGAATTTATCTTAAGACATGAATTTTTTCAACTGTGCATTCATTGGGGGTAGTTTCAGCTTCCCTTCAGGCATACTAAACAGAGGGCAGAACTTGCTGATTGTGTCAGTTTTATTATTCCTGTCTGCTTGAAAATGTGCTCATAACAAACACAAAAAGTAACATATGCTAAATGGCCTTGAAGGATTACTGTGTTTAGACTATATTTGAATTCTTCTATATAATCTGTTACTAATTCTAAAATATTAGAGTTGACCAGTTCCAAGACCTCAGGGCTGGGGTTTTTTTCATAGTGAATGTTATCTTTCTGTGCTGTCTCCCTTTGTAGAGACAACAACAAAATGCTCTTAAGGTGTATATCGACAGTTCTGTTTTAATGGTGTGTGCACAAAATTGTTCTGTTCCTTTGTTTCGAGCTCCTGCGAAGGCTTGTGCTGCCCTTTCTCACTCGGGGTCAGTAGTATCAAACTTTATAGTGGCTAAACAGTTCGAGTTCACATATGCTCGGTCTGTGTCAGTTTTTACTGGGAGGGGAAAGAACAAAAGCACAGTTTGGCTGTTGGGGAAATTCTGCAGCCATGGCTGCCTCTGCCTAAAGAAAGGGAGAAAGTACTGCTCGTAGGCCAGCATTTGAGTGCTGGTTTTAATAAGTCTTCTTTCCAAGTAAGTAGAATTGTAACTTTAATACCAGTGTATTGGTATATATGTTTAGAGAGTTGAAAGTACTGACTGTAAGTGAGATGGGATTAATAATGTTGTGAACTTCCTGGGAATTGTGTATTCATTTGATATTTTAATGAAGTGTCAAAATACGAAATGCTTACCCTGCTGAATCCTAGAAATGCCAGTATTTATATAGGGATAATGTAAGTACCAATTCTTCACTTCAACCTGGCAATTCTTTTTCTGTGTTTTTTTTTTTTCTTGGATTGTCTATAGAAATGAATAAAGTATTAAACCTTTAAATAATTTACATGATCTGGCTTTGTTCTGGAGAAAACATGTGGATCTCAGTGCACAATTACTTGAAGAAAAAAAACCAACTACCATACCTAGAGTTATTTAAATGTCTTGGATTTTTATCTGGTTGCATATGTGGCCCAGTATCATCTTTTCTCTTTTTTTTCTGTGTTTTAAATTTTAATTATTACTATTTTTTTAGAGTAATCTGAATTACATGCATGAATATGTGATTTGTTTTTGGTTGAAGCAACTCAAATGTCCTAGAAGTGGCAAGGGGGAAGCACTGTGGCAGGGTGCAGCAAACAGACTGAATGATAAGATGGGAAGTGTACAAAAAGTGCAGAACTACTAAGTAGGTGATTTTATTCCTTCTGGCAACTTTTCACACATCTCCCCATTCCTACTTCTTATGTGAGTTGTGGAGGCCCTTGATTAGCTTTTTTATCAGTGAAGCATGCAGTCTGGAGCCTGGTAAAGGCACAGATACCTGTCTCCAGTGCCGTCGCACCCTGCCCTCCAGCTGCCTCCCACATCACAGTGAGGACAAAACTGTCTACCATGGTCACCAACAAGAACAGCTGAAATGCCACTTCAAGGTTCATTTAGTTGCGTTCAGCTCACTGCTGGGAACTGAATGCTGGTTTGGAAGTGAAAAGACTTTAATGAGTTGGGGGTCTTTATGGGGCTGGTATTCTTGGCAGCGATTAACAGTAGGGGGTATACAGAAGGTCAAAAGCTCTTCTTTTGAGGGGTCAGCAGAACATCCCTGTCTGATAAGATTAAACTAATGTGGCTTTTGGTGTTAATATCTAAAGCAGCAGGCTGCTGTAATGTGTTTGGGATGGCAGGCATTGTTGGGGGGGGGGGGGGTGAAAGAAAATCGACAAGTGGTGATTCATTATAACAGAAAATGTCAGATGGTTCTGGCAAGTAATACAACGTGTTGTTTTAATATAAATATAATTTTTTTTATATACACACACACATACATATTTTTAGAGGTTTTAAAATAACTGCCATAGACCAACTGACACTGAAAGCGTTATTTCTACGCTAAACTGCAGCTTAATACCAGTTTTGCATTTTGGTTGAATGTATTACTTTTATTTAAATTTGCTTTTTCCTCTGTGCTTTCTGTATTTGCATAGTGCATTAAATGTGTCTTAGTCATCTGTTTTACTGCAGCTAAGCCTCGTGTATGAATTTCAGTTTTCAGATTACTTTACTGGATATTTCAATGGACAGTACTGGCTTTGGTGGATATTTCTTGTACTTGGTAAGTGGCAATTGAAAGCATTTCTATTTTGATGTGAAAGTACTTAAAGATGAATCATGTCATTGTAAGCAGAGTTCTGTAGCATGTTTAGTTATGTGTTTTTCTTTAGCTGCTGATAGTTTTGTGTGTTGTTTTTATTTCCATAATATTCACGGGGTATTGTTTGCCGTAGTGGTGTTATTGTGTGAAATGTGGACTATTCAAATGACCTTCAGCTCAAAAAATTTTGTTCTATGTATGTAATTAGGTACATACCTGAGACTTGTAATTTGTGCTTTTTAAGCTGCTTCTACTGATGCAGGGTGCAGAACTGTGTCATGAAACTTTGGCTTTATGTGGAGAGCAGAGTGGAAAGTGAGTGGTGTCTTGTACTTACGTCTATAAACCTCTATGTCAAGTATTACATTTTAAGAAATGCGACAGATTCCAGGAAGGTGGAGTCCGCTGTCTTGTACGTAGGTCATGAAATGTCCTTTTCAAGTCCTTCAAAATGCATGCTGCATCAGTAGTTCCTCAGTCAGACAAGAGAATGGCTTCATGCTTTCTGATCACAGTGCTCCCATGAAGGCAGCTTTCTCTTGAGAGGTCTGTCTGCCCATGTTCAAAGCCTTCGATGCATCAAATTCTGCTCTTCTGGCTGTTTTTAATTAGAATATACCAAACCAACCGCTATACCTTTTTTTCCTACTGGGAATTTTGAAATTTGAATATGGAATCTGGAATGATTTACAGAAGTGAACGCTGCTATCCATTTTATTTTCTAGCTCTGGGAGCAAAGTAAACTGTTCATGGTTCAGTAGGTGGCACTCTTCCCTTTGAGTCAATCGAGTCAAGTGGCTAACAGCAAGTATTAGAATGAAATGTTTAGTAAATTTAAAAAAAAAAAATACCCAACACTGACATCCTGACTGCTTAACTTGCTGTTTATCTCATGAGTAATGCCAGAAATCTTCAACAATGTTATCTAAAAAATTCTCTATCTGCCTTTTAGTAAAGTTGAGGGCATTCATCAGAGTCTTTAGTGCTCAGCTTGCTCTACTGTTGTGCACTTGGTTGCTTAAGGTATATAGAAACAGCAAATGGTTAACACATCACAGCATCAGTCAGTCCCTTGAATGCTTTCGTACTCTGTCAGAGGTGATTGCGTTTAATTAGGAAGTGAAATGACTCTTTACAGGTACAAACATCTCCAGATAAATCTTTAATTAAAATCAACCCTTCTGGTACCCGAGATTGAGATTTGACACTTCTTTCACGTGGATGAAGATAGTGCGTTCTTCCCCTAGCGTTTTGCCCTACCGTGGAGGGGGAAGGCTATGGAAAAAGATATGTATTTGTACTTCCTCTTTTTACTCACCTTTTGCAACACTTGTTCCGAAGTTAGGTCACAAATCTAGGGAAGCCTAGTTTTCAGTCTTAACTGTTTGAAGGTTTTGTTGTTTTTTTTCCTTTAACTTGCCAAATTTATAACAACAGGGCTTGGAATAACAAGCGCTGTGAGGCATGCAGTATGAATTCAGCAGTGAACGTTCCCTTGTCTTAGGAATGTTTAGCATGAAATATGCCAACAGTGGTTTTGAGCTGATAAAGTGGATATACCAAGATTGCTACAACACCATAGAAGGATTTAACCCAACGAATCTACTTCACAGCACATGGAGGAATATTACCATGTCGCTGGATCTCTGCCAACCAGATCCATATTTCACTGTTTTGGATAACTTTCCCAATTAGGGCACGTGAAGTAGCATATCCTGTGTCGCTTCAGAAGTGAAGGAACCGAGTTGGATTCTTTCTTTTGCATAGTCCTTTGACTTACTTGAGGCAGTCTGTTGCCATCTTCTCCTCTCTTTTGGTGTTCACCTATCTGTTTCTGTTCCCTTCCCGTCTCTCAACGTCTGGAAAAATCTGCTCACTCTTCACAGGAAAGTGAAGAGGTTTATTTCCAAGGAGCTGTCATGTACAGCGAACAGATTGAAGAGAGAGAAAATCCTAATTTTTAAATTCAAATGTTAGTCAGTGTTTCTTTTTGAGGAACACCATGGAAAGTGTGGTTGGGTTTTGGTTTTTTGGGGTTTTTTTGAGTTTTTTTTCCTTCCTTAAACAGAAAAATATAAAATATGCGTTGAACCTGGATTGTTTTTCCAACATGTGTAATGTAGAAAATATGCTTTTAGGCACCTTAAGAGCTGCCTGCCCACCTTTTGCTCTTTCAGCTGCTTTTCGGATGAATGTGGGACTATCTCTGGTAACGTCTGGGTAGCAGCTTTCGTAGTAGATTCTTGATCCGGATCTTAGTGCTTTCTTCTCTGCGCAGAATTCACCTTAATCTCAGAAACGTGTCTGGCTTAGGTCAAAATTCCAGTGGTTAGCAGAGCATTTTCTGTGTTTGGGATTTTTGTGTATGTGTGTATGTCCAGATGAGGCTTTGGTTTTTAAAAAAGGAAAAAGAAAGTAAATAAAATAAAAAATTTACAAGCAAAAAGCATTTAGAGAAGAAATGAGCATAGGAAAAAAAAAAAAAAGAGTCTTAACCTGAAGAGCAGGAATAAAAAGTACATCACATAAGAGAATGTCAGTGTAACCATAGAGTTTATTAGGATGTAAGATGAAAAGAATAAGATCCTTTGCTGAACTTGTTCAGCTTCAGTTTATATTTTTCATTTGAACCTTTGGAACCTTAATGTATATGTGTAGGTATACACATAAGCATACGTCTTCAGGGTACCTGTGTGTTCATTACATGAAAATTGCTCTCTAGGTTTGTATTTCTCTCCACTAGATGTGGAATTCTGATTTTGATGCTGCAACACTTTGGGCAGATTGCCTTATCTGATCCTACTAATGAAAGGACTATTCTATGAAGTTTACTTAGTGGAGGAAAATGGACCAAGGAGCGATGTCCAGTATGCAATTATGTGTTTTTCTGGGGTTTTTTTGTTAAGATGTCCAGTGAATCTCTGAATTTGTAGAATGACGTTGACAGTATGATATTAGCGATTTCCATTGCTGCAACTGTAACTTTGGTGTGACTTCTGTATCTTGTTCCTCTTAACAGAGCTGAAATATTCTTTCAAATGCAGTTAAATCTAAATATTTAAATATAATTTGAAATAAGGAGTTGAGCAAAAAAACCCGTAATCGTAACACATGGTGAGGAATTTTCTTTGAATCGACTGTTGTTCCTCCTCCTCTTGGACAGGTGCATTTTCCTGGGTGGTTAAATCTCAAGCCATGATCTACTATAATCTATTACTGCCTTGTTGCTAGAGCAATCTGTACTGTCTTTTTTTTCTTCTTCTTTTGATTTGCAATGTATTTATCTTATACATTTCTAAAGGTAGGTTTTGTGGTTTGGGTATTCTTCTAACACATTAGTAACATGTTTTAAGAACTCGAAAAGAATGTGCAGCATGCTTTTTTTCCCTTGTTTTTAAGTTTTTTTTTTTTCATGTAGTCTTTTTAGCAGATGATACTTGAACCCAGAATGAGTGTAAAATTTCTGAAAAGCATTCCATAAGGCTGTATCCTTATATTACAAGATAAAAGCAGAAGGTTTGCCTGTTGAATTTGTCAATGATGAATAAAGACCTCACTTCACTTGGTATAATCTAGATTTTTTTAAAAAAATATTTTAATAGAAGAACATGGGATAGCGTGTACTGAGACTGATATACTTCATTCTGTGCATTTTCTACGCTTTCAGGACTCCTCCTGTTCTTTCGAGGCTTTGTTAATTATCTCAAAGTCAGAAATATGTCTGAAAGCATGGCAGCTGCTCACAGAACAAGATTTTTTTTCTTGTACTGAAGGTAAGCCATTTTTATTGATAAGATTATTTCTCACAGGAAAACATAGAAGAATGAAATACTTACTTATATTAAAAATCAATAAACTTCTGTCACAAAACAGAAGTTTATTGATTTTTAATATAAGTATTTAATTTCTGTCACAAAACAGAAGTTACATTTTTTTTGAACATCTGTCATGAATGTTGCGTATATTCTACATGGAGTTGGAGGTATCTGATAACTCTTGAAATCATGAAATTTGAAAGTAAATATTGCAGCCTTGTTGCCTCCAGTCTTCCCTGGAACTAACGTTTAGTAACAAAAAGGAAGAGGAGCCCGTTGTTTTTCCCAAGCAAGAAACAGGATCTGCTGCCTGTCAGGATACTGTCCTCTGTGTTGGGAAAACTGGCTTTACTAGGCAACCTGTTGTCAGCAAGTTAGGAAGCACTAATCTGCCTGCATATTAAATCTGATTGACGTGGGTCTGAACAAGCAAACAATAGATGAGGCTATTGTCTCTCTTTATATGACTGGATTAAGACAGTCACGTACAAGTATGATTATTGTGTATGCGACAATGTGCTTTACATATCCTTCAGGTAGCTGAATAATCAGTCTGGCACGTAACCGCTCTTTTTTTAATAATTTTTATCCGTGAGGTGGATCTATCGGACTTCACCGTGTAACTTAAACCAGGGGTCACAGTGTGTGTTCAACTTTTTTACTTAAACTGCATGACCACATAAATTTAAGCCTAGAAATAAGTACTGTAGCATTCCCATTACTCTGCAGTTTATTTAAAATGCTTAAATATTGTATTTTAACTTAACCGGGAAGCTATGTTTACAGTAATAAAGCAGGTTTTCATAATGTGTCTCCAAGATTGGTCACAGGATCAATATGAAGTAACCAGCAACATGTTATTGAAGCCTGAAAAAAAAAATCAAGACAGTAGTTGCCTAGAAAAAAACCTTTTATATAAGACAGTGATATACATTTAAAACCAGCTAATGATAAATATCTGAGCTATACTCTATAGTTCTTGATCATGGAAGAAATCTGTTAACATAACAGTAACATTTCTTTTTAATGTGCAGTTTTGTCAAAATTATGCAGTAAGTTAAAGCTGAGTAGCTAAGGTATGTATTGCCTTTTAGTAACCAACCTAAATTGGCATCTACGTGGCAGCATTTCCTTTTTACAAGAGTTACATATTGCTCATTTTCTTAGTAGTGTGGTAACCTCTTCAGAATACTGAAATCTGTAGAGACAGGACTGAAAGTCTCTGTTAGCTTTCAGTACAATAAAGTTTAAAAATACTATTTCAAAACTAATTGTTAGGACTAATTGGTATTTGGAAACTGTAGCTTGAAGAAAACAATGAGAGTGTAGGATAATGTGGTCTGGGATTCTGCTGTCTTGCAGTTAAAATGCTGCTTTTAATTCACTGTTTAATTCAGCATTAACTGAAGTTAATGAGTTCTATCCGAGTTCAGTGTCTTTGAATTTTTCCTTTAACTGTAAGCATCACTGAGATGTGTGGGCTGTTAAGGTCTGTGGAGTGGTTAGAGAGATGGATACCTACTTTTTTTTTTTTAAGCATCTTTTAAGTATTGAAAGAAGTTTTAATTAATTGCTGTCGCACTTAAATTTCCTTGTTCTTGCATAGACACGTAACTTCCTCTACAGAGAGTATTCGTTTTAATAAATAACAAATATTACCTGTTCAGTTTTGAAATGGTAACTAAAGAGCAGGAAGTTTTTGCTTTTTTTTTTCTCCCATCCTGACATGGTGGGGCTGGGGGAAGGCTGCTTCTTTGCTGCTTCTAGCGAATCACGGCAATGAACTGAAGTGCAATTCTTTCTTTATCTACAGACTGCATCGAACAGACATTCCTTTCCTATACTAGTGTGAAACTTCCAGATGATCTGCAACCCTCGGAGTTAATAGGATAGAAGACTACTAAACCAGGAAGACAAACTAGTGAAGATATGGCTTCAAAAATGAGTGACAGGATGGTTTGAGCTCAAATGCCAGTTCTGGTCATTCTAGTAAATATTTATAATTGCTGCCTTTTGTGCTGTTAATAAGCACATTTGTATATGTGCTTATTAAAAAGATAGTATTGAAGTAAGAACAAACCACCTGTTAGTTATAGATTAGGTGCAGTCAGACTCGGTTAGTCTGTGCTTGTTGTAATCTGAAAGGTTTAAGTGGTAACTTGTTTCACGGCATGTACGTACCACTGACTTGTTGATCTGAACTTTTGAGTACAGTGAAATGCATTAAATGATTCAGATTAACCAGTTCAGACAGATTTTATATAATTTAGATTCATCTAATGATTGTGTAGAACATTAAGTTTACTGAACCCCAAAGTTCCTTGTTGTCACAAACTTGTATTCACCAATACTTTATCAAATTCAAACCAATATACTGGTTTGCTTAAAACTGATACTCCACTCTGAGTACCTTGTAAATAACTGCATAAATGACTGTTTGAATTGCTTCTTAGGAATTACGTCAAAATATATTTTGTAACAGCATATTCTCTAAATTTTGTTTAATCTTAGAGCTACTTAGATATTTTTTGTTAATTGGCTCTTAAGGGTATAGTTACTATTAGATGTTAATTTTGAAGGTAAAGACATTGAATTGTTTGTCTCATCCTAACCTTCCTCACATGAATTATTATTAACTGGTTTGGGCTTGAGCCTGAAACTTGTTATTTGTATGCATGATCCCGTTAAAAGATAGAGTTTGTCCGTGTTAGCCAGGATGGACAACCTTACATCTTTAGTCCTTGATTATGCAGTTGGATCCTCGTAGGTGCACTTTTGTTCCTGAAACAGAGTATTGGAAATGTATTTTCTGGGTTATAACACTGGCTCTGTTTGCGAAGTCTTGAGTTCAGTATACATACAACATCCACCCTGAGGGCTTCTCAAAAATTCATATAGCTATCTTACAGTGCTCGTTTAGAATAAATACTTAGCCGTTTCCTGAGAAATAAACTAATGTAAATGTAAGATAATTTTGGAAATGATCCATGAAGGGGGAAAAAAAGAAATCTTGCTTTTAAAAAGCTCTGAAAGCAGAAAATGTGTTGCACCTCTCCCAGTATTCATTTAAGGTATACCATTGCTTTCTTCTAAGTATCATCTCTCTAAGGGGTACTGTCTGCTGTTCATGCATGTGTGGTTTCCTTAAGTACCTTATGGTTCTCCTTAACTAGGAGAATACATCTCTCAGTCCTTTGTACAACTGGAATCTCAGTGCAAAATTACATCGGTGGTTGGTTGCACCTTTGAGGGGGAAAAAAAAAATACAAATACTTTCCTCCAGTTTTTCTTTTTATATTTGGATTCTGCCTTTTTATTACTAACATCAAAACCAGTGAGGTTTATGTTGTTTTAAGATAGTGCTGTATTCAGTTTTGTATCTATAAGGAATGTTTAAAATATACATATGTAAACTCGTCACATCCATTTTCGTAATCTTTCAGAGATACTAAAAGTGACTAAAACTTCAAGGGCACCTCCACTTCCCAGCTTTTTATGGAAGTAATAAAATGAAGTATTATGTTCAGTATCTAATTGGGATTTCCTTCTAAACTTACCTGTTTGTTTCTGTGTTCTTTTGCATTCATTGTCAATATGAAAAAGAAGATGATAATAAAACATTGCTTTGTTTTGCTAATTAAGACTTAACACTTCTGGGTGATTTTTTTTTTTGTTTGTTTTTTTACTTCACATTTTAAAATGCACACTGCAATATTTGTGTCAACATGGAATTATAGACAGATTACTTGGCAAAATAGGTACTAACAAATCCTCTACTCTTCTTTTAACCTCATGTTTTCAGGCAACAAACTGTAAGGACACTTAATGAGTTAATACAACTGTGCAAAGCATGCAATATTAATTCATTTTTCTATGTTTACCGATACCAACTAGTACTTTTTTCCAAATAGGTAAGTTTTACCAAATTAAGTAGCAGTCTTCTGATTGAATTATTTCTGTTTGCTCTACTGCATATTTAGAAAGCTTCATACAGATGCTTGGTTTTGTTGTGGTTTTGGTTCAGTTTCTGTCTTTTCCTGGACTAGCTTGCAAAAATTCTCATTTGGACAGAAAGAATATGTAGGGTTAAAAACGTACACGTTATCTAATCCTCTGTAGTTGATGCAGCAGTTTGGTAGCCTGAAATCTCATCAGCAGGAGGAAGGGAATCGGGACACTGTTTTCAAAGACTCTGCAATCTATTCCAGATGTGTCAAATGCCGCATATTTTCCTTGCTATTTCCTGTGAGCTTGGTTAGGAGCAGCTGGCTCTGTGGTTTAGAGACACCTGGCCAGCTTTGCTTTGTGTCTTAGTGAGGGGGTGAGGGGGGGATGGGTGTAGGGGGGATAGAGGAGTGATGAGGGAAGCTCCAGTATCCCAGTGAAGTTGACTGTAAATAGATTTTATATGAATGCAAATAAGGCTTTGAAGTTTGCGGCAAAAACATCTGGGGAAGGGGAGATGGGGAGAGAAAATTCCATTTTATTCGAGCAACTGGCATGAACATAATTTCTTTACTTTCGTCGTCTACTTTTATTGATGCGGACACCACAGGAAGAAGGACATCTTGAATATGATTCACGTAGCCTGTGACTGTTAACGCGTTTCAGAAATGATCACTTTTTGATCACATCACCCACGCTTCCAGTCCTCTTTGGAGGAGAGAGGAGGTTGTCTCCAAGCTTTCACTTTGCTGTCTCACCTTGAGTATGGACACAGTCCTCGTCCTGCAACACTCTTTAACCTGCTTTCAACACCCTACTTTTTCTGGGTCCGCTTCCCTCCCTTTGAACGATGACAGCAGGTGAGGAAAAGTGGCTTTATTAATGTGTTATCATAACATCAGACAGCTTTTAATCTCTTTTCTGCTTTTTGACAATGTTTTCTCATAATGGTCTAGTGGAGGGTGTCCCTGCCCATGGCAGGGGGGTTGGAACTAGATGATCTTTAAGGTCCCTTCCAACCCAAACCATTCTATGATTCTATGATAATAACCCTTAGTCCCTCCTGTGCGGTTGCTTGTGTCATTCACTTGAACAAAAGATTCATTTCATGAAATTACTGTTGCTTCCTGGACTTTTGAAGGGAAGGTGAATAACCTCTGGTATGGAAATAGGTATCTCTCAAAAAGGAAAAATAGGATCTTAATCAAGCTAAAATGTGATTAGCTTATGTGCACAGTTACCCAGAAACAGTAGAGTCCAGGGTATTGTTTGCCCTAAGCAAGTAGTTCTTTTCCACCATCCCAAGATCATTATAATTCTGAGAATACTTTTATCACTCTATGTTTCCCTACTTTTAACATATCTTTTACACTTCAATGTCCCTTCTCCTTTCTCTGCGGACTTGTTACACACCCAGCAAGGATAGGCAGAAGGCTGCCCTACTGCATGTTGGCTGCAGGTAATAAACAAACCATGTAGCAATTTCTTGAAGCTTTTCTTCCTTCTCTGCAATGATGGTTTGTGTTTTCATACATCTATATTTTACAGATAAGCCTTTTTTTTTTTAATCAGTGACTTTTAGACAACTGAAAATGCTTAAAATAACATGACTGTGCCATCTACCTGTTGTAAGCATTGTGTGTGCAAGTGGGATTACACCAGCAGCAGAATTAGGTTTGTGTTTATTTTCCGTTCTCTCCTGCATGATCCACTTTAAATGTTTTTCTGATATGCAATTGCTCCTCCCCCCACCCCCAATGCAAGAAAAGTCAGCTTTCATGGATTTTTGTCTGTGATATGTGTTCTGCTTGAGGAAACTTGCAAGCAATGAGTCTTAAAAGTATTGCAAACGTCATCACGTCTCTCCAGCTTTGTGTGTGTGTAAAACAGCAAGGTGTATATTCAGGGAAGTTTAAAATGTTCTGGTTCTTTCACAGTTGAGGGATAGTTACAGTTATCCCCACGTTTTTACATCTGTATGTGTAGTCTTCACTCTTAATTTTTCTTGTGGTTGTAGAAAGACTGTTTGTGGGGGTATCAGTGTAATATGAGAAGTTGTTCATTGATTCTTCATTATACATGGCTACATGGATGCTCATCCTTCTTCATTTTCTAGGTTGGTGGAGACCCATGATTTCCAAATACCCAGTTTCGCTTGGAACAGACTGTAGCTGCTATAAATGGTTTATTAGTGCAATAACTATAAGGCACGCTTCACTGGGATGTGTTCATTAGCTGAACCTTGTAGTTTAATTGCAGTAGCACCGCTGGTCCGTCCACTGCTGCTGTACGTAGCAGGTGAGAGCTCACTCCTGGAGTCAGAAGCTTTAGGTGTATATTTTCCTTTAGCAGCGACCGGCTGTTGGAGCAAAGTCTGCAGGTCTTACTGGTGGAAGCGTTACTGGAATAAAGCCTGGCTAATCGTCCTGTAATAGGTAGCATGAGCATCCGTGGGACCGTTGCTTGGCTCTTCTTTAAGTCTTTGACTTAAAATTAATTAATTGACAGTGTTTCTTGCAATGTTCATGGAAAGTCTTAATACTGATTTTCTCCTTAAAGGGTGACAAGTTGGTTTTGATGGATTAAATTTACCTCTGCCTCTCGGAACAAGGAAGTTTGCATCATGTGAACCAGCCCTATCCGTTCATTTCTCCGTATACACAGAACAACGGAAGTCACTTTTGCAGATTAAATTGATAAGCCAAATACTGCTATTTCTACCTGAAATATGAATCAGATCCCACTTAAAAGCTGTTACTTTGAGGATAGTCTGACACTGCGGTTAAGCAAAACCAGGAATTTCTATTCTAAATAAATACCGACAATCAGTTGTAGTGTTGCTTTACTTTGAATTCTCAAGTGCTGCTATTTTTTCCCTGAGGAGTCAAAGGTTTGGGTTGCCTTTTTTTTTTTTTTTCTTCCCCTCTAGGAAACCTGCAACACTTATTCCAGTTCTGCTGGTTTTCATAACATGGACATATGTTAAATGCAAGAAACACTGACAGCGTAATCCCGTGGTTAAAAAAAACTTTTAGTGTTTGCATTCAGGAGACTTAAACATTTCTGAATTCTGACTGAAAGCTGACGTGACGTGTTGCACTTGGCAGGTTACGTGTGGCTTGGCTTGGGTCTCCGCCTGATTCCTCCTTCGTAAGGATGGTGAGTGCTGCTGCACAGTGTTCTCTGGAGACGTCACGGGTTCAAGCTGAGATTTCTGCGTGTTAAGCAGGGATTCACTGTGAAGGGAGCGAGAGAAACCAGCGGTAGAGGAGTGCTTGGACCTTTAACTCTGGGTTTGCAAGAGCTGATGTGGCAGAAGCTCCTGGCAAGATGATGGGAGCACATCTGAGTGCAGTCCTCACCCCCTTCCTCCCCAGTCACCTGCCGCTCCGTGTACCTGTGTAATCTCTGCCAAGGGCCCTTAGGGTTTCTTTTCTTCCTGGAGGCAACTGGAATAGTAAACTCTTCTCCACTTGGGCATAGAGATGGAGGTCCCAGCTGGCTGTCCATGAAGGCACTTGGCCAACAGTTGTTACCCTGGCTGGCCCCATGGGAACTGCCTCTGGCTCTTGCCTTGCCTTGCCAGCAGGAATGCAGTCTGCAGCCCTGTCTTTGATTATACAATCTGCATGGCATATGCACCCTTCTCGACTCTTGCGACACCGAGGTTTACGTTAATGAAGAAGTCGGTGTTGTCAACATTGTATTTTGTCACAAGTCTGATGCTGGGCAGCTTTCTTAACCATTTCAGTTAGTGTGGTAGCCACACGAGGTTCAGTTTAGGGTGGAAAAAGGTATGTTCCCACCCAGCATGTTTTTGAAAATCTCTTAGGTGGGTGTGATGAGTTCATGAACACTTCTCATTTTGGGGGCACCTCTGTAGCTAACCTGTAGAAAGGGTTCACTGAGATTTGTGATTGGCTTCTTAGGAATTACGATTTTACTCATAAAATTTACACTTTTTAAGAGAAACTGCTGCTTACTAGAAGTGTCATCTCTCCAGCTGCAGCAACAGCTGTAGGAGGAACATAACCCAAAACACTAATAGTTCTTACTAATAGTCTATTGTAATATATTATTTCAGTGAATTAAATACTTCAAGTATCGTGTTGAATTTTTCACGTTGGGAGTGTTTTGTTTACTTGCTTTTAACTTTGATTTTTGACATTTATTTTGTATGAAGGGTTTTGGTTTTTTTCCTTTGGGGGATGTAGGCCCCTAAAGGGTGAATTTTGCAGTTCTCAAAGGCCAAGTCACTTGATTTGGTTGTTAATGGAGGATTGTGCTTCTTTCAACTGTGAACAAGAAGATTACTTAGGGAGGTTTCAAGAGCAATGAGTTATCAAGAATTTGAGAATCAAATTGATCAAGGTGGCATACCCAAGAAATAAACCAAAGCAAAATTAAAAAAAAAAAACAATATTTCAGCTTTTCAACTTTAATTATGGCCAGTCATGCAAAAGTAACTTTAGTTCTGCAAGGTTTTGCCCTGCAGATCATCACGGTTAATAAAAAGTCAGCAGAAGAAAGTGTTCTTCCAATTACGCTTTTATAACTGAATTTGTATTGAGTCTCTTCTCACAGTTAAAATATATATAATCCATTATATAAAAATTTCCTACAGAGAAAAATTCATTCTTTTGCAAGTCAAGAAATATATCTATGATAATAAGTATGGTGATAGTTGTTATGCTATGATAATAACCAACTTAAAATTTTGTGTACTTGCCATTTTCTGAGAAACAGAGTGGTGGGGGTTTTTCTCCCCCTCATGGTCAGACTCTTCTGGTTTTGAAACAAGTACAGTTCTTAAGGCTGGGTATATAGGGTAACTGACGTGTACTCGCAATGCAAGATGCCTTCCTCAGTTCTCTTGAAGATGCATAATGCAAGAAGATCCTTCAGCTTTGTTGACTCTAGTGTAAAAAGCATCGTTTTAGAATATGGGAAGAGGCATTGTTCTTCATTTATTTTCTGAAAGCAAAAATCAAGTAACTTAAAAGTAATTCCTAAGTTTCCAGTCAGTAAACGTCATGGCAAAGTGGTTTTTGTATGTTTGTTGTTATTTCCCTGCTGCTGTTGTAGTCTTTCCCATGATGATAGTTGGCTTATGTAAGTATATACAATTTGATCTCTCTCTGTGTTCCATGCCTATAAAGTGATCTACTGCATTTTATGTTTACAGAGTATGCATTTCTTCTGCAGGGATATCAAGAGAAAAGATGGTGTGTGTTTAAACAAAAAAAAAAAAAAGAAATCTAGTGAGGTTTGCTTTTGGTTTGCTTTGGAAGTTTCAGCTGACAGTTATTACTTCTGCAGCTCAGCCTTAAACTGTAAATTTCAGTGATAATGGTGATTTTTGGATCTTTATTTCCTTGAGTTTTTTCTTTTCTGGTTTTTGAGGCCCGTGTTAACGTTTGTGCAGTGCTTAGCACAGTCCTGCTCCCCAGCTTTTTTAGTGCTGCTAATTATACAACATCTGCGTTAAAAAAGTGATTGAATAGCTAGTGTGTGTGATTTAATCCAGATTTGGAGCTTGTGAAATGCTTAAAATTCAGTCCAATAGTATGTGTGCTCCTGGTTAGTACAGAATTGTTCAGCCCTTCAAATGAGAAATACTTCTTCAAATGAGAAATGCAGTTAACTCTCAGCTATCCAGAGGCAGCATATCTGCATGATGAATCAGGGAATGCCACGGGCTGACACCTGCACTGATCTTGTTTGGCTGTCAAACTCATCGGTTTAGTCATGGCAACTGTACCGCTAGGCGCCTTGGCTTAGCTTTGAGTTTGAAACACTTGTCATGGCCATCCGGTATCCCAGATCCCGAGCTAGTAAGTCCTCTGCAGCCGAGCTAGCTGCATGCAGAACCATCTTTGGCTTCCTAGGCTGTGCCTCTTGTATCTGGCTACTGGGAATTAACGTGCGGAAATTTCACTGTGGAGCCAGCTTGGGTCTGACGTGGCTGGTTGCACTTGGGTTGCAACAGGCTCACGCTTGTGCCGTTGGGGCCGCTCTGAGCATCAGCACTCTGGCACATCTTGAGTGTCCTTATTAACTAGGTCCTTTTTTCTTGACTCTGAGAAATGAGCATCAGGCTGATGTATATAACACTTAAGTTCCTTTGTGAACCCTGTTTTATGTGTATTGTTTGGGTATACAACAGGTTGAAGCTCAATTCCTGCTCCCAGGATTATTTCTGTGTTTAGCATAAATTAAAATCTCCTTCCTCCAGTATTCCAACTCCTATCTGAGTGCCATGACTAGGTTAAAGTGTCAGGTAGCATCTTACCTGCTTTCCTTTGGACCAATAGTTTCCATGCTCACTGCAGAACCAGTCATTTGGATTGGAGAGGACCACGGGAGGTAATGTGGACCAAGCAAAAGCAGACCACGTTGCTTAAGATTTTGTCAGCTGGGTCTAGAAAATCCCAGAGGACAGTGATTCCCCACACTCCCCAGGTGACATCCCAGTGCTTCATAATCCTCATTCATCACCATCATTATTGCTGACAGAGTTTCGATGACGGATGTGCTCAGTGGCTCCTTCCACAGCACCTGGAGCTCCGAGCTCTCTCTTGGCAGGTGAATCCCAGCATGAGGAGGGATGTAATCCAGGTCTCTGGATTACTGAGCAGCCCTGAAGACGGTTCCGCTGTCAAGTGACAAAGGGGAGAAAGCATTTTGAGAGAGAGTGTGTCCACTTTCTAATGAATTGTCCGTGTTTCCAACACTGAAAAGGGATGGTGGATTTTCCTCTATTTCCTGCCAGCTTGTTTAAGCATCTCAGTGCTCAGAGTGCTGAATGCATGAATTCTTTTAACCCTTCCTAAAACTGTCACTTCCATGAGGCCTCTTCTACTCCCCTGCAATTCCTACTTCGAACTAACTGTAGGTTTAAATATCTGGATCACTTGCAGCAGGACTCATGTCATCTAATTTCATTTACCTAAAAATGCAGTAATCTAGTCTGAACTAGTCACCAATGTTATTCTGTGGTCAGATCAAGAGATGTATCTGCAAATGATACTTTTTCCACCCAAAGAGGTATGTCCAAAGTGGAGTCAACTGAATCAGCGTTGAAAATTATTTGGACTGCAAACTGCACCTTTCAGTACCTTTTAAAAAATGTGCCCTGCAGGTTCTTAAGAAAATGCTAGCTTTTGGTCACACTGGAGCTTATTGAAGAGTTCCTCATTTATAGGAAAATTGCTTTTCTTTCTTTGAAAACCAGTTGAGCAATTTGTCCCAGCTTCCAGTGTTCCTGCGCTTTGGGGACATCTGTCCTGTGGCTGAGGATACCACAACTTCCAGAGTTCCCCCAGGATCCAGCCTCGTATTTGGCAGTAGACTTCAGTCTGTGGTGTTTCGAATGGAATGGTTTGGGCTTTGTGAAATCCTGTTTTCCTACAGACTTTGTTTCTCAAGCAAATAAAGATCAGCTGTTCGCTCCCTTCTGATCCAAGAACTGAGGGGACATAATGAAGCAAGTATGCAGATGTCAAAATTTTTTTACAAAACGTGCCATTGAGTTGTGGGGACTCCTTTCCCCAGTATCTTGGTGTATGTTGTGATTTAGAGTGGCTGAGGTCTTCACAAAGACCGGAGAAACTAAGTTCCATGGAAAGGCTCCTTTTTGGTATAGCTTGTGGGGGCTGTATGTTTTCATGACAGAGCTGGCAAGGTGTGTTCAGAGTGCCGTGCACGGAGCTGCTAGTTACAATTTGTCATGTTCCCAACTCATTTACCTAGTTTATGAACAATATTTGTAGCTGTTATTTTGGGATTAATTGCTACTTTAGTTATTTTGAGAGAGGTCACCCGAGTGCTCTGAGATCTACAGCCCTATTTGATTCTTGAATCCTGCCCCTGCGAAAGCAAGAGCTGTACCAGTTCTGAGTCTTAGCAGCTAGACAACTCTTTCTAGATAGGGCTTAGGGACTTGTACTGGCATGAATAAAACCAATTTTCAGAGACAGCCTGGGACTCTTGGTACACTGCTAAGCATCTCAGCTGCAAAAAGGGATCCTTGGCCCCCTGGCCAGTGGTGCAGAGTGGCTGATATCTACACTCTGGTGATCCAGCAGACATGCAGCAGGCTGGCTGCATCCACACGGCGTATGTGTGGCCTTGACTGTTGGATCCTAAGACAATATTGATTTGCATGTATGTTTGCATAGAACCATGGAACGGTTTGGGTTGGAAGGGCCCTTAAAGATCATCTAGTTCCAAGCCCCCTGCCAGGGCAGGGACACCCTCCACTAGACCAGGTTGCTCAAAGCCTCATCCAGCCTGGCCTTGAACACTGCCAGGGATGGGGCACCCACAGCTTCTCTGGGCAACCTGTGCCAGTGCCTCACCACCCTCTCCAGGAAGAATTTCATCCAATCTAAGTCTCCCTGCTTTCAGTTTAAACTTGTTACCCCTCCTTGTCCTGTCACTACAGGCCCTTGGAAAAAGTCCCCACCCCCAGCTTCCTTGTAGCCCCTTCAGGCACTGGAAGGCTGCAATAAAGTCTCCCCGGAGCCTTCTCTTCTCCAGGCTGAACAAGCCCAACTCTCTCAGCCTGTCCCCATAGCAGAGGTGCTCCAGCCCTCTGGTCATCTTCATGGCCTCCTCTGAACTCGTTCCAACTGGTCGATATCCTTCTTACACTGGGGGCTCCACAGCTGGACACAGCACTCCAGGTGGGGTCTCACGAGGGCAGAGTAGAGGGGGAGAATCCCCTCCCTCTCCCTGCTGGCCACGCTTCTCCTGATACAGCGCAGGATATGGTTGGCTTTTTCTGGGCTGCCAGGGCACACTGCTGGCTCATGTCAAGCTTCTCATCCACCAGTACCCCCAGGTCCTTCCTCCTGAGGGCTGCTCTCGGTAGTTTAAAGCACCTGAAACGTGGCTGACATTACAGCTTTTCAGACTGGTGCTTTTCTAGCATGAAGCAGATGGTCCTCCAGTATTTTGGAGTGCTCAGTGGACCCGTGGCTGCTGGATAGTGTTTGGAGGGCTGAGACAGTAACAGAGGAAAGATAGTCAAACCTGGTGCAGTCTTAGCCATGCTGCCTGTCAGGAGCCTTCTCTGGAATAATTTCTTGCCAGAACTGCATCCAAGTTCAGTCATGGGGAGAGAGCTTAGCTTACAGCAGTCTAAATTATTGCCAGAGAATGACCTAACAGCTAAGCAGTGCACGAGGTCAGGGCTCCGGTGCTTGCGTTCAGTCCCTGACTCCTTCATTGAGCAGTGTGGGTGTGACCTTAAAACCTGTTTTCATGATTCCACAGATTTACTTAGCTGCAAATTCAGTTAAAACCCTGGAATAAGCCCCTGTACTGTTTAAGGAGTTGTGTAGATTCCCTCTCTCGGCTCCAGGAAACTCATTCTTAGTTTCTCCAAACTAAGCAGGATTTTCTCGTGAATTGGAAGGTTAAGCCTTAATATTTTAGCCTGTTATGTGAAATGAGAAGTGACCAGAACCATAGTGCAGTAAGATGAAGGACTCGAGGAGTGTTTAATTGCAGCCGCTGGTGAAAAGGAGGGTCTGCCACCACTTGAAAGCTCAAACCTGCCCTCGCCACCCTTATACAAGTTAAAATGCTGTGACTGTGTGACTTCCAGGCAGGTAGCAAAAGGTGCACGTTAATATTTAACTCTCCTCCCCCGTGACGTAGGAGTGCTGCCCCGCTCCCGACTCTGCTCCGCGTCCCATCTTCTGGCGAGCTGGTTTCCGTACAAAGGAAGGGAGTTGCAGCGAGCTCTGAAAATATCCCCGGATCCGAACAGCTATGAAAGGAAGGTGTGTTACCGAATACACTTGCCCTGCCCAGCCGGAGAGACCGCGTTTTTGATAGTTTCACAAGCTGTAAGGCCTCGGTTCCTGCCAACGTTAGCACATAATCTTCGCTTTGCGTTTGCAAGTGGTCCCCTTGCTTTCGAAGAGAGGGGGAGTTGAGAGGCCTCTTTTTGTAGCACTGGGGTTTAGTCTGATTTTCTTTTTAAATCCCAGTTAGTGTTTTTGGTTAAAAAGAAAACACAGCCAATGTGACGTGTTTCCTATTGTAGTCAAGTTTTCCTCCTTTGGGTTTCGGTAGAGAGGTACAGGAAGGATTGCAGAGCTGTTGACACAAGGGTGAATGATAAGCGGGTGCTCTCTGAGGGGCTGGATGGGTATCTGGAAGGTAATGCTTCACCTGGACTTTACGTTCAGGCCCAGCGGTTGTGCCCACCCAGAAGGCTCAATAAAACTCTTTTTTTCCCTTTTTCGTTTTTCTTTTTCCCCTTTAGCATTGTTCTACTGAGAGGAGGCTTCCTGAATTCAGCTATATAAACTTAATGAGTGATCTATTTGCAAGGCTCCTTTCCGCACTGGCAAATAGCGTGTGTGGGAGGGAGCTCCTCGTGCTCTCGGCACCACAGCCGCCCTCTCCTCCCCAGCCCCTCTCGACGGGACCAGGCCGAGACGGCGGGAGCTTGACCTGAAGTCACCAGCTGTGAAATACAGCAGCTGGACACGGCATTTCTGCGCCTTGCTGTATCAACACCAAAAAAAAAATAGTCACCTTGTGGTGTGTACCGTCGGCCCCGGCCGATGAGAGACTTCAGGCCTAAAGTCAACAGCTCTTGCTAAACGCTGAGGCCCCCACTGTTGTTGACCTAGCGATAAAATAGCATTTGCAGCCTACAGTGTCCTTTCTTTCATTGCTTTTGAAAGGCATAGTGTGTGCGAGCAGCGAAAGGGCAATGGGTTTGGATTTGGCGTGTCATGCTTTACCAAGAGAGATCCCAGCGTCTGTCTGGATGGGGCATAACAGTGCTTGCTCCTGCTTCCTCCTCCCGTCGGTCTGCGGGTTGGGGTTTTTCTCCAAACACAGGAAACTCTGGATTAATTTCTCCATACAAAGTCAGGACATTTTCTTGAAATAATATTTATTGCATGTTGGTATTCTTTGGGTTTAAGGTATTTCTGAAAAGGAGATTAAGAGCTAGAACTGGAGGGGAAAGCCACAACCTGGATCGAAATAATTAACAAAACTGATTGGAAAAGGTAAAGTTAGTATGTTAACGTTACATGTTCTTTGAAACCCAGATGACTTCACACTATGCAAGACTATATGGCAAAAGAAGTTTCTAATGAATAATCCAGTTCATCATATGATATTCTAGTAAGTACTGAAAAACCAGAATTGTTCCTCAGGGTTATGCAGTCAGGTGGTTTTCATGAAAATATTCCTGAGTTAAGTTCTATGGACAGCTGTGGTCAGAATTTGTCCCACAGACAGTTAGCTAAGACTTTTTAAAGAAAATGTCACCAGTAAACTTGACTTTTGCTTTAGCAGAGAGGAGTTCATAGGCTGTAGTGATGACAGTCCTCTATTTCTGACAGACTTGAAAGATACCCGTACTGCCACAATGACAATGAAATACCTGGGTTACATATGTTGTAAAGAAACAGGATGCATAGAGAGAAGAAGCAGCAAGCATCTGGTTTTACCTGAGGCAGATGTGGATTTTCCATCTCAGACTTTGTTCCCTTATAGTGTTCACATAACAAGCTTTGTGAGAGACCAGATGCACATGTTAATTGCAAGCAGAGTCCATCTTTCATGTCTGTGGTACCTAAAAATGCATAGTTTAAAGCTGTATGCAGGGAGAAGGACTGAAACATCCATGTTTGTCTTGAAGTTGTACTCGAAAAGTAAAGGAAAAATGCCCATTTCAAGTCTGCAGCGTCGCTCCCCGTTCCAGTGGTTTCCCAGTGAGCTACCCTGCAGGCACTTTTGCAGCTCTGTAAAAAAAATCATTGTTATGATTTTCTTCCCAGTATTACACCTGCTATTTCTCTCCAGAAACTACTGAGAGGTACAAGAATTACATCCATTTGAACGAGTGGCCTTGAAATGCCAAATTCTGGTTGCAATGCGGTTCAAGGTTGGTGTAAACATCTTCATCCTGAAACTTGAATTCAAACATTGGTTAATTCAGCGTGTTGGCAAGAGCCTGATAGTTTATTTGTGTGCACCTCGAAACTGCTGTGTCGTTTGGCAGGGGAAGGGAATAGCAGCGACCTGTCAGGTCAGGAGTGAGGTCAGCTGGCGAAATGGTGAGGAGGATTGCACAATACCTGCCCGCCATCAGTTTGGCTCTAGCTGATGCCCATGTCCCTTGCCATCAAGAGCTCTGAAGTCATCCACAAATCAAACAATGTTAAAGAAACACCTGGTGTGTTGTAGACGTTTGTATAACGCTGTAAACGTGGATCAGGTTTATTAGTGGAATGTGCTTTATCGATGAAAATAGGAACCCGGATTTGGAGGGTGATAGAGATTGATGGGAGATGGATTTTTTTGATGGGGTGGGTGGAAGAGGAGTCTCTTCTGCGCAGCGAGATTCATTCCTCTGAAAGGTCCCCACCAGGTGTTTTGCTGAAGTCCTGAGGAGGAATGTGCGGTAATAAAAAATGGAGATTCAGTGAACAAACTGGGAGGCAGGGATAGATTTATGTCCTTGGCAGCTCCGGCCAGTCTCCATATGTTGTTAACATTAGATGGCGAAAGAAATTAACTGTATCATATGCTGTTGCACAGCCTGTATTTTGAGCCTCTCTTGTTTAAAAACAGCTTAAAACAAATGGAAAAGATAAAACAAAAATTTTCCTCAAGTGAGAACAGATGGCAAAGTTTTCAGGCTCTGGCAGGCAAAGAGAGACTTCTCCGTGGCCAGGAGGAGGTGGAACGAGGAGCTCTCCTCAGGGCACCCTGTCACCTCTTTCTGCAGCAAGAATGTCCAAATCCTCCAACAACGTACTTTTTTGTCACAGTAACTTAGGTTTTGTAGCCAGCCACCTTCCCTTCGCTTAACTATGGCTGGAGGCTGAAAATATCATGGGTATAAAGTTCCTTGACAGACGTGATCATTACTTCTGATGACACCTGGTTCATTAGGCTGCATTTTTCTATTGTCCTTCTTCGGCAAGACTTGGTACCATCAAGCACCTCCTTCTTCTTCTTTTCATGTATATCAGGAAATGTGGGAGTTTATTATTTATTCTTGTGGGATCTAAGTTGCTCTCGGGCAGTCTTCCTGCCCAGCCAGCACCTCCGGCTCTTCCCGGGTTGCGGTGTCAGCAAGTCAAGGAGCTGTACCAGACATCGGTGGGACCTGGAGGTACCCTGCTGCCACCATCCAGAGCCTCCAAATGAGGCAGGGAGGATGATTTTAAAACAATTAGCCCAGGAGCTCTGCAGTTCGACCCTGTGTTTAATTAATTTGTTACAGATACATGCTGACTGGAGTTCCTTGAAAGCCTTAGTTGCAATTATTTTCTTTCAAGATGTGAGCCTTTTTAAGGCTCTGAAAGAAACAAACAAACTCCGCTTCCCCAAGGTTTTGTCACTAGAGCATCTGCCTGGGGAGGCTTTAATTCTCATTTCACCCGCAGGGAGTTTGAACCATGACCCATAGCTCCCAAAACAGCGCCTCCAAGTAGCAGGGTGTCTAGGGGCTATTTTTGCGGTCTCTGATGGTGACTATTTCTTCCCCAATAAAAATTCATTGGGTCGCTGAAATAATAACATAATTAATGAATTATTCACAGGTTTGCTTTACCTCCCAGTAGAGTGACCTAGCTGATAGGCCTTAAAGTCATTTCCCTCTCTCTTTGTTCAATGTATATCTAAGTAATTACTTTATACAAAGGGATGGAACAGCTCCAGAAGGAGAGCTTGGCAGAGCACATCTGCTTTGTCGGGGTGGGCAGGATCCTCTCCCAGGAGATGACTGCTGAGTATTTCACATCCCAGTAGGGAAAGACAGAGGTCGAACCAGTATCTCCCAAATTCTGTATGCGGGCTGTTAAATAAAAGCACTACTGCCTTCGTTTTACGCGTGATGCTGAAGCAGAGCCGTTTTTGAACATTTTGTTTGCCCTGAAACACGTTGGTTTGGTTTGGTTTCATGTCAACGAGGACACTGCTCTTCAAGTCCCATTTTTCCTTTGGGACAAAAAAAAAAGGGCCTTTTAATTTTTTCAGTGCTTCACTTCCGAGGCTTAAGTAAAGTGAAAAAAACCCCAAAGAATTTATTGACACATCTACAGCTAGCTGGGCCTTGCAGAGAAAAGGCAGAGAGGGAAATGCAGCTGCAGGTTGATCCCTGCAGGGCAAGGAGATAGCTTTTCATTTTCCGTCTGCCGCAAGATGATGAATGTCATTGCATCTGGAAAACAGTCATGGCTATAGGATCGCAGTTCAGCTATGACCTTCTGGGCGGTTCGTATCACCGTGGAGCCTGGGGGTTCGGTTGGGTTTGTAATTGCTGTTGCACCGCCTTACGCTCGGTAAACATTTTGAATGCCGACTGCAGCTCCAACTGCTAGAGACTTTATTTTTCAATGTAATCTGAGATACGAGGCATGTTTTGTAGAAGGGTTGAACTGTGGACGCTCATGAAATATACAGCAGAGGCTGCCATCATTCATGCCTGTGTTTCTAATTGCTGACAAATCTGGTAGCAACCAAATCGCTTTATAGCCTCTGCAAATGAGAACACCTGAAATACCAGGTCAGCCAAGCACCGTGGTAGGACTACAAATAAACTACAGTGTCTGGACGAAAGTAGGGTGGATTATCTGTCTAATCAATGTTTGTAAGGTGCATTCGACAGTACAGAATCTGAATTTCTCAGCAACAAGTCATCAAATCATTCAACGATTGGCCAGGAAGTTAATTGTTTACACTAAAACAGCTTGCTTTCAAGACCTTGGGTGTGGATGAAGCATAATATTTATTTAAAGATGGAGATAAAAATTTACCATGCACACATAATCTTGTATGTACATCTCTGATGTAAATACCTTCTTATCCCTAATGCCTCTGACTCTTGTAATTATGTATTGCGCTATTTATACAACCAGGAAGATATGAATTAAAAAGGAAATCCTGTACATCTTTCATATAAAAGCACACAAAAGCACCCGTAGCAGGGAATGAGAGCCTTTGTTTTCATAAGGATTTGGTGTTTCTTAGCAAACAAAATGGCTTCTAAGGCCATGTATTTTCCTCTCACCCCATAGTTTATAACACTTATGGTGTAGATTATGTCTAGAGAAGATCAATCAGCTATTTTTCCCCCTCTGTGTAGTAACAGCATAGGAGGGGGTTGGAGATTGCCTTTCTCCTCTGCCTCGTTTGACAGCAGGCACGAGCTCTGTGCTGCAGCAGCCCTGGGAGCAGTTAATGGCGAGGTGATCGCTGCCGCGAGGAGGTGCTTAGCAGACTGGTCCCGACACGGCGTACATCTCCCTTACCAAGGATTTTAAACTTGTTGACTGGGAAAACCCTACTTGCCAGAACAAGAGCTTTTTACACACAGAGAGAACAATCTTCTATTGTCTCCAGGGATAAAATGGTGCCAATAAAAGATAAAAACCCCATGCCAACGTGGTGATACATAACTATGTTAACTGCTTCACCACTATATTTAACTATGAGGTAAAAGCCTCTGAGAGAAGTGCTTTTTTCAGTCTCGCTCATCCAAATCAATGGAATGTAGCAATTACATTGAAAAAAGCACCAAATGTTATGTTCACAGCTCCATAACTATGCAACTATGAACATTACCATTTTTTTCAATCATTCTCATGCCCTGGCTGAACGTCTGTACGATGGTGCAGGAGCGAAGGTTGAAGTGTCTCCTGCAGCCTTCCCAGTTTTGTGGGGCTGCTGTCACGAGTGGAGTTTGTATTTTAATTCTCTATAGCTGAGAAGAAGGTACCCTGAGCCACTTCAGTTTTTCATGGGAATGTACCATTTCTTGTGCCTGCTCTCCCAATTGTTCTCCCCCTCCTACAGAAATAGTATCTATCTGCCTCAGTTTCCCCTCACCAGGGCAGCCCGGCTGGGTATGAGCAATGGGTGCTTGAGGGTACCTGTTTGGTGTGGCTGGTAATTTTCAGGGAGAAGAAGGAGACTGGGGATGGGTCTTATCATAAACAAGCATTGGCTAGAGAATTGTGGGTCTGGTATTTCTGATTCCCCTGTCTCAGTTTAATGCCCTGACAGTCAACCCATTGAGTCAGGCTCCTTCGGTCGCCGTCTCCTCTGACTCTCACTGTTGGGGACCTGTCCCCACCAGGCGAGGCAGCAGGTGCTGGCAGCAGGGCAATCCGGTGGCGAGGTCCTTCTCTGCACCCTGGGTTCTCTAGGTACACTTGTAGATGAGATAAGCCTGAAACGCCTTCTCCAGAGACATCGTCCATGTAGAGCACTAGAGCAATTCCCAGAAGGGACCCCAGATACAGCAAGCACCTATTTTAAGAGGAAGAGTGATTATCCATCCCAGGAGTGGTGTATTCAGTAGTGGAGATAAGGTCTGCAGGATGTGAAGCAGGAGCTTGCAGAGCCTGTGTGGAAGACGGGTGTCTCCTCCGGAAAAGGAATGTGCTCAGGACAAGGGGCTCAGGAAAATCCCAGGCTCACCAGGATAATGCTGGGGGACTGTAGGATCCTCAGGCTTAAGTGCTGCTGGACAGTATAGGCTTTCAGGATCCTTTGGCTACTTGGATATAGGTAACCACAAGGAGAATTTGGTGGTCTGAACCTTGCTCTGTGCTTTCACCTGATTTTCCCTACTCAAATCGATGATTGTGCTGACAGTTTTTAAACAAACCTGCTTTTCCTTTGATCTCCCATTGCTTTTCCTGTCCTGCTCAAGCCCATTTTGTAAGTTAGCTGGAGGAGTGACAGTATTTTTCATGTTCATAGTATTGGTGTTACTTTCGAGCAGTCCTCAGATGTTTGCTGAGGAGTGCTTTACCTTGAACCATTCCAACCCTTCCTTCTCTTTTTACTCCCTGCTCCCCTGTTCCAACTTCCCTTCACTAACCTCAAACAATACATCTTCTAAAGATCAGGTAGAGAAGCAGTGTATAGTATATGTTACACGTATGTGTATGTACTATACACATATGCATGCATGCGTGGTGTGTATGTACGCACACAGAGTATGTATTTATAGGTGTATATGCATACATAGAGTAGGTGTGGAATAGCTCCAAAAGCAACATAGCCTCCAGATGCTACTGCATTGCAAACAACCAGCCCCTCTTTCAAAATCTCTTTTTTTTTTTTTTTTTAAGTTTGGATGTGCTCATTGTGGAGAGCTGGCCCCATTATGGGGCTTGCCCTTTTCCATTGATTACATGGCACCAAAATGTAGAATTGAATGCAAGCCTAGGTTCATGCTGAGAAAACCCTGCTAACCTCAGGGAGAAGGAATTAGTCTGTTTTGGAATTTTAATTTGGTCCCAACTGTATTTCAGCTTTCTTTCAAAAATCTGAAAAGCATAACAGTCAGGAAAACCATGCTACATAGATCCATGTCATTGAGTTAAAATGTTTGTTTGGAATAAATAAATGGAAGTGCAAAACCCTGCAAACAATCTGGTTGCAGATTGTTGTCAAAATTATATACACACATGTATACATTTTCATTTCCTTCCTCCCCAAGATAAATTATCCCTTAAGCTTCTCCTGTGGAACACATGTGCCCCTGGAATTTCAGGAGACTAAAATGTGTGGAAAGGCAACATGTGAAATCAGAATTACATCTGGTTATGTACTTTTTTACTCCAGTATGCCTCAGCCTCTTGCTTCCCAACGTTTAGATTAAGCCCTCCAAGATGAAAATTGATTCTCTTTGTGTCTCCGAATTTGCAGCCATGAGAATTAAAAAAAAAAAAAAGGAAAAAAGCAAGGCAAGAAAGAGAGTCTTTTTCCAGTGTAGTCTTTTCTTGTATTGCTCTACATCTTTTCTAATTGGTAAAATCGGCTGTTATGACAGAGCAGCATCATAAATAATAAGCAGCAAGCTGTCCAACTAAGAGCTTCTTTCTCACGCTATTTCCTGCAGAGTCAGATTGTATGGATGTCTGCAAATATCTAAACTTGGGGCAGCATTTGAACATCCCTATTACCTTTCTGAGCTTTAGATCCAGCTCTTTTGATTTGTTCTCTCAAGCTCCTTAAAGCTCCTTCTCTGCCAGTTTGGATGATGTGTAGGAGTCTGTGATGAATACGCTCATTATCTAATACAAAGTGGCATAAAACACTCATGCCATGAACTCCGCCACACAGCTATACCCTGCTGCAATTCTCTGATTCATGCTGTACGAGATTAATAGCATTTATGTTATTCATATATCTTGGTTGACCTTGATCTGTTAGAAACTCCCTCCTTTTTATCTCTGTCCCATACTGGGGAGGTTTTGTCCCACATTAACAATGGATCTTTTGTACTTCAAAGCACATTCCCCCCACGCCCAACATCCTGAGTTTTAATTTTCCTTACATATATAATATCTGTTCCCTTCTCTTTGCCTCTCATATTCTTACCTATGTTTAATGGGCTGATACTATCTCAGGAGCTGTAAGCTTTTATTATTTTATTTTTTTTAAAAAAACATCTGAAGTTAACCCTTTGGAAGCTAATTGCAGAAAAAGATTTAAGTTCTACTGGAAGAAATAAAATCATGCTCTAAGAATAAACAGTAGCTTTTCTCTGAGGCATTTGTAGGGCAAATACTGTCATTTCATCTAGGATGATACACAAGAAGATATATGTATGTATGTGGAAAAAGATGATACAAGAGTTCGAATAAGGCAAAAAAGGGGTCACATAGTTATAGATGTGATTTTTCAGAAAGCTACGGTTCCTGAGTTTCTCCTTGGGAACATTACAAAATGTTCCCAAACATTACAATATTCCTGCCTCTTGGAATGTTCCTGGGCTTGGAGAGATGAATTGCTCTCTACAGCCCCCCATTTTTCCTGCTCCCCGCTGCAGCATGCTGATCCCCATTCACAGTGACTGAGAGACCCTTCGTCTATGAGAAAGTTCAGGTTCTGTAGGGAAAAACGTGCTGTTGGAAGTAGGTGTCCGTGGCCTAACATCTTTTCATCCAACGGGTCTGCCTTTGCAGCTTGCACGCTCTGGTGATGCACAGGGAGGTCGAGGGGTGAGCAGGGGCTGGGGCAGGGGGTCAGAGGAGCCGTCACCTGCAGGTGAGAAGCCATCCTTCCCCGGCCCCTGGCGACAACAGTGGCCAGGGCCTTGGGGACAGTTTGCTGCCATGACGGTGGGGAAGGAGCGCTGGATGGGCCCAGCAGCTCTTGTCTCAGCGGCGCGGAGCAGGAGCTAACAAGGCTCAGGGCAGGTTGTGCCCAGGAGACAGAGGGAAAAGAGCATGAGGAGACAGAGGGTCAAGGGGCAGGGAAGTGCAGAGGACCACAGACACAGATGCGGAGGGAAGGCGAGAGAAGGAATGGATCAAAGGTGGGAGGTGGTGACAAGCCTGAGCATGAATCTAGTGAAAATAAGAACAGAGCCCCTAGGTATGGTGCAAGGACAGATGCTGCCTGTAGTTCTGGGGCCAGCCTCACACCTTGAGGGATCACAACTCTGCAGTGGACTGGCCATCCTACATCCTTACTGGCCTTCCTGGCCATCTCCCACTGAAGCTGGAAGCGGGACACAGCTCCATCTGTGTCCCAGTCTGTCCCGATTGCTGTGACACTGCCACAGGTAAACTGGGGACTCCAGCCGCCACTTCCCTCCCTTTTCCTCAGCACGTGCCAGTACTGAGCGCTGCCAAAACAGGTATGTGCTTGAGTCCAAAAATTTCAACTGGCAAGGACTACGTGATTCCTAGGGTTATAGTGACTTTCCAGTCTATTTATTTATTGACATCTCCCTCTGGCTTGTGATCGGTGGCTTTTTAATTTCTATTTTCCCCGTCAGCTTTCTGAAAAGCTGGATTAGAAACATAATAGTTAAAAACACTGATCTGGAAATATATGTGAGCCAAGAGGTGTGGGGAGTGGCTGTCTTTCAGAAAAAAATAGGCAATTTCCGGATATAGTGGCTCATTTTCAGGTCATGAAATCTTTATTTTTTCCCCTGTGATATTGGTTAGGGCTAATAAAAGATATGATGTACCCTTCCAGATTCTTCCTTGCTTATGACTCTAGACCATCATCTCTCCAGCAGCCTTTATCAGTAAATATTTGTGGCCAGAGCAGTTCCTCCCTCCGGCTCCCTCCGCCCCAGCTGTCGTCTCCTCTTCACCCCGCTGCTGTCGACGTACGGCCCCTGTGCCAAGCGGGAGCAGGGGGATGTCTGGATCCCCTCCGTGTCCCCAGTGCTGCACCCACCTGCAGCTTTGTTTGACGGGGATTTGCTGAGAGGGAAATAAAACAGTTCCGCTTAATGCAGAGTACACACAGCAAGCCCTACCAACCTTCCTTTGCCATGAGTTCTGCATATTTTTTCCTGCTGTTTTCTGGGATTTTTTTACTGTACGTGAATTACCATGGATCAGAGTTTTTAAAGCAGACAGTGCTTTAAAGTGCTTACAAGTTTTCCTTGTGCTCGTGCATGTTAAGATCCATGTATGTTATAATCCATTGAATTAGCTAAGGGGAAAAAAAAAAAGATTGAGATAATTTTTTCTAATCCCTGCTTTAATCCTGCAAAGAAAAACCTGACACTTTCTAAAAGAATTCCTAAGTGACAACAACCTTATCAGTATTAGACCCATGGTTTAACTGTGCTGTGCCTGTGTTAAAGGAAAGCTCTGTTGACTCTGGATTTGCAACAGAGCATATACTACTTTAATGGGATTAGAAGCCCATATACTTTGGCCTTGTGAAATTGTTTTGCTTTCCTGGCATGTTCGAACTTCTTGAGGAAGTGAAGGACTTCCTCTATGAAGGGCTGTGCTTACTTCATTTCTTTGTGCTCCAAGTACTGAGACAGCAAGTTCCTCGGGAGATCTGTTCTTTGTTCACTTTGGGTTTATTTATGACATGCATCTGCCTGCCTTTTCCTCTCAGTGTTCAATACTAAGAAAAAAAAAGAACGGAAAGGAAAAAAAAAAAAAAAAAGAAATTCTTGGTGTTTCCACAAAACCGTATCCCCTAATCTTTATTCAGGGATAGACTGATGCTTTAAGGCAGAGTTTCACAGTGCAGTGCCAAGAAGTGTATCCGAACATCTACAAAGAAAATATCCTACCCACGACCATCCTTCTCAACTTGGAGGGAGCTCTGCTGCTTTTTTTTTTTTGATAATGAAAAGGAAGCCATGCTCCAGTATGGCCAAACATTTTATAACCTTATGGCCTCCACCAGGCCCCACACAATTAACAGGTTTTTCTTTTGGCTTTTCAAGCCCAAGTTTTTGTCTAAGGTTTTTGTGTAACTCCATGTGACGAATTCCTTGTTTCCATGCAGGTACAAGAATTCCCACCAGTTCCACTGCTTGTAAAGCTGTGAAAAAGCATTCCTTAGCAGGATGGGGTCCTAACACAGTTTCAGTAGGATTGGTCTGTGTTGCTGCTGTCCTAGAGCACCACATAGGATATTGATTGAGAAGTGGTGAAAACCTTCTTATCCTATCATCTCCTGAAAAGTCTGCTCTTGAAAACCACAATTTTTTTTGGTGAAGCAGAGAGGTAAAAACGCAGTTTGTGATGTCAGAGTTGGTTGCTAGGGTTAAGGTCTCTAGCTCCAAGTTAAACTCATCCTCTGTGGCCAGGGGTGATGGATTCATCCCTGTCAAGAGGAATGGTCTGAGATAAGGATTCTTCTCTCTCTCCAGGGATTCTTCTCTCCCTTCATTCAGTGGTAACCCAAGCAGTATTCTTAGGCTTGCTGAGTACATGTTAGATACTTAATGTTTAGACGAGTTAAACCTTACCATGAGCAGGTAAATATAGTTCCCAGCTGAAAGTCAGGGTATGCAGAGAATGATCAGATTAATACAGAGGCACTTGCAACAGTTCCTAAAAACATCCCACAGCACAAAGCCACGCCTGGGACTTCTTTAAAAGCTGGACAGTGCTTCTACCTTTAACAGACGAGACAGTTTGTACTTTCCAAAGCTGTGTGCTGATTCCCAGCATAACGTGGGAAGATGCAATGGAAAGGGGAGAGTGATGATAGCACTTAAATTTAACCTCCAAAAAGAGGGGAATCATCTGCTTTTCAGGTCCATAGATAATTTCATTAAACTGAAGTGAAGGAGCTTCTGGTAAAAGTGTTTCTGACACAAAGGGTGAATAAATGCTAAACTAGACTAGGAGGTCATGGAAATGTACCACTAGACGTTTGACAATAAGAGGTTAAACACACTTTGGTTTAGTTTGTATAAAGAAACAAGATCAGTTGAAGAAAGATGGACCTGCTCCGAAGTTAGAGGGGGCTTCCCAAACACTGACCTCTGGGCACCGAAGTCTCCTTTCCACTGCTCCTGCAGCGAGCAGAGTTCAAGGCAGGAGACTGTCTTACATGGTGTTTGGGAACGGCTGAACTGATGACTCTGGATCCTGGGGGAAATTTTGCATCCTGCTAAGAATGTGTGAATACAGGGGTTACAGAAGAAGTCTGAACGGGCACTGCATTACTCAACAAGGACTGCTGTGAAACTGTTTGAGTTAATGAGTTACGTGACACAAACCTGGAAACCAGGCAACCCAGCCTGGTCTGATGTGAAATTACCAACTTAGTAAAACATCTTTCAGAGGGAATGTAAAATAAGTATACATTTGTAGAATATTCCAGGAAACGCAGTGAATGGAGGTAGCAGGCAGCATGAGAAAGCAGCGATGGTATAATGTTGTGTCTTGCTGTGCACATGTTTGCGTATCCCTGCCACTGCATCCCCTATGAACACTTGCAGTTGTTGCCTGCCTTGTTTGGGATCTGGACAGGGGCTGTATTTTTAGCCCGACTTCAAACGTCGTCAGTGCTTGGCTCTGAATTGCACGGGCTCTTGCCATTTCTAATATTCATTGTTTGGGACTGGAAAGCCTTATATAGCCTTGAGTTGGAAGATAACGTATGCAGCTTCTACAGTCACAGGAACTGACTGACTGATTCACACCCACTTGGTGTTGAGGGTTTAAGTAAAGCCTTTTAAAAAAACTCTTGGTGTTTTTGAGTAGAAATAGGGAAACTTTTCTAACTGGTACTATGTTTCACAATTTCATTTTACCTTGTTTCTTTTAGAAGTTCCTTTTAGATGTAGAGTCAACCCGGCATCTTAGATGGAGCTGTTGTGGTAAGGGATGTGGCACTGTCTGGAAACACCAATTCTTCTCCACTTGCTGTAGTGGGAACCTAGAAGAGCTAGTTTAAGATTTCAACACTCATCTTTCAGACTGCTGACATTAGATTAGAGGAATCTGTGTCTTTGCCAGTAGTGAAATCAAACCACGAGGAGAGAAAGTGCCAGAAAGCAGATACACAGAAACTGGTTGAGAGTGGAAAAACTTAGCTGGCTCTTAGGAAATGCTTATGATATTGTGTGGTTCAGGCACTACTTCTGAAAGCGAAATACCTATTTTGAGCTTGCAAAGAAACACCTACTGCTAACTGGGGTCACAGCTGTGAAACAACTCCTGGAGCTGGTTACCTTAGTGCATCTGTTCTCATAAAGGCTGGCAGAAGACAGGATCCAGGGTTCAAGTATTTCCTGGCAATGTGGGAAATCAAGGCCTGCCTTTCCTCTCTTGACGGCCACTTGTGAGAAACGGCTGGTTTAATAACTGATGTTCAAGAGAGGGCTCTTGGCCATGAATTCCACACTGAGGGATGCAGGTCCCTGCAGTTCAAACTTCAGTGTCTACTTTGTTCATAGAGATGCAGAAAGGTATGTCACAAAACCAGCTCCCAGGCTGGCCTTGGCAGGCAGAGGAGCGCGTGGTCAGCGAACCGTCTGTCTTTAGACATGAATTAAGTGTCAGCTTGCTTGACACCATCAAAACTTAGGTTGTTGTGGGTGCGCTCAGGAGGAAGATATTTAGGTATCAAAGAAAGTTGACTATAGAAACCATGAATTGAATACCTCCAAGATGACCTAAACAGTGCATTTGAAAATCCAAATTTGCCCTTAGTGACATAGAATAGCAGTGACGCAATTCTGCAACAGTCATGACTTGGTAGCTGCTGCGTGCAGCCGCATGGATCTTAGCCAAGGGTCACCTTTTGAGTCTTTACCAGAGCTCGCTTGTGCTGCCTGCCATGAATTCCAGGCTGCAGGGGCTAGAGGACTTCTGGTTCCCAAATAACAGGTCCCACAAGGTGTGCCTATGCCAGCCATGGAGAAGTGACACCCTTCATTATGTTTTGCTACCTGAGTTATGAACATTTCTATGTATCTGATAGTGCCAGTTCTAACCATACGGGGGACAGACCCCATAGCTTTTATAGACCGTACTTTTAGCCCCCAAGGTTCAACACCTGGGACTCAAAACCTGGAGCCTAACTGCACCTGAAACCATAAGAAGCATCTAAGTTTAAGAGCACAGTTGCTTTGCCTGTGTAAGCAATGGAAACGGCAAGCATCACCTGCAGGAAGGCGGTACTCCTGACTCTGGAGTGGGATGTCTGGGATATCTTGGAAGTGCTTGGTGTGGGGGGCCTTGTCCTGTACGACTGCCACAAATGGGACTTTTACCACAGACTTGGGGGAAATGGATCACCCATATCTTACAATCATTTCTTTGCAGAGAAGCCAGAAGCAAAGCAGTGATCCCCTTTCTTAAAAACAATTCCAAGATGGAGTGTGAATTTGCATGTGTCCTAGGTATGGATGTTTGTGGAACAAAGTCTAATCAAGTGTTTTTGCTGAGAGAGTTATTTCATAAATCCTGTCCTGTTATACGATGCTACTGGTCTTATGTGTTTACTTTCAATTTACATTGTTAGCTCTGTTTATTGCCTTTTATTAAAGCTCATCAAGCGGATTGTTTTTAAGTCCTGTTATGAGAAAGATGAACACCAACATGTGGAATAACCTAGATAAATAAACTGGAAGTAGTTGAAAGCTTCTATACTCAGAAGTACCTTATTTGAATTTCTTGCGTGGGAGTATTTACTTGCAAAAGACAGGATATTGATGATCAAACATGCAATTAACTGAAAGGGTTCTGTGTTCTTTGTATTAAACAAAAGTATATTGCATAAAGACTCTGGCAGTTTATTTTTTTAACTCTTTTTTCACTCAATTCTTTAAATGAACAAATGCATATGTTGCAATATACTTTACCCTAAGCTGGCTAAATGTAGTCACACATTTGTTAAAGGAAAAAGATCAGCTTTCAATGACTTAAAATCTCACAGAACTGCTGATATAAATTGCTTCATCTGTGCAAGCGGATCTGTCCATCTGTTATATTTTATACCGGTTCATTTCTATATTCTAGTCAGAGGACCATTATGAATGTCCTATCAGATCTCCTATGTAATGCAGACCATAGGTCAACTAGCGGTTTTGAGTCAAGCCTGTAGTGTCTATAGGAGGCTAGAGAGTTTCTCAAAGACTTCTCATTCACTTATAAAGCCTCGTGGCAGGATATTTCTGCCTTAATATTTACCACTCCATCGCCTTTCAGAAATGCTTTTATGTTATCATCCTCCCTCTGTGCCAGCCATTCTAGTGCACCTGTTTCTTTTTTTCTTTTTACTTTCTTTACATGCCCCCCCCCCCCCCCCCCCCCCCCCGCCCCCAATCTTCTCACAAGTGTCTGTATTCACAGTTTTTGTGTGCCTGTTTGTATTTTACTCCGCCATCTGACACCCTGTTTCTTTGCTGGGATGTACCTCTACAGTCCCTGTCTTTCCCATTTCCTGTTCAGTTGTCGTTTTTATCCTACCCTCTACTCACAGACACAGAGTTACCTTTGTGCTCTTGACATCTCTAGCAGATGTCTTTATCTGACCTGAGTGCTCCCCAGCACCTGTTAGCCTTTCCCCAATTCCTGTTTTAAATAACCCCTTCCCCTCCCAATTCCATCAGCTTTCTTGTTGAGTTACTTGGCTGCACCACGGTAAGTACTCATTTCCTTGTATGGTACTTCCCCTCCTTATTCCTATCTTATCCATTATTTACGAAGAGTAACCCTCCTTATACATAACTTCTTCAAATACACTGTTTTTCTTCCCAACTGCGGCAAGGTGTAGTGACAAAGAGCTGTTCAGGATAGGACTTGTGTGGCAATTTCAGCCCTAATAACTGTGTTGTCATACTTGTATGAAGAGATGTGTTCTGTACAACATACTTCTTGCAGGGATAAGCGGCATTAGCAACACACTATTGAAGTTTAGGCATGGCCTAAGACCATAAAGTCCGACTGGTACAGAGAACTGCAATGGTTCAAGAGAGGATTTAATAACCCTGAAGTCCAAAATTTAAACCATGTCTTTGATAATCAAAGCATCACTCCCATGATCTAACTCAATTCCCAGATGTGCGATACAAGATTGTGGCCATCAGAAGAGAAACGTGGATCCATGGTGAGAGACCCTTCAGTCTCGCGATGCACGGAGTTACCTCCGATAACCAAGGTCTGAGGGCAGAAGATGCTGGGTCACAATTGCTGCACTTGAAAGGAGCAGCTCCTATTTTGTAGGCAACGCAGATTACATACGAAAGAGGAATATGACCAGTTGTTGCTTTTCCCCAGCCGTTCCGAAGCCTATTATGAGAGTGACCCAAATTGGTGCATCTCCTAGTGACACCCAACCCAAATTCTGACCCCCAAAATGGATTTTCCTCTTTAAAACACTGCTCTTCCGCTTCCCAGTGAATGTCTCTGAACTACTCTGCCCCACGCTGCAGATTTTGAAAGTGTGGTGCAGTAATATTCAAGCCCACCCCTTCATGAAACTTGCCCAGGATCAGTTAATTTGCTTAACTGAAGTGCAGCCCTTGCATGCTCGAGTCACATCAGTGAGGCATGCTTCCCTGCCTGGGAACTGGTGGTACAGGTGACAGCTTAGTGCATGGAGCAAAGCATTTTCCCTGTTTAGAAGTGAAGAAAAGTTTGCTCTTTGAACCGTGTGGTGTGAACAGCTCTTCTAAGAAATGTTTTTTCTTGAGGAAGAAGAGAGTACGTCATTTGCAAGCTCTTCTTCGACAAATTCACCCCCTGTGGAAAATACTATCTCTGCTGAAATCTAGCAGGTGTATTTGAATTTAACAGAAGATGCCGAGGTTCTCTTTAACGCGGATTTCTTTTCGATCAGTAATGCCAAAGTACAACAAGGTGTAAGATGAAGCGTGATGATATCCAAATGTTTTCTGGGCTCTTCCCCTTTTGCTTTTCCTTTCCTTCCTTCACACACCGCCGTGCTCGGTCCCTCAGCTGTCCCATTAGGCAGTGACTATACTTGGCTGTTGATCCTTGGTAATACATTGTACGAATGGTTTTTTTTTTTTGTGGTTCGCTTTAGGTAAGGGCTAAGAATGTTTCATAGACTGCAAAAGTACGTGGGTGAAATGTGAGAACACACCCAGGTTGCTGAATTTGTGACTGAACTGTGGCCGTTTTAACTTTTTTTCTGTCTGCGTGGCTACCTCTCCGTATGATGGGCAGCCCACGGCACATCTGTTCGGGACCTGCAAGCGCATTAACCTCGGGATTATGACATCAAGAATGGCATTTGTACAATTAAAAATGTTATCTCACAGGGCAGCCCCTGTTGCCCTCGGCCACCTTTGGGTAAATTGTGTTGTAGGAAAGGTTAAAAAAAGCTGCTGGAACTAATCCTTTTGATGAAACCTTTAACAAGTATGTCAGGCTCCTCTGATCTCAACCCTGGCAGAGTATAGTTGTAGTTAATGTCCTCGGCTCTAACTCACCGTCTAAGACCCTCTTTCCTGCCGCGTGTTTTCTTCATCAGTTTGTATTTCTGCCAGTCAGTGTCACAAAGCACTTCCTGCTTCATCCCCGCCTGACGGGGTTAAGCCACACTGATGGTCTGCAGTTGTGTGCAGCTTCATTTTTCATAGATTCTTTCTGATAACCATAACATGAACTCTGGAGTATGTGTTAGGAACTGAAAACAGGCCAAGTGTTTTGTATTAGAGCCTGTATTCCCACATTCACCAATTCTCCAAGGGTTGAAAATGCATCAGTGACATGTATGAGAAAAAAAAGGCTGGGACTAAAATCAATTTTCTCCCCTCTTGCCTACATGAAACAAAATTAAAAGCACAATGAGCCTTATTCTTTTTTCATTTACTGCTGAAATTCCTCTGCCGTCTGTGAAGCAACTCTTGTTACACCACCGTAACTAGAAGGAGAATCAATCCCGGTGTTGGCTGCAGATGTTTATACCTTGAAAAACAGTGGTACGCACAGCTTTTCTATCTACTCGTTTTTGAAAAAGCCACTGAACTTTTTATCTGTATGGATGGATCTAGACGCTGGAGAACTGCGTTAACCAAAACTTGTAACTCACTCTAAATAAACAATTTGATACTCCCTTATACGTGACTGGCTTTCAATATCGTCGTCTGTATTGTGACTCTGAGCTGTCAGTTTAATGCCTGTGTTAACACAGATCAAAGGGGAAACGAAACAAAATATAAAAATATAGCAGTAAATAACCTAGTGTGCTTTCTTATCTCCAGCGAGAATTTTATATTAGGCTGGTTTATTTGCTTGGTATTACTGAGTCTTCTTTACTTCAGTTGAAAAAAAAACCAAACCCCAAACCCCGGGGTGAAAAGCCACAATAATCCTTTAGACAAAATGGAAAGAGTTATTTATGTCCTGTGCTATTAATAGATGTCTCTTCTTAGAAAACAGCCATTTGTGGTTTGGTTTTTTTTTGTATCGATTTTTCTCCCTGACATGTTACAACCTTTTCTTTTTTACTTTTTTTTTTTTTTTTTTTTTTTTACTGTAATGCAGACCCATGTTAAGAATTCTGCCTTCCTGGCTGTCAGAGAGATTTCCTGTGGTCTGTTTTTGGCTGTACACTCAGCCAGTTGCAGTATATATCAGGCATTTCTTTAAAAAGTAAACAGCTACAGTCATCATCAGCATAAAAATTAACCCATGGCGCGCAGGATTTTTCACTTTCCTAGCCTGTCTCCAAGAGCCACCTGAAGACTCGAGAGATGGACGGCCAAGAAGTTGAATGTGTTTGAGGGTGGTTGTTGCCATGAGAAAGGCAAGGCAAGTGTCATCATGTGAATGCTAAACAGGGGTAACCATGGATTTGCTCATGTGATGTAGTCCCTTTGCACTGCTCAGACAGAGAAGGGGATGAAGGAAACTCTGCTGGGGCCTTTCCATCTGGGGACAGTCCCTTCCTCCCTCCCAGCGCCGGGCTGTGCAGGTCCCACGCGCACCCTTAAAAAATGTCAGGTTCATTTTCTAAGAACAAATCAGCCACGGACATTTTTCTCAACATTGCTTGAAGAATAATTGTGGTTTCACAAGTTATTTTTCACAGTAACATGTGAAGAAAAGGCTAAATCACTCTACTCTGGTCAGGATGCAGGGGTACGTAGAAACATTTACCAAAATTAGATTCCTCTAAGCTTAAGAACCAAATTACATTCTTTTCTTTCTGGGTTTTTTTTTTTTGTTTTGTTTTGTTTTGTTTTGGTTTTGGGTTTTTTTTAGCTCTGCTGCAATTTTGAAATAAGGTGCCTAGTCCTGTTTTAAACATCAGATCACTGCCTGGCTCTGTCTTGTAGTTCCTAAGTATTAAAAACGTTTTTTGAGGCTTGCCAAGAATGCTATATGAGTGAGTAATGCCATTTGACTTACTGAAAGGGTTCTAATGCAACATTAATTCGATGTAGCAAACCTCTCACACAGCAGTAATACGGCTTCCTTTAAAAGCTGATGGGATACCATATTATAATGTCACAACCATAAATATTTGCAGTGCATTAGTTTTAGGTTTGGCTATTTAAATTTGGCCAGTATAGAGATTAATCTGCATAATTATTTGCTTTAAGAATTAATCAGATTTCAGAATCAGTATTTCCTGCATTAGTCTGTACTTTTGAAGTAAGTGTCATTGGAGATGGATGCCTCTGCTTGCAGTTGCAATGTACATTAGCACATCTTCCAGAGACCTCTCGATTTTTCAGACACAGAAAAAAAAATATTGATAAATTATGTAGAGGTCAACAGGTTTTTATCAACCTTGGAAAACCAAACCTAGGGTTATACAGCTAAATTCTTTATACACAAACTGATATACCAAGGCGTGATACAGAGTAATTTGGGGTAGGTCTCATTTTATCTAACTTCAGCTTCCAAAAGTTAAGGCATCAGGCTTCTGGTAGCCTCCAGGTATGGGTGCTTCTGCTGGATTTTACACCTCATCATTAGGTTGGCGGTCTAAACCAGCTGCAAATTATTTCATTTACTGTTGATCTTTTCCCTAAACATGTAACGCCAAATTAGACTTTTTTTTTTTTTCTCTGTCCATACATATTGCAATACACAGAAAAGTTAGTGTGTCAAAAAAAAAAAAAAAAAAAAAATTGTACTGGGACCAGACTCCTGAAAGACACAGAAGGGTTTCAGAATAGCACATCAGCATCTCAGGTACGTTTAGGAAGCAGTAGGTGCCCACTGTTTGGAAGAACAAGCCATGTGCAGCTCCTGGGGTAGCTTTGTGCCCTGAGAGTACAGGCAGGCAGGAAGTGAACTCATGCACTGACTGGTTTTGGCAGCTGTCTCCTGCTCTTTCCTCTAGCATTTGTTAGGTTTCCTCTTCTTGTATCATCATCCTTAGATTTTATGTTCATGCAAGTGTACAAGGGGGCCAACCTTTCCCAAATAAATCCAGTCTGGGTAGTATAAAACCCAGGTCCCACAGAAACTCAGTGATTTCTACCATGCCTTCGGAAAATGTCCCCATGTGGTGCTCCGGAGCACGACTGAGGAGGTGGGAGCATCTCCAGTCTTCTCTGGAAGCTTGTCCACGTCTACACCAGGGTCCTGAGATGCAGGGGGGATCAGGAGAGGGGAACATGGTACTTGTGCAGTGACCAGGAGAAGGGGCAGGGGATTGAGAAGATGAGGGTTTGGGTCTGTGTTTGCAGAGCGATTCCCCTTTCCATCCCCTGCCCGATGTAGAAAGTACGTGTCAACCTTTGTCGTGACTGAGGGACCATCCAGAAAAAAGGATTTCAGGATTTCTCAGGCCAAAGGAAGAGCAGAGAAGCTCTTGGGATTTGGAGTTAATGTTGTTCTCAGAGCAATGGGAGTGCTGGGCTTCTTGGGGGGAGCTTGTGAAAGCATTTCACGTTTGGGGGCCCTTTATGGGGTGTGACATGAAATCACTTTCTAAGCTGAAACCCCGTACTTCCAGTGCTGATGATGACGATGCCATTGCAAGTCACTCGTTTCACATATTAAGTGGATCAATTATTTTGGCTCTCTGACCTTCCAGTTCCAGGAATGCCCTGGGCTTTTTTGTTCTCAAGCTGTATTTCTTTTTGCACAGACCACGAACTGAATTCATTTCTCTAAGGAACATGAATAAAGTTTGTTTTTCCTAAATTCCTGGCAAACAAGTTGATGAAATCCATATGGATCACAAAGACTGAATGCTTGAGTACAATGTTCCTCATGTGAGCAAACACTTGTCTTTTAAAATAGACTACTTTTAGCTGTGGGGCTTATATATACATATTTGAGATCTGTTCTGTGAGCCATCAGCTAGATTTCAAAAGCACAAGACAGGAAGCTGACTGCTTCTGAAGGTGTTTTCCTTCATCCTCATCTTAAACATACATGCATTTCAGATAAGGGTTGTTAATTTTAATTTGTCATCATATCCGACAAAAAAAGAAGAAATAGATAAAAAGTGGTTTGAAGCTTTTAGACCCGTGCCTTCGTCCTCACACCTTTACTCATTTCAAACCCTAATCTTCTCAGCCTGAACTGCTCTGGGCTTTAACCTAATTCTTACCATTGTCAAAATCCCTTCAAAACACACACACAGAGTGTCTCCCACCTTGGCCAAGCCGCAGATGATCCAACCTACTGGGATTTTGAATCAATCTCTTTTCAGTGACGTCCTGCACACATCTCCATGCTCCAGCGTGTCTCCAGCCCACACCTTCTGGCACCAGACTACCTGAGACATGCTGCAGTGCAGGCTAGGATGAGAGAGTGTTGTGGGGGCAAGCACTATGAAAGGTTGCAAAGAAGTTGCTGTCTCACAGCTCCTAGGCTGCTCGAAGGAAACATATGCCTTTTTGGAAAAGAAAGAGGTGCCCAGGTTAGCTAATTATGAACTGCTTCTTGTTTGTGAAATAAGAGCAGTGAAATGAATCATCAGTTAGCAGAGCTCATCTGTATATACTTAAAATCGGTATGGCGCTTTCTTATCCCTGTCTGTAGATGAAACGTAGCAACGTCAAGTGCTAGACCCCATGGCTGTGTGTCACCAGTGGGGGACTGTGGCCCTCTGAAGCTGCATCCTCTTTGGCACCCCCAAATCCCTGCCTGGGGCCTTCTGTACAAGCTGGGTGCTTTACCATGCAGAACCTTCCCTCTTTTGGGGCAGCAGCAAAAAATCATGGTTAGTCATATTCTCTACTGTCTTATCTTCTCATCTCCTCAAAGGACAAGAGAAGGGGGGACAGTTTTAATGCTCCATGGGATGGGCATGTGATTGATAGAGCTGAGAGCTGAAAGCATTGGTGGGAGAGTGAGCAGCAAAACGGGGGAGACGACAAAGTGGGATGGCTAGATCTGAGTGACTGAGAGGGTGAGGATGGGGTTGATGTCTCCCCATAAGGAGGCTGGCTAGGGCTGGGTGGCTGTCCTTGCACCTGGGGGCTGGAGGGGGCTCCTGGCCACCTGTGGTGGATCTACACCGTAGTGCACAATCATCAGTTTGTCTGCAAAATAAAGTGTAAGCTTTATAGTGTATAGCCTCAGAAACCTCTAAAATGACTTGAGAGGAGAATAAAAGCAATTAGCAATATATGTGGTTAGAACCAAGGCAGTTTCCGCTGATTTTTTCCCTAAATGTTTATTTTGTAAGTGGAGTGAACAGTGTGTAGTGAAAAAAAAAAAATTAAAAAAAAAATTGAGGAAAGTTTTCTTTGGCAAAAAGAAAGCATTTTAAAAGCAGCAGAAGATGAAATGTCAAGGCAGCTGTTGGATTGCAGTTGCTATGGTAATCACAACACAACACTTTGGTTAGTTAGGCACACGGCGGAGGCGGTGGGTGAGAGTCCTGGAGTGGTGGCGGTGCAGGGCAGGTTATTGGGTTCTTGAGGAAGTTTTAAAAAATTCAATACAGAGAAAGATCTGTCCTTTTTAAAGGACAATGTGTGCTGAGTTTTCTGCTAAAATGTATTTGTAAACACATTTTTTGCCTTTAAAAAAAAAGGCTCATTTTAAAATTAGTAACAGTCAGGCCCTTTTTACTAAAATAATGTTTGCAGGACAGAAGGGTGATTCCTTTAATATGGAGTCTGAGCATCTTACATCTTTCATGTGTTTGTATTCACAACACCCTGTAGAACAAGGAGGTCTTTCATTCCCAGTTTTTCTTGTGGGAACAATAAACCAGAATGGCTATGTTGTGGATCCATGAGAAAACGTGGGGTTTGGACACCACATCACCTAACACGGGCACATTCAAACTACCTGTTTACTGATTTAGGCTCACCTACATTTCCATTTCTGCAGATTTTTGAAATGTTGAAGGCAAGGCAGATCTTCCTTTCCTTTCCTTTTCCTCCTGCTCTCCTCCACTTCCCACAGAGCAGAGCTGAGCCTTAAATACTGTGTTACTGGATAGAAGTGGACAGTCCTCCTAGCTCATCTTTTGAAAGGAAGGAAAGAGGGTTGTTCAGATTTGAAAAAAAGACCTGGTTTCCCAACCTCAGTAGTGGGTTGAGACCTGGGAAAAGCTCCTGGTGGAACTGAGCAAGGGTGTGGTCTGGTTGGACTTGGCATCAGCATGTCGCCTTCTGCTGAACTGCTGCCTGGCTGGAAGCAAGGACATTTCAACTCACTATTTGCTGTTTCTCTTCACTTGTTTTGTCTGTTGTGTCTATTTTAAACTCCTTCATGGGGTGGTGGGAGGAAGGCGCTGGCTTCTATGGCATGTGCGCGCAGCACAGTATGCCTCTGAAGCCATTTGCATGCTGCAGTTACACATCACCAATGCAAACAGTACAAATAATGTTATGTGCTTTTTCACGGTGTTGCAATATGTGAATTACCCAGGAAGACACATCACCCCTTCATCCTTTTGCCATTCTTAACAAGACGGTTCAAGATCAACTTGGCTTCTCTTTGCATGGGGAACCTCGAACGCTAATTACAGTCCCAAATCTTGTAACAGGTTTCCACAAGACAGACTTTTCTTACCTTTTTCAGAATGCTTCTGATTTTGTGGGGCTCTGTGCTGCACTCTCAGAAGTCAAGGATGATAAAATCAATCCCTTCTCCATTCTGTTTGTCAATTAAAAAATCTCCTCTTGCCTTTGTGAAATCAGGGTTTAATCCCTTCTTTCAGCTGGCACTCGTGTTCCTGGGCAGCAGCCAGCTTCCTCCACTATTCGAGCAGCCCAAACACCCTCATCCTAAAGATCCCCCAACCCCAGCTCAGCCCCTCACCTGTGCGCAAACTCCTCTGCTTTGACTGCACGCATCGGCTTGAAAAGACTTTTCAGCCGGAAAAGTGCTGGAGTAATACAGTAATGTAAAGTAATACCTAAACAAAACCACAAAACTGGGAAGGGAAGAGATTTAAGTCCTGTAATTGCCCTAAGCTTTGCTAATTGTGAGACCACCAGCTGTGATAAAGGAAATTGATTTCATCCGTTGTCAGTCATCCTTTTATTAATGATCAGAACCTCACGTCTCCTCCAGGCAGGGCAAAGTCCTGCTCTGCTCCTGTCTGTCATGCTGAAAGCTTTGGCTATAGCAAACTCTTGCGTGATAACTTGGGGAGGTTTCTCCCTCCCCAGTGGTTTCTCTTGCTGGGATCATGCTGAGACGAGTCCTTGTCCCAGCAACACCACTTGGAAGTTTGTCAGGCTTGTTCCTTAATCCTTTCATTTATTAACTAATATATCTAACTCTTAAGGCAGAATTTGTCTGTGTTGTGGATAAACTAGTTGGTGTTAAATACAGTTGCATAACCCTGAGAGGCTGTTGGTAAGCTGGTTAAGGATGGTACAGAGATGCAGGATAATGCTGACTGCTTCTAAGAAAAAAAAAAAGGTCATGCTTCTTTCAATATTACATAAAATTTAGTTAAAATTAGCCATATTTCTAGTTAGGGGTTTTTTTGTTTTGTTTTGTTTGACAATGGAGCAGGGAATGTTCCTCCTTACCACTTCCTCTTTACTCCAGTGCAAAACTAACTCTTAAAAAGCTGTTGAAAGATGGAATTTTATCAGAAGGGAACTTGAAATTTTGCTGGCTGCATATCCGTCAATTCTTGTTTGTTAGGGTTTCAGTTTCAGACAGATATGTATTGACCAGCCTTGGTACTGCTCTTGGAAAAATCAGAGAGCTCTTAAAAATAATCAGAAAAGAATGAAAGAGAAAATCAAACCAGGCATGTCCTTCTCCCACTTCATTCTAAGCAATCGGTTCTGGCAATGCTTTTCCAGCAGTGCTGACTAGATCTGAACTGAGGAAAAAACTGTACCAGACTTTCAAACTGTCAGCACTCAGTAGAAATGGATCATTTCAAAATATATTGAAGGAAGATTGTGGAAAAAACCCTACGTTTTGGGCTCAGATGGGAGGTTTTCCTTAAATGTTGACTTTTGTTTTGCCTCTTTCTGTCTACTGAATTCAGACTTGTCCATCTAAATTTCAGAAGCCTGTAGCAGGGCACATGAACCCCACGCCTACAGTCTGAGGGAGGAACTGGTACTGTGGTGTGTAAGTGCTGCATTTAGTCAGTGTTACCATGGAGAATTGTGGAGTCATGAATCTTTAGTGCTTCAAGAAAAACTGCTGTTGACTTTGGCATGGGAAAATGACAGGAGGGGGATGAAGTACAGCGTGGGGCCTTGGGATCCATGCTAGCTGTGTAGTACTCGTTAATTGTAGTATTTGTTAAATTTGCACGTTAATTAAAGACGTGTGGGTGATGACCTGTGGAATTCACTGCCTTGTGAGGTATTCATCTGTGAAAAACCTGTCTTCTAATCACAAAGTTCCAGTGTCTTGGAGAATCTCAAAATCTTTTGAAGTCGCATTTACATTATGGCTGTTGAAGTAAAAATGTAAAACTTGTATGAAAAAAAATGTGAAGGAAATGGATGATATGCTCCAGAAAGGGTAAACAAAATGGGAAACTAGTGAGGTGGCGTAGAAGAGGTGAATGAGGGTTAGTAGGCAGAAAGGTAGTTTTGCAGAAGGATGGTAGGAGCGGAAGACGGCAGAGAGAAGGAGAGAAGTGGAAAGGGAGGATTTAGAGGGCAGGTATCTGGGTATGTGCAAAACCTCATTTGTGCCCAGCGTTGCACAAGTGCTGGGCCTGCAGAAAATACCTACACCCTCAATGTATGAAGAAGGTTGTGCATGAGCTTCAGTCTCATACAGCTCCAGCAGCAAACAGATGCTTTAATCGTTCCCACCAAAAAAAATGGAATTGGGTGTTGCCCTTTATGATGTGCAGAAAGCTTCTCCGGAAAACCCACGTAATGAGTACTGTGTCAGGAAGAGGGTTGTGACAAGAAGTAGAACACTGCTTGTTGTACTTTCTCATCACTCTGTCACCTTGATATGTTTTATTATTTTAAACACTTAATTGTGTTATTTGAAACCTCTTATAATTACTCAGTTCTCCAGAGGCATACTTAGAGATTTTGCATAGCAATCCTGGATAGATCCTGAAGCAATTATGGAGGAAATCCTGTGAAATACTATATTGTAGAAGCACTCTATGGGTTAGTTGTAGCACAATAACTACGGGAACGTACATAACTTGCTAGCTTACTGCCTCTTCAACCTTGCTGCAGGAAATGACAGTTCCAAAGGAACCATAGCAAGGACAGTATTGCATTCCCTTCCAGAACTCATGACCTTCACGGTCACTACCTGAGCACTGCTCTCTACCTGAGGAAATAGCAGCAGGGGAGTCCCACTGGGATGCCGACAGTCAGAGGTCAGGGGACAGAAAAGCCAGTCATCCATTTCTGGATGACTCTTTGGGTTGAATTAATATTTATTAGCTTTTTAGATACAATTGAAATGGCTATAGATTGAGATAGTAATAAACCAAAAATTACAAGCAGTTTCCAGCCTTTTTTTTTCATCTCCACTTTGGGATATGTGGCAAAATTTCTTCTCTCTATAAAGTTCTTGTGGGATTTCCTTCTGTACTATGCCTTTTAAAGGTTTTTCTTTGTTCCGCTATTAACAACCTTGAAGTGGTACGAAGCAAGTGCAGCGCGTGAGTGTAAGCAGCTTGCCGCGGTGACTCTACCCCTCCAGAAGTGCCACCTCTTACAGGGAAGAAGCCTGGTGTCCATCTGAAGAACATCCATGGGGGAAAGCAGGTATTTTTACAGGCACCCCCCAAGCAGTGAGCCATTTTATCTCTATGTTTAAACAATAATCAGCCTCTTCCGATCTCAGTTGGTGATTCACAGTCATTTTGTCCTATACAGGCTCTAGATTAGATGGAGGCAGCTGCGTACATTTGATCAGACTCTCACAGAACTCTCGGCTGAATTCTGACAGGCTGGCACTGTCCTGTTTTAGCACCATCCCTCATGCATACAAATATTCTGGCAGGAGGGTTTCCTGCGCTGCATGGCTGAGGCCGACCAGCATGGGAATCCTGCTACCGCAGAGAATGAGTAAGTGCCTTGCCTATGGGGCTCAGGCTATATTGTTTCCCACTTAGGTCGCTGTGCTGGAAACGCGATACGTCCAGTTAATCTTCAACGGGCGATCTCAGACGTTATAGATCCACTTATACCTTGTGATGAATTACTCCAGTGTTTGGCAAATATTAAATAACATTTTTTTTTGTTGACATGGAAGTGTGACCTGCAGGCTGCAGCTGGTCCCAGTGTTTGGTGCTGTTTGTGTCCTGCCGCCTGGCTCTTCCTCCCTCTGTTCTCTTGCTATTGAGACGCAGCTGGTTTACGTCCGTCACAATCAATGGAAGGACATTTCCGAGCTGGTAATTGCTGAGAGGATCCGGTGCTGATGGCTTCTGGAGCTGCCAATCCGGGGAGCAGCTTTTGGCTCCTGCTGCGTACAGTATGTCTGCAGTTTGACCATTTATCTCACTTAACATGCTTGAACTGAAAGAAAGGTTTGTGCAAGCACTTGCTGCTCATTCCCTGGCATGTCTTTCTCCCTCTCATCCCCTCCCTCCCTCTCTTGCATGTTATCAGCTATTGCAACAACACTAAAATGTGTCAAATAAGGTGAATGCTGTTGTCTAGTTCTGACTTCACAGTGAGTCCATTCAAAATGTGACTTTGAAATAAGCACTGGTTCACAATTATGAGAAAATAAATACAATTATACTGGCTACATTCTAACTGAGTGTTGTATGCCCAAACTGTCAAACTTTGGTCTTTAAATGTAGCTGCAAAAAATTTATTTATGCATTTTCATGGGTGTTTATAAACTCAAAATCTGGTGAAGACTGTCTGTTAAGGAGAGGAAGAAGCTGGAGAGCAATAAAATCAAGCTTTTACTGTAGGTGGTTGAATTGCTTAGTTTAAGATGTCAGATGATAAAAATATTGAGTGGGGTCCAGTCTGCACCAATCTGTTTATGCTGGGACTTAGGTTCCCAAAAGCCACTCAGTTTCCAGTCTTGCTTAATCCTCTAGGCATCTAAATTCACTAAGCCACTAAACCTCACTACCTAGTTGAAAGCTGCTTTGGTTCCTGGTTTTATTCACCTGCAAATGCCCAGATTTCTGTTGCTAGGAAATGGGTGTCTGTCTGTCATCTAAAGCAGTTTGGGATTCAAGCTGAGGAGGACAGGCGTTCAAAAACTGCCCCAGCCCCTCGGGGAAAAAAAAAAAAAAAAGAAAAATGAAATTTCGTCAAACCAATGATCACTTTCATTTGACATAATGACACTGTCCGTGTGCTGCTGACTAGCTGAGTGTCTAGCATGCTGACAGAAGAAGGGAGATGCTGGGCGGTTAGCACACTGACAGACAACTGACAGCAGAAGGGAAAAGCTATTTAGCATCTTTCTTTCATCCAAAGAGGGTGTGGAGCCCTTAGAGATCTTAGTGGAGCCTAGCTGGCCCCAGCTAACTGCAGTGTGCACCTTCTTCATGTTAGCTTATCAGTGGATAATCAAGAAATCTGCCTTGGGAACAGGGATCAGAAAAGTAGGTGTCTAACCTTTCCCCTTCAAGTCCCCAATTTGTTCTCAGGCTATACAGAATTTCTATTGAAGAAATATCCTAAAATAGAAATTTTACCCTTTTACCTTCCCTTCCCTTCCCATCCCTTCCCTTCCCATCCTTCTTCTCATTCTCCATCCTGTCCATTCCCTTTGTTAACCTGCTTTAACTTGAACTGATTGCTACTCTCCATCACGCCGTTCACAGCCCTGCTCTCTGCTGCTCTGTGGGTGTATATTTGCAGAGGAAGGAATGCTGTCTTCCTGCTTTGGCATCTTCTTTGTTTAGCTTACCTGTTGGTCAAGACTGTTCACATCCGTTTGCTTCTCAGGCTCCATGGAGACCACGTATAAATCCAAAAAGTGAGGTGGCAGACATCATAAAAAGGTGTGTTTGCTTCAAGACAGATATTGAGAAATTTTTGCTATGTAGCTACCAGGTAAGTGGAAGTAAACATTCTCCCAACTCTACAGGATAAAGTTCCCAATAATCTCTCTTGTTTCTTATCTCATGCCTTCAATTAGTTGTCCCCAGATGCCAAGAACTGTAGCGAACCCCCCCAACCTATTTTTCTCCTCAACGTTTTCATCTTTGGTCTATCACATCAGACCTACACTTGGTGTAGGATGGAGAACATCACCCTTTCCTTTACAAAAGACTGAGTTTAACTACTGTGTTGATCTGTAGAAGCCTATATATGCCAGACTCCTCTGTGTGGCTGTGTTCAGGTACGCAAATAAATAGTGCGGTATGGTATTCGGAGGAAGGGAAAAGAGGGTGTACACAATCCATGCCTGGGTGTGCACAACTCAGCTTTGCAAGAAGAACCTCAGAAGGAAGAAGACCAGTTCAGTATTGTGTCTGGTCTGGCTGTGGAAATCCATTCCTGCTTCAGTTCCTTACACATGGACAAAAAGAAAGGAATTATTTTGGAATTACTTTCTGGCTCAAAACTGCTCAGCTACTGAAATGTGGCAGAACAATATAGAAGGTTATTGGCTATTAATTTGATGACTGATAGAAATGCTTCCAATTTCGAATTATTATTCAATTATGCATATTAAAAATCTCTCCTAAAGAATATTCTTAAAGGGAAAGCTCTTCAAAACAACAGGACAAAATGAGTGCTGATGTGACCTTCTGTGCTGACTTGTTAGAAGTGTCCTGCAGCTTTTTATGGCGTAAGGTGAGTACAAATAGAACATGACGGAGCAAACCAGACCACAGCAGAGTATCAATGGTAGCTAAACTGGTAGGCAATAAGGCACATAGATAACTGATAAAAATACCTTTTAAAAAACTAATGGAAATGTTGCTCTGTATTCCAATTTTCAACACGACATTGAAGACTGGAATTCAAGGACATTCAGTATGATCTGGGTCAGTCTTGTTCCACAATTTTGATGAATTTTTATAGAAAACTTTTCTATTCCAAAGGTTTTATAGCAGTAGGTGTTTGAGAAAAAACATCATGGAAAGAACACTTAGAGAATTTCTTACCGTCTGTGACTTACCTGATGGAATAGAAATGCTTGCCTTACTTTGCAAGTTATGAAAACCATTAATTTAATATAAATCTTGAAAAAAACCACTCACTATTCTAGGGTTCATTTACCAGAAAGCTGGACATAAAGCTTTTTAAAAAAGAGACAAATATTATTCAAGGTTTAAATACTCCTAAACTGCAACACAATTCCACCGAATTTACTGTAGCTGATACTGTCCTTAAAAGAATCATTGTGCGTGTGTTCTTACCCTAAACCAAGCCAACCATTCACAAATAAGTGTGTGATGTGTTTGTCTGTAGGTTAAAAGAATAAGCCCCTACAAAACTGCAGTAATGATAAAGGAACTGTAGGAACTGATCTTTCCTTTTGCACCACACAACAGCAGGTGGGTTAACCTATTTTAGCTCCTTAGAAAAAGCTTATTCAGAAGATTGTACATTTTATTTTTATTTCCAAGGGTAACCAGTGGAACTCTATATCAAGTATCAGATGTCCGTTACATTACAGAATTGAGGCTTAAACCCAAATGTTTGAATGTTACATGAAAATTGGGATGTGAATATGAATGACTGAAGCTTCTTTGATCTTAGTGAACGCACATGTAACGCAAACTAGAGAATGGACTGTGCCACTCATTGCACAGGGCTGAGTCACACGAAGATACACAAAATTATAAATGACACCTTCAGCACTGACTTAAACAACTAATTCTGTAGCAAATAAAGAGGACAAAAGGGAAATAATAGTCACAGATTAATGCAGGATTCAGGTTTGTAAAATTCAATCACAATATGCCTTGGCAATGCGTTCATGTGTTAAGGAAATAGTGCATTCACTGCACACTTCAGACATCAACAAATACACATTTTAAAAGATCCATAGTCCTTCTAGTTCTTGTCCTGCATCTAAGACTGCAGGACAGAGAATTAAAATGCTGTCTTGATTTAGAGCTACAAATATTTGTAGCAGAGAAGATATGACTAACAATTATATAATACGTGATTCGATAGGCCTTTAGGGCAGCTTGGCTACACTTATTTAACATATTCTTTGGTACCTCTGAGACTGTTTTTTGGATATGTTTGTTAGAAATCTTGGTGAAAAGTTTTGGGCAGAGAGGAGGGGTACATGAGGGAGTGAAGACCACAAAATGGAAATAACATCCAAGGGAAAATAGTGGTAAAAAGCAGATCCAAAAAATAGCTGCACTGGATGGTACCAAAGGTCTTTTTACCCTAGTTTTCTCTCTCCTGTGAATGCAGGAGTACATTTGCTCCACTGGTCTCTCTCTGTTATAAATTGCCACTGTTCCTGATGCTGCAGTATCTGTGATGAGGATAAATAAGACTAAGGTCCTTCAGGACTCTGCTCCTCTGTCACCCTCTGCTACATGTCTCCCAGTCCTTGGTGGCTGTGTGACCCTACAGGTCCCCTGCCTTTGGAAGAAATAATGTGGCATAGTTTAACTACCTCCCACTGATTTTACCACCACACGTCATGACATGATTTTGGTGCAAACCCTGTCATCTGTTACAGTGAGGGTGGCAGTGCCCCTGTCACTTGACCAGACGCAGATGGTGGTCCATTCACTCCTCCAGTTCCCATCACCCCATCATCTTGTTCGGAAGTTAAACGTGCAATAAATTAATTTCTTGGAGAGTTATCAAGATTTTCTTGACAGGGACTTTTCAGAGAAAGTTGGGTGACCACATGCTGTGAAGAAAATTGGATTATATTCTCTTCAACTTCCACCTTTCTTGAGTCAGGAAATATGCCTTCTCTTCTAAAACAAACATGGCTAAATTATAAGATTCTTGGTCAAGTTCCATAGTTTCTGCAGATAGGTTTTATGTTTTGTTTGACCTGTTCATGAATTTGCAGCTACGCCCCAAGTACAAAGTGGTTGTTTCCCTCGTACACTGGTTGTATAAGAATCTGAGCTGTTGCTGAGGATGGTTTCTGAGCCTGTACTAAGAATGGTTTGCTTTATATACATTAATTTTAGTATTAATTTTTATTAATGGGTTTGCAAGCCTCTTTATTGTCCTGTGTCAACAACAATGTTTCTTGCACAAAATTTTAAAATACAGTGCGTACTATATATTTCACTGTTCTGTATCACAATTCACCTTCCTCCTATCCTGCATGGCTACTTTTCTTATTAAATACATGCCAGAAAAATCTGAGGAAGTACTTTCTAGCCTGCTAAAGCAGTACTTTGAACCCCTACCACAACTTTAAGTGCTTTGACTTACACCTCGAAGTCTGAGCAGGGAAATAGAAAACGTTACCTGTGAGGTACATTTGGTTTGCAAAAACCAGTGAAAAAAGGCGGATTCTCTGATTACTGTGTTCACCATGTACTCTTGCTCTGCAGAGGGTTTCAATGCACTGTCTGAAAATGAATTAAATTGAAAAAGACAGACCCACATTTCAAATGTTTTTATTGTCTTATACAAAGAACCATAAGTGAGCCTCCAGAATTTCCTGTTCAACATATTTATTGTTCATACAAGGCTTTATTCTGCTCTTATTATTCATACCAAGCAGTGAAGTCTGTGACTGTTCCTTTTGCTTTTTTTTTTCACTTTATTTAGTAGGTGCAAAACATAGTTTCCTGATCAGAGGTTTGAGAAATACGATTTTTACATTAAAAATACATTACAGATTCTCACAGGTTGTTTAACTCAACTTTCCTTTTTCATTTCTGTTCTTTCATTTTCTTTCTCTTTTCCTCAGAAAATTAACCTAATAATTATGATTCTCGGAAGCAGAAGTTATTTTTTCTTACAGTCAGACAACTTTGTTGGAAAGAGAACATAATGTATCATAAACTAAATATTTCATTTGTTATGCCCTGAAACATAGCATCTCACCTGCTCGACTAAAATAAATCATTAACACCATGACTTCATAAATAACTTGAATAACATCCTTTCTGAGAGTATTTTTTATATAGTCCAGTCAGGCTGAATTCAAAACATTCCTACAGCTCTAAAAATATACATACTCATGGTTTCTCCTGTTACAGATTGGTTATTACACTTGATACTAAAGTCTACACACTAGCGGCTCAAACATGGAATTTTCTAACAAATTTGTTTATCTTTGGCTCAGATTTAGACACAATAACACTGTTTAATAGCTGCCTAGTTGTGCCAGCTCTGTAAAATACACAGAGCGTTTGTTGTCCTGTGCTATGATAACAAAAAAAAAAAAAAAAAAAAGGAGTAACATTGATTCATTCTGATGGCGATGGGGTTAGACCCTGCAATTCAGTGAACCCTCATGAATATGTTTCTCTACATTTTGGAGGTTTAAATATATTTTATTTAAAATATATTTAAATATATTTTCTTCTTCCAGCTAGGAAGTTCTATTCCATTCAACCTAATTGCGCACCTATTTCCAGAGAAATTCTTTTGGAATTAGAAGACCTGTAATTTTCGCTATTTCATTTTGAAAAGAAAAATCAAAGAAAAATAGATGTGAAAGTTTACATTGACTTTCCCCCCCAGCCTTTTTGAAACATCAGGATAATTTTCTGCTTGCAAATAGCATGGATGAGTACAGTTAGAGCTTACCTCTCTTCTTAAAAGTATTTAAAGGTGCTTTCAACTTGCTCAGTGTAATAGCTTCACAGTGTGAGTCCTTGATTGGCAAAGTAACAGATATTACGTAGTATTTTCATTAAAGTATTTCTGGTTTTCTTCTAAGAGCAACATCTGGGGAAAAAAAGAAATCAAAGTGCTTGTGGATCCTTGGTCTGAGGAAGAAGTCTGGGAACTTCCAATTCAGTTCCCATTTAAAAAAATCAGTGAGTATGAAAGCTTTAACTGGTTATTTAGCCAAAGGATATCCCATGTCTACATAGTACAGTGTACAGCTGTATTGATAAAATTCAGTCACTAGCCAGAGAAAAATGGACCATTTAAGCTCTTTGAAAGCGAATTGGTCACTCCTGAGTGAACACGGTTTGCAAGCTCTTCCATCTGCTGTGGAAATGATGAACCTACTGTTCCTATGCACAGTGAAACACAGAAATATCAATAACTAGCAATTATCACAGAGAATTCAACAAACTATAAATGACCTGGGTTCCCTTTACAGGGCAGCCACCATCACAAAGAAGGTTACTTCTCCCACAGCCAGGTCCTGCAAGGGAAACCTACCCAAGCAGTGACAAAGCTACTGTGAGATCCAGCAAGTCCTAAGGCATGGCCAAGAAACATTATAGCAAGGATCCATCTGCCATTTAGATGCAGCTTGATGTGCTGTAGCATGGGTTTCCCATCAGTCCTAATCTGTTCTAAGCAGTTGTAATTGCATTAGTTCAAGCTATGTCATGTTTGAGGGCACAGTTGTCTGAACTTGTTGGAGCTACTGTCTTTAGGCACCTTACTGGGTAATTAGCTCACTGACATTCATGTCCCTCCTTTCTGGAATATGGAGAAAGGCTATTTGTAAAGTGGGTTCACCTACACTGCTAAGAAAACGGCGGCTAGCTCAAGCCCCTGACTGAGCACCTGATTGTCCACACAGCTTAACTGCCAGCCCACTCCGTCTGGTTTGGGGTCATTTCAAAGTGTCACAGAGTGCTCTAGGCTGGAAGGGAGCTCTTGAGATCATCTAGTCAACTCCTCCTGCCCAAGTAGGGTCACCTAGAACAGGTTGTCCTGCACCATGTCCAGTCAGGTGAATATGAATGACTGAAGCTCCAAGGAAACTCCACAACCTCTCTGGACCTCCTGTTCCACTGTTTGTTCAGCTTCACAGTAAAGAAGATATTTGTTGCTTTCAGATGGAATTCCAAATGTTTTCCCCTGTGCCCACTGCCACTTGTCCTATCACTGGGCACTACTGAGAAGAGTCTGGATGCCTCTTCTTCATCAATATACCAGTGTATATTTTTATAGACATTGATAAGATCCTCCCCGCCCCAGCTTTCTATTTTCCAGGCCGAACAGCCCCAGCTCTCTCAGACAGTATTCATATGAAAGATGCTTCTCTCCCTAAATCATCTTCCCTTTGCTGGATTAGCTCAACCATACCCCTATCTTTCCTTTACAAGGGTGCCCAGAAATGGACACAGTACTGCAGCTGCAACCTGAGTCAGGAGAAAGGATCACCTCCCTTGAGCTGCAGGCAAAACTCTTCCTAATGCAGCCCGGGAAGCTGTCTGTCTCCTTTGCTGTAAGAACATATTGCTGGCTTACGGTGAGGACCCTGAGGTTCTCAGAAAAGCTGCTTTCCAACCAGTTGGTTTTCAGTGTCTACTGTTGCCTGGGGTTATTCCTCTCCAGATGTAGGACTTTGCTTATCAATATCTAAAGGACAGGTGTCAGGAGGATGGGACCAGACTCTTTTCAGCGGTGCCCAGCGACAAGAGGCAATGGGCACAAACTGGAATGCAGGAAATTCCATCTCAACATGAAGAAAAACTTCCTTACTTTGAGGGTGCCAGAGCACTAGAACAGGTTGCCCAGAGAGGTGGTGGAGTCTCCTTCTCTGGAGATATTCAAAACCTGCCTGGATGGGTTCCTGTCCAACCTGCTCTAGGTGAACCTCCTCTGGCAGGGGGGTTGGACCAGATGATCTTCGAAGGTCCCTTCCGAGCCCTACCATTCTGTGATTCTGTGATTCTGTGATTCTGTGATTCTGTGATTCTGTGACTTTACACTTCCCTTTATTGAACTTAATGAGATTCTTTTCTGGGCAGATCTTCAGCCTGTCAAGATCCCCCTGAATGGCAGCACACCTATCTGGTGTGTCAGCCACTCACCCCATTTATTTGTTTTTAACCTGTCAACTCTCTGAGAGTGACCTGTGTCCCAGTATCAGGTCGTTAATGAAGAGTTTGAACAGTATTGGCCTCAGTATTGACAACTGGCCAAACATGAGAAAGTTGTGGGAGACAGTGTAAAAGCCTTACTGAAGTTTAGGTAAACATCCACTGCCAGCTTTACCAAAATCCTATGTAGTTTGGGTGATAGTTCAGAATTTGCTTCTGAAAGCTGTTACAGAAAAGGCTGTACAATGTCTGGCACCCTATGCCACCTCAGAAGTCCCGTATTTTTCCACCTGCTATTGTACACAAAGGAACACCCACATGTCCTCCTACCACACCACAGGGCATGCACCACACCCCCTTGAATTCATCCTATAAAACCCCCACTTTGATGATGCTGAGAATGCCCTCTGTCTGCAGAGGCTTCAAACCTGCAATAAACACTCAGAATAGCCATCATGACACAGGGCTAAAGGAAAACCACAGCGGGCAGAGAAGATCAAGGCCAGCAGCTACATGATGGCCACACTATTTGACAGGACACATGGTGAGCACCATGGATGCAAGCAAGTCCTTGCCATGTGGCTTAAAAAACGGAACAGTTCCTGTTCTTTTTTTGTCTAGCGGTAGAGGCATAGCCAATTCCTTTCAGCAGGGAATTTCTAACAGTTTTTATGGCAGGTTAGGAAAAGATTTTCTTTCTGCTGTTTTTCTCATCATCTGATTGAAAGGTACACACTCTGACTGCAAAATCTCGTCTAGTGCAGTTTTGTTCAGTAATGTATGTTGTGCCAGTAACATTTTTTAGGTACTCAATTTCCAAATCACACGTGCAGAACTGAAAAAAAATAAAAAAATCCTCTCTGTATTATTGAGTTTTTTTATGGGTCCATCTTAACTTTCATGCCAGTTTCAGCTACCTTTCAGCCTTATCAGGTAAAGTACATTTTTATAACACAGAACCATAAGGAAAATTATTTGTCTTTCTGAGTGCTTAGTTTTCAAAGGATATGAACAAACCATTGATTTGCACTTTTGCCTGTCCTGCTGCCTGAGAATTATACTAATCACACCCTGTGGAAGCATCTATGGAAGAGAAAGGAGTGAGGATTCTCCACTAAATTTTTTTCTTTTTCAATAATCTTTCATTGTATCTCATTCCCGTTTTTACATTGTAATGACCGCACTCTTACATCTGTTTCTACTCTGTCCAGTCAAGCAGTCCATGATGGTCTTGGTCTTACTGTAGACCAGTTTCTTTTCCCAATATGTTACTCTTATTTGATGGTATTTATATTGTTTATTATGAAATGTTAATTTTGTTTACAGAATATCTGTCTCCTTCCTCTCAGATTCACTGGTTATGGTCCTCAATTAACTTTCCTTAAGGAAAAAATGCTATTTACATAGACCTTAGTAGTATCCTCACCACAAAAACATTTACTTTATTTTCATTGAAAAAAACTTGTTGCCAATGACAAGGCAGATGGTGGCTTATTTTTCCAAAAGATAACATTTAATATAGATAAACATGCTGTTTTGTCTCCAAGGGTAGAAAAAATATTTGATATCAATGATATTTCTCAAAACATGTACTTTGCAGGGACCATACTCTATTCTTCTACATTTATTGATTGTTCTGTGTCTACACAAATGAATATGTCTGTCTTTTCTCTCTACAGTGATTCTTCTTTGTCTCCTTCACTTACTGTCTGATTTGTACAGAAATTAATCTTCCTCTGATTTTGCACAAAGGGAATTTCCCAGTGGCTAGTCTAGAAGCTCAGGTCTGATCATATGCTGTTGGGGTTTTACTTGATTTTTAACACCGAACTGGTGGGAGCTTCCTCTTGTAGTGTAATGAACGGTGTTGCTTTCCAAATGTGTTATTCACATACACTCTGTAAATTCCCCTTGTGGGTATAAAACCAGCTTTGAAAGATGCCTGAGTTGTATCTGTTTTATTTCTTCATCCTGGATTTTTCTTACAGTGCTAGTGTCTGACATTGTATTAGACTGTGCATCCGTCCAGCTTAAAATGAATATTATTCCACTTGCTTTCATGATCTACTGATGTTCTGCTGTGACATAAACAAATACTCCAGTTAAGAAGGGTCATTTAAGGCAATGCTTCTGTTGCCATCTTCTTTGTCTAAGCAATGAATATCCTGCTGGCATTTGAACAGTTTTGCAAAATAATGCCCTCCATTGTAATCCTAGCTTTCCTCTTAAGTGCCAGGGATTGTCTTGGCTTATTGGTCAACATGTGTTTAGCATGTTGTGTTTTAAGGGTATAGGCAAACTCAAGGGGCTAAGAAGTAATTTAGGGACATGTGACAAGTGGACACAGTCTTCTCCAGAGGGGCAGTTGAACCTTTTGTCAGTGGGCATAGGCATCACTCCCGGGAATAATACATTTAACAGTGTCGCCTATTTGCTTCCCATATGAGCTGATGAAGGGCTGGCAGCTCAGCTCCCCAGCAATCCACTTGGTAGCCTATCAGCAAGGCAAACAAAATGACAGGAACAAACAGTCCTCTTTTGGATGGAAACTTTCAGAATCAGCAGATTCTGAAACCCATGTGTGCTTCTTCCCAGCTTTTTCAGCCTCATACCATTTCTGAGAAATATTTCACTTTTGATTAACCCCCTGTCTCCATTCAAAAAGTTCCACTGAAAGGCTTCTAACAAGTTATATACATGACTATAATTTCAGAGACCTACACATGCAATAGGATTTTTTAAGGAAATATTTTCTAGAATCATAGAATAAAAGTCCATTTCTATCTCAGAGATGGCAAAAGACTTGATAGGAGATTAAACCAGACACATTGAAAAGAAGATAAGCAATCACACAGTATTAGCTATTGTGTTAAGCTGTAGTGCCAGTCTATCAGACTATCAGGGGACTGCCTATGGATTTTTTTTACATACTTAGAATTAAAATTTTTGACTTTTCATTTTGAAGTGATATTTTCATTTAAAGTGGTCACCTAAATTAAACAAACACTAAGAAAAAAGACAATAAAAAGTTAAAAAAAGTGGACAGTGTTACCTAAACTACAAATTAAACAATATCTTTCACTGGGTATTGAAGTATTTCATATAAATTCAAAAAATCTTCTTTCAAATGCTTAGTTGGTTATTTCGCAAAAACTCGTAATTTGATTATTTGGTTCTTTTGGAACTATTCTCACTTTCATAGCCTGTTCTTTTTTGTTATTCTATTGACCGAAAATATGAATATTCATTCAGTTCTTTTCTGAGATGACTGTTATTTCTCTGTGTATGTTCCAGTACTAACCAGAAAAAGCTGAGATTGCAGCTTTCACTAGGAAAATACCAGTACTACAAAAAGTACTAAGAAGGGGTTTGGTTTTGGTTGTTTTGTTTTTAATTATTATGTGAAGCTATTCAGAAAAAAATGAAGGTTATTGAGACAAAATTTAAAAAATCCAGCAATTATGACCACTCCTTCTTCTCTTGCTTACCTGGTATTAGATTTTCTGAAGGATGCCTTGCCTTTCAGCACAATTCATTTTGATAACTCCCTCCTTTGCATACCAAAAGCTTGTATTAATGGGTCCTGGAAATTGTTAACAAAGGATATTAAAATTCCAGATGTCAAAGCTTTTGTTCCTTCTCTTTCTGACCTGAAGAAATGTTTATATTCCTAACGGATTGTTTGATTCTTCCACCCACCTTTTTTGATCAAATAATAGGTATTACCTCTGCCTGCAAATACTGTCCTACCTATATATTTTAATTATCATTACAGCAAAATACTACTTTAGAAAGAGAACTTTTCTACACAGTATTTTGGAAAGCCTCTCTCTCTTTCTTCATTGACTGTAGGGGAATGCAAGGGACACTGATCTCCTACTTTATGTACTTCATTAAGCAATTTGAGACTAATCTGTGCAAAATATCTACTTTAAATATTGATGCTTCCTTGCTGCCTCACCAGGTAACCAACTTTATTCAAGCAGCTCTAAAAATTTCTACACTACAATACAGAAAAATCCACATTGTTGAAGTCAGCACACAGCATTGATGTCATTTCAGTTTTTAGACATATATCTTTTAGATTGCAGAACATCCTTCCGCAAAAAGAATTCCGAATGACTGAACTTTATCTGAGGGCTCCCTGTCACCAGAGACCCTATTGGGAATATGCCTCAGTCTCTGGGGACCTGCAGTTTGACACCATTGTGTTGCAGTTTCCAGGCACACATTCCATTCACAAGGGTGAAATCAAAGAATGTCGTCCAACATGCACCCTGTGTGATTTGTCACAGTCACCAAGAAATCACTTGCTTGTGATATTTTGGGCAGACTCTCCTGAAGCATGTAAAAAAATCACTGCTCCTCCATGGCCTGAAATTGCCTCTGTGGCAGTGCTGGAAAACTATTATCCGTGCAATCTTTCAGGGGCTCTCTGTGGTTCTGATTCTCTGGTACTGATGCCTGTGGGAATGCTCAGCCAAGTCAAAGGAAACCGAAAAAGGAAAGGCTGCAGAACTTAACAGGAAAGGTGAGACAATGGCACAGATAAGAGCTTCAGGTTCCCAGCTTCAAAGGGGTTCAGATAACAATGGCTAGGCCATCAAGTGATGGGAAGCATTTGCCTGTCTGGCTCCATTTCTTCTGGGATCAAAAGACAAGGAAAAACCTCAAAGGCCCTTGAAAAGGGAGGGGACTCAAGAGAGTGCCCAGATTGTGTCAGTGAAAGAACGCTGATGGGCTCCCTCCTCCCACATGAAAGAAGGGAATAGGCCACATCTTTTAACACAGAAATTGGGAATAAAACAGGCCTTCCTTTTGATAGGGTGGAGGAAACTTGGTAAATAATGCATGTGGGTTACATAATTTGAAAAATAATTTTCCCAATATTACATTCCTTCTGGTAAGAAAACACAAATGCTTTGCTTTCCATTACAAATGTTTTCCTTATTACTGTAGAAGATACTCAGACTCCAGGAAGAGAGATGCAACAATAGCCAAGACTAGTTATATCTGTCTCTTATTCATAGCTAAGAGGATAATAAAATGTCAGAGGATGTGTTTTGGATACTCCTGTAAGAATGGGCTCAATGAAGCTTGTCAGTTTGAGGGTGCATTCATAAATGGTTGACAGTGTCTTACACTATGTATGTCACCCTGTGCATAGTAGTAAGACCATGTAGACCACATTCTTTCCCTTAGGAGACTCCTCTGAACACAAATATTGTGGTCATCAGATCCACTCGCCCAGCATGCAGAGCATTTACTGCTTTCCCATAAATATCTGCAGCCCACGTGCTAGCTGACTGCACTAGAGCTATTGATCATGAAAGCAAATGAGCAAGGACAAAACTATTCATATTGCCAGGAAACTCTCTGGCTCTGTTTGGGCTTGTAGTAGCTATTACAGGAACATGGCACAGGTGTTGATGTGTTCAAGCATGTAGGATTTGCTTTTCAGCAATTGCTCACAAGCAATCATAATAGACCACTCTCCCCTCTCCAGCTCTTGTTCTAGCACTTCTCTGTAAGTCATTTCAGTAGGAGTTAGTAAGCCCGGACTAATTCTGTTGTCAGTGGAAAGAAACAGGTATCTTCAGAACATACACATCATACCTCTTTTAGCTGGTTTTGGTCAGATGATTCAACTTCAGGACCTGTCTATGTCTTGTCTTTGACAATAGAGGGGGAGTCAGTTTACTGTCTGAACTTTCTTATGCTCTATTACTTGGCAATATGTTAATTACCTTACTTAAATACCTCATATATATATGTGATATTAGAGGTGTGCAAACCATGACCCACAAGGAACTTTCAAATAATTGTTTATATTTAATCTTAAAAAGACAAACCTTATATTGTCATCACAAAAAATTAAATGGTAGCTGCAAAGAGGATATGAACATATTCTTTCATTAGTCTATTGGATTAGGAAAATAATATCTGCCTAACATTGCTGTAGGGTATATTTAGGATACATTTGAAGAAAACCAAGTATGGTTATCAATTAAATGAGCAGCCAATCGAGATTATGCGATCTGTCCTTGGAGGCTTCTGAGAACTGGATGGACAAATCTCTGTCAGGAGCAGTAAACATTTGTCATGCATGATCCACTTCACTGCAAGCAGTAAACGATCTTGTCAGGCTCCCTGTGTTCCTGTTTTTTAAGGCTACATCTATACTGATATATTAAATCTGCCGAGGTTCATTTTCTGACATGATACCGGCTAGTATAGAGCAATGCGTATCTATAGTATTAAACTGCCTTGGTCACCTAAAACAAGGTGACCAGGTGGACACTGGCCTGTGCCAACTGCCCAATCATGCCCAGAAATTGTTTGGGAAGCTGTTAACAGGTGTCAGCCAAAGTAGTGTGGAGACCCTTCTAGCATTTTATCAGTGCAGATGATCAAGAAAAATTGTTCAGGAACATTCCCTGGCCCAGTTTAATGTACTAGTATATCTATAAGCTATAATTCTATGGCTAAATCTGTCTACACTCTCATCAGAACTGTTCTCAAATTTAAAAATGAAATAAAGCTCAATGTTGTCTACTCCTGAAAACAGTCTTTTACTATTTGTACTAACTAGTGAAGATTCTCTGTAGCACTCATATTTAGACTTCTATCCTTTTTTTCTCAGTAGAGGGCATCCTTAGTACAGTCACTTCTGTAGTCTGTATCCATACAGCAAAGAGTGGGAGCAAATTTCATATTGCCTCCAAAGTAGACTAAACTTGGTACATGTGCATATTTATGAGAAACACCAGGTCTTGTGGAACAATTTGGGCCAGTATTCCCTTCAACAGGCTTTCTCCTCTTCACCATAATAGGCAAAAAGGGGGAAATAGGGACTGGAGGACTTGAAAACGTTTGTGAAAATTTCTTGCTTAACCTTTTTTTTGGGTAGACGAAGAGAGCCAGTATGAGCGCAGAGTTAAAATAGAATATTTAAGTGCTTTTCACGAGAAGGAGGGGAGATTTCTCCATTTACTTTAATTAAAGTTCTCCACAAGCTCTTTTTTTCCCCTTAGGTTGGGGAGCTTGGCAGGCTTTATGTTTTTTAAAAAAATCCAGCTTGCTCACTAGGCAAATTTTCCCATGCTTTCAAAGCTGTACTGTTTAGGCAATCAAATGTTAATCCGACCACAGTCTAGCTTTTGCTTTCTTCCCAACAGCTTGATATCTATTGCCATTAATGTTACACCCTCAGATGTAGGGTAGACAGTGATGTCGCTGTCCAGCACGTAAGTGGTAACGAACTGCAGCACAAATAATGAATTGATAACACGCATGTGTTCCTCACCCCCATGTGCATGGGTAAGCCAGCTGCAAATGATTTATTCTACGTACCAAAGCCATACTAAATCAAGCCAAACAATATTGCTTTTTTTTTTTTTTTTTTTTTTTTTTTTTTTTTTTTGGTAAGAGTGAAGTATTTCCCACGAAGCTAGTGACTTCTATCTATCAGGTTATAACCTATATAACCCAAATGTCTTGCTTTATAGCACTCTGCCAGTGGTAAGCATCAAAAAAATTGAAGACAGTCTCCCAGTAACTGGGAGAGTCAGCAAGCAACTGAAATGAAGAAGTCACGTCTAAGAAAAGAGAGAGTATAAAAGTAAAAGTTGAAACACTTAAGAGACCTCAGTCTTTGAAAAGAGGTTTTTCACTGAGTCTGCTTGGCAAAGGGATACGACTATGAATATTTTAAAAAGCAGTCCGATGTAAAACATGAATTAAAGATCTTAAATCTACCTGATCTGTATTGCTTATCATTGGTGGCTTTTACTGGTACAGTTAATGTTCACCTAGGACTCTGGCTATATCTGGCAATGGGGAAAAAATGCAGAGGAAGTTTTAAAAAAACCACTGTTTCATCTTTTTCTGCCATCTTCATTATGAAGGAGGTTTGTAATCAGATCTATGATAAAAAGTGTAAAATTTCTTTATTAGAAGCTAAATTTGAATTACAATAATTTTGCTAGGATTGTTTTTGATGATAAACTGGAAACAGCATACAGTGATCACTACCACATGTATTTAGACTCGGGTTGGCTAGACTTGTATTCTCCCAGGGAAACTGGGTACTTCAACTGGATTTCATTTTTTAAAATTTATATCTCACTGAGAAATTTCCAACTTAGTTTCCAATCTATTTATTCACAAGAATTCTTAGGGTTTCCACTAACTGTTGCAGATGTTCTTTGCTAGCCTGGGTTCCGCAATCTTGGAACAAGCACTCGGGAGAGAAAAGGCCTATTTTACGGGATCAGTCTGTTTATTCACGCTGAAGTCAAAAGGACTAGCTGTATCATGTTGCAAACAACAGCAAATTATCTGAGCAGATAGATTCCTTTTCATTACAAGGATAAATGTGCACGTACACACACATACACACACAGATAGACACACAGGCACATGTCTGCATGTACTGTTTGAGAGTAAATCTGAGAAAGAAAATGGGGGAGGGATAAGGTTAGAAAAAGTTAATGGGAGAAAAATAACCCCCTTGGGCTTAACTCTACTTCTGTCAAAGAATAATAAAGGGGTTTTGTTTGTTTTGTTTTTGTCTTGTTTTTCCCCCAATGAAAACAGATGACTGAGGTCTGATCCTATTCTCAGCAGAATTATTGTAAAAGCTAGAACTGGAAGTTGAGCAAAAAGGGGCACTTGTTGGTGTTTGCCCAGAGAGAGGACCTTGAAGGTTTTGGGCCTAAAGCAGTAGTGTGACATTAATGCCAGAAAGTTTGGACTTCTTTGTTTATGAAAATGTGTCCATGTCTTTTTAGGTGCAGAAGTTAGATGGATGCAGTGGTAACAAAGGACCCAGTTTCTCAGAGATTCTTAAGAGCTGCCAGATAAAATTAGGGTTTCATGAAAGGCTGAGAGAGTGCAGACGCTCATAAATAACGATGCTGTCCTCCTTCCTTCAACAGCGCTGCAGTGGGGCTCTTCTGGCAGCAGGCACTGTGTTAACGCTTTTAATATGCTTTAAAAATGAGTTTTATACTTTAATGAAACAGCCTTGCATGTTTTGAAAGACGTTCATTTCTTTTTTTAAACGGAAAACTAAAAGTTATTTTTGTTAAGGTTATATAGCCATCTCTTCTTCCTCATCCAGAATGCAGAATTTCTCCCTTGAAAATTCATAATGAACTACATGAACCACATAGCCATGACACTCCTTGGAGTCACCCTGCCTCCCAGAGGTGCATCTCTGGATGTCTGTTGTACCCTAGGTTGCATCTTACTTGGTGAGGATGGGAGCAGAGGGAGGGGTCACTGTTTGTCACTTGTTATACTTATAGCAGAGGTTATGCTCTATCGTGCTGGCTCTGTCCCAGCGGTCAGCAGAAACCTGGAAGTGTAGAAAGGTGATAGGAAGGTTTATTCTCTAATCCTTCCTCCCAGCTCAGAAATATCCCAAACATTTCTTATAAATGTGAAGGTTTCATTTCATTTAAAATTATGACAAAAGGCATATCATACCTGTGCCAGGCTGCAAAACTAACTGCGATGTGGTAGTATTTTGTGTCCCAGAAAACAGGTGTTTGCACTGGCCTAGACATTGTCACATGAGCCAGATGACTCAAAACAGCTCAGTGTAAATGAGAGTCAGGGGAAAACCCCTTTTCAGGTTTGTTCCTTACTCCTTGCCTGTTAAAAGAAGAACCATTCCACTGACCTTTTTAAAAATAGATGCAAAAAATGCAAGCGTGAGGTCAGATCACAAAAAAAAATCACAAGCCCTAAGTAAGCACATAATACTTGGCTGAAATCACCCTTCTATTTGAAGGAAAAAAAAAAAAAAAAAAAAAAACGAACAACTGAAGCAACAACAATAGCGAGATTTCCCTTACTCTGGACTGCTGGCATCCTCTGTGCCTTTTGGGTTTGTTTCAGAAGGAAATCCACCTTCCAGCCATTCAACCCCAGCAGCTCCTTGGAACAGGTGGTCTCTAAGCTTCAGGGGGAACCAGCAGGCTGAAAGGGAAATGCTCCCGATTGCCTCCTACCATAGCCCAAGAAAATACTTCATTATTTGTGTTTCTTTATTGAAATACAGTCTCTTTTATAGCTGAGGCAATACAGACAGCTGTTCCATTTATTTCAAATGCTCCCTGTTTCTGGGGTAATCATTTAGAGCTGGTAGCTAAACCTCTGAGGAGAGTCTGCTTGACTTCTTAAACAGGGATGAAAAGCCTAAGTCTGGAGATTGACAGGAACATTTCTGGTAGTTCTGGTTAATTACTTAAAATTTTCTTATTATTCTTTTCTTTACCTTGCAGCCAGCCAGTCTTCCCACAGTAACTGAGGAAAAATAATAAAAACAATTTTTAAAAGCCTGCTTCAATACTAACTCTTAATAGGCAATGTAATCTCTCCTTGGGTGAGGAGTTTGTTTTTCCCTAGACCAGGCTACATTGCTACCAGTTTGGTGACTCCAGAATTTGTGAGTCACATTTGGAACTGCAAAGGAGCTGGGGCACGTGCATCATCATATATTGCACTTGCCTTTCCCATTGCTACTGTTGGCGAGTGTTGCCAATATCATTAGCATGGCTAACAGTTCTAATTTAGTTCTGGTTTATATTGGCTTCAGTGAAAGCAAATATAGTAACTCTTCATTTTAGGTGGCACCAGGAGAACTAGATTTGTCATGCCACAGAACAGCCAAAAGAAATATAGCTATTTCTGGGAATCAAACTTATTTACATGTCATATTCTGCTTAGTGCTATATTGTCATAGCTGTCTGTACACTTAACAGGCTTGGATACAAAAGATCTTGAGAAGGGTTGTAAAACAAGCTAGGAAAAGTAAAACAAAAAAAGTGAAGTACTGGAAATAACAGAGAAAACCAACAAATGATACTTACAGAAACACCAAACTGAGACAAGAGAATACTGAAGAGAAAAGCTTTGGTAGTATAAAAGAAGGAATTTAATGTAGTCAAATTCAGACCCTCTTCAGTTAAAATGCAAGCAAGCAAGCAAGCAAGCAAACAAACCACCCCAGAGAATGGTTAGCACTGCAAATAGCGATTCTAGTCACTACAGGTGTGTGTGGACCCTACTCTCTGCAAACAGCCAAAGCTGGCTCTTGGCATCTATAAAACTTGGGCCCCTTCCTTTCCTTGTCACTTGAATGTCTGGGACTTTTGGTCCTATTATATCTAGGTAGTGATTATACATAAACAAAGTTATGTATAATGCATTCCTATTAATGTATTAATGCAGAGTATACTGTCAGGACCAGGAATGGAAAGTACCAGGCGAATCTTTTACAACACTGACAAAAGAAAGTCACAGGAAGGCCAAGTGTTTCCAGAGCACACCTGTGTGATATGAATCAAAATGTTAGTTCCTAAAAGGGAAAGAGCAAGGGACGAGCCATCCACTTAAGATATCAAAGAAACATTGACAATACCTGGGCCTTGCCAGTCTTGGAAGAAACCTCAAAATTTGTAATCTTGGAGGTAGGGGTTATGGGGCAGGCTAAAACAGTTAAAGACTGATAAATAAGCGTATATGTTTTTAAAATTTGTCTGAAATAAACCCAAATTACAGTCTGTACTGAATTTGTAAATCTGCAGTGCACACTTAAGAAGTGTTAAATGGAAATTATGTTCTTCATTCATTGGCAAACTGGCAGAAGAAGAGATTAATCACTATCATTTTCTTCAGTAATTTCAAGGGGTGGGGAGAAGGCTCTCAGAACAATTCAGATATCTGAATTGCAGAGCACCAAGTGAAAGGAGACAATTGCAGCTGATTTCTGTGAACTATTGCCCAATGGCAAAATATCTTTTCTTTTTGAGAAACGCATATTCCAGATATCCGCTGCTGGCATTTTGTCATCTACTTCATCGGATGCTGTGCTTCCTGTTTTGGATCATATACTGAGCACATGTGGTAACTAACTTTTATCAGATCTGACAGCAGAGCACTGTTTGATAGAAGAGTTTCTGCAAAATGTGTGGAATTTTTTGGACCTAAACACAAGGAAGTTCAAACCCAGTTGGCCACCCTCCAGTGGGCTTTATGTAAAATTACTCCAGTTGAAGATTATTAAGAACATTATCTTAGAAATATCTCTAAATCAATTTTGAGACGTTACAAGTCCATAGCTTGTCTTGCTACAGGGAAGTTGTCTGGAAAGTTTAAATTCTTGAAGGTAAGTAAAGATGACTTTTCCAGATACCAAGCAGAGGAAGCGTGATTGTGATGTCTCCATAAATGCTCAGGTCACAGATACCTGTTTTAGAGCCAAGAAAACCTCCATAAAGAAGAATGACAAAAACTGTCTTTGGAAGCTCTGGGTCTGGCTGGGAGAATATGAATCTTAAAAAAGACATGACTCTTTCTACACTATTTCCAGTTATCAGAGGAAAACCCTATGGGATTTAGAGAATACTCCCCTTTCAATCAACTAATCAATTTCTGAAGTAGAGATGTAATCCTGTGTTGAATTTTATTGGATGGCTTACATACTTTCAGAAAGGATCTAATTCCAAATGAATTTCTACAGAAGATTTCACTACATCTTTACTGGCTTCATCTCTGTAATAGTCTACAGTATACATTTTCCTCGTTGATGAGAAAAAGCCCTTTATTACCTGAAACAAGGGAAACTTGTCCATGTAAAAGCCATGGGGTGAGGGTATATCTGTATGGCACAGATCAGTGTCATGCAGAGATACTGGAAGACGCCCTGGATACTCTTGCCAGGCTATGGGAAGCATTACAGCTGTATTAACATGGGACTCCACCCAGACTTATGTCGATTGCTTCTCAACTGAGCTTATTAGCCTATAGAAGGTGTACTGATGCAAAGAGGTTTTTCGTGGTTCCACAGTAATCTATTTAGATTTCACTTGCCTTTTTGGGGCATCACACCCTATTAAGCAGATCCCAAAAGTTTCTAGAAGGACAAAAACTCTTGCATGAGAGACGACTCATCCAGTGTAAGTTAAATGCAATGCATCCCCTATGGAAGGTGTTAACAAATGGGAATGCCAAATGCAATTATTTGCTGTTGATCCAGATCTTAGCGATTATCTTCCAAGAAATAAGCAGACTAATGTTCAGCGAGGAGGAGGAAAGTGTTTCTAGTGTGGTTGAACAGGCTAGCCACAGGCCTAGTGATCTGATCTAAGGCACTTGAGCTGAAGTTTTCAAATGCCTCTGCCTTCCCACTTGTGCACTTTAACACAGTGAGAAACTAGTTCTTCCAAAGCACATATGAATCTGATCCCAGACTATGTCTGAGATTTTTAAAATAAAGGTTTAGAGCTTCCTGGAATGTACCAAGAATGAATGCTACATACCATAATTCACACCATTTTGTGGTGATTTTTATTATTCTGAGGGCAGCCTCCCCATATCATACAGCTTGTGATTTCTAATAATAACAAAAGATTTTTAATTTTTTTTCTTTTTTTTTTTTTTTGCAAGTGGCTGGCTGTTTTATCTGTACAACGATAACTGCAATTTCAATTTAAGAATTCACCCCCTTTGCAAGAGCCAGGAATTTTGTTCACCACATGTGTCTGGATTCCTTTACATTATCCTAACACACACACAATTGTCAGGCTAGACTTTGACAATGAAATTAGTGTCATGGATAAAAAAAATAAGAGCTTTAGCCTCTAGGTGCACCTGTTTACAGCAACGAGGCAGGCTCAGTCAGGGTGTGTGTATGTGTCAGTCTGCCACTGCAGCTGTTCCATTACCATAAAAACCATAGTATTTATTAAGTTTTAAGCCTTCCTGAACTCCATAACTTTAGCTTACAAAGGGAGGCTGTAATGCTATGTCTGGACTGTGATAATAGGTCAAAGATCCAGCATGTGACTGTTAATGACAGCACTAAGTCTATTGGAAGGAACTATATCAAACTATATGCGGTAAAGCAGACAGCAAATATGAACCATGAAGAATTAATGATTAACTACTCACTGCATGCTTTGCTGGGAACAGCACTGCCATTGAAGGAGTCTGCACTCTCTGCAGAAGTTAACTCACAAACTGGAGTTACACAGCAAGGTAAAAATCACAAATGCACTGCTTACATGTTGGGGTTGTGTTTTTCAGTACAAGAAAATTATTTCATTTGCAATTAAATGTCACTTTTTGTTCATATCCCCAGCCCTGCAGCTGATTCTATATGGACAGGACCTCCCTCTACCTTTGACAGGCTACACACACTGATTTTAATGGCAGTCCCAGGCATGTCCACACAGATTCAGCTAAGGCACAGGAGTTCAGTTATGACAAACAACCAAACTCTTAGACACTGTATTACATCTTCATTATTCTTTAAAACTGCTTGTGGTTTTCCTTTTTCTAGGAGAAAGTTGTGTGGCTGTACACTCCTTAATATTTGCGCATTCTGTAACTTCAGCAACCCGTAACATTTGAAATCTGACTTTGGAGGTGCCGCCTTGTAAATGACTTCTATGTTAACATCCACAGCCTCAAACTACCATCACTGAGAGAGCTGGCTGGAAACCCTGGGGAGCCCAATGCCATGGCTACTGACAGGCTGTGAAGATGACATCCATCTCCCTCTGTTCCTGGCAGCAAGGACCTGCTGCCTTGCAACTGCTCTTGTTCCTGTGGAAGGTACAAGTCCTTGTACCTTGCCCTGGGAAGAGTGGGAGCTGGAAAAAGTGGGCAGGAGCACCTGCCTCTCCCAGAGGCAAAATCCTGCTGTCAGATGGTGTCTGGCGGGTCGCCACTGTCCACATCAACAGCTTGACAGCCAGCCTGCTATATTACAGTGCAGGGTAGTGGTGTGTGGGATCTGCCTGCCATGGGTCTCCACATCCCCAAAGGCACACTGCAGCCGAAATCCTGACTTGCATCTGCCCCCCCGAGCACCAAGGACACACAGGTGAGGAGCAGGGCTGTACAAAACTCTTTCTGTAATCAATGGAGCAAAGCAGACAACCCCAAAAGTCTATTCAGCCTGCCTTATGTCTAAATTGCCTAACTGTAGAAGACTGCATTGACAGTGTGAAATTAGGAGGCTCCAACCTTAAGGCTTGCTGGAAGTGCATGGCTGTTTACCTAAGTCAAGTGCCAAGAACAGAAATTATGTTTATGCCAATACAGTTCTATTTATGTCCTTTCTATTTATCTTGCAATTGTGAATGGGCCTAATGAAAACGAGAATGAGCTCCAGAATATTGAGAAAAGTAGGTTATGATGTTCTCTTCCTAAAACTACAGAAAATTTTCAGTGTTAAACAAGAAGCACTTAATGGTTTGGGTCAGTGTTTTGGCCCAGACTGGGGCAACCCTTGATTGCTTCATCTCCTGGCACAGTATCCCATCACTTTATAACCAGCACAGCACATGGTGATTCCATTTATGTTACTGCAATGGATGTTTTATTCATCCAAAAGTCAGGTCTCTGGTCTGTAGTTACTGACCACGGTCTCTCTACAGTCCGTGGAGAGACACAGTCATCTTCAGATCCATATTCAGTACATCCTGAACCATGGATGGATGGGTGGGCTGGACATCCCTTCAGCAGGCTTGTGCCTCTCCACTGACTATGGAGGTAGACAAGATATTATTTCCTTCTTTCTCTTTCCTGGAATCTGCTGAATGTCTACTCTAAAACAACATGAGTCTCTGCATTTGACAGAGGAAACAGCCTTTCCTACACGTCATTCTGATTATTGTGCCCCCTAAATCAAACGGCTAGAATTTCACTATCATGACAATCCAGCATCTCGTGATGGAGATATCACAGCCTAGTACCACAGCAGGACTTCATGAAGTTTCATGCATGTTTTGGAGTCTTTGGGTCTTGTGTGTGTGTGTCTGTGTTTGTGTGTGTGCATACACTGCTAAAAGGAAGAGGTTAGGGAGTGGGTTTGTGTGCAACACCTGCGATCATCCAACCCGTTCAACAGATAGACACTTCTTTGACTCTCTTTCGGACTGTTCTGACTAGCTGTCTCCAAGACAGATCTCAGGAGGGTCCAAGCCAACCAGTACCAAATGACTTTTGATTTAGCAGCAGAGACACAGCTTTTGCCTGTGCTATAGGAACATTAGATTACTTCATGCTGAATGGGCCCAAGGTACATATAAAGTACTGGGTTTCACGGAGGACGTTAGGAAGTGTTTTGAAAAATAAGGATGTGGAATGATAACTCCGTGGGAGAGGTCCGATTTCCCAAACAAAGGCATTTGGAGCCATTTGAGATGCCCTAAGGTACCAAACATGTCCACTCAGCTCTGGGAAACACAGCACAGAGCCGATGGGGAATTTACTTTTGGCGTGGAAGCCAGACACCCACTGGGCTGTCCTGCAGTGCCTACAGTCACAACAGGGCCGTATGTTTAGGCAACTGTATCATACACTTACTCATTAATCACAGGTTTACACATTTTCTTTAAGGAATTATTTCAAAATCTGTTTTTTCTTATCTTTTTTTTTTTTTTTTTTTTGTGTAGCTATTTAGGGAATTATGATACCCTTACCAAAAAACAGTAGCTCTTTACATTATGAGTAGACATTTGTTTCACTATTATTTACCCCAGTGATAATTTTGTTGATGAATGTGAGAATGGCAAAACTGGGCCAAATATTAATGTATGAGAAAGGGGAACTGTTCCTAATATTCATCATTAATTTGAATTTTTTTTACTGGGAAAGGAATTATTTCTTTTTTTTTTTTTCTTAAAAAGAAAAAAGAAATTGGAATCAGTTAAATGTTTCTCTAACCTGCTTTTTAAATTAATCATTGCTTTGGATTCTCCAGTTTTAGAAATTTAAAAAAATCATCGTTGCATTACAAAACCACATTTTCTTTTAATTTAGTGGCTGCTTTCCAAAGAAGGAAGTTAAGAAAATAAAGCAACTTTATAGCCAGAGTAAGATAAATAGTACTGTCCTAAGAGGGAATGCTATTTATACTCCTTTTGTATTTATATTTCCTATTCTGTCCTCTTCCCCTTTCCACTGACTGTGATTAAAATCATAACTTCTGAAGTAATTTTACATTTCCTTTCTAGTGCTAATGCTGTTTTACTCCCTACAGAAATTATAATGGAGTGATTGCTAGTGTAGGCAAGCTAAAAAGGACAGCTAACACTTTGTGCCTTTTAAACCTGCTCTTTGTAGAAGGGTCACTATAATGAAATAGGTGATATTTTCAGAAACGTCTTATAGAGAGAAGAGTCTTTATGTTGCACATGTTCCAACAAATACATTGTTGTGAAAAAATACCCATTTTTCTGAATGTGGGTCCTCTTCTCAGAGGTAGGGTAGGTGACCTAGGGATGGAGTCACATAGCATGTACATTGGTTGGTTGTTCAGCCTGTATAGAGAAATACATGGTTTTTCTCTCTTCTGGAACTCTTTGTAGGCACATATGCCTCTTCACTAAGAGTAGAGGGAAACATGGAAACTTTTAAGTTGGAAAAGACCTTTAAGATCATCCAGTCCAACCGTTAACCTAACACTGCCAAGCCCACTACTTAACCATGTCCCTAAGTGCCTCATCTACATGTCTTTTAAATACCTCCAGGGATGATGACTGCACCACTTCCCTGGGCAGCCTTTCCTGACAACCCTTTCGGTGAAGAAATTTTTCCTAATATCCAATCTAAATCTCCCCTGGTGCATCTCGAGGTCATTTCCTCTTGTCCCATTGCTTGTTACTTGGGAGAAGAGTCCAGCACCCACCTCTCTGCAACCTCCTTTCATGTTGAATCATTTATCAGACTGCATTGCTCACATAGAGTGTAGTCGTACATGTCAGGTGCAGACAAATGTACCCCAGAGCTGGATGCTTAAATTAGCCACCTTAGACCAGAAAATAGGCTATTATATAAAAGTGATGCTATCGTCATCATCATCATCAACTTAGCAAAGAAAATCCTGACAATAATTGTGGCTCATGGACTCCAAGTAGCTGGGATCAGATAAAGGACAAAGAGAGGAAACGTTTCAGGGACACCCTTGTGCTCTGTGGCTGTGTCTACGCAGCAAAATGCATTTGTTCCAGCTGACGCAAAATAGCTGCGTTGCTGCAGCCAGGGCTGTAGCGGTGGTGGCGCCGGGGCAGCAGCCATGGGCAGCCATGCTGGCTGGCAGGAGTGGTTCCCAAGTTGCGCCTCCCTGGGATGTCTTGCAAGACACAGAGAACCAGTTACTTCATTTCAAAAGAAAGCCAGAGAGCTAATTAGTGCTTATGAATTAGATTAGGGACAACAGATAATCGGGAGTGTATGGCGGGGAGTGCCAAGATATCTGGCAGTGTAAGAAGAACTATTATTTCATAAATTATTTCCCTCTATGAAAAATGTGTTGGCTATGGTGGAGTCCTCCTGAGACACCTATCCTGCACCAGCTAACCAGGTTATCACTGTAGGTGCACTTTGGGCTCCATAATCCTTTAATGAATCTAATTATGAGGACATTCATAATGTGGTATTGTTTGTATGTAGTGCTGGGCAGGAACTTTGCGGGATAGGAATCCATTAATACAAAATGCACTCATAAAAACACAGTGACAGAATTACCCTGCTATCATGAACTCCCATCTTTTGGGACTCACAAGTCACTGTAAGCAAATGGAAAAAAAACAAAATGGAAACAATGTGGTGTTAATTGTCAAGGCTTTTTCAGGATGAATAAATTTATATGTTCTTTCATACAAATCCAAACAGTGCCAGGCACAGTGGAGGCTGATCCCTATTTAGTATCTACCGGCAGTATAGGAAAACTGCACAGTCTGAGGCTGCCTCATCACGCTCCGTCGAAGGTGGAATAGAGGTGGCAGGGTTAAATCTCTCAGAATACCTGAGCTGCAGCAAGAACAGGCACTGTGCAGTGTCGAACGACATAAAAAAATGCTGATATAAAACAGTGAAACATACCTTCATCCGTCCTTCCTCTAAAGCCAGCGACTGGTTTGAGTAAAGCTCAGTCATACCTAGAGCTTTTCCAAATCGGTTATGTGCGTAAAGGCTGTCTGGCAGATGTGGAATAAATCCAAAACAAATGTAGGACATGCTGGACGGGCTGCACGTGCGGCGCAAGGGGCAGTGCTGGGGCTGCCTGTCTGCTCCCGCTCCCTGGAGATGTTAAGTGGAGGTGGGTGGCCAGACACGACACCTCGGAAACAACAGGACCAAGCTGTCACATGGCTGGCGACCCCAAATATAAAGCTTTTGACCTGTGCCAGGGCTTCCAGACATCCAGAAGTCACAAACAAAACTATAAATGTATCAAAATATGCCTAGAGGGAGCCTCTCAGCAGAAAGGGGCGTGGGGTGGGAGGGGAGGGAGGGGCGTGTTCAGAAAAATTTGGATAAGCCCGCTACGTACTAGAGCGCCTGTAGACAGTGACATGAAACAGATCTCAACTCTTCTTAGTCTTTTGAGCCTAGAACAGTTCCTTTCAAAACATATTCGTTTTTGCGAGCTTATAAATGTCAAAACGTGATCAAAGTAACGGTTTGTTCATTAATGACATGCTCTAGAACTGAGCAGTGACTCCTAATTGCGAAATGGGTAGTACTTAGCCTGGCTTTCTGATTGGCTTTAGGGAGCTTGAATGCATGGCCTTATTTCACTGCAAAGCCCTGGCAGACTTTGCACATTAAAATTCTAAACTGTCTAAGTAGGTGTGAAACTAATTTTGTGTTTATTTTTTAAAAACCACCTATGATCATTTGGGGCCATCCACTTCACTTTGGGAAGCCCTTACCTAGCTGCAGGTGGGCCCTAGGAGACAATAAAGCCCACCTCGGAGAGGATAATTTCTTGAATATCATAACCTGAATATTTATAGCTTCTGGAATCGTTGTAGCTACTTATCCATGTTTCCAGCCACAACTTTTCTTAATAAGAAGGGCTTTGAAAAACTTGCTAAATCTGGACATAAAAGGAAACAGAAGTTTTCCTAGTGCAGTGGAATTTTTTAAAAGTCACATAGTAACTTTATTGATGAAACAAGGAAGAAAGCACTTTTCCACCAGACTTTGCAGAGCTTATTTACAAAACACAAGATTTTTTCATTAATGTGTAGGCAAGGCAAAGTCATGAGGAGGTTTCCTGCCGAGTGAGGACACTTATGTGGCTAGTCATTTCATCAGTGGGTTATCTTATTCCTTTGCTTGTGGTGTTTTAATATGTTTATGAGAGACAAACCTTGGGAGGGAAAAAAAACTTTCAAAGAGAGATGAAAGAACTCAGAGACATTTTGGCATTTTAAAGTTGTATTTAACGTGTGAAACTGTGTGCTACATCTTATTTACATAAATGTAAAAATGTTTGCAAATCACCTTGTGCATCTATAATTCATATCTTGACTGACTCTGCTTTGCAGTTCACTTAGGCACTGTCAAAGACAAGCTCCAAGTCACCCAAATTGGTCAGTGAAGCCCAGAGAGCACTGAAATCACACTGGCTGGCTGGGGTTCGCCCTCAGATACAAGCATCTAATTCTGGGTATCTAAGTAGAAGTAGAGATCTAAGCTTCTCCTCGTGTCAGTGGAGAAGTGGAGAGCTAAGGCAGGGTTCAGATACGTAAGCGTGGGTGTCTGGTGTCACGTGAGATGCCACCAGGTTGTTTCTGGTTCAGGTCACTTGTGGATGGGTCCTATGCCTATCTATCATCCCCATGTGGGTGATCTGGATACCCCAGGCTACCTCAAGTGGCACACATATTTTAGGCAGCAGAACTGCACTTTCAAGTGTTTGAATCCGGAGCTGCATCCTAGCCTCGGTTGTTTTGCATCAGTGAACGGCAGTATGCACATGATAAGTGATCTTTGCTTCTGCTGCTCTTCTATTGTTTTTCAGTGCTGCTGTTAATTATTTTTGAGAGCTTACACCTTGGGCTTTGCTATCTTTCCCACCACCTATGTCATGCTTGTGCGTAGCTCTGGGAAGACAGAAGCTATGGCTTTAACAGTGTCTGAAGTAGACAAACGGAGAGAGCATATTAATGATTAGCATGTCATTAGATCAATGAGGAACCATAAACACACACATACACATGACAGTTATAATCTATTGAAGGAGCCATGGCTAATAGCTAATTTATTCTTAGTATTTATTTATTTCTCAGACTCCAAAGATCTGAAGATGATGGGACAGACAGGATACAGTTGCTAAGCAGTTGTGTGTCACCTCTCAGCGTCAATGACAATAGGACTACAGGTAAGAGTGCAGATAAAAATCAGTGTCACTAACTTTTCAAAGATCCTGCAGCCAATAACTTCATTGTCCTCTGCAATTGTGGCCCTTCTTTCTCAGCGGTACAAAAAGATCTCACCACCACCAAATGGGGTGACTTCAGCTGCTGAATGAGGTTTCAAACTTAGCGCTAGCAGGTTATAAATCATCCGGGGAAGCTGCAGTGCCTTATCGTGAATGATGGGAGCTAGGACGTGTTACAATTCTGTGGAAGTGTTACTACTACATATGCTGAATACTCTACTACGCATGTTTATGTTTATGTTACTATGTATGCTTGTGTTATTACTACGTTTATAAGTGTAGGGACTAAAAGCTAATGTATCATATTCCCGCTATGTACTGTCCCTCTGAATCAGGAGTAATGACTGTAAATACGTAAAAAGAGTGAGTCAGCAATGCCATTCTTTGTCCTGAGGGTAAAAAACTGCTCTGGAGACTATCTACCATCAGTTCCACAGCTTTTACCGTAAGATATTAAAATACAAGAAACTGCTCTTTCCAACCATGAAGACTTCTCTAAGGCAAATCTTGTAAATAATAGACCGTGAGCCATACCCCGCTGTCTTTGTATCCAGAAGGAGGAGACTTCGACTCTTTAAGCGGTCTGAGCCCTTTTTTTTTCCTCAGTGTTGGAAATATAAAATAAAAAAGGCTGATTGATTATAACAACAAGCTGAACACCAGATGTTTTATGAATATATGGCTTCCTCAGCCCACACCCATGTGCATGTAAGAGAAAAAGAAAAACAAAGGACTGTTTATAATTGTCAGAATATTAAAACCTTTGCTTATTCAATGTTCTTTCTTCGCTGGTCTGTTCATGCAGCCAAAAAATTGATTTATGACATAGACCATTCATTGCTTGAGTTTTGCTTTCCAAACTTGGTAGAAGTATTTCATGGCCATAGTCAGATGTCTTTCTTTATGTAAATTTTGATAATTTGGAGGCTATCTTTAAACCAGTTCCTGAAACCGCAGGCCGTAATAACTCACTCGGTTTCATGCGCTCTGCTCAGTCCCATCAAGACAAATTGCTGGGTTCAGTGTCCTTTGCCAAAAGACAGGAACATTCCCTTCTCCTGTTACATAACACTGAGACACTTGAGCGGGAGACGGGAACCAAGGCTTGCTGACTAGCAGGTATTTTGCAGCTCTGGGGCTTTCTTCCACGCTTCAGAGTATCTTTTATGGAAATCCAAATACTGTTCTCCTACAAGTTTGCAAATGCACCTATTGCTAGTGCATCAGACTTCCCCTGAAAGAAAGGCTGTGGACCAAAGCTTTCTTTCTGTACCCATGCAGACACTTCCATTTGCTTTTAAAGGATGTTTTTTTCAGCAATGCAAGAGTTGGTCCAAGAACATATATATAAAAACAGGTTCATCATACTGTTTTATACTTTCTATAAAAATCTAAGGTTATTTTTCCAGAGATGTCAAAGAGTGAAATCCTTCTTCGGATTCATTACTACCTTTAACTCCTTGGATGACGAAGTACATGAAAGTGATTTTTTAATGGCATTACTGGTTTCTTGGGTTTGTTGTTTCACATCATTTGATACTGTTGCAAAACACACTTCAGATTTCACAGGTTGGTTTGTGTCTGGTGCAGCCACACTTGTAAGGCAGAAGATAAAACTGGAAAGTAAACACTAGCAGGAAACAATAGCCTCCCTGCAGAAGGCTACTGTTAGAATGAGTTAGGACGCCTGAATCCATGCTCTGCACATGCTACACTTTCACGTAACTGAAATGAGAAATGACACCACAGCCTTGTTTAGAGTGTGAGACAGCTAAAAAGCGTCACATAAACCCCTCTGCTTTTCCATTTGAACCATTCTTCAGCAGTTTTTACAATCTGTATATTTAAATTGAGATAACTCACTTAGTATTTTCCCTAACTTAAATATATACACACGTGTGCATGAGTCCAGTTTGGTTTCTGAGAGGGATGAGGCTTAGGCCATAACATGTTGAAGAGTACGTCCATATGTCTTGCTCATTCCTCCTCCGTAATAACTTTGGAACTAGTTGCTACGTGACAACCAAAACTAACAAGCAGGAGATCCCAGAAACCCTAACTTCCTACACAGTTTGTGGAAACTGGTGTCTGCAGAGGCAAGAGAGACCCAAATAAGGGCTGCTACTGAGGGAAAAGCCATTATAATTCAGCCCTGTAGTGTCTGAAGGGATGGCAGGTGACCTGTTTGCATGCGCTGCTGGCTGCAGAACAGCTCACACTGCTGCTTTCCTGACCAAAGAGCCAGGGGACATGGGAGGCGTCTCAGGGGACTGTGGAGGGATGTGTGGAGTGGGAGCACGTGGGGAAACAAAGGTAGTTCATCCCACTGCTCAGTGAACAATTTATCTGTGTATCTATGTGTATACAGCACGATTAAAAATCTGAATAGGTTTTATATATACTACTGAGGGGAATGAGATCTGGTGTCTCCTGGTATCCATTTGACAATGCACAGCGAAGGACCTTGGAGTCATCTTAGGCAGTGTTTAACCAAAGAAGGAGAAGAAGGAAAGAGAGAAGATTCAGCTCGTAGGCTGGTTATTCTAGGGATTTAAATATTTTGTTGGGTTACTAGACTTCCCAGACTAGACTCCAAGTCTTCATTCTAATGGACAGATCAGCAGGTTTTTTCTGGTACAGATATGGAGGCATTCTGTCAGCACACTTATTCTCAGAAAGACCATCAAATAGACAATAAAAAGTTCCTCTTCAATCTATAAGCGGAAATGTCTGATAATACATAAATATTTATCACTTTTCCACTTAAAATAGAAGCGCTGGGATTGCCATTTACCAAAAAAAAATTTAGAATCCCTGATATTAAAATGTTAAAAAAGTACATCAGGTTATGCTGTAGCCTAGAGAAAATGCAGTGTATTTTTAGCCCTTTTACTATCGGTTTTGATTTCTTGTTAAGATTTTATTTCCATTCAAGAAAGGGTCAATGGAAGACTACCAAAACCAAATTTAGCAAATTGAATTTTAGTGTAAGGTTTGTAAGAGTCCTGATTATCCCTAGTAATAAGTAGAAATTAAGCTCAGCTTTTTTCTTCTACATTTTCCCTCCTAACATGCAGTCACAGATTAAAAAAAAAATCGTGAACTAAGGTGTGGATTAATTTTGAGCACCTGACAGCAATGCACGTAGCCTTTTTTTAAGTTCTATATTATGCAAATCTATAGATATTTATAGTGCTCCATAATGTTGTCACTGAAAAGGAGATTCAAAGATTTCAGCAGATGAAATATGCTAAGTGGTTAGTAAAGGCCCAGTTTTCCAGTGTCACCTTTGCCAGAAGTTACCATCTTCTCTGTTCTTGTTTGAACATTCATTTAACTGTGCTCCAACCCAAATACTTGCAAGTATCTTGCTTTAAAAACATCTATGTAATTTTTGGTGGTACAATAAGAAAGTACCTTAGACTAGGAGTAGTTTCCCTATAGCCTCTGTCTCTATTCATTGAGGAAAGCAAGGCACCTGTAAAATGCAATTAAACCGTTTGGTGGGTTACAATGCCCATTCTCTGTGGAGGAAAAGGTTGTTAACAGCTATGTCTGTGGCACAGTCCCTGAGCTGGGAGCACAGAGCCATGGCCACCAGCCCCAGGAAGCTCACATAGCAATGCTTCTCCTAGTCCCTTCAGCAACCAGGCGGAAGGCTCAACACATCCTTGCTTGGCTGCGTCCCACCCTCGCGTGACACTGATGAGTCTCCGTCTTACCACTGACTTATCCCTGAGGAGGAGAGAGCATATTTTGGTGAAGGGTTATATCTTTGGAGTTTTAGGAGCAGAGCTGATTTCGTGCATTCGGATTCTTTTGATTTCAGTGGGAGCTGCTCATGAAGCTGTACCTAAAATCTCCTCAAAACCATTACCTGAACCTTCTTTTTGCTCAAAATCCTCAAAGCTATTCACGTACCCAGCACTCAGTACTTTCAAGAGTCTGTGCCTCATTTTCCCCTGTGTAAAGAAATGCCTGAGAGTTCCACCATGTGTCATGGGAGCTAAGGAGGTACCACCAGGCGCTCTCCATGTGCATTACAGCACGCTTTTTCTGCTTGAATGCTTCAACCCCAGCTCAGAAAAAAACCCTTATGAAGGGTTACATTTCCAGATTTTATACCTGATTTCACCTGAACTTACAGAGAAATATGACAAATTTCCTCAATATTTTTGTTTGTCTATGTAAAATGCTGCTAAATTTGGATTTAGAGAGCCTATGTTTATAGCAACATCTCAAAAACTGCAACTGCTGAATTGACCAAAATATTCTGTGTGGCATTTCAGCTAGCTGTATCAAGACTGAGGGGTGGACAGTGTAACTTTGAATAGCAGAGTTTTTTTTTTTAAAGTGAAGAATGGAAAATACATGAAATATCAGACAGTTTGGCAGTTAAAGCAGACAGAAGACAGAAAAAGGAATCGTGATATAATAAATGCATGAAGGGAAGAAATAATTCTCTCTCTACTTTTTCCACACACAGGAACACTTAGATGCAACTTTCTTTTTTTAAATGCACCTATGTCAAATGCACAAGGAACCTGATAGTGACATAAATACTAACAAAAGAAGGAATTTGATAGCCTAAAATATGCACACTGTGATCTCAGATTATTGTACATACGCCAAAAAGTATCAACCAAAGATAATCCCTGTCACAGAACAGAGACCATGTTTCTCATTCAAATATAAAACTCTGCTATATATAGCCTACTTTCTTATAAACTTTATTCTTAAGAGATTAAATTATTTAGTTCCTTATGAGGTATAATAATGTAGTCCAAAGCCAAAAACACCTTCAAAGCTGATCTCTTTCATTAGGATGCGCTTTGCTAGTCTCAGTTTCTGACTTGGTAGGATAATGAGACAACTGTTTTGATTCTGTTCATTAAAGGAAAAGGAGAAAGAAAAACAGCAAAGCAGTTGAAGAACAACCTTTTGAGGAACCGGTCCTACGATGCTTTGGTTTTGAGAGTCCCACAGTGCAGAGTTGTCACATCCTTTTCCACAGCCCACGGAAGCGCCCACCTTCTTTGCAACAACCCGGAGCTCAGTACAACCGAGTGCAATTGCTGGAGCAATGCCTGAATGGAGGAAATCTCCATCGCTCCTGTGGAAGCTGGACTACCATTCAGTCACAATGGAAAAAAGTCCTGATCAGAGGGAGAATAGCTTACTCCCCTTTCCATCCAAATTCTACTGATAAATGCGTTGGCTGTTGGTGAAGGGGGGGCACATGCATCCAAATCACTTTGCATCTGATAGCTCATCAGATCCGAGATCTGGGTTAGGTCCTTCCACTAGGGAATTGAATCCTAATGACTAAATAATAGGGTCCTTGAGAGAGGCCTTATTCTTCTGTCCTACTGAAAACCGTGCACTTGAAATAAATGTGGATTGGGTGAAGAAAAAGACTAGAGGTTTATAGTGCAGATAGTTGGGAGAGAAAAGGTCATTCTTTGACTCCGGCCCCGGTGGCTCCCATTTGTCATGCAAAGCAGAACAGCTTTCCACAGAAAAGCTCCCGTGTTTGCTGGGCTGGTTGTGTGCTTTGGGACACCGAAGGACACGTTTTAAGCTCAAACACTGAATGAGGCAAAGGGGAGATTTGAACATTCACTTTCTATATTGGATAATATTATCCTAACCTGTAACACGTTTGTGAATTGTTCCAAATCTCCTTCATAAATGCAGCCTCTCTTTATCAGTTTGTTTCAGAAAGACTTAGATGAGCCAATTTGTAATTTCTGAATGTTTTCCTCATTTTTTCTGCCAACCCAAATTTGCCAAATCTGATTCACGCTGAAGAACTTCTTCCAGTTGAAATTGAGCCTTTTGTTTTTTTTTTCCCCCCAGAAAAAAATTATTTATTGAAAATAATTCGCTTGGCCACACTGTGGTACAGTGTTTCTGGTGATGTTATAGGAAAGCATCATATTCTCTTCAGCGCCTGGGCTCCTTGTTCCGTGCATTTTCAGAGGCAAGCTTGGCAGATTAATTCCATATTCGCCAAGGAGAGTGATCAGAGGGCCAAACACAGTGGAATACTAATTTTCCATCTGCATAAGCCCCTGAAGTGAGAGGTGTGAGCAAGCTGGAATTTTCTAACCCTACAGGGCAAAAGTGTGAAGGGAGAGATTCAGCCAGGCAACAGTAGAAACTGCCAAGTGTTCAGACAGGAATAAGAGAGGAATCTCTGGCTGTGTAATCTTCCCCAAGCTACAATTTCCTGATGGCACTGCCAATCATTCTTATTTTTTTAGTGCACTGCTTTATCATATGCATTTATTTATTTATTTATTTAATTAATTATTTATTTTCTGGGGGATTGAAACTACTTTTAAATTAGAAATTACTTTTGAGGCTATGGAGAGATTTTGCTGTCAAAACACTGCAATGTCAGCCCTATACAAGAGCAATGGCCTAAAGTCACTGCAGTGTTCTATTTAGCATTTACCTAATGTTAAATAAGAATATGTTGTTTAAGACAATTTGTTCAAAGAAGGGAAATGTGGGAAATTTCACATATCAACAGAATGAATGAGTAAGAAAAACGATGTAATGAGTGTCTTTGTAGGGGTTTTTTGTTCCTGCATTTTAGAGCAACACAGAATGTCCGGAACCATGAAGGTTCCCAGAATTTTGCTTAAAACAAAACAAGATACCCTGTTTCTTTTCAGCTTGAAACCACCTGATCCTCATCTAAACCTGGAAGACTGACATTCTCTTTGTTCTCCGCTTCAATCAATTAAGTGTACGTGCACAGCTTTTTTGAATCTGCTTTCTGCTTACTTGTGACACCAGAAGGATGTTCCAAGCTGGTGGTCACTGTATTCTTTTACTTAAATCAAAACATTCTGTGAAAATCTAAATTTAACCATCTTTTTTTTTTTTCCCCCCAAGACTGATAATAAGCAGACTCATAAACTAAAGAGGTACAGTATCTCTTTCCAATACACTGTAAAGACAGAACCGCATCATATATTTAGGCTAGCTGGTAGAGGCCAAATTCAGTCGTCTGCTGAATTCTTTGGGATCATATTGAACTCAATGAGAACCACCTGCACACAGAATTTGACCCAAAAATGAAAGCCTGGCCACAGATTTGATTTGAATTACTTGACTTAGAAGTGAGGTAGCCTTTTTTCTTTTCTTTTTTTTTTTTTTTTTGGTAGTATTTTTTTACTGGTTGCAATAGTAATAATAAAATAGGACATTTCTCTATGGAATACATAAGAAAATGTTTAGAAATACTTTTAGAAAATAGTGACCTGCTGTGCTGTACCATCTTATAGAATGTGCCATTTCCCTGTGTTATATTGGAGCCACTGTGTTTGAGATAGCAGGGCTTTTTGCTGCCAGATTGCTCATGAATTCACCTGAGCAGCAGTTTACAGTGGGTTGAGTCTCATTAAGATCTTCTTTTGTTTATGCACCTACAGTGTGCACCCACCACACACTGTAGCTAACTTGTTTTGAACGGCTTATTCAATGACAAAACATGTGGGTTAAGGAATTTCTCTTCTACTTTGTTTACAAGCAAGAAGTTTAAAATTATGACAATCCTTTAAGAATAATTATCTCAAAAAAAGAAAAAGAGAATATTTCTCTCTGACTTATGCCTAATGTACTTCTATTAGCTCTACTGCAGTGAAAAGGATTACTGCAAAACTTAGTTAACATTTCTTGTCTTTTCTTTAATTAATTTCCCCAATTAATAATGGTAATAATGAAAAATAAGCATTCTGTTACTTAATATACCCCTGACTATGTGTCTGTCAGTGAGGAAACATGGCTCCTGAGGTCAGAATATCTCTAGTTCATGCTCCTTCTAAATAATAGTCCAGTGGTGGCAGCAACATCTAGTTGTCAGGAGCTAAAAGAAGTACCCTTGAAATATTTCAGATACTCTCATGTACTCGAAAGTGAAACACTCATTTAATAAAAGTGTAATCTTGAATAATGGAAAGTGTGAGTGATTAAAACATGTACACTAATCTTTTGAAATATAGTTTCTCTCTCCTTCTCTTTCTTTGTCCTCTTTGTAACCTGAAAAGAACATGAGTGAATTGTACAGGCAGCTTGAAGATGTGTACTTAAAACTGAGTGACTGGATGCCAATGGTATTTTCAAGGAGACGGGAGACATTGACTTAAACCAAGGACTGAAACCACTAGAACATGTTCTTAGGCATATTCTCACTCCCCTTCTTCTCTTCTGCTCCTTCAATTCCTCTTCTTCTCTAAAAGAAGTGTTTGATTAAACAGAAGAGCTCTCTTGCATTTTTGAAGAGTTACCCATTTAGGGCCAGATCAGATAGCTTTTCTTAGAATGAGCGGTACCCTCTTCCACAAGAGTCCTTAAGATTGCAATAGTACCAATGGTAGCGTACAGTGTTCCTTCAAAGTAACAGTATTCTGGCCATTAAAACACATACCTGCTATAAGGTCGCCTATGCAAGGTTGTCTCCATTATGTATTGCAAGTGTACCATTACCAAAGGTAGTTTGGACATCAAAAGCATTGTCACTGCAACAACAAAGAGGCCATAGCATGAGCTGAACAAGCCTCCCCAGGACCCTGAGCACAGGTGTGAATAACCAAACTACACAGAAGCATGTATGCCAGAGTGATACTGGTACCAAAGGGAACTCACTTTGTGACAGGCCACAGGCAGCCCGACTTGTCTGGCTGAAGCTGCAGTACGGCTTAGCCATGTACACCCATTTTTCCCATGCAGACATTGGACTAGAAGCTGCAGTGTGGACTGACCTCTAAGTTATGTGGTTTGGCTACGTCTGAGGCAACTTGCTCCAAACACCTTGTGAGTGAAGGTCGCAGACTCCCAAAGCATTAATGTTGCTTGGTTATTAATGAAAGGATAGTTTTACCTGTCCAGATCTGCAGCAAACCAGTGGTTTGATATAGAAGGTACTGGAGCAACCTTTGGGCAGCAGGGTCAGAGTACATCCACCCTCTGTCGATTTGGTTGCCTGGGCTTAGGGCCAGCACAGAGATAATTTAGGTGTCCAGACGTGACACACCTCAGTGGGGCTACTTCTTTGCTTGGGAGCTGCTTTTAGTTCTGGGTCTCACCTTTGGTCTCTGTCTGAGCTACTGGAGTAGTGCCTGCACCTGGTCTTGTATCTCCCCAGTTTTGACCTTAATCTTGATCCACTGACTTGACTTTGTTGCTTGGCCTTACACCTGGGTCACCACTATGGATTTTCAGTGATTAACAAGCTCTCAGTTGACGCTGACCAGCCTCCTCGGAACTGTCTTGCCCTGCATGGGTGCAGTGGGGCTGGGTGCCTTGTCAGGCAGACTGCTGCCTTGCCTGTATTGCTGGGACCTGTGGCTCCTAGGCTGCCTTCCCTCTCTGTGCAGCCTGTTCTCACTGCTCCCTGGCCCACAGCATGGGGTTCATCACAACCAGGCTTGGACTTCAGCAGTACCAACATCACATCTGATTTGCAGGTTTGTATTGCCTTCTTAACCAAAAGGGAAAAGCAGATGCTTGTGGTTCATCTGACAAATCTTATATTTCATTTTAGATTCAGTAAGTTCCACTGCAGAAGGGCCTGATTCTCTCTATTGATTAAAAAAATGAGTATAGAAAAAGTCCATCAAACATAAGCATGCACTTTGTAGCTTTGGAATTTGGTCAGATGGATCCCAGCTATGATGTCTGTACCTGTCTCTGACCAACTGTTGGTTAGACTGTTTGTTTCCTGTATTCTGCTCTAAATGTTTAGGTTGTTACACATTCTTCATTGAGGCAAAAGTTGTCTTCTACTGTCTGGCTCTCTAGACCACAACATAACATAATAACCCACAACCCGGGTTATTGGGACACTACTGCAACACAGTTGATTTTAATTTTGGTGTTACATCAAATGAAAATATACCAGCTCTCTGTGGCTAAAATTATACTGAGGTCAAACTCTAATCTCAGAAAGGCAATACAGCTTAGTGAAAATTTGAACTAATACCTCTACGCCCATTTGAGCTATTGGAGCATTTTGTGCTTTCCTATCAGATTTGCCAGATCTATTTCCAAGTGGTTTGTGGTGACAGGGAAGAGCTTGGTCAGTGAACCAAAGAATCTGTGACTCAGCCAGTTCTAACAATAGTTATTAGTATCCTTTTTTAATCTCTGTGAACTGTATATTCAGCTTCCATAACCTTCTTTGGGTCCAGCTAAACCAATTACTCTCCTAAGAGAAGAAGATACTAGCATAACCACCACTGTGTTGTCCTGAGTTGACAATGCTCTCTACTGTGGACAGTCCAATTTCTAAATTTGAAGGTGGCAATGTCTATCTACATTTGGTCAATACGTCATCTACTTTGTGTTTATGGCTTTTGGTGACCTGATGGTTGACTGCTTGAGATATTAATTAAAAGGGTAGGTCAGAGGTTTTTAAAGTAGATTTAAAAAGGTTAGTTCATAGCAAGAACCAGACTGAATCTGGAAATTTCTGAGAGCGTAACAGCTCACATATATATTTGAGATACGGGCAGCTTCTTTTCCTTGTCCATCCTTACCTATTGAGCTGGGAGCTCATAGGTATCCATTCCAAACAGTCTTTTCTATGTTTTCATTCTTGTGGAATGTGAACATGCATCTGAAAAGCCCTATTTGTCTACAGATGTGTCCAAAATTCAGCTACAGGGATCCTGTGATCTGTTTCTTTGCTTGCTAATCATATTCAGTGTGTGGGTAGAATTTTGCATTTTGAAAGTTCTGTGCATGAATTAGTGAGTTAATCTAAATTAACAGAGAAAATTATTGGCAGAATTGCCTGCCTCTTGTTAGCCTGAGGGTTGGGAGCACATGAATGCTCTCAAATCTGCATCTCCCACATGGCATCCCATGGCTGTACCCACTTGACTCAAAGGACAAGAAGCAAGTACTTCTTTGAAGTACTACCTTAAACAAGAGATAAGGAATAGTAAATTTAACTGAGGCCTAGCTGATGGCAAACAATTCTGTCTTCTCATGCACAATAAGCAATTGCCGAAACTGTCTTTCAACCTGTGTAATGTAATCGTGACAGCAATCAACCAAGCCTAGTTTCTTTTTTGCTCTTCCCATGTTATTCTTTTACTTCAGCAGATCTTGCCTATAAAGTTGAGTGATAAGACTTTGCAATTGCACCCATGTTTCAGAAGAAACAGTGCACAAGGTAATGACAGGATTCGTCACCATAGCGGTGGCTGTAAACAGTTCTCAAGCTTCCTGTTCCTGAATGATATTGCAGTGGCTTCCTGCAATTACACAACATATTGTCATGCAGATTAGCTACGGGTCACTGCAAGGGGTTTAGAAGTTTCTGTTGAACCTGTCAGGTTGGCACATCTAACATAACCTTGGGATCCCCTCCAGCATTCTCCTCTGTAATCCACACAGTTTATGGCAGGTGAGAAGGTGACGTAACCCTCCTCGCTGTACTGTTCCTCTGAGGAAATGCCTGTTTTAGGAATGGGCATTCAGAGTCTGTAATTCCTGGAGGGAAGATGAGGGCTGTAGGCTTGCAGGAAAGCAGGCTGAAAGAAACTGTAGTTATACTGAAATGTCTCTTTAGGGAAGACAGGGGGGTTTAAGAACCTTATGGTCTTGGTCTGTCTTGCTCTGAAAAAAGGGACATAACAGATATGCACATATAACTTCTGTTCTAGGAACAAAAGGAGGAAGACAGTGAATGCGTGGCGGTTTCATTTAGGTGCCAAGGACAAATCTGCAGAAGAGATGTGCCTCCTGGTGCTCAGGAGCTGGCATTTAACAGTGGTCTTGTTATGTGTCTTAACTCAGGGGAAACATCCAATAAACCAAGCAGCTGAGCAGGAGAAATCAGAAACAACCTGTAAAGTTTAGAAAGGGTGAACTGAGAAAAAGGTCAGAGCTAATGTAAGCAAGGAAGGAACCAGTCACTGTCTGCAGTTCAGAAAACCTCACACATCTGAAGCCAAGGACAATGTATGGAGTACAAACCATGTGCTGCAGCTATATATAAGCCATGTATGCTCAGAAGTGAAAATGCAGATTGCATCTAATATGGAAAAAGCCATTATTTGAAGATTTTATGACCAAAAAAAGCTGAAGAATAAGGCCTTAGGGACAAACATGTCGTGAGCCCAATTGAAAAGCACACAAGTGTGCTATGATTAGACAGTGTTCTTGGGATCTAGAAAAGCTGCTTGCCCCACTCCCTGCTTCTCACTGTGGTGTTTTTGTATATATATAAAATCAATTAAATTGTGTAGCATATGTGAGTGGTTCCAAAAGCCAGCTATTACCTCCATTAATCTTTCCTCTGCTTTTCAGACATACTATGAGTTACAGGTTTGTTAGTATTCTGAATATCCAAAAAAACTACTAGAAAGACAGCAGAAAACTGTACAGGTATGGGAATACTTTGGTTTCTCTTCCAACTCCTTTTAGCTAAATCTTCTGCTGAAGGTAGAGTTGTGGTCCAGACATCCTAGAAAGCTGATTGCTCCCCAATCTGTGGTGTTAACTGATGAAGGAAGCATATACTTACATTCCTGCCTTGTTTTAAGCACTCAATAAAGTCACTGATAAGAAAATACTTCTTTCTTTTTTTTCCTTCATTATGTGAGTAAACCTACAGAACTGTTTTTTTTAAAATGATCTTTACTCTCGCTCAACAGATGTCTGTCCCTCCTTTCTGTGTCCCCACTGCTGCAATTACCTTCTTGAAGCCATATGGGGAGGAGCACAGGCCAGACATTCAGTGAATTGACTCATTTATTAATCATTCATTATCTTTTGTAAGAATGAGAGAATTTACTGGCTTGTGTCTGAACAAGAGTTTTCTGAGCGGATTGTGCAAGTCAGCATTTTCTGAGGCTGAAAAGAGCCTGAAGATGAGAAAAACGCTGTCTTCCTCCATTAACAGTGCTTCCCACATAATCTGCTGCTTCCTTGGAGTAGCCGGAGTAGCCAAGATGTGGCTTGTGCCTTGGCACAAGCTGTGTGCATGCAGAACGTCTTAACTTCTGTCATGGTAGAGGACTGTGTTCTAACAAGCTGGTTGAAGCTTATGCTTCAGCTTGTCATGGTATGTTTATTTAAAGGCTTAACAGCTTGCCATGGTTTCACTTGATGTTATTGTTAATAGGAAGTGTTTTGTTTTGACTCTCTTTCCTTCCTGACTTAGGGTCCTTTTGCATCATGGTCATCCTCAAACGTCTAAATGCACCTTTCTTCGATCTCTTTCCAGATGTTCTGCACTCACATACATCAACCAGGTAGGCAGCACAGGGATCACAACACCTAAAATCAAGGCCAAAATGATCACAGCCTGGCTCAGTGTAGGGCTGGCCAGATTTGAAATCTATTTGGAATGATTTTTCACATATAGAAATATACTTTAAGCCTCAGTACTCTCTCTCTCTCCCACGGGAGCCAAACTCTGGTGGAAAATCTTTTGGGGAAGTATTACAGAGAATTCAGGTTTCATCTGTCATTTCAATTACAATAATGTGATATGTGACTATCTAAAAATGAAATATTTTACAGAAAATATAAATGCTTACACTTCTGGAAATAAAATAAAATATAAAAAAAACAAAAAAAACCCCAACCTCACAAATAAATGAACACCCAAACCCTTTATATTTCACTGGCATTAAATTTCAGAATGTAAGAATACGCCTGAATGAGAACCTGTTAAAATGAATGGCAGGACTCCTCTTGACACTGGTAGCTTCTGGGTCAGGGCCTGTGTGACTTAGTTTACCCCAAAGAGGGCCATTTAGTAGGTAGTTGATTAGCATAACTAAATTCTGAAAACAAGTACAGTAGCTGCAGTGGGCTGATGAATATAGCTAAACTGCTGTTCTCTAAACAGTCAAATAGCTAAATATCACTTAAGTGGCTTGGCTTAAATTACCTTGGAACAAGTTACTGTGAAAGGGAAATGAAAGCATATAAATGAGTCTGAGACACTTGTATTCATTTGCGGAGAAGTGAGGGAAACAATTAAGATAAAACAGAAAATGGCAGGCGTGTTGAGCCATATGGCCCTTTCCTGTTTCTAACACTTCTTTTGTTTAACTTTTCCAAAGCAATTTTGTCACTATTATTACTGTGGTTGTTTCAGTTTTAAACATGTTTTCCTAGCATTCAATCTTTTCCCCAGCTGCCCCTCTCAAAAAAAAAAAAAAAAAAAAAAAAAAAAAAAAGTAAAGAAAAAAAAGGAAATAAGAAAAGGAAGAAAAAAAGAAAACAAAAACAAGAGACAAGAGAAAAGGAAAAAAAAGTCCCAACCCGATTAAAAATAAATGCTGGAAAACTTTAAGATGCTCTTTGGCTCACGTTGCCTTGAAAACTTTTGCACTGTATGCTAGTTTCTTTTGTTTTTGCTTTCTGCCTGTTTTGCCCAGCTGTTGGGCACTCCTATATTCTGCTATAGCAAAACAGATGCAGACTACAGATCACATGGACTGCTCCAGTTGAATGAAAGCAGCTTTGGTCATTAATCCCGTCTGTAGGTTCTTTGGCTTTTTTTTTAACAAGTTGTCTTTTGGGGGTGGTTGTTTTTCTTTTTTTTTTTTTTTTATTCTAGTTTTTAATCATGTTTTACAAAAAAATTAAGAAATGTGTCTAAAAAAAGTGTGAGAGAGAGATCAAGCAGGCTGCTGTGAGCTTTGAAGCATAAAAAATAAAGGAAAAAAAAGAAGCTTTTGTTGTCAGGAAATGGCAAATACCTAGCTCAGTTTAACAATTCTGTCTGGCTGCTAGATAGGGAAGTAATGCCTTTGGCAGTACATAAACTCTTGTTTTCTTGCCCTTTGTCTTCCGGTGTAAAACACTGTTGAAAAAAATCACCTGTCCATTGCAAAGTTAAACTACTGGCTTTAACACAGTTGCATGGGAACTTCGGTTTATTAATGAATACAACATACCCTCTTTGATTTGAATGCTTTCAGAGCACTGAAAAGATTCAAAAGGCATCGCTTCCTGCACCAGCGGCGTGCCTTTATACATCTCAGTGGTTCACCCCTACCCAGCTGCTATATCTCATTAACAAGCGTTTGGCCATCGCAGCAAACTTCGCAGTGTTGACACTTGAAAGGCCCAGGCAGGCGCTGGCAGGCTATCAGCTATGGCAACAGGAAACTGCCCCGAGACAACACTGAGAAAACAGCAGCTGCAAAAAGCCAAAAGCAAAAGAGGACGGAGAGAGCTAGGTGTTTCCAGGCTGCGCTGTTTTCCATATGGGCTGTGTGTGCAGCAGAGCCATGCCAAGGGAGGGGAGGAGAAGAAAAAAAGAGAAAAGAAAGGTCTAATAAGGAGGTTGATATAAGCTTGGTACACCCTAGGGCATTAAATACTTTTTTGTTACATTTTAATGGCTTCCTAAAGTCTATTTTCATGCAAATGAAAAACCTGCCTGTCTAACCAGTTCACAAAAAACTGGCTTGAGGCCCGTCTGACATCTCTAGATCCGGGGTGGCTGCAACCTGCCACCCTTCCCAAAGGGACACGCTGCCCCTGTCCCCTTCCTCATAGCACGTCTCCTCTGCAGACATGCTGGACACTTAACTCCCACAGCTCGGTACGTAACTGCAGCTGCAGCCCTCAGCCCCAAATGGGCTGGTTCCTCTCGAGTGGCGAGGACCAGGCCTGTTCCCCAAAATGGCAGCTTCACTCACCATGCCAAGAACGCCTGCTCTGCACTGCCCTGCCCTGGGCAGAGCACGTTTTTCACCGATTTTGCATCAAATGGCGAGCTCCTGAGCTCAGAGAGGGAGCAATCCTAGAGAGGCCGGTAGGGTGAATGCTTTTATCACTGTACCTTGATGGGTGAAGCTCACTGACGATGGATGACAAAGGAATAAAGAAGTAAAGGAATAGTGAAATGTGGAGCTTTGAAACTAGGATACTCACTTAACCGTATTGTACTGCTATTTTACATACGTGAAGGAAAAGTTAACCCTGGATGCAGTTTATTCTACGTATTAACTGTGCTTCCATCCGTGTTACATCCGTGTTCCTGAGTATCCTCACCAGGTTATCCCAGCAGGCACCAGGTTAACTAAAACTCGTTCTGCCAACATCTGCAGCAAAGCTTCAAGTGACAATGCTCAGGTTCACACAACAGCAATGAAAGCAGCAGCAAGAGAAAGCATGCTGACATGAGCTCAAGACTTAACATTTTCAATGGTCTGGAAAAAACCTCTCAAATAATAGTTTTTAAGAAGGATCGGTCATTATTTTTCCAGTGGTTAAAATGTAGCGCTAACCGTTGCCACGTTTCTTCCTTCAGCTCCTTCAGGGGTTTTGCAGCTGCGAGAGGTTCTCAGGCGGATGTTTAGATAATCCAAGTTTGTATTTTACATTTGCAGGTAGAAGTTGTATACACTATCACTGTTACAGAAAATGGAAACTATTTCCTCAAGCCTCATGCACGTCAAGCTCCGTGGTTTATACTAAAAGTGGATTTTATAGCCTGTTGTGTACACTCTGTGTTTCCTGTGTCAAGGAACCACAAGACAGAAAACCTGCAACCTGTGAAGTTCCTCTGCTTCAGACCTCGGCGTACCATCGTCACCGATGGTTTCCAGCACGGCAGCACAGGTCTGCAGCTCCCTAATATGTGGTTCAGCTATGGAGTGACTCAGACGGTGATTCAGTAGGTGACAAGCATCCCTCTGTCAATATTGGGCTTAGGTCCCACTATCCAGGTACGCAGCACTGTTTAAAGGACTATCCTTCTGATGGGATACAGGAGTAACGCAGTGTCCAATTGATGTTGTTTTGGATCCCATGGCAGTTCATTTTTTCTCGGATGGAAATATTAACTCCTGGGAGCTGACCAGGTGTCAGTTTGGAGGAATATATTCTGCTTAAGCTTTCCTTTCCTGTCCTTATGCTCGTTTGTAATCTTGCTCTTCCTGATGGCTTCTTTCCACATGACGCAAGGCTGCACGCTCTAGTGTGGGAGATGGTTTCTCTGGATCCAAGGAGTGGGGGGATGGTGCTGGTATCCTGACTCAAGCAGAGAGAAAGCATAGCAGGACTGAATGTTAATCCTTGTTATTGAAAGGATATACTTACTCTTCAACCAAAAGTACAACAACCTAGAGATGTTTGAGATTAGTCCTGGATTCTGACATCCTGACATCTGACATCCTTTTACCTGTTGGCAAAAGAGCATGCGCGTGACAGGGTAGAGCAAATATAAGCCTACCATGCTGCTTATTACTGCAATACAGGCCACTTGGAAATATCAGTTCATTCTAAAGAAGGTATCTTGCTAATAGGAACTGTGTGCTGCAAGACGCACATAAAGCTAGTTCTCCTGAGTTTGTACTGGTCCCATTTTATGGAACCAAACTACATTATTATTTCTTATTTCTGCTACAATATTAAGTGTTGATCCTGATATATCTAAAAGCCTTCCATACTTCACGTGTCTGCTAGTTGAGAAGTGGCGCTCCTGGCAATTAAAATGAGCAATGCAAGCTCTGCGCCTGGCGTGTCCCTGTGACAGAGCAGCTAGCTACCACGCTTTCGTGCCAGGAGCATGTGGGTGTGCTTGCCTCAGTGTGTAACTCTCTCTATTTTGCTCATTTGTGCAGATTCATAGGGGGTGTTTTTCCTTGTGATCAGATACTGTCATGTTTTGGTATGAGTTATCTGTCTGGTCACAGACACAGCCTCTGCTCTCTTCTCTTGCTTGAGGAAGAATTGCAGGATTCCCCCCGTGACTTGCAAAACCATATCTAGAATATATTTAGAGGTGTTTCATGATTTGCTTGTCATTTGTGTCACCCAGATAGGGAATTACTGTTCAGATGAAACAATGAAGAGAGAATTTGGCAATGCAGTGCTATTTCCCCTGGGTGCTACTATAAGACAATAAAACATTTATTGATATCAGAGTTGGTTCTTCACTGTCATGAAAAAGAAAAACAATTTTCAAGCAAAAGAGGCTTACAAAAATGAAAAAATATTTCCTGACTTGACACTGAGAAGTGCTTATCATTGAGTTTGAGAAACAGCAGAATATATGACAGAATATAGTCTTGTTCTAGAAAGGTAGAAAATAAATGTGTATCACTCCTCGTAGACAAAACTAGTGCTCTACCTCACTCATTGGAGAGAACTATTTTGAATTTATACACATGAAGGCAGATGTATGAGCAGTAATTACCAGATAAGAATATCACCAAATAGCTATTTTATTGTATAAATGTGATAAAACATGGCTACATCTGAAAAAACCCACACTGTAAAATACAGTGCAAGTCACTGCTCTTGTTTATAAAGTCAGGTTTTCCTGTAACTTGATGAGTTCAATGTCACTCGCTCTATGAAAGCTTATATATCTCAGATAATATGAAGCATCACATAGGTTGTTAAGACTAAACCTATTATTTTCATGTGATGTACTGCAAGTATTCATACTAGCATATCTTTGGTTTTCCTTATAGGACCTATAAAAAGTACATCTGACCTTGCATGTTTAAAATGAAAGTGTAATATTTTTTTTTATTATTATTATTTTTTTGCTTGGAGAGGCCAAGAGGAGAATAGAATTTTGAAAGCTATTATTTCAATTGTACTCAATTTTCAGGAACATTGACTAAACAAAACAAAATTGTGTACCCATCAAATAAAACTTTAGTAATTTCTGGAATGAGATTTAAAATGAGAAATGTTGCCCCGAGGCAATTTTTTTCTCTCTTTCTTAAACTTAGGGTAAGAGGAAACTATGTAGAAATGTTAAAATTTCCTTAATTACAGGAATACTACTGAGTATTTTTTAAGGAATCACTTGTCTTACAAATGTCTTTTAAAGGAAGTGTGGTTTGAGGTAGTAACTTGGTCACATAGATTGTTCAGGAATCCTTTGGTTTTGCATATTTATGTGAGCATCTAAAATTATTTTTGGTGAAAAAACCAGCTAGGCCCCGATCCACAAAGCAAAGAACCATATAGACAATTTCCAGTTCATGAAAAATAATTAATTATAAGCATATTTATTTGAAAGATTTCTTGGTATTCTGCTTCAAGAAATGACAGCTGATTTGAAATTGAGAAAAGTGCCATAAAATGGGTTACTTCAGCTCGATCAGGTTCAGTGAAGATCGTAAAGGACTGTAAAAGCCTGGATTCATTCAGTCTCGTGCCTTTGCAAAGCTCCTGTGAATGTTTTGTATCATTGCTGTCAGATGTGATTTTCTCTGCTGCTGCAGATGTGCACAACAGATTTACTGTTACAAGTAATACACAGTGAATTCCTGACATAGTGGCATTTAGGGCCACTGCCAGATGTCTCATTTTAATAATATATTTGTATATCCTAGTGCTAGAGGGACAATTAAGCTGTGATAAAGATAAAATCAGTGGAGGACAGGTATTACCACTTTATTGTTGTAGTCAATCTACGGTGCTCAATAAAATGAATGAATTCAGTTTTGGTTTTGTGTTGTTACAACAGGATTACTATCATCTAGTTCTCATTCAACAAATAGTGGATAGGGACATGTCTTTATTACAGCTGTCTGCATGGGAAGAAGGTCGCCTGTTGCTCCATCTCTTCTCTGACAGTTTGAATGAAGAATTATCTCTGTCAAGCTCCAGGATGCATTACGCAAATGCAGTCTCGTTTCCATCCTCGGCAAATTAGTGATGTTGAGAGATCCGTTGGCTGGGTACTGCCAGTTTGTTATCTGTGCAATTGCCTGGGAAACATTGCCCAGCCTTGTGAAGGGTTTATCTGCTTGCTACAGGTACAGGGAAAGAGTGCAATGAGGTTTTAATACTTACCCTCTTTCTAGCTTTCCCTTAGAATTCTTGAACAAGTTTTGTTTAGCTGGTACAAATAACAACAGCTACTTCCACAGCTAAGGGTGTTTGAGAGTTGCTCTGAATAAAAGCCTCAACCCCAAAGAGAGGGAGAGTGCAGGTCAAAATCACACCTTTTCTTAAGGTGAGATTAGTGGGATTGTGCAACACTGTTAAAAGAAACAGTAAAATGTCCCTAGTTTTTACTGTAGCATTAGGCAAGACATGACCTTTCCAGAAATTCAGTATTGTTTGAACTGAATTATGGATGGGTGGATTGTAACAATCAGAACGGAGAAGAAATAAAGGGGTTACTGAGACAAGTCTTCCCTAAAAACTTGTGGGTTTATGTAATGCTCCTTTCTGGCCTTAGATAACCCAGTCTTACCTCTTTAATGATGTCATAATTTCTTCCATTTAACTCCTCCGCTGAAACCCATAACCTGCTTTTAGATAAAGTGTGTATTCCAGAAGGACATTCAGTTTTGATTTAAAGGCTTTGAGAGATGCAGGACCAAGTACTTCCCTGGGTGTGTTGTGCCAATGGGTAATCACTGCCATGGTGAAGAAAGAAAAGAGAAAAATCTGTCCTGAACTTTGAAACTAATTGGCTTTGACTCAGCCTTCACTACTCACAATGCCTAAATGAGCAGTCCCATGGACCCAAACTGCCCTTGTTCTGGCTTGCAGGGGTCTGGAAAATGGTTAACAAAAGGTGGCTGTAGGCATCGAACCTTCTGATTCTTGTTTACAATGGTGACACTTGCTGGAAATTGCCAATAACAGAAAGTGGTGCAGCCTGTTTCCTATTTTCAGAGTACTTCATTGGTTGGCTCTATGGCTGGATCCTTCCTCTAGGGCTGTGTCTGCTCTCTTCTTGTCACCTGGGCCGTGCCCCCACTGAAGGGTCCCTAGACTGGGATGTGTACCCTGTATTCCTGTACCCCAGTAACCCTGGGCTGCATGTTAGGGTTGGAGTTGGCTGTGCTCTGTCCTCATTTCAGGGAAAAAAAATTAGTGCAGAGGTGACAAATGAGCCCTGGGATCTACCAACACACCGACCAGACTAAGTGTCAGGCAACCAGGAAGGTGGCCTGCATCTGCCTTCACTTTAAACATGTCTCTTGTTACAAAAGAGACAGGAAAGAGGTATAAAACCTGTGTGTTTAAAAGATTTGTTTCTGAAGCTGATGGTTGGAGATTCCCTCTCTTTCAGAGCCATAGTAACATCATTTAGTGTACGTTATAGCTTCCTACCATAGGGTGTCCCTCAACTCTGGTCTGAAGCAAGCACGCTTGACTACAATCAATCTGGATCACATGCTTTGGTAAATTCAATTTACAAGTGTCCCTCTTCAAAAACTCCCCCTCCTTTCCTAGTAAAAATGAGACAGCATGCAGACAGACAGCTTTAAGAATTATCCCCTGGGCCCTGTTAAAGAAACCAATTCATAGATACTCATGTGTTAACCACATGTGTGTCACTTTGCCAGTAAGTACTTAGAAGTTAATGGTGATGGGGTAATGAAAATAGCTGAATCTGTGGAAGGCCACTCAAAAACATGCAAACTTTTTGAAAAACAATTAATCAATTAACAAGCCACTGGGCTATCAACATGGAATATCAGAATAAGAACAAAAGCTATTAACAGTCCTGCCAAACCATTATTAGTAATTCCTAACTTTCTTCAGGCATGTCCTCCACTCCTCCCCCCCTCTGCCCCCTTACATTTTTCCTTGCAAATAATAGAAGCTGAGTGCCAAATTGCTTCCCTGATTTCAGCAGTCCAGAAAGACTCTCTGGCATAAATCAACCTGTTCTGGAGACATCTCCCTTCAGCTGGGTCTGGCAGATTAACAATGAAAAGGGAAGAGACAATGGTACAGTCAGACAGCCCTCCAAAAAGCACATTAGTTGAGAGCTAATAGCTGATTAGTAAAATCTTCCCATCATTTAAAGATGCATTTTCCTTAGTGATGAAAGCCAGGTCTCCTAGACCTCAAGTCAATGTCTGGTCTTCTAGGTCATTTCCAGGGTAGGTTTACATTGTGATTAGCATGGGGTTTGCAGTTTGGGTAGGCATACATGCAAGTTAGCTTTTAATGTTGGAGGTTGGACAGGATTCAGCAGTGTAGCTACATAAAAAACCCAAAAAGCACACCCAAGCTGAATTCTGTGCTGCCATTAGGGTCCAGTCCAGCTAATGAACCACATAAGGCCTTGAGTGAGCTTGTAGCAGACCATACAATTCACAGTTGCCCTCCGCAGTGATTGCAGTATTACCTTGGGGTTATAAGGCAAGTAGTGTCATCTTCCTCAGTCCTGAAGAGCACATTGATGTCTTACCCTGTTTTGCCCCTGTAAGACAAGAGGAGTATCAGTCTGAAATCTACAGCATGTAAACTGTGATTTTTTCAAGTCTTGAGGGTGACATTAGTGCAATTAATTACTGGTAACTACTGCATCCAATCTACTTTTAAACTCTGCCAAGTGGCTGTCGGATGTTTTGCTTCTTGGTCTGATGATACACAAACTCAGTTTTTTTTAAAAAAATGCTGGAATGCAAGGATATATGGCTATAAAAGAAGTGCAACTAAATGAGTATTCAGGGTCAAATATATATATTTTAAAGAAAATCTATAAATAATGACTTTCCATTTTTATTCCCATTTTACTGTCAGATTGTGAATTCTTTATAAAATGCAAAATTAGATGTTAGTACATAAATACCTTACTGTTAAAGAGCTCACATGTAAGCAATGTTTCTTAAAACAGCTATGACTTTCTGGTCTTGATTAATTTTGTTGTTGTTTCGATAATATGAAATATAAATTATAAATAATATATTTTAACTTTATGCTTATTTATTAGAAAGCTATTATTGGTGGAAAATATTTTAATGTTCTTTAGTGTATCAAATAAAGAGCTCAAGAATAAATTGACTGTAATGTGTAAAGATGCAATTTAGCCTGAGGTTAGTAGGACATTTATGTGTATATCTGATACTATTTAGACATATAAAGGAAAATATAGCTATACAAGACATACCAACACCCCTCCTTTTCCCAGAATAACCTGTATCAGTGCCTGCCAGAAAACAATTTCCATAGAAGGTGATTACCTTGCAACGTTAATGTTCCTAAGTCTTGTGATACATGTTCCTCCTTTTTTCCAAAAGCTTTAATTGGCAGAGTAAAGTGATTAACGAGGAACCTCAGCTTTAATTAAAAATCTTAACATTGGCTCCTATCTGACAGCTTGTACAAATGTATTGCCTAAATCTGTTTGACTTCTATGATCACTTGAACCTTAACAGGCCCACTGCAGAAGCTGAAACAGCATCTTCTCGATGTTTGAGTAACTGCATGTCCTCCCTTATTTCCAAGGCATTCTCTGACTGTATGTCTACCCTGATTTAAAAAAAAGAGAGGTCATGATCCCCTCAAGAACTGGATCCTTGATTTTCCATATTGCTTAACAACCATTTCGTTCCCCAACCCCATTTTGGACTGCCTCAAGTAGCTGCTACTGTGACAAAGCTCAGAAGTGGCTAAAGAGGGTTCATTTCAGAGGACATGACTGTACCAATCTGGCCTCAATCTATCCTAATGTTGTGGTTTAACCTCAGCCAGCAAATGAACACCACACAGCCACCTGCTTGCTTACTCTCCTTCCCCCAGGGGAATGGGGGAGAGAATTGGAAGAGTAAAAGAGAAAAAAACCATTGTGGGTTCAGTTAAGAACAGTTTAATAATTTAAACAAAATAAAAATTAGTATTAGTAATAATAATGATGTTAAAAGAATAAACAAAACAAGTGATGCACAATACAATTGCTCACCACCCACTGACCGATGCCCAGCCAGTTTCCGAGCAGCAACCCCCTGCCCAGCTTTCCCCTAGTTTACGTACTGAGTGTGACATCATATGGAATATGCCTTTGGCCAGTTTTGGTCAGCTGTCCTGGCTGTGTGCCCCCTTCCAGCTTCTTGTGCATCTCCAGCCTTCTCAGTCAGTAGAGCAGGAGAAGCTGAAAAGTCCTTGACAGTGTAAGCACTCCTTAGCAACAGCTAAACTATCAGTGTGTTACCAACATTATTCTCATCCTAAATCCAAAACACAGCACTATACCAGCAACCAAGAAGAAAATTAACTCCATCCCCTCCCAAACCAGGACACCTAAACAATCATCTGACAGCATCCCAACCCTCAAACCCCTATACAGGGTTTCATGAGACCTGCTGAGGAAGCTAATAAATAACCTCAATCCTCCCTGGCAGCTGTGACACAGTCCCCGTGCTATTTTAAACACTTTTAACTGGAAAAAAAAACATGAAATGAGTAATAAGAACATTTCAGGGACTCATGGTACTGAAGAAGACTCTGGACCTACTGCTAACTGAGGGCATGGTCAGCCTGCCATAGGTGTCATGAGCCCTGGGATCCCAAGGCTTGGCAGCCTTGGGATCAGTGCCAGCCTCTAAACTGAATGGTAGACTTCTGAAGATGAGGCTTCTGTGTCTGTATGCAAATCTAATTAGCGCATTATTTTTCATTATGCCAATTTTCCCCAGCAGCCAAGCCAAATCTCCATTCACCAGGTCATTAATGAGTTGCGTGATAATCAGATATAAGTTGATTTTAACTGTTTGTTTTAAATCCCTGGGGATTAGAATACCTGGATGTTTTAATGCAATTGGGGACCACTAAAAATCCCACTAAGTCATGCTTGGTATGTTTGTTCAGTTAATCCTAACAGTTCAAGCTTATTCCAATTAATTTTATACCCAGACAACTACCTGGACTTTTCAGTGTCTTGTAACAATTTGTATGTAGATCTTTACAAATCACTTTAAAATAGAGTAAAAATAAGAACAGTTTGAATCCTACATTTACTATACAGAAAAGTTTTAAGGCTTATGGAAAGGCACATTTCTCTGTGCACTAAAAGACAGAGCCCTGCTTGGTTTACCCTATAAAGCAAGCATTTATGTTTAGGTTTAGCTTCAGCACAAAATCAGTTCTACTGGAACTGGTGGGATTGCACCTATGCTAAACCCTCAGCCTGTATTTATAACTGCATTGGCTGGGTTGAGACTCCAGCTCACTTGTTTAGGACAGTCCTAAACAAGGATTGGCCATTCTTACTGCAAGACTTAAAGTCATCATGGAAACATTTACCTGTAGGCCAATTTTCCTCCAAGTCCAGTTTGCAGAAATTGCAGCTCAAAAGTGTTGTGGTACAGACCACTTTGTTCTCCAGGGCCAGCTCAGATTAGGCACAGCCTTGCAACAGAAGCAGAAGCAGCCCAGCTCCTCCATTTATGCGGCCATCTGGAGTCTCTCTTGGCCCTCTCAGATTAAAAGCACCTGGAGGCCCTTGCTCAGCCTTGAGCAGGCTACTGAGCAAAAGACAGATAACTTAAACACGGGCAAAGTTGTAACTTAGCCCTTAGAAACAAGGCCTCCTGTAGCACCAACACATTTCTGCAGAACCCTAGTTAGCAAACTTAGGGGCTACTAGTTTACTTTTCATTCATCTCAGGTAATTTTATTACGTATGCAATAAAATCAGGTAAAAGTAAGCATAAATTTCTGAAGATATCACTCTCAAGTATTCTGCCATGTTCTTCTGCAGGGTTATATGCCTGGGACTCCCTTCTCATCTGCCACACTTGGACCATCTACCTCAAGACACAGGTGCTCACCATCTTTATTACTGTCTACCCAGGTGCCCTTTATGGTTTGATCCTTGCAGGCACAATTTCCAAACTCAAGTCTCTAACACTGAGGCTGTGGGAGCCTACACAATCTGTGTGTGGTTTAGCCAGTGTAGCCAATTTATATACATAAAAGAACTGTGTTTGGGGTCGAACAGCTGGATGAGGGGAGACTACGGCATTCTCATGGCAGTTCATAGTCCATTACATGATTTTAAACTGCTGGTCACTTTTCTCATACCTCTGGCTTTATGAGAAAAAAAGCATAGTCCTAATAATCGGTGGTCATCATGGAGTCATGGTGCTATTTGCTCTTGGCAAAGTCGTGAGCTGCCTGATTGTCCTCCTTCCAACAAAGTTCCTCCACAACCTGGGCCCTCTTTGCTGCTTTCAGGAGCTGCTGGATATTCTGGAAACAACAAATCCTGCTCATACACAGGAGAGATGGTGGGGGACAGCCCCACCTGCACTGCTGCCAGATCTCGTTCTGGGACAAGATTACGCCTTGTGTCATCACGAGTTCACAAATAGACTGTTGCTGGGTAAATATAATTTGGTCCTTTAAGACAAGAGACCACGCTACAGCAGCCTGTCAGCCCCTTAAGCCAAAGGTTTGTTTAAGGAATGGTTAAGGTCTTATTCAATGCCAGGCACATCCAATGCCTGATCTGTCCCTGTTGCACAGGAAGGCTGTCTTCTCTCTGCACACAGCCTCTGCCCCTGCAAGTCTTGAGAGCCAGAAATGGACTCAGCAGCACCCTGTTCACCAGTGCCTTTGGTCAGGGAGGGAGGAAAGTCCTTCAACAGTGTATGAGCTACTCCTACATTGCACTTCTTAGGCAATTCACCTATTCAAGGAGGTGTATTGCATATGGGTGACCTTACTGAACAACTGGTGGCCTGCTGTCTGGTAATGAAGGACAGGCTGCCTGAAGAGCTCGGGGTTTAGCAACCAAGAGGAGACTGGGAGGAGCTATAGAAGGTTGGGAGGAACTATTGGGCTGAACAGTGCCATATTCTTATGAAAGAGAGGGCAGCGTGTCATTCCAGAGCCCCTGACTTGGAGTGGGATAATATATCAAGCAGTATGAGTCTCTGGGAACATGCATGATGCTAATGGCCTGCAGAAAGGTATCAGTTGGTCATTCCCAGGCCACCTGGAAAAGTCTGCTGGAGAGTGTTGGGAGAGGTGGGTGCACCTAAGGCATCATTCAGAACACTTTGAAAAACTCTTCTGAAAACTGCGTAGTGTGAAGTGGGAGTCCACCACTCATACCAGGAGCTAATATCCGGAAACAATTTGTGCAAGCATTCTCCAGAGCAAGGAAGGGGTCCATAGTCTCTCTCAGAAACACAGGCAACTTACAGATGCTGAGTAAAGGAAAATGTAACTGTGACCAAAATGACTGGAAGTAAGAAGTCAGCACTGATTGACCGGCAAAGTATTCTGGCTAGATATTTATCTCTTGCTTTCTCTACCCCCAGAGCAAGAAAATAAGACAGTAGGTTTTGTTGACAGCTGAAAAAAAAAAAACAAAAAAAAAAAAACCCCAAACAAACGGCTGGGGAAAAGCTTCCTCCAAGCCCTCCTTACCTCCTTCACAGAGGGAGGGCTGGAGCAGGGGGGGAGCTCACAGCAGGGGCAAAGGCGATGGTTTGGGGAGCGATGGCAGGGCTCGGGGGTGGCAGGGAGAGACAACAGGAAGCAAGAACCTACGGTCTCCCTGCCCAGCACAAACACATACAGACTTAACCTACAGCTGAACTCTTGCCCTTGAGTGACCAGTGCCATTAGGACGCAGGTCAAAAGGTTGCAGGGTGACAGAAAATGGAACTTTATTGAATGAAAGAGAAAATGAAAAAATTCCTTTGTTTGCTTAACTCCGTGTGGTTTGTATAGCCACTGTGATCCCATAATGGAGTCCAGAGTGAAAAAGTAACTTGATTTATCACATGGAAAAAAAAAAAAAAAAAGGGGTGGAGGGTGAGAGGGGGGTGGATGGAGGGATTTCACTAAGGGAATAACTAAAAAAACAAGGAAAGAATAAAACCCCAAATCCTTAAAACATTAGAATAAATGTGACTTTAATCAATAAAAGCCCTTTTATGAGGCAGAGAAAGAATTTTCATTCTTTAGGAACAAGTGTATATTAAGAACACCAGTGTATATATCCGTGTATATTAAGGACATCAGTGAGGCACATTAAAAGAATATACTTCCTGTTCAAGCCAGGAAAAATGTGCATGTATATGAGCATCTGGCTTAAAAATATTTTGTTTTGACATGTTTGCCAAAATCATAGCTTTATATGCATAATCCATCTGCATTTATATGCAAATGCAAAACCCAGCTATTTCAAATCAGTCTGAGGAAAGGAAACAACTCTGAATGGGTAGAGAGAAAAATGGTACAAGTAGTAGGGCTCTGGATGAAACTGGAGATTCCAAATGAGTTCAGCTAAATGTAACCTGAAATTTCAGCACATTTGGAATGCTTAATATGTGGTGTTGGTTTATTTATTTTTTTTTCATTTCTTGACATAACGTGGTCCATCAGTAAAAATATGATTGGTTAAAATCAGGTGTTTTAAAAGAGTGGATTTTTAGTAGAGTGGCATATTGTGAATCAGGTCCAGAGAGTTATATGGGCTAATGTGCTAATTCTGAGCTGTCTAAATAGTGAGATAGAAATCAGAGGAGCTAAAGCACAAGAAATCTAACACAATCCAAAGCTATGCCAGGTAGTAATTTTCAGGATATATACATACTCCCAGAAATAGCTAAATAAAAAATGTGTTAAAGACAGACCTTTAATGAATTAAATGCTGCATGAGCTGTCTTTCAGAGCACTGTGGAGCAGATTTTGCCACAAGTGCACATGTAAAAGTGCTGTGAGTGTGATGAGTTGTACTGTACTCGGTGTGTGCATAAATAGTACTTGAGGAGCAGGAGACTGAAATGCTACTTGGTGTGAACAGGGCTTCAGAAGCCTGCTTCCAGCTGGGGCTCCCGCATGTCTGTTACTCCTCCTGCTTCCTTTGCAGTATCCTACTTCTCTCTCCCTCCCCTTTTAGTCAGTCAGCCCAAGACCTGCACGACTGCAACAATTACATCTATGGCCTCAGTGTGCCCCACAGCCTCTCCTTTTTGATCACTGAGAACAACTAAACCATCTGGCCTGCCACTTAGCTCCGGAGTGACATGCTCTACAGATTATGTCTCCAAGGGTCCTCATTTCCAGAATATGTCTATGTCTTGCTAATGCTTTTGGTGGTGTGTCACAAGTGCAGGCCTTTCTTCTCATATGTACAGCTAAAACTTTTATCCAGACCCATTCTGGGTGTTGCAGTCACGTATCCCAGTTACAGCAGTATCCTGTGTTTTTGCTCCTGAAAAATGCAACCATGCTCTCTTCATATCTATTTGGACTGCTGCTGTCAAGGTCGTTATCCCCATCTGTTGCTTTGAGTTTGTCATAACTCTTTGTCTCTTTGCACTGTCTCCGCCTACTCCACTGTAACAAATGCACTACTTTTCCCTATTCCCGCTTAAATGACACTGTAATCAGTACAAAAAGGCTGACTGTTACCTCTATTGGAACTGTGATGTCTATTTCCATCATCTTCTTTTCAGTTTTCAGACATTCATTTCCAATTTTTCATCTTTCTCTCCACTCAGGTGTGTGAGGAAATCCCCATAAATGCAGGCAAACCTGATTCGTTCTCTTACCTCAAAAAGTCTGTTCTGTTGACTGGTACTATCGCATAGTTTCCTCCAGCTCTCTCATCAGACTGTCTGATTCCATCTAGTGTAAGCACTCAGACCCCTAAAATCTTCTTGTTTTTTGTTCTCATTGCCTAAAGCAATGGGGTCCTCATTCCTGACTAAGGTTTCCAGTTTGCTTGGGTAATACAAATAATAATTATTAGTAATATTAGCAAAATCAAGAGTAACTACATTAATGATAAGTATAAACAGGCCACATTCATGTGTAATGGTGTAAAGGGTGTAAAGGAGAACAAAATTTTCTCCTTATTTTAGGTTTTCTGTTTACATACAAAGCTAAGTAATTAACCTATATTTTCCCCTATTCCCCTACACCCCCCCCCCCCCCCCCCAAGACTGTAGGAAAAGTGGCTTTAAGAAGAGTACAGCAACCATAGTGTACAATGAAGTATATTTCATGTGGAATATTATGTGAATTAAATTGCTATGAAATTCCTTAAAATGTTTCTATATGAAATCTTGAAGACACTTTAAGCTTCTCTTCTCATTCTCTCAGTTTGCTTTTCACAACCATATTTCGGCACATCGTAGTTTACTGGCTTGCAACACATCTCTTTGAAAACAATGAAAGCTACTTTCAAGGTCATGGAAAGAATCAGAAAGAAGGATTTTATATTTTGTAAAGCAAACTTGCTTTTAGTCTAAGACCCTTTATGCCAAGTTTCAGTGAACTTTTACAGCCAATTTATGCACTTCCTCCGACAATTTTTTAATGCTACCAGACATTTTGGCTACACGGTATTGTTATCAAAATGCTAAAAGAAAAGCTCGGCAACTCGTGTTGGAGAACTAGTGGCACTAGACAGTTACTACGATTTTTAGTGTTGTTTCTGTTCAGCAGGTATTAACATGTTTGGAAAAAGGGAAGAAAAGATGGTAATAAAGGCTAGAATATTTTTGTGGGTGGATGAATGATTAGGCTTCAGCACGCTGCCAGAGACAGTAAGTAATTTGTGGAAGGCATTGTTCAAAGCAGAGGTATTTGGGGAGTAGAAGGATTGTGTGTTGTATACCATATGCCAACCTTTTGGGAGGTCATGTCAGAGTGGCGGGAGAAATTTAGAAAAAAAACCCCAACAAAACAAAACCTGTTGTATTTCATCATCTTCACCTACTCACCAGGAATGTGGTGCCTGGAAAATATGAATCTGCAATTAAACTTGCCTTTCTCAACAATAATGTCTGCTAGATAATCTAGATGCATCCTTATTAACAAAGGCAGTATATTCTGTAGAGTGATAGAGGGTTTCTGCAGCTGTTACAGAAGGGAATGTAAAAAATGTTGAAGACGGAGTGGAATTCTTCTGTAACCAACTGATACCTCTCCTTGGTATGGACAAAGCATCCCCGGATGCGTCTTTTATTTGGGAGTTTTGTAGTACAGGGGCAGACTGGGTGATTCATTTAGACCAAACAGATGACATTAGATACAGGACTTGTACATCGTTGAAGTTAAAGGAATATGAATCCCACTCGCGGAAAATATCTACACTTGTTTTGGCAGTCCTCGTTGTGTGCCTAAAGAACCAACCTCTGATCACTGCCAGCAGCACCACAACTGCAGTCAGGAAGTTGAATGGGACAGAATCCATTTATGCAAAAACAGCAGGATGATCCTGCTTAGTATGTAAAAGCCCACTGTGACAAAATATGGATCATTTGAAAAAACAAATACCGTCTTTAAAAAACAGGACACGAAAACAGGTTAACTACTTTTCAGATACCTGCAGGTGCCATGTGCAGACAGTCCATAGCTCCTCTTTGAAAACTGCCAGCTTGTTCTGGTAGTGCTAGAGAGGGGCTACTGCTGGGAAATAACTAAGATGCTCCCTCATTTAACACAGACCACAGAACAGCTGCCGGATATGAATGCCTTTCAGTCACCATTGATCAGAGATCGATTCAGATTAGTGACCTAGCAGTAAAAGGCTGCATATTGAAGAACAAATTTCCTAGATCATTTTGTCTTCATTAATGGGAAATGCAACTGTCTGACACATTTAACTTTCAGCCATCAAATACAGAAGAAATAGATGACTTCAACGAATGACAATATGAAAAAATATCTAAAATTTAGGGCATTTTTCCTGTTAGGTCCTTTTTTTGTTTTGTTTGTTTGAGAGCTTCCTCACTGAGGTTGATAGGTATATACAGTATTAGGCAAATGCAGGAAACTAGTATTTTATTTTCCACATTTTCTCATAAAAAACTTGCTTTAGGAATGGTTTCTCAATCCTGAACTTCTTATATTACATTAAAACTCACAGGGAGGGTGTGTTTTCAATTGCTAGGCAAGATTGCTTGGGATTTGGATTCCAGTCCTTGGCTTTGCAAGGACTATCTCCACATCCTTGGAAAGCTGCTCATATTTTCTCCATCTCATATTCCCATTTACAAATGGGAAAAAATTATGTTTCCCTATCCTGGGAATATTTTGGAACGAAAGTTACAGGTAGCTAAAAGACACTCTGCTACACATACACAAATGATCAATTTGACAATTTTACTGGGCTCTTTTGACTAACTAATGTTTCCTTTGAAGGCTGCGTTGGGAGTACAGGGCTGAAATGCAAGATTTATGGATCATTTTCATGCTTATGGTCCTTAGAGATAAAAATAAACAACACTCCCCCCTTCTCCAACCACTGAAGAAAATGGGTCAATCGAAAATTATCACAGTGACAGGTTTTTCCTTTCATTAGGATTACAAAACAATCAGCGTTAGTAAGAATTGTAGAGATTTTTCTGACAGAATTAATTATTTTGAATGATTAGTTTGTTATGCTCCTTGCAGGCACCAAGTTTGGAAGAGGAAGTGCTTTGTCTTTCGATTAAAAATATCCAAACAGCTCTGTGGAGTCATGATCTGAGAAACCAAAACAAGCCCTTAACCGTAGATAAATGAAGGTTGGCTGATCCCGGTTTGTAGAAAGCCAGAGGAAGCCCTCTGCTCTGACCCCACGCCCTCTGGCATCACAGCTGGTGCACGAGCACAAAGACAACTTGGATGTAGATGCTGCTGTGGGCACTTTACACAGGCTAGATTGTAAATTTGTCCATTTATGAGTGTCCTGCGGGGGTTCCCACCAACTCAGGAGACAAAGCAAGAGTTGAAGCGAACAAAGCATATCCATAAAAGCTCCTCTGATTGCCACTATTAATAAAATAGAGGCCATAAACAAATTTACCGTGTACTGTTTCTTAAGTGTGGGAGCAGGAAAGTGGGGGACGACTCCCTTGAACTGAAGGAGGTGTGTTTGATCCATAGGGTGAGTGCTATAGATACATAGGGTGAGAAGGTATATATGCTCTATGAAAAATACATCTGCCTGCTAGAAATATATTTCTTTACACTTCCTACTGCTAGGTTGTGGACATGAATTTCATTCTACCTGAAATCTCAAATTGCCTTGACAGAAGCTTGCAAGTACTCATTTGCTGCGTGCGTAAAACAAATACATTGGTATTTCTGAAGTGCTTTTGCTCTTTCTTTATATAAATTCATAAAGGGAGGAATAGTTTTGAAATTGTCCTGAATGTATCAGCATACTTAAATGTACGTCAGGGTCCACGTCCAACTTGCATATTTTTCATTTGCATTCACCCTTTCTAGCAATAACGACAATATGCTTATTGTTGATTCCGGCACCTATTAGGAAGCATTAGATATGGTCCAAAAGTCACAAGAGTTTTATGCAAGTGACTCAGTTTTGGGGGAATGATTGTCAGATGTCCTGGTTTTGATTGGGATAGAGTTAATTTTCTTCACAGTAGCTAGTATGAGGCTGTTTTGGATTTGTGCTGAGAAGAATGCTGGTAACACACTGGTGTTTTTAATATGAGGTTATGTTTTGGATTTGTGCGGAGAAGAGTATCGATAACATGCTGATGTTTTTAGTTGTTGCCAAGCAATGTTTACATTAAGTCAAAGACTTTTTCAGTTTCTCATACTGCACCTGTGTTCCCAGCTTCTTCTCTACAAGAATCTGGGAGTGACACTGCCTGGACAGCTGACTCAAACTGACCAGAGGGGTATTTCATGTCATAAAATGTCATACTCAGTATATAAGTGGGGGGGAGTTGGCTGGGGGGTGCCAGGGAGCTCTCTGGCTCTCACTGTTCAGTCACCGGCTGGGTATCTGTTGGCGGGTGGTAAGCAGTTCTATAATTTTTTTAAATTTTCCATTGTTTTGTTTTCTTTACATTTTATTATCACTATTAGTAGTAGTAGTAATATTTTCTATTACATATTATTATTATTAGCAGTAGTATCATTATTTTTTGTCAATTATTATACTGTTCTTATCTCAGCCCATGACTCTTCTTGCCTTTTCTTCCAATTCTATCCCTGTCCCATTGAGGTAAGGGGAAGGTGAGCGAGCAGCTCTGTGGTGCATAGTTGCTTACTGGGGTTAAACCACGACAATAGGGACAGCTACATTTCTTTCCAAATACCAGGCCTGGTGGTTCCTTCCAGTCCCATGTACAGAAAGACCAGTTCACGCAGTGGTTTCACTCCTAAGCTATTTATGTTCACATATTTTCCAGGACCCTCTGCTTTCGTTTCCTACTCATGCTAAGGAGTTCTGCAAAGCAATGCAGAAGCTGGTGAAGTGGGGAATGAATCTTGGGTTGTCTTGATGGAAACTTTGTCTGACTCTCTGTGTGTCTGCTCTGCTGTAGTCTGCTTTGCGCTGCAGGTACCCATCTGGAAAACTACTGCTTCCCAAAGCTGCTACTGTGAAGTTAAATACATTGATTGCTGACTGGGCAATGAAAACCCAAAGAAAAAACAGTAAAAAACAGTGGATATGCACAGGGAGTCTGCACGTCAAGCATCTCTGTGGTCCAGCAGTGGGATTTCCAATGAGGGGCAAAGACCTTTAGCATGCCTGGGATCAGTCCCTGGACCCATGACCCACTGAGGTGCACAGCAAATGCTCGAGTCACAGGGTGTTAGAAAATGAAGAAATGAAGATACTACTTGTGCTGTAGCTTTCTGCATTGCACTTGGTTCTTTTTTCAGATAATTGTTTTGTAGGACTTAGGAGAAACTTTATACTGTAGAAAACTGGATAACTAGCATGGCACTTAATCTGCTCCCCAGGGTACCAAGCATCAAACACAGCCAACAGGTCCACATGTGTTGGTTGGTTTGGTTTGTTTTGTTTTTTTTTTTTGCTTAACTTCAATTAGTGCTAGGTAAGTTCTGGGTAGAAACTGGACACCTAGCTTAGCTGGAATTCATGGTCTGGAAACCACTAAGACAAGCCAGTTCCCGTGTTTTACATCTCAAGCCTAACATCACGTGGTCACACTCTGTCATGCACTAACGCTGACAGCAGCGCAGGAAATAGCTTGGAGAAACACCCTCATTCTGTTTCGTTTGGAGCTCATTTGTTCTGAAACTTCCAGTGACAAAATTATGGTGTGGTTTTAATAGGAGTATGTGTCTAAACTCATACTCATGTTTTTTCTGCAAATCTGGGTTAGAAGATCTCATTTTTCTCCTCCCACACATGCACTCTCTGCCAACTGCACAAACAATGACCTGTATTCATCCACACTGTAATTCTGTTGACATCATCAGGCTACAACAGAGATAAATTTGGTCCAGTGAGGCAAAGTGCTGTGAAATGGATTGATTTTGCTCTGTTACCCAAGGAAAATGCATCTGGAAACATATACTTCTATTCTGACACACAAGAATGTTTGTCTTCATCATTATCAGGTGATTGCTGTTCATGTAAATTCATGAAGTTTTTTAAAATAGATGTTTAAATTGCAAACGCAGGAAATATTTTTTTTTAATTGCAATACAAATCCATGAGTTTGTTATTTTTCTGCTTATAAACAACTTTTTAGTATTCTCATAATGAACTCTTTTTTTCCAAAATGTTAGGTATATCCTGCCTTCCTTCTCTTTTTAAAAACATTTGAGTTCGCTTCCATAAGATACATGATCCAAAAGATGGAGTATTCAACAGTGCCTACATGTTTCTGGAGACTAATTTGCATTTTCAAAAGTAGCTTAAGTAATGACATCAATAGGATTTAGGAACGCAGAATCAAGAAGAAACCAGGAGTGGTGTCACTCAGCGTGATAATGTCTCTTAGCTAGTTAAATGAGAGTGGTGCACACAACCCTAAGTGAGGATAACAAATTGCCAGGTGTATGAATAGGAAGTGGTAGTGCCAGAAATTAGGTTTTGCAGCACCTATCACTCTGAGGAGAGCTACACCTAAACAACCCAAATGATACATCTGAGATTGTGTCTCTTGCCCAGACACAAGAATTAACTACATCCTTGAGATAGGTGCCTCTGAAATAAAGATGTGGAGCCAGAAGTTGTATTTGGATACACATGGCTGGATTGCTGTTTTCCTTTAAAATGCAGCTTTGTAAGAGCAAAGTGTCCTTTACTTGAAGGAATGTGAACTCTCTTTTCCAAACAGTGGAACTGGAGAAAGAGAGATTTCCTTAGAGGGGGTATCTTATTTTTTAACCTCAAATTTATAACTAAAAAAGATAAGAAAAGGTGTTCTTCACAGAATGGAAAGCTCAGATAATCTAGCTAATATGAACAATCAAGTGTGTTGCCAATGAAATCACTTATCAGGTTGTTCACAATGAAATGTGAATGGCCAACCCTTGATACTGGCAGATACTTTTTTTTCAGAGCTCCTTAAAATATGAAATGCTGCTTTAAAATGTGTTGCAAGATCAACATTTCAGGTTCATCTGTAAACGACTTCTTACAAATGGGACTTAGAAATGACCATATATGAGCTTTTTGAGTTTTCTTTGGCTTTGGTGTAATCAAATTCAGATTATCTTCCTGCAAAATTAGTATGATAATATTTAAACACTTGCAAAAGACTTAATTAGTTAATGAACTTTTATACAGTCATCAGAGATCCTTGTCTGTGAGATACCGTGCTAATTTTACTATAAGAAATATCATTGAAAATTTAATAAAAAAATATAACACAGGGGTTTAAATTCCTTACTGTATTTGAGTTTAACATGTTTAAATGATTTTTATTCCTTAATACAAAAACTTAATATTAAATTAATATCACACCCCCACTGCCCTAAAAAAACCCCAGGGAATCAAACCCATGAAAACAAGAGTATGGGAGCAGGAAGATTTTGTAATAAATAAAGAATCACCCGAAGATTTTGGAAGGGAACCAGATCTTTCCTCTATGCCCTGTGAAGCTGATTTTCATCTCGTTGCCTGGTTTACACGTACCACAAATAATCCCATGCAGAGGACAGTTCTGCATGATGTGAATTCAGCCCCTGGTGCCAGTCCTTCAAAAATTCCTTGTAGCGCCTAGAAAACTGGATAGAAGTGAAAACAACTGCCTGGTTCAGACTGAAGCTGTATCTGGTTTGGGACCACTTGCTTCCAGTCCAGAAACCTTTTTGCAATTATTTACTTTCAATGCATGTGCAAGGGCAGAGATTCCTATGCTAAAACACGTGCAGTTGACTGTGAGGTTCATTTGTGTCAGGGCTGCCCACAGTACTGGCTAGACAATTTGGGGAGTAAATGAAGTGCAACTGGAGTTCATGGCCTCCAGATAAACTGAGAGAGCATGGTACATTACACAAGCTCTGAAACTAAACATCTCATATGGTAAAGTAAAAATAGAAATGGGCGTGTTTGCCTGGTAGGATGTCTTTCAAGTAGCCATCTTCATGTTTCATATATGGTGAGGAAAAAATACCAGAAAAAGAAATCAAACCTTAGGAGATTACGAAGACTAGCAGATCCCTTTTGTACATATCTGCTAGAGAAGAGGTTGAGAAAAAGTCCATTGTGGCCAGGCCAGTAGAAAATAGTGCCTGTCTGAATCCAGGTAATCCATCACCATATCAGGCTGGGCCAGACCACCATATATGAGAGCACCACAGCTCAGCTCAGAGTAAGGCAGCAGTACCACATCACAGCAGTACCTCTATCACTGAGGAGTCATGCATGGACTACCACAGGCCATTTTCATAAATTTCTAAATTGAAAGAAACTATATATTTCCCAGAATCATCCAGAATCTCAGAAGGTTTGAGGCTGTTTTGAGACTCTCCAGATGTGTCTCACAAGTGCTGAGTAGAGGGGAAGGATGACCTCCCCTGACCTGCTGGCAATGCTCTACTGCAGCCCAGGAGGCTGTTTGCCTTCTTTGCTGCAAAGGCACACTGCTGGTTCATAGTCAAATGTGGTGTTCACCAGGACTCCTCAGTCCTTGTCTGAAGAGCTGATTTCCATCTGTTTGGCCTCCAGCATGTACTGAACCATGGCATTGTTCTTATCCAGGAACAGCACATTGCACTTCCCTTTGTGGAACTTCACCAAGGTTTGTGTCAGCTCATTTCTCCAGCTTGTTGAGGTCCCTCCGAGCACAACCAACATCCACTTCTTCCAATTTTGAATTGCTGCAAATTTGCTGAGGGAGAAGTTTGTCTCATCATCCCAGTCATTAAGAAAGAACCTTCAGAACTTTCAGGGCAGAAGATGTTGTCTGTAAAATTAGTAGCTCACTCATAAAGATGATGTATCACCATACTGAGTGTCTCAAAAGAAACCGGTAGATTACACATGCTTAGTAATCTTGTGACAATGACAGGACAAGATTTTTTTCTTCTTTATTTGGATTATAACACTTTGGATGGCCTTTCTTTAAATTGCATGGTATAAACAGTTAAAGTTCTCTCACCACACAGCTCATATGCTGTTTTTTCCCATGGCTAGGAAGCCAGTCTCAAGTAAATTGTTGGTATACTTCTACACAGAACTGAAGTTGCACATGATATGCAACACTATCTACGACTGGAATATACTGTGGAAAACTGAATTATGTCCCTTGTTGACAAACTCATCCTTAAATGTATTTTATTCAAGAACAAAATCTCTTTGGAGAGATGAAGGAATTCTGGGTAGCTGCACAAAATCTGTGCCATTTTTCTCCACAAAACAGGTACCTCTCCAATGCCTCATAACTTGTGAAATTAGCTATCAGAACCCTAGGTCCAGTAAACCTTTTGGATGCATAAAAAGCCCACTTAGCACCCTGGCACTTGTTCTACAGACTCATTCTTCAGGACTGGGCATGTGAGTGAGGCTGCCATAAGAAGACAACAGGGCAGAACACCTGGTGCTCTCCATGGCTAGAAGCCATCTCTGACAGATAGGAAATTTCAGCACGGCAAGAGAGGAGCGTGCTCTGACACTCCTTATGTGGAAATACAGCTGGTCGCAGAGGACATCTTTTGAAACTGGTCAAATACTGTGGAAAAGGCACACCTCTAACTTGAGTAATAGTCTCTTCTCTAATCTTTCTGATGCACTTTATGGCTGGAAGGAAGTGAAGGTGTTTTCACTTCCAGTCCTTTGTGTGCCGTCTCAAAGGGATGTTGAGTGATGCAATAGACAAATCCCATTGCTACAGAATGAATGAATGAATACTGGGAAGCTAAATCTGCCCATCAATACCTGTTAGAAATGTCAGACTTGGAAGGAAAGCTCCAAAGGGGAAAAAATTACCTGCATGTTGACAGATCAGGCTTTCATTTCCCATCTGCTGATGAGAAACAAGATGAAGGTGATAACTTCTTGAGAGACTGTTGTATATTGATCCCCTTCCTGAGGAAAGGAAGATGTGATGCATGATACTTTCTTACCTTCTTCTTGCACTTCTTACATAATGGGAGCAGTAAGCAAGTTTTCCATACGATCTGAACCGTAGCACTCAAATACTGTGTCTCCCTACAATCAACACCCGTGTGTATGTGCTATGTGACCCACTAATCCACCACTGTAAGCAGAAGCAGGAGGACTTCCAGCTTTTATTTTGAGACTGAAGTTTGATTTGTCCCAGACAACCAGCACTCAGTCATATAAACCAGGTTCTTACTGCCAAACCAAGGTTTCCTGCAGGTTTTGCCTTCCAAGCCTTTGACCCCATAGCTAAAGACCTCCCTACTCCTTTCACTTTGTCTCTCAGCTTGGGCTATTCTCTGTGTCCACTCAAACACAGATCACCTCTTTCAGTCCTGCCAGCCCATCCAAGCCCATGCTGCCAGCTGCTGTGTCACAATCCCACGTTTTCAAAGTGCAGTTCAACAACTTCTCTTCCACTTTAGGGACTAGTCAGTATGCTGTTTCCTGAACCCCAGGAATAAGTGTTGTGTTACACTGGACTTTCTTGGAAGGCATGTTTCATTGGTAGTAGCCCAACTGCAAGACTCCTCCACCATGTTCTCTCACATGACTGTTGGCTTGTTCCTCAGACCACGCCAAGAACCTGCAACCCAGCTGCATGACTTAGACATGTCACATAGCTGCCTTGTCATCAGATCAGGAGGTTTGTCAAGCCTGTATTTTCCCAGCCTTGGTTTTGCAAATATGTTGTCATCTTATGTTCCCTAGGTCAAAATCTGCTTATTCAATTTCTTTATTAAAACCACAATATGATGACTCAGAAATGAAGTATTTATTTAAAAGATATTTCTGATAATGTACTTAACCCAGAATAGGCTGGAAAAGTTAGAATGAAAGCATTAATTACAGTCTAATTTACTAACACATATAGTCCCATTGATTTCAATAGAATTACACAAATTAGTGAAATGAGCAAGTTTTCCCTGGGGTAAATCTTTAAATTAAAGATGATGGAAATCTTGATATGGGGAACTGTTGGCTGAATTTGAAATATGTATTTGGACTCATTTTTTATTTTAACACGTGGGATTCTTGACTACATGTATTTTATCCAATGGAAAAGAAAGGAGTGTCTCATCACAAAAATGAAATGTCAGCATATTTTTATGTTTCTCATCTTTGCTCTTCATTTGAAATAATTGCTTGTTTTAATGTGTTGTGTTTTCTTAAAAAAACAGTTGAAATGATTGTAGAAGCCAAAATCAGAATATTTGGAGTAAGGTGAAGTTAGATTCTTATCTTCTTCATGTTATTTGTTGTTTGACATATTTTATTTGTAGCATCTAAAATCCTGCATCAAGACAGCAGTCCCACTGTACTATACGTGCTGAATCCTGCTTTCACTGGAGCGGCAAGGGGATTTCATGGCCCTTGCCAACATCTATCGGATGCACAAATGTCAAGAGGTACATTGCACAAGCATATGCATATTCCTAATCACGGTGGTGTGAGCGTGCACGGACACACTCGCTTACACACGTGTGCACTTTGGCCTTGTTTTGAGAGCCTGATGTGCAGGAAGAGAATTTTAATCCCATTTATTGACCTTTCTGAGACGTGAAGGGAAAGAGGGGAGGGAGAAACATACACACCTGAAGTTTGTTTCCTTTAAGACAAGAGAGATGGAAGAAGAATACTGCCCATTGCCAGGAGCTTTGTTCGCAATGCGTACAATACACGACCTCAGAAGCTGGCAGTGAAGTGTTGCCACTAGAATGAAGAACAGTATTGCCAGGGGGTCACGGAGCAGCGAGTGCAATTGATTAGAGGTATAAGTCTTGAGATGGCAGCAGGGAAAATGTTCAGTGACCAAATCAATCCGCTAAATGACCTTTCCTCCAAATGTGTACAGCGTTACTCTTTTAAAGCCGAACTTGCGTTCACGTGCTGTAGCTGAGCTAGTTTTGCAGGCACTGGAAGCCAAGTGACTGTCTACGGAAAGATAATTTAAAACAAAGAGTTCATGAGAGCATTTATTTAGCATGCAAAATACCCATCTGATATTTAAAAATGGAACTACGAGGGAATCCAGAAATAAGGCGTAAGAAACGTCATTTCGCTAATGTTTATTGGGGATAGGTAACTGATTACCATTAGCATGGCATTCCTAGTCCAGCAATGTCAGTGGTAGCTTTTCAGGACTGGTTTATCTGGGCCTTTGGTGTGCATCATCCCCAGTCTGTAGAGATCATTTAAACAATACGATTGGATGCTATTTAAGGCAACAGACTCCTAAGTAAGTGCATTGTTTATGACAAGCCACATTTATGCATATTTAGGTATGACATACTGTATTTCTCTTATGAACTTCATGAGAGTTTTGGTATGTAAAAATTAAGTCTGGGTTATTTTAACCATGTTAGAGCTAGGTGCATCTTTGGGCCTGCTTTCTTCTGTTTATTCTTTGCTCAATAGGGTAACAAATACATGTTGCAGTATGTTCAAATTTAACCCATTCATGTATTCTTGAAACGTATTTCTGTGTATTGTCATTCAATCCTGAGCAAAAAAAGACAAAACCAGAAACCACCCAAAACCAAAAACCACCCTCTTTTGGTAATGAAATATTCTTCAGCAACAGAAATTCTTGCTTCTTTAAATTCTGTTTATGCCATAACTGTGCCCTGATTCTTACTGATGTGGAGATATTCACTGCTTTTATGATCTAAAGCAGATCTGAACATAGCATTCCAAAGATTAAAGCTGCATGAGCAGCAGCATGGAGTTCCTGGCAGAAATCTCTGTTCTCAATATCGTCTCTCAGGAGAACTGTTTTCAGCTACAAGACTAATTTATGCTCTTCACAACAGAGTAGTGAAAGTGCCTACTGCCAGATAAACTGAAGTATTCTGCAGATGAGATTACACTGTTGTAAGTGCCAGGACAGTTTCGCTGGTCATGTTGGTATCTTGTATTTGAACCATTAAAGTTTCAGCCATGAAGACAAGTTACAGTTTTCAGCTTCAAATGTTTCTTGATGGACTACTGCATATAAATGTCTTAATTTTCTCATTTCTATTACCGTTCACTCTCACTATTCATTCAGACTGAGTGAAAAAGCAGTATTTTGGAATAAAATGTATAAACATCATTGGTTTTGACATATTTCGTGGTTTCAAGATCTTTTTCAAGACAGCTTTTAGTTTCTTTTAAGTCTGACGGCTGAACATATTCTTTGTTATGACAAAGTATTGATGCTCATATCTAAGAAAAATACTAACGTGATGGAAAATATCAGAAAAGATTTCCATCCCCACACTAAGAAGTATAAAGGTTATGCTCCCAGAATCTGCTCTGCTCACATGTAAAAATAGTACTTATCCAAATACCTTGAACTCCCACATTTCCTTCTTTTCTATGATAAGAATTCTTAGACTAGAATAACAGCTATGCTCATCTTTGAATAGTATTTGTTGAAAATTCGATAGTGCTGATAACGCTGGATTTCCCTCAGTTTGAGTACACATAGGCAAAAGGAATTCTGTTGCTTTCACATCCTGTTTTGTTCAGTGTTTTGGTTTCCTGCAGCTGGCATCTGAGAAACACAGTAAGTTGCCGGTATAGGAAACTCAGAAACTATTGTACTTCTATAGCAACTATTCACAAGCACTACTGTCATACACAGCTCTGCAAACAAACACAAATCTTCTATTTCAACTATGATATGCAGCACTGAATCTCCCAGTTGCTGTAGCCAGGGGAGAAAAATGTGTTCAAACCTTTTTTTTCCTTAAGGGTAACACACTTCAACAATCAAAGGGCGAAACCAGCTAAAAAGTCACAGAGAACTGTATTTAAAATCATTGGTTTGGGAGTACCGGGAGGGGGGTGTGTGTGTGTCTGTGTGTGTGTGGGTTATGTATGGGAGAAATCCCCTTAACTAAACGCATTAGAAAAATGGAATGAATGTAAAATTCAACAGTTTAATTGGATCCCGAGGAATTATCTTGGAACCTGCAAACTGGCTTCCAAGCCCTGCTAACCAACTTACCTTCATCAAATGCTTAAAGGCTTTCCTCACATTGTCAAAAGCATTTTAAGCAAGCACAGCACTCAGCTACATACCATGACAAATTTTGCCTGTAGGCTGTTAAAATGGCTTTAAACTAGTGAGGCGTGCTCTTAAATTATATATATATATATATATATACTTTGTACATATTTCATCCCAAGCTGGGTCCCTCCTCCCTAGCTGCTTTCTTTTTTTTCTCTTAGCCTTTATATCTTCGTAGTCTAGCAGGGTTATTAATTAATGAACTTGTGTATTTTCCCTCTTTAGCTGCTGAAGAGCGAGGAACTGTCAATCAGCGGGGACCCTCCTGAATTAGGTGAATGCTGACATTTGGCAAGTGTCATCACAGTTGCCTGCCCATGCCCTTGTAATGCTCTAAGCCAGTGACCCTTCCCTCTTTGTCACACATTTCAGGTAGCACTCAGAGCTCATTGTGTGCAACTGAGGTCAACCGCCAACCAACCAAGTGCTCTGTCCTGCTCTCACAAAGCTTTCCCTGAAGGCAAGAGAAAAGAATAATAAAAGGGGGAAATGGCCTGCTGAGCAAAGGCTCTGGGTCTTTTATAACAGGAGGTCGGTTTTGATTATAGGAAGGAACCTTCAGTGGCCATGGAAACCAAAATGCCACACAAAAGCCAGAGGGTGCTTGGGAGGTAAACAAGATAGATGAAAGGTGATGGTGCTTTTAATCTCCGCAATCAATGCGCTTAGGTGGGTGACTTTAATTTAATCCATGTCTGATTAACCCTCTCCCTTTGTTTACACCATTATAGGAGTTTTTCTCCTGTAAAATTTTTAAACAAATGTTAAAAAATTCCAGGGGAGGGCTGGCCGCTGCAGTGTTTTCATCCTATTCACCCCCCTGATGTAATCATGGATGTTCTCATTATCCACATAAATGCCTAATCCTTCTTACTCCTGCTAAGCTTATCCTCAGTGCTATATTTTTGAATGAGAGAGTGAAAGTTCTTATACAAATACAAATTCTTGTGACTTTCTTTTTCGGACACCTAGCAGGATGAAATAACTGGAAACAATGGCACTCAGTAAAGAAACCTTTTCTATCAAGAAGCCTCAGAGCAGTTTGGTGAAAACTGGTTTTGATTTGGTTGAGTTATGAGCCCTTGAAAACTGCACATCATACAGGCTTAGACATTTTAAAATAACAGCAGTGGTTTTAATGACAGCTGAATGTTCGGAAGGAAGTTGTGCCGTGCATGCGTAGGTGGCTAATTTACCTACTTACTGAAAAATATACTCAGGGGCAGTGCTCTGAATGAACTCTGCCACATTCAGTTTGGGTTGGCTTACACGACTGAAAATTCTCTCCGACGGCTGTGCAAAGTTTTCCACAATAATGGGCATTTTATGGATGAGATTTTCAAAAGCTAGTACCTGTTTAGGAGAGCCGATTCCATTCAGACAGGAAAGGGAATAAAAAAAAAGGCCCAGAGGAATTTGTGTTCCTACATCCCTTGGGGTTAAGAGGTACATTCAATAAAGACAGGCATTTAAGCACTTATCTCCATCTGTGTCATTAGAGTATGAGCTTTAAAACCCCCCTGAATTTTGTCCAGGCTCCTGAATGAAAATAAAAGGTACACTCATTCAGTTGCTTCCTAAATGGTCTGCAGGAAGAGAAAGATGCTTCAAAATAGCATTTGCAGAAAGAACTGCCTAAGCTTACTGACTTCAAGATAATCGTAACCCTTTCCAGAGCTAAGATACCTTTGCCATGGCAGCCAAACACTAAATCCTTTCCTGAGAGAGGCTGCCTATCTCAGATCTTCGAAAAAGCAAAGCAAATTTGAGAGTTTCCTTTTAAAATACAGGCAGAGGAGACTGTAACTGATGCTGTCCTCTCTCTGTGCAATAATCTGGCAGTGTTTGCTCAGGGAGCAGGAGAGCTGAGCACTCCTCAGTGTGAGATACTTAAACCTGGTCCCCTGCTGCTCAGCCAAGCAGGTCAAGCCTGGAGAAGAGGATGTTGCTGGAGCTGGGCTGCTCCTCAGAAACAAATCATGATGACTGAGGGCCCAGAGAGAAAACAATCTTCTGAAGATCCTTGTTAACAAGTCCCAACCAAACAGCTAAGCATTGTCAGAAGTCTGAATACCACATATACACTAAAAGGAGATATGTTAGTATATAAGGCTTTCCAGGTGATATATCAGCAATAATGGACTGGAGGTACTTTCAGGATTGGCTATCAGATGAACAATCAGCTTTCAGAGTCTTTGTTATGAATAAGTTTTACAACTCATGTTCATGAGTTCTTCCATAACTGAAGTTCTTCAGCTATTTCAAATGCCCCAGCCATAAACTGTTCTGTAGCTAATGTTTTGAAAGATTCATGTCCACTCAGTTGGCACGGTAATTGCCCTTGTGTATTTAACCCACAGGTGAATGCAGTGGGAAGTAAAGAGCTTTCCTTTATCTTTCCTACTTGTATCGACAGAAAGATTGCCTACAGCTGCATTGATCCATGCTGTGAAGATTCAAATTTGAATTAAACTCGCTTTAGACAACACATGAGATGGTAGGCATCTTTACAGGAGTACTAACCTCCAATGAATTTCTTCTTTAGCCTAAATATGTTCAGCAAAAGTTTCCCGACATTCTCTGCAGCAAACAAAAATTTTGTTTACTTCATGTAACAAACCCAAGAGTTATTGTTGACAATGTATTGCATCCCACCAAAGCATTCACAGTACTGCTCTCACAGAGGAGCAATGAAAAGCCAAATACTGCAATCCTTCCCTAATTTTGCTCAAGCAAAACTCATCACAGTATACTAGTCTATTTAATGAGAACATTGTAATCGGTAATACCAGTTGGATCTGTAGAGTTCTAACTTTTGATAGAGTACACTGAATTAAAGAGCCAGTGAAATATTTCTCAGATAACTTCACAGCAGGGCAAGAGGACAGATCAGCCCAGTAGGATGGAAAAGGAAAGAGAAACATTTTTCCGGTAGTTTGGCAGGTTTTAAAAGACCGTTCACTCATCTATCAGAGAGTCACATTCTCATTATTGCACTGTTCATTGAAATTTTTGTTGGTCTCTTTAAGAAGGCAAAGAATGAACAGAAAACACAAAGAAAGTAAGTGTTTGAAATACACCATGTAACAGGATGGCTATCTTGTTCTGTAAACATAAAAGTAATGTATTCCATCATTTAGACTGCAAATTATAGAACTATTCAAGAAACAAAGGATAATAACTGAATAGAAGAGTAAAGGCTTTTTACTGACCTGAAGGGAATGTGGACAATACCAAGACTGAGAATATTGCTATGAAGATGAGGAATTGAAGAGAAAGATGATAAAGAGCCTCTTTAGATTTTACTTGTGTTCCTACAAGAACTTTTAGGTCATTTAACACTGTTGGTGACTGTTTTCACCTTTCTCCTTTGACTGCTTTAATAACATTTTGCAGATGCCATGCTATTTTAATCTATTATTTTGGGTGAATCTTCCACCATTTAAATTGCCAACTTTTCTAGTAATAAAATAACTAAAAAAAAACCAAAACAAAACACTACAAACAACCACCTCCACACTCAGTAACTTGAACACATCAAAATGAATGCATTATTTATTACATACTCCACTCTGCTGAAAGAGTCTCTAAGTTGCAGTTGATAAACCTGGGATTCTGAAAAAGGAAAATATCTGTCTTTCTTTACCATGTGGTCACATCATGGTAGGCACAATGTCTGAATCCAAATTGCTATGGTCCTATGAAGTTACAAGTGTCCGTGCCTGCTGCTCAATAACAGAAATGTTATGTGGTCAATTTAGGCAACCCAGTGACCACCATGATATCTACTGACATTTTCCTTAGACTTAATGTGGATACTTATCCAAACCTCTTTGACTGAGCAATTGAGCTTTATCATACTCCTTTCCTTTTCTCCCAGGTAAAAATATAAATACCGTTATATTTATGCTCGTGCAACACCACCTACTAGGAGGCAAGGGCAAGAAAGCTAGCTCTTTTAAAAATTAATGAGCCTTGGAAGGAAATGAAGCTGAGAGAGTATGAAAGCACATGAATTTCTCCTATACAGAAGAACCAGCATTCATTAAACTGTAACTCTACACTGTTCAAAGCTCCAGTCCTCTTCAGCAGTAGATTAGTATGAGTAAGGGCTATAGAGTTCAGGGTGTTTTTCTCCTGCCTGGAAAAATATATTACTGCATCTGCGGATAGCAAGATTAGAAATGACATTTGCTTTGTCACAGCAACATGGGCCTACCTGTGTACTGGATGCAATGGATTTGGTCTTGCAGTAGTCTGAGAGAATGGGAGATTTATATCCAGTAATAGACTTGGGGCCCTTTGCAATGGTAGCAGTTGCAAGCATAATCCTATTTTTAGACTGTCAGATGATGGGAATCACATTAACTGAGCATGTTAAGAAGGGCAACCTGGAGCTTTTGGTACTAGTTACTATTAGAACTTTGAAGATGTGAAAACGAATGTTCTTACAAATAATTCTATTAAGGAATATACCTTTAAATTGTGCCTTTGTTGCTTTTTTCACTGAAAAAGATTTAAAAAATGCAGCCCTTTATAGCCCTTTTTTAAATGCAAAGAGACAGAAAACTAATGGAAACCAGTAGATTACATTATCCATAGATTCTTTTCACAGGTATGGTCACTTAACTTGGATTTTTGTACAGAAGGGTGTTATTTATTCTTTCTCAACCATCAACAAATAGTCTCAGAAAACTCATGTTCCAGGTCAGAATGCTAAACAGGACTATATTGATCTGGATTCATCCTGTTCTGTCCATTTCAACCTTTTTCTCATATTCAGTCTTCTACTGAGGGTCATTTCTATACAAACCATTTCTATCAATACCTCTGTATGAAATGAAAGTTGATTGTTATTGACACATTAGTGCAAACAAACTGTGTTCATAGTTACATAGGTATGAATGTTATTCCTAATACCACCTCGGAATAAGCTATACCCATACAACACGGATCATACAGCATTGACCTGTACCTATGCTAATGAACCATTTACCTGAATCATTAAATGTAAATAAAGAAATACAACCCTAAAACTCTGAAAGGAAATTGCTGTCAGATATGATGGATTGTATTTCCTGGCTCTGTGGTTGGTAAGTTTATATTTAGTCTTCTTTTGATTATCACCTATCCATGCTGTGTTTATTGCATTATTAGTTACTAAGGCATGATCAAATAATTTCTATGAAGATACAGATCCACCACTAGAAATAGAGATTTCTGGGTAGACCCAGTTGCTTTGTCTTTGAAAGACCAGGTATGCAAAGAGTAATTTACCAAAAATAAGGAAGACTAAGTTTGTATTTGTTCAAAACAGCCACTGTTGCCATTTTTAAACAACAGTATTACATGCAAGTGGAGTTGAGCTGATGGAATCCAGTATCTACAACAGTTCTGCTTTTCTCAGGTGCATACAGGATGTAGTCCCCAAATCAGAATAACGTTCAGGTGCTAGTCACAAGAGGGAGCTCAGTGCTTCACAGCTATAATAGAAATAGATCTGGAATGAGAAGCAAAATTTGAATAGTTTGTAAAGGGATATAGAATTTATAAATCAATAGCAGCTTTCAGTGCTTTGACTATGTTAATTCATCTAGGACTTATTGTAGAACATCAGCCTTCGCCATCAAAAAAAGAAGAATATTTCCCACTCATCTAATATATAATACCCTTTCTTTGTCTTTCATCTTCCCAGTTTCTCATATTTCTATTTCTTTGTCAAAACTAAAGTTAAAATGGACAGTTCATAACAACAGTTTAAAGTAAAAAATACAGTAATACCATGTTAGTCTCAGGAGTGGACCAGAAGCAAACTTTCTATGATGGTTAAAAATATTCAGAACCATACATTTAAAATATCATGATGTTTGAAATTATATGATAAATAAAATGTAATGGAAAAGGGATTTTTAAAAAAAACCTCTGGTTGTACACCTGAGATATCATGGCTTGATTACAGCACTTTTAGGGTAAACTACAGAGAATCATAGACATGGGCACCATATTTGTATGCACCCACATGACTGGCTACACCAATAGCCCAGGGACCAGAGAGTGGACGAGCTGCCATGGAAACAACCTAGTTATTTTTGGGTTTAACCCTTTTACCTAGAATATTTTGTTTTAAAGAAATGGAATTTTTGACCTAAGAAACCATTGAGTGATGAAATTGTGGTCGTGTGGACTTGGAAGCAAAGGTACTAAAGCTAGGAATCATGACAACTTACATGACATATTCAAGAATTCCAAACTTATTGTAACCTTTGAACATGCATACTACTTAGATTGTGTTAAGTACACACCATAAGTTATATCATGGGAAAAGGTATGATTTGGGCATTTCAGTGTTTGTTGTTCCAGATTAAACTAGGCTGACTTTTTAAACAATGGTTCTTTTCTTATTTGCCTCACCCACTCCTGGTGTTGCCTGGGTGATGTAGTTTTTCAGATGTTGTGGGCTTCTTTGAGTGTTTACTTATCAGTAGTGCAAAGCCTGTGGAATGGATTGGCTTGCTGAATTGGATTTACAACTGTTTTACTTCCCCAGAACAGTGGAAAGTAACTGAAATGGCCATATATTTCTTCCATCTTCCTGTAGATTCCCTTATCTTCACATGTGTCTTAACCTATACTACCTTTGACATTCTCTCCCTTTTTCATGTTCTCCATTCCCTGGCATGTTTCCCACTCCTTCTTGTAAAATCTATATTATCCTTATTTTGTCTTGGTGATCTGTTTTGAAAAGGTCTGGTGAAACGAGTAATTTAAAAAGTAGAGTTTGCACATATCTCACCATAAAGAAGATTTTTGATGGTTACAAACTAGAAGCTAGAAGATACAGGGCATCAATATATGTCAACACTGAAAGCAAATAACCTCTGCAACACCTTTCCTAGGTAGCTCTGTATCCTGTGACAGTTTAAGTGTTTAAATCAAGTTTAGGACTAAAAGATACACTTTCAGCCTATAGTCATGGAGCTGATGTCATAAGGATTTGTTGTAATTCTATACTTTGTTGTATGTCATTGTGTAAAATAAATAAGCCTAATGATTTCTTCTGGCCTTATTAAGATTTGGTCTTTTAATTTAAAAAGGTCACCATGTTCTATCATTTTTGGTAAGCATGACATCAAGTGCTGGTATGTTACTCGGGCAATTTATTAAGAAAAAAAAAAAGAAGCATAAAATATAATAGTATATTTCTTAAATATCAGAGAAATAAATATAGATATCAGGAATATAGATATCAGGATAAACATAGATGTCAGGAAGAAATTCTTCATGGAGAGGGTGGTGAGGCACTGGAACAGGTTGCCCAGAGAAGCTGTGGATGCCCCATCCCTGGAAGTGTTCAAGGCCAGGCTGGATGAAGCTTTGAGCAACCTGGTCTAGTGGAGGGTGTCCCTGCCCATGGCATGGGAGTTGGAACTAGATGATCTTTAAGGTCCCTTCCAACCCAAACCATTCTAGGATTCTATGACTCTATTAAAAAATCGATTTAAGATCAATGTATAGATTATTTTATTTGCAGTTTTTAAGAAGCTGTTTTCTACATTTAAGGATAAATCACTCTAAGTTTGGAGAGTGTAAACCTGTGCTTGCAAGTAGCTGTATCTTTGCATTAAGAAAAAAACAGCCTCAGTTATGAATGCAAGCAATGATCCCATGATAGGCATGCACAGAGAAAGATACATTTCCCTCTCTCTCTATATATAATGTATAAAGAAAAAAAGATGATCAGAATTTTCCTCTCAATCTATCATTGGCAGAAGACAGCACTCTAAGTAGCCTACATTTTTTTATCTGAAATACCTTTTATCAATTAAAGGTTTTCTTCAAAATTTTTGGGCCAGAATATGTAAATGTCTACCTCTAGGACTATTTCACGAAGAAGCAAGGTGTATGTTAATATACTGTCTGCATAGTCTTCCCTCTTTCTGCCAATTGGCAGTTCCCCTCAAACTGTAAAAATGTTTTGATAGAAACGTAGATATCCCCTGCATTTAATAAATGTTAGCCAACAGTTTGGAAGGGAGCACACTGGTATAGTTACATTTAAGGAAAATGCACAGGCTGATCTCTTGTCTTTTCTGCATGGATGTTCAGAAGTCAAGATGCAATTACTGTCTGACCAAGTAGGACTTGCATAAATAAGTGGGCTAATCAACATGTACAGAATTGAGCCATAATGAACAGCGCCCTTTCCAGCAGGCCAGAAGGTGGAGGATCTGGGAGGGAAATAGGGACATTCCAGTGTATGGAACAGAAGACACAAATCTGTAGGAAAATGGGCTTCATTACTCTTCTTAATCACAAAGACAGGTCACGTGACAGAGAAGGGGCCTTGTCATATGGCCATGGAGTAAGTTCAAAAGAAGCTGTGTGGCTTACCCTGAGAGATAAATTGGAAAAACCTGCTTTTAACCATCTAGTTGTTCTTGCGATCAAGGCAACAAAGCAAGCTGTAAATTAGCACAGGATATTTTGAGTTAATTCCAGTAGCCCTTACAGACAATGTCTTTGCAGCCAGGATCTGATGGCTGTGAGACTCCTCAGCCATACTCATCACCTAGAGAATCCCGACCCTAAAGGCTGCTAGCTATATCCTATTGCTCTTCTCTGAGAAATCTGAGGAGGCACAGATGGTCCAACTCTACAGCTGTAAGGGCACTAAGAACATCAAAGTCAAGATTTAATTTCCCTACAGCACAGCAGGTTTTAAAACAACAACAACAACAAAAACCCCCTAAACTGTCTATAGCTCAGGAAGTAATCTCAGCCCAAATTGGCAAGAACTCAGATAACTTCAAATTGGAAAATGTGCAATTAATTTGGCAAATGCAAGGTGACATGCCTGAGAGGACAGTCTGTATTTGAAATCAGGGGAAGTTGATTAAAAATTGTGCTCTCTACTAAGAAGGAAATAGTCATCCTGAATCTATGACTTAGAGCATGATTTTATTGTACTCTCATTCAAGTGTGCAATGCCTGATTGAAAATGAAGCAAATCTAATTAATTAATATTGGCCTCCCGCTATCGTGCATCTGCACCTCGCTTCTTGAATGACAATCCTAAACATCGGAAAAATATAGAACTCTTTATAATCAAGGATTTTATAAGCAACAAAATAATAAAAAACCCCAAGTCCCCGAACCATATCCTATTGCTAAGAATACTCCAACGGTATTTTAACCGCCCTGCTGAACAGACAGGCCTTACATCGCGCTCTGAATTTCGCCAAACTGGGGCTCTGGCGAAGGGCCAAAGGAAGCAGGTTTCAGCGGCGCTGGCCCTCCACTGAGAACACCCTACCGCCGGTCCTCCTGAGCCGGGGCACTGCGCATTCATTTTATGTGTAGTGCTCCTGTGTCTCACAACTGCTATGTCTGATATTTTCTTTATGACTTCAGCTTATTTGCCGATTTGGCTGCAAGATGTATTTTCACACAGTACTCAATACAAAGTCTAAAACTGAAGCTCAGAAATACAGTCTACCAAATTTAACTGAATTAGCTTCATGTCTAGAAATAATGACTTTGGGAAGACAGAGGAATCTATTCCTATGCAGTTTGGACAATTTCTGGCATGCATTATGACACCAAAAAAAGGCTATACCAAAAGTGTAGACAACCTTAGCTGTCAGTCAGGTGAAATTGCTTCACATATAACTGACAGAAACAGGGAAGTCAGAAAAGTAACGTTAAGTCACTAGTAGCAGATAACAACCACATGTACTCACCATCACTTTTATACTCTATGTCTTAGACTGGCATCCTAACCTGTCTAACTCTTCTCACCACAACTTCTCTTTAGGAAGCTACCAATGGCCAGTATCTATATTTTTTTTTTTTGGTGGATTACTGTACCTGAAGGGATAATGTCATTTTCTGGGGGGGCAGAAGAACCAAAAATAAAAAAGTGGCATGTGTCAGGAGTAGTCACAAGTGCATGATCTGTGGGTACGATGTCTGCGGTCTTTGTTAAGTTATGGATTGGTGGAATGAAAAAGGGATATCAGTTAGGTGGCTATAGGTCTTTCTTTTCCTTCCTTTTTGTGTTCCTATGTGGTTTATGTTGTAATCTAAAGATTAAGTTCCAGTCTTTGCAAACGTAACATACAAGTCAGCCTGCTGACAAACAACATAGTTTCAGTTGTTTATCTTCCCAACTGCTGATCAAACCCCTTTGCAATCTGTGCATAAACATTCATTATGAAATAATAATTCTTTTTTTTTTCCAGAAAGATGAGTACCTATTTCAATAGATCTTCTTTCACTGTTTCGAAAGGCTGAATAATATTGAATGAATGAAAATAAAGATGTTGTCAATTTTAGAACAATACCTCTAAACAATTAGGAGACTGATGAGGTTGGATTCTTCTCTGTCCATGCTATTAGGCTTTAGGTCTTAAACAGAAAAACTGTATTTGTATTTCTCCAGAGAAAACTATGCCAGTGATCTGACCTCAAACAATGAACTCTTAAGAGAACAGCACAGGTGCGAGAAATGGCTAAGAAGAGATGGCAGGGGAAGCATATTTATTATTTTTACTGTATGCTTCACACTGACACTGATTCATACAAAACATCCAACTCTTTCCAGCAGCTAGAAAAAAAGATTCATTTTTTCATTAAAGATTCATCTCATCTTTAACACTCCCATAAAGTGATGAACTATAAAACTGCTGCCTGTACATCTAAATTGAAAAAAGGTCAATATTTTTTTCATGCAACAAAATCAAAAAACTGTCCAACTGGATATCTTCAAGTGTGCAGCAAATATCTGGAGTGTCTTCCATGGACAATATTATGATTTTCCAAAGTATTTAAGTACATGCTTGATTTTCAGCTCTGAAAAATCCCATTTGACTGCAACAGAATTTAAGCAGGTGTGCCAAACTATGGGTGGAATTGGAGTTACCGAGCAGTCCTTCCACAGTCCTTAGTCAGCACCTCTAGGACTTCTGCTACCTGGATGTAGGTGTCCTCAATAATTTGAATTAATTTGGGTTTAGCAAACTTTTACTTGGAGGACAGGATATAAATACAGGGAAAAAGTTTTCTCAAGACTATCATACTGATTCCAAAGCAGTATGATATAATATTTCCTATGATATTTCCTATGATATTTCCAATTCATCCTGTGATACTAATTTTATATATAACCAAGTGCTTAGAAACCTCTAACTGCACGTAAAATGAGCAGTCTGGAGACAAAATAGTTACTGAATATACAATGGTGTCAGTGAGAAATTCTACTGGACTCTTGTGTCACATGTAGAGCAGAAAGACCAGGTCTCTATATTGGCTTCAGGGAGCCTGAACGCCTCATTTCTCCAGTGCAGCCATTATGTGACCATTAAAACCAATTAAAAAATTATTAATATCCCTATGGCCATGAAAATCTACAAACATTGTTTGAATGTATATATAAATTTTTAGAACTGACTACCTAAAGTATTTAAACACGATGTTCCACGTTTGGCTAGTATGCATAAAATGCTGCAGTAATGGAAAGTAGCAAATACAACAACGATTGTAATAACAGCCTCAGTCTTGCAAGGCATTATATGCAAAATAAGGAGATGCTTAAAACAAACTTTAGCATGGCTTTAAATGCCTAATTTATTCAAAAATACTGTTGGATCATTAAACAAGAGAACAACTGGGTTTGCTCGGATGTCTTAAATTCCAAAGTTTTTGTATTCTGTAAGCACAATTGTTGATGAGCTTGTCCCCAAGATTCCCCCATCACTAGGAGTATTCCTCCTGCCTTCACAAGGGCAGAAAAAAACTCATCCATCTGGATACATCATGCTAAAGGGTTTTGCTGGAAACTCGTCACATGTGGTCAGTGTGGGTTGGCGAGTGCCTGATTTTGTTAGCAAACTCTCTCCGCTAACCTTACCACCGAAGTTGAACCTGCCAGAGACCACTTTCCCTGATGGCACTACTGACAGAGTCTTTGTCAAATCTGGAATGGGCAAATAAGTTTAAAAAAAAAAAAATATGGAACTGACTTAAACAACTGTGCAAAACTCAAAGTATGTTTCCAATGAATCAGTACTTTGGTTTAAAAAAAAAGCTGACATAACCTTTCTTGACTGGATTTTGTTCTGTAGTCACTTTTTAAATTCCTGGTTTGAGCCAGACCAGTAAGTAGAAACAGAAAATGTTACAGAACTACCTTTCCTCGTGGAGTTTTTTACCAAAAAGAAAATCGGAAGTTGGATAAATCTCTAAATTTCTCAAGAATATCTATTTTGCAACTTTTAGCACCAGGTTTTACAAATTCAAAATAAAGCCAATTTCAACCTAACTTTTTCCCCTTCCTGAAAATGTAATTGGTGGAGACATTTTATGTCAGAATTCTGATGTGACTCCAGACTGGATTTATACATGGATACAAGTTTCCTTAATGGTTTAAGAGGTAGAAATATTGCCACAGTTGTGCTTTTATGGGAAGCTTAGTTTCATGTAAATAGTCTGAAAAATATTTGTAGTTTATATTGATAGCATCCTGATATAGCTGGGTTTGAGGGCTGGAGCTTTTCTTCATTTACTAACAGGAGGTAATGCTTTTATCAGTTTTGTTTTGGCACATGGTAAAGAGATAATGGTAGTTCTAATTATAGCAAATAGCTGTGAATCCTGAGTTGATTTAGTTTAAGTTAAATATAAAAGCAAACATCGGCTAGACAGCAATGATGAGCCTTTATTTCAGAAAGGCAGGCCTGGAGAACTTTATGGAAACTATTCCCAGAGATTTAAGGGTAAGAAGAGTTAGATGTGAGGTCTCTCAGCAGTGAGAACGGGGTTAAGATTGAAAACAAAACAGATATGATACAAAGAGCAAAGTGAGAATTTTGTGCATCCAGAAGGGTTGATATTGGCATTAGGGTTAATAAATTAAGAAAATTCAGGTAAATTAAAAATACATGTAGCAATTAAGATTACTGCAGACAAAATACAGATTCACAAATTCAACACATTCACTTCACACATTCAACATAGGTGTTCAGATATCTCATGTTGCTGAAATAACTAACCTATGTACCTGCAAGATCTTAAAACAAGGACTTACAATAATTTATCGTCGGATGAGCTAATTCATCAGATGCTGCAGCAGCTCAGTAAACTGATGGAATAGGCATGTCTCTAAGCCACTGCATTGCAAGAAATGATGGAAGCCATTTTAAACTCTCCAGACATAGGATAGAGAAGTTAATAGCCAGCAGGAAATGACTCCATAGACATTTGATGAGAATAGTTGGACTGCCTGAAGTTCTGACCATTTGCTCTGCCTTTGCGTTTTGTTCAATAACACCTTGATGAATACTGAATACAGAGTTCATGATGTAGATAAAAAGAACCTGAAATCTCTTCCTCCTCTTAAAGGACTGCACTCATCACTAAATAAGGGCATTATCTTTCTTCTTGATTATTTTCCTAATGGCCCCTTTTTGTTCTGCACAGTGGAAGACCTTCAGCCCAAGGCTGTAGGTGGGAGATGTGGGACTGTGTTTTCTGAAACTGAGGGAAAAGGTCTTACACATCCAGTGCTCTGCCTACTAGGCAGCTGTGCAAAAGTCTAAGCACAAATCTTTTCTCTGCCCATGTGTTTAAAAATCATTCTTACCTCCAAGTGCAGGAGAAGATTTCAAGCTGTGAAACAACGGTTTTGATCTTGATTGTGAAAAGATGCTTCCATGTTTACGGGGGAGAAATTTCAAACACACTTCTTTCCTGAATATTGCTACTATCTAGCTTGAGGCTTCTTATCTCCTGTTTTAAGTATAGATATCTCTCAAGTCCAGAGTTTAATGCAGGTGAGCACCTAATTCAAAACTCTGAATGTCACTCTTAGTCTGCACACTGAACTTCAAGTGCTGCTATGCTTAACTGGGCAATGTCTAAATCCCTTTGAAAAGTGTTTAAAAAAAAACCCCAAATAAACCAAACGTTCCATTATTTTGTGCCTGTTTCTGCACCTTCTCTGTGTGCAAACAGTCTTTCTTACCTTTACACATGCCTTTTAGACAGCTGAGAATGAAAATAAGCCATTAGATCTTATTGAACCTTGGTCCGCTTGCACTGTTCTTTTCCAGAAAGCAACAGTGCCTTTTCTAGAGGTAAAATTGCCAGGAACAGCCCAGTCTGAATGATCTTTTTCTCAATTTATTTGAAACTGTCAGCAATATTCCTGGCTTTTAGAGGATGTTAAGGATTTGATCCCTTAAAGTTAAGCACTCTTAAGTGGTCCTGTGAGGGAAAGTCCAAATCACTAGATGGCTTTGAACATACAGATTTTGTCCCATGGGCATAAGCTTAACTGAAAAAGTGTATTATAACATTTCTGTGAAAAAAAATCCAATCTCATTGATGTGATTGATACAAAGTTAATACAAATATTATATAGTGAGATTTTTTTCTTGCTTTTTTCCTTGCTCTGTTATTATACCACCACTCATAATATTTTTTGACTGATTCTTTAATGATTCTTAGTATTCTTATCAGTGGAACAACAAAATCTAAATTTTTTAGGGCATCTGAATGGAACATAATTACCAGTGGGTGTATGTTTAACACTTTTTAAAATCAAGAACAAGCAACTCATCAAACTTTGTATCCCTGGGAAGAGAGGGTACTCTCCTTACTGATCACACTTGAAAGTACACATCCTTACATTACAGGTCCATTACTGTGAGTTTTGTTGCTTTTACTTCCATGGATTTTAACAGATTTACAGAGACATGAAATTGAAATAATGCAGTGTTAAATTCAGCATATTAGAAAAAAAAAAAAAGTGTCTCTAGTGTTGTATTGATCCAAATAAATCTACAGTCACATTCTCCTACCCTTTTCCAGACATTGTGTTTTTTGTCTGTCTTTAATTTGCAAGCTTTTGAGGAAAGAAAATGTCTCTTTTTGTAAGTTTACATAAACTGCACTCTTTACTGCAAGATAAATAATGCATAAAATCTATTCATGTTGTTTGAGGAGACTTGCAAGAAAGGATTTGACAATCCAGACAATAGTTTCATCAGTCAAAGCACAGATTCCCAACAACTGAATCAGGTTGACTGCAAGCAATCACCGGCCCCTGAATGCATTGTGATTTTGCACTATTGGTTGGAAATTGGTTTAATGGCATCCCCTGAGTCCTAACCTCTTTCCTAATCACATGTGATACATTTTTCAGTAAAGGCTGAAAAGGCTCGAGTTCCTCTGTTATAGTATGTTTTCTCATCTAGTGGCATAGGCTGACTGGGATTCCAGGGTGGGTACTGGGCTTTTGTGTAGCTTCCAGGCAGATTTCATTATTAGTAATTAAGGAGCAAAATAAATAAAAATGCTTTACTTTGCTTTTCTTCATGTTTCTGTCCCAAAACAAAACTCAAGCATATGCTTCTGAGAGAAAGAAGGAGGCTGAGAAGGAATGTGGCACTACCTCCATGCAGTAAAACTTGCTTCTCTGGAGGGTCTAGATCTCCTGGAGAAAAACACCTGATCTGTGGTGGACATCTATGTTTGAACTAGAGTCCAAACTCTTTGGAGTCCTCTTTAACAGTTGGGGGGGGGGGGGGGGGAAGGTGCTTTCAAAAAATGGTTTATCCTAATGCAGGCAGTTAAATTATGTGAAATGAGTTGTTCTTTAAGAGTATTTACTTCGCTGTTTGTCAATGGAAATGACAGTGCAATTAACTCAGTTGAAGACACCTACACTGAAGACAAGTACAGACAGGTTACATGAATCATTCCTTGAGGTTTTTGTCTCCACTGGTAAATTAGGCAATGCCAGGGAATGTTCCTGGATACTGGAATTCAATAATCATTAATATTCAATTATTTAAACAGCCCATGGTGTGGTTTTGGTCTATTCCACTTAGGACTCCACCAAACAATTCCTTGGCATGATCTGGGAGCACACACAGGCCAGCAGTCATTCCTAGAAGGCAATATGAATGTAGCCACCCTATCTTTGAAGGTAAAGGAGTTTAAAAATACAAATGCAAAATGTTCTCTGCCAGCTGGCCTCAGTGCCAGAAAACTGTTCAAGTGATGTATTTTCTACTATAGGTGTATCCTGAATGTCTAAGTTTGAGAGTAATGGTAGGGCACAGTGAACTTTCATAATGAAATATGTCCTATATTTTCATCAATGTGTTGGCTACATCATCTTAGTTTATCTGTTAATTGCAAATCTGTACACAAGTGAAAACAGGATGAGAAGTCTTAGAATAATTCTGCAATATACGGTGCGAACCCCAGTGAAACATGTTCCTGAATAATGTGATACATCAGAAAAATGTAACATGGCCTATGTATCTGTGACTCTATCATTACTTCAGTACAGTTTGTGTCTGATATAAAGAAAACGATAAGAACTAAGCCATATTTTGGTGCAGTCAGTTTGCTATGTTCTATCTATCTGCCTCCTTTTCTTGCCTAGATATTAAAATAGAAAAGTTCATAAGGCTCATGGGATATATTTCAATTAAGCAGCTGCTATAATATTCCCTAACTATGAAAAGGTGTTTGCCTTTGTATAGTTTAATGCCAGCTTATTATTCCAGATGTAGCAAAACAGAATTTTAGACTAGAATAAGGTTTTTTGTGATGTAACCAAGACTTTCATATGTATATGGAATTATCTTCTTGGAAGTCAGACACATATGTAAACTTTGCATAGACACCAGTATGGAGTAATCACACAGGTTTCCTCTCTATTATTGATTTTTTTTTTTTTTTGATGTGTGCTATTAGCAACAATGTGAGTGTTAGGCTGAATGTCTTCTGAAAAACAAAAAATCTAAGACTGGATCCAAATTCTGGGGTGAATTATTCCATGACAATGACATCTGCAAAGTCTGCAAGGTGAAACATGTATAAGTAAATAAATTATTCTTTTAAAATATATTAAATTCCCTATATGGAATATATATTATGCACTCTGATTCAAACTAAAAATTACACAGTCAATGAGAAATGAGAACAGACTGTTTGCAATTTTCTGGGATCATGAGAAACTGCTGAGCCAATTGGTAATTTCAACCCACTTGCTTATTTCTCAATTAACGCTCCTGTAAAATAAAGAATAAACAAGCTTTGCTCTGCCTGTTGCTTAATTAGCCATAACAAAACTCTCTGAAGTGTGGTACTTCAGCAATTGAAGGTACCATGGTTGTAGGCAGAGGCCTGCCAACAACAATATGAAAAACTTCTGAACCTTGGCAAGACTGCTCCTCAGCAAGACTGAGGTTTCTCCAAGTTCTATGAACCATTTCCTGCAGATGGGTTGGACTTTTTCCTTCAACACAATTTTTAGAAGTTTTTTATCATATTCTGGGTATCTTGTCTTAACAAATCTTGGGATTGCTTCTGGAAAAACTCAGGTAGTTGGATCTGGGTTCCAGGCCATAAGAGTTTTACTTCAGGGCTTCATGTTGCTGTAGATTCCTACAGTTAGTTACACTGTGTAGTATAAACCATATTCCACTGATTTTCCACAAGCACCTGAGATGAAGGAAAAATTTTCGATTACATCCTTCAGGGACTCACCACCGGAGGGTGGTTTGAATTACTCAAGTGAAAGAGTCAGGTGCAGAAGAATTGATGCCCCTCAGTCAGTGGTCTGCTGAGAGAAGATGGGATGTGGCAGACTGGGAAGAAAGGGGTGAACATGGCCTTTACTTCTCTATTTACTAGCTAGAGCATCTGAGCTAGTGCTGACAGGGAAGTAGTTCAATGCTGATATAAGCCTGCAGTAAATTAGTAGCCTTTGGGAGAAAATGGGAAGCAGGAAGGAAACTGTGTCTCAGCATCTCAGAAATGCTTCACCTCCCAAGACTTTTCTTAGGTAAGTGCCACTGAAGATTCCATTCTTTGCTCTAGAGAAGACATAAGTTAAAGCCCAGGTCTTGCTGAGCAGCCGCCAGCCTCAGGCAGGCAGGAGTTGCAGGGAGACCTGGCCAAAGCCATACATGTGTGCCCAAGGTTTTCATGGAGGCTTTTTTGTGAGAAGATTTCTGGTACTGTGGCTCTGTGTGTAGCGTATATCTAACAAATTTGTGCGTACAGATATGCAAATAACCTCCCTGCTTGGACTATCAAGGTCCTTCTTGGCTGTAAATATTTCCTTTGACAACCATGTTATTCAAAATACATATTTGCCTCACAACAAAAGCAACACTAACTGTAATTCAAACTTGGCTTAGGAATGCTTTCTGTTTTCTTAGATTAAACTCCTTTCTCCAGCTGCATCTATTTTAAGGGTCTGATTGACTTTATAGTTGGCTGTCATGTTTCTTAAGGGTAATGAAAACTTGTGGAGAACAAATAGTTTATGCAGCAGTGAAAAAGAGCAGAAACCCTCTTGAATAAGATGTTCAGTTGCTGTGGTGTGCATTGTGGCACCTCAAATGACACTTGGATGAAAATGATAGACTCCCTCTTAACACTGAGGGAGCGTAGGAAAGGCTGGTGAGAAAACTTGCAAATCAAGCTATGAAAAATCGATGTGAGGCCTCTCCAGACAAACACTGACCATCTGCAATTGTTTGTAGAACCTCCTAGGTACAATTTCCAAGCATTTTAGATTTTTCTAGCATTTGTTCTTCATTTGGTTAGGCCTGTTTGCTCACTTACTGGAGTCTAATACATGATACGCAATAGAAGACATGTCCTACAAGCCTACCATCTACTTTGTCAACCAGCAGTGTTGCCCACAGCTCCCAAAACAGCCATCTAAATGCAATTCATTCTCAACTGGCAAGCTCCATTGGCATTGTGAGATGACAGAAATGGGGATGAGAGATACTTCTGTAGGTTCTCTTTTATATCTTATAGTCTTTTGAGGAGACTGCCACTCATGAAGGCTGTCCTTTGGCTGGAATTGTTCAGTGGAAGAACAGGAGATCCCAACACAGAGGCTCTTATAGATTAAACAGGAGTCAGCTTGCATCCAGAAGCAGGATAGCCAATACCAGACTTAATATAACCTCATTCCCTATCCTCAGACCCAGCTGTTGCATTTTCTGCCTGTACTGGCCTCGCAGGTGGTCTAGGGCTGTGGGAGGAACAGCCTGGGGAGTGGGGTGTGTTCACTTATGGCCATACGAGTGTTATGCTGAAGAGAAGATGCTAGGCTGGAAATGAGCAGTGGGGAGAGTCTGGGAGAGGGTAATGTTTGTGAAGGAAACACTTGTGAAGTTACGCCTTTATTTCTGCAGACCCACAGTTCTTTATTCCTTTGGAAAGGTGAATACAAGCTGGGTGCCAAATGGAAACCTGAACTGGTAGTGTTTGGTTCTCATCTTGCAATTCCTTTGGATAATTTTAAGTGAGCATGTATGCGAGAAAGGCAACGGATAATCAGGCTCCTCATGTAGGTAGGTATGTATCTTCCACCTTAGAAGTCTAGCAAACAAATTGTGTGATGTGGTTGCTTTGAAGGTATTTTATTTTGCTTTTCAGCTGGTTCTCTGAAAAAATGGGAGTAGTGCCAGACCTTCTCAAATGGAAAATCAGGATACACAGTTCTTATTTAGGAATACTTTTTCTGGTGGAAGGGACAGAAAGAAAAGTTTTTGGGGAGGTGCAAATAAAAATGAGCAGATGAAAGAAAGATTAATTTCTAGTTAAAGCTTTAAGTCAAGAATTTTTATAAAAAGAAACTTCTATTTAAATTTTTAGATGTAATATTGCAATGTGAGCTTTCTGATGTCTACCTGAGAGGAAAATTAATATCCATATTTATTTTTGGTAGTTTAGCATTTGAGATAAAAGACTAATTTTAATTTTTAAGTAGGATTTTGGCACTCTTAGGTAAAAGATTTATTTTTTACTCTTCACTTTCCTCAAAACTATTTTCTTCCAAAAAAGGAAAATTTAATTTAAAGTTTTAAATGTCATTTTCAAAAGAGCTTCACTTGGTTTGTGCTAGTTCCCTTCTCTGTTTGTTTTTTTCCTCCTTTGAGATTTCAATTTTCACTTTTTATTTCTTTTTTAAGTTAGAGGCACGTCTCAGCTTTTGCTACCATCATCTCCTCCATGTTACCATTGCAGCAACATTACCAGTGGTTGTCGAATTTTATTTTTGTGATTACCATTACTATGAATCTGGATATATGACATGTGAACTTTTTAATAGTACTTGTTTACTGCATTCCTCTCTAATCATACTAGTCCCCAAATTATAAGTAACACTAGCACATCAGGTAAGTCAAATCACAATCAGCAAGTCTGGAAAATTATTTCTCTTAACTCTTCCCAGCAGACATACTCTTTTGTGAAGAATAGCAGCCTGGGTTGTTTGTACCTTCAAAGGGATTATGTAGGTAAACCTGGGCAGTGTGTAACAAAGGCTTTACTTCAAAAAGACAGCAGCAGGAAGTGGAGAATCAGGACCCCACCTCGAGGCAAAAGAATTCCTCTTGGCCCAGGAATTAAAGATGCTGTTGGTAGGATGAGTCTTGATTCCTGAATTCGGCTACTGAAATGGTCCTTCTCTGTGTTTGGGACCCAGGCCAGACCCCATCCTGATACACCCTGTTCTGTTGCTCTGGAGTTTCTGATCAAGTTTAGCACCGTCTCTGCCTGCAATTAACATGAGTTTTGGCCTAATGTTTGTATATGATCACCATGAGCATCTGCTATAGTAAATATTTCATTAATGTGACTTTGTCTGCTTTTCAATTTAAGCTCTCTATATTTTATTTCACATCTTAATATAATAATTTAGTGTCATCTACTGCAACTTTCAACCAGTGATCTCAAAACAATGAGCAGACTTCAGAAAATGTGTGTCAATTCCTACGGTCCTCTGACTGCATGAAATCTGAGAACGGATTCATTTGGGTTTTCCGTGAGAAAGGCATGAGTAGGAGTTCAGTCTGTCAGAGTCGAGATTGTGGCAACCAAAGCTAGAAGTGAGTCACCTTTGAGGAAAGGGCAAGAGCTGCGAGCACAGTGGCAGGGATGAGAAGGAGGAGTGGAAGCTTTATAAACATCGCTCAGGTGTGGCACAACATTCTCCAGCTCAGTGGGGAGAATAGGGTGCCTGTCTTAAGCAGAGGGGAACTTCTGTCTATCTACAGAGATGCCATCTGGGTTTTCCCCTGGCCAAAACCAGTCAGCAACTTGAATCAGTGGCTGCGTGGAAGTCTGTCCTCACAACAGTCAACCGTTTCCTGATCACATCATGTGTAGAATGACTGTTTGTCACTTGGTACAAATGTGTTCCTATGGCATGTTAGACAGTACAAATTCTCTAAATCCCGAGTAGATGGGAACGGAGGCAATTATATGAAGTTCCACATGTTGTAAAAATAATACTGCTTAAATGTATTTAGTATTATTAGGCTGGATTTCCTAGAAGAAGAAATACTGCTCTGAATGTAAGATCACTTTATGTTTTTAGCCTCTCAAATCCATCTTCTTGTTACAAATTTCCTGAATTCTTTTTTTTTTTTTAACTTCTGCTTCTACATAGAACTGAACAGTCTGTTGTGGATATTTCTGTTAACGTTAAGACATATATTTCCTGGTCAAGGCAGTCAGTACCTACCCAATTGCATATCTTTAACCGGCTCTCTGAAAATGGAGCTTAAAAGGGATGTAAAAAAGGATATTTCTGTGCATAGGGGGATGTGAGTGAGAATGTAGCTCTTTCCCCAAGCCCTGGTAATTTACATGCAGTAACATCATAAACCTGTCTCAGTGTGGGAGGCTCCATGAACATAACATGAATCTGTCAAATTCCAGCCTCTCTGGCATACTTGGCCCCCGTTCAAAATCTTCTAGAGACTGAAAAAAGGAATCCTAAAAACAACATCTCCCAGATATATAAATTAGACACCACACAATGCAGTGATAAGCATTTCATGAGGATATTAACAGAGATTTTGTTTTTTCTTTGGCTGTGTTTCACTTCCTACAGGTTTTTCCCTGGTTATAAACCTGTCTGCTTTACCTGCAATGGCTCTGCATTAGTATTGTCACCTGCAGACTGGTGACTCCTCATATGACTGACTCCAGAAAGAAACAATAAATTGCAATAAAACTTTTATCTATGCATTTGGTCAAATACAATTTGCTGGGACTTTGAAAATCTACATCTGTTCTGTATACAATTTGTATTGCCATTTGTTACACAGATGTGTAACAAGACAAATACCTGTCCAGGCTTACATGTGATTCAGAAATGCATATGTGAATCATGCTGGTGGAAGGAGGTGAAGGAAAAGACAATAAATCAGCATACAAATGGTTTCACTTGGAAAAGTCTAACAGAACAGGGTTATTTTTATCCTAGGATGCTTTTAATTTGAATCAAAAATGCTTTACCACATGTTCTGCCAGCAGTTCAAAAGGATTGGTAACAAACATTTAATCTTTTTTATTCTGGGATTGGCACTAAGCCCTCATCAAAAAGCGTATGCAGTCAAACAGCTTATCTCCACTGAGCTGTTTCCCTTAATGTGTTCCTAATTATAATCCTATATATTGCTCACTGTGGCCGATTGAACAATATGGCAGTAATTTCTTTACAGGCCTTGCTGTTCTTTGAACTGAGAGTACAGAGGGCTAGAACGGAACCAGATCAATGGGATTTGAGTGCAGGGGAATCCAGCCAGATGCAATCTCTGGAGAATGCATTTCCAGCTGTTCTCCAGAAAGGGACTGGAGCAGACAGCTGGCAACTGTGCAGCCCCTTTCATACAACCCCACGGATCTGTGCTGCAAGGTGTAGTCCTTCTTATCTTTATTGCATTCTGTACCTCTGGGGAGAGCCTCACCCAAATTCTGCACCAAAGGTGTTTTTTTAACAACAGGGATTGGAGTAATAGCCTGCCCACCCCCTCCTCCTGAGATTTCATTAGACTGCTAAAAAGTTTCTGAAGGAATATTTGAATCAAACTTGGGCAAATGTTTCCAGAAACTGAAAGCTGTAATATAAACCTGAGAGGAAGCGGAAGCATTTGTGCTATGGTTATAGCTGTGTTTGTTTGTGGAGGGTTTTGGAATACATAAGGTATGAAAAGCTAAGGCTTTTATTCTTAAAGTGCCTGTAGCCTTAGCAATTGCAACCCTCTCTGCCTCCTTATCCCTCTAGGAACGACTGGTTCATGAAGAACACGTATAGCTGGAACCTGACAGATACCAAGTAAATGAAAATTATTATAACTGAAGTTATGTTTATGCCCAAACAATTGTTTGTGTTTGCCAGCTTCCACTTAGCTCTGATGCAGGAATAGATAACAGGGAGAAACAAGCAGCTGACTAAGAATTTGGTACTCCCGTGCTTTTGGTAAAGTTTCCCCTTGTGGGTCATATAAATTCATTCCTGATTGGTGTATTCCCTTCCTTTAATGTGATGTTTTCCCATTACCCGCATACCTCTCACGTAAGGAAGGTCCAAGCAAAACAGAGTACAGTGCTTAATCTTTGAAACAAAGCAAATTGGAGAGGCATACTCCTCAGATCATCCCTGCATAATTTGCAAACTGGGTAGTCTGGGGCTATGGATCAGCTTTAGGGGAAAAAGGGGGTGGTGCACAAAGTGCTTCTAGTGACCTGCCAGTTCCTCCGGAAGGGTTTTGAGCAGGTACTGCCGGCCACAATAGCCCCAGGCCTGGAAATTGGGAAGTGGTATATTTCATATGTGTATGTTGCTGGTGTTAGAGGGATTGAAAGGCAAATGAACTCATTTTTACCACTCTCACAAGATCCAGATACAAAGAATTGTGTTTTAACCTCTCTCGCATGTTGGCAGGTTTATTTACTGAAGCCGTGTAGGGGCATGTGGAAGCACTGTTAGAGACGCAGCTGCCAGAGCTGCTCTCGCTCCAGCTGTGCGTCGTGAAACTGGGCTACACACTCACCGGCATCAACAGCTGCAACGAGGAGTAGGCACTGGCCAGCACCAGGGAGGATGGAGGTGGATACACGTCCCTGGAGAAAGTCCTGATCCATAGCCCACTGGAGTCACTAGAAAGACATCTCATGATCGCAGTAGGCTTCAGACCTCCTCCTGCCTGTGTAACATCTTCACATCCACTGACACACAGCAAATTGCTTGGACACTGTTCCGAACTTCTAACTTGGAGGCTTCATAGAATGGATTTATGCTGTACCTGGGTCTATGCACCTTTGCCAAGCAATGTTGACAGCTTCACAGTACCCTACTCGCATTGTTTCAAAGGTCTGGTGCCTGTTAAGTTAACATGCGGGATAATATCGCTTGAAAACCAGCATTACTTAACACACTATTGTAAATACCAATAATCAATCAAATCATTAATCTCACTGAGGATGTTCAATTGGTCTCTGAGGTAGTCTAGGCTCACTGCAGCTTCCACAGCAATAAAGATCATTGCTTTCAGAAGGTAGCTCTTGTTTTGATGTTCGGTTTTGATTTTTGCTTTCATGTCTTGTGCCTCTAATCCCTCAATTTTGGGATCACTGCCTGCCAGAATCCTTAGTTTTCCCCCTTCAGACAGGTGGGAAACATGTCATTGTTTGCCCACGGTCCATCAGTGTCTAGAGTGCCAACATCTTAAGACTGCCAGACATCTCACTGGCACTGCTTCTGTTTGTGTTCGTTTTTCACCCCGACCACAGCACTATTGTCACAAAGTGTGTTCAAGTACCAAATCATATTTTATGATATAGGATATGTGTCTTTTGCAATGATTGCTTTTTGTGTACTGTCAAGTCACCAGTGACCTTGTTTCAATTTCAGATAGAGACTGCACGATTTCAAATAAAAAGTCAGATAAGCAATTTCTTGCTAAGTGGTCATCCCATCAATTGTGCCTGTGACTCTCTCATTGTTCTGCAAATCATCCATTTGTAACTGAAAGAGTATTTCCTGTGGGGTGGCTATTAACCAAGGCCAAAGCCACCCCCTATTTGAGCAGATGAATCTGTGATGAATAAAACACCGTTGGCCACTTTCAGCAGCGCTGTTATATGAAGACCAAGCCAATAGCTCACTTCCAAGATCTTCTAAGAACTTAATGCTTCTGCTCATGTCTTTATATTTCAGGATCAGGGTCTCTTTTTCTTAATTTCTCATGTCTGTTGAATATCTTTGCACTGTAGCCTTCCCAAGTAGTCAGTTTAGGCTGTTAGACTAAGAGAGTTTACATAAATAGTAATTTCAAAGAATTTTGTACGTGTTTCACATCTATTAAGACATGTCTGTTATTGATGACCTTAACTTCGTTGTGACCTTCCTGAACACTTTTCCCACTTCACTGTCTCGCCCAAATATGTTATTTTCTTCACATAGAAGCTACATTTTCACTTGTTGAGATTTATCCCAGCTGCTCCATCTTTTTCCAAAGCTTCTGGTTATGTTGTACAGCTTTTTTCTTCCCATAGTTAAACATCATCTTTATAATCTTTTGTATCCTCTGTACCAACAAAAACTGTTACGTTTTGCAGTCAAACCCCTCAGGGGCTGGAAACAACCCAAATGGCAGTCTGCAGAAACAATATTTCTCAAAGGGACTGTTGAGTGTGAACAAATATCTTCTGTTTTTCTTAGGGCACCGTGTTGAAAGTTATTTAGCATTATCCATGTTCCCCAATATGTTTCCTCACATAGGTAGAGAAAAATTGTCCCATTTTATATATCTAATTCTTGATATCTAAATATAGGCAGAGACTTTTTTTTTTTTTTTTAATCTCAAGGGCTAGCAAATGTATACACTCTAGAACTTCTTTTTTGCTTCATGAATCTCAGAGCAATAAACAATGTAGTCTGTCTTAGGGTAAGAGGCTCTTTCCCCTGTATACAAGGTGTTGAATTTCTGGGTTTTTCAGCTCTGCATCTGGTTCTGCTGGGACCTTTCCTATTCCTATCACCTTTCTTACAGTGGTTTGAAACCTCCCACTGAAGTCTCAACGTCTACCTTCAGTAAATTTCATTCTCGAGAGCTTTTGCCACCTATCAAACTCCAACTGTTTTGTTAATAATGATTTCTAGATCCTTCATATGGATTTTTCTCCCTACACCACCTCCCCCTCACCCCAAACCCCCCACCCCCATCCTTCCAGTTTTCTGTGACCTGTTTTCTATCAGGAAGTTGCCTGTTAATACTGCAAGATTTTTAGCCTCAGATCAGTCACAAATGGCTATGTGAGTTTTGCCCACCTCCTGTATCATCTCTTAGGTAAGATTCATGTTCCTGTAAATCTCAGATTTCTTATTACCTTTTCATGACTAGACTTAGCTGACTGAAATCTATTAAAACCACCAAGTGCCTCAGAAACAGCTGTGGTAAAAATAGGCTGTTTTCTAAATTTCTTTGTCTTGACTGTCACTCATATTTCAGACACACAGGATGAGTGGTCTGTTTTAACTTGATCCAGCTACATCCTAATTTTCCAGAGAGTTACAGGTTTGACACAGGTTCTGACTGCTACACTATTCCAACATTCACATGGTACATTTCGTTAAGTTCTTATTGCTTCAACATATGATAACCATATGATAATCGGTGACCAGATTTACAAAGGATGTAGCATTTAGCTCAAGTTGCAGTCAAACATAAAAATTTCCATTTGCGGCTTATGTGACTTTTGGTTTCATAAATTTATGTGTAGGCAGTTAAGTCACATTTGGGTACAATCCTTTTTGTTACGTATTACCATTAAAAAAAATGTACAATATGTGATCAAAAAGTGTATTGAACAGACAAGTCAGCGCATCAATGTTCCATCCCAAGTAGAGTGGGACTAATTTTCCATTAAAGACTCACTAAATTTTTAAAAGCATAACAAGCATGGCCAGCAAAGATGAGAACTCACAACTCCCCTCATAGAGGATTATTCTAATCACAGAACAACACATTAACAAGATGTCTATTTTCTCTTTGACATATAAACATTGAATTCTTCTTCGAACGTAGCTTTGCAAGGAAGAATGTACTGTGGCCTTATCCTGGCTTACTGCATCCTTTGTTGCAATGGCTAAGACCATCTTCTGGGAAATAAAAAGCAGGAAGTTCTGAATCCCCTCAGGTAGAATTTTATTCCTGTTTTCTCATTTCCCAGATAAACGCTTTAACTGCTGGTGACTGCTTCTTTTTTCTGCCATTTTCATATTTGTTAGGTGATTTCATGGCATACTGCAGACCTTGTCGGTCTTCTCCCACATTTCCTAATGAGATGGCTTGAAAGCAAAAAGACCATTCATTTAGATTAGATTCAGTTCAGGATTAGGCTGGATTCATCCCACTAAATTTAGGAATTTAACTGTGGAGGTTAGTTTCCCCTAAACTCCATCTATATTCAATAAATCTCTCCGTAGAGAGAGAGTAGGATGACAAGGCTCCTGTTTTAGGTATGTCTCAGCTGAGTGGTTGCAGGTAGGTGCGTAAATCCAGGCCTGAGGGGTGTCCTCTTAGACCTTTAAGGCTCTAGTTCAATACTGAACTTAAGCACTTGCTTAAATATGCTTATATTTGAAAAGCACGTAAGTACATGCTTGCAGTTAAGCACCTACAACTTAGGCATAGAATACTGCAATAAATCATCTTTTTCATGACTACTGACTGTGACATATTTTTTAAAAAGAGAAATGACTCCTGCACTTCTATTTTTCTGAAGTGATTTTAAACCTCCCTATGGTAATAAAATATTTCCTACTAAGCTAAACCTTATTAACTTTCTCAGATTTCGATGTTGTATTTCCATCCTGTCTTTCTGGTTTGGAAAATTCCTGAAGTTTACAATTCCATTCACTTTAGCTTGGAAAATTCCTGAAGTTTACAATTCCATTCACTTTAGTTTGGAAACCTGACATTATACATTGTATTCAGATTACTGGTTATATCTGAAAATATAAGACGGTTGTACTTGAAATGATAAACTATAACAGAATGATTACAGAAATTGCAGCAATGTGAGAAACTATTCCATTTTCTACTTTTACAGATTGGAAAACCCAGCCTGTCAATAGAAGCATATTAAGTATTTGGGTTTTTTTGTTCCTTCAGTGGAAATACTCAGGTGTCTTGTTAGTTTGGTTAGCACCTAGGAAAATCCATGTTATGTACAGATTCATAGATTCACAGAGTGACAGGGGTTGGAAGGGACCTGTAGAGATCATCTAGCACAACCCCCCTGCCAGAGCAAGATCACCGAGAGCAGATCACACAGGAACAAGGCCAGGCGGCTTTGGAAAGTCTCCAGGGAAGGAGACTCCCCCACCTCTCTGGGCAGCCTGTTCAGTGCTGTCACCCTCACAGTGAAGAAGTGTTTCCTCATGTTTAGGTTGAACCTTCTGTTTTCCAGTTTATGGCCATTGCCCCTAGTCCTGTTGCTGGACACCACTGAGAAGAGCCTGACATCATCCTCCTGACACCCACCTTTTAGATATTTATAAGCATTTATAAGCTGCCCCTCACTCTCCTCTTCTCCAAGCTGAACAGACCCAGCTCTCTCAGCCTTTCAAGACTTTCATTTGGCTAATGAAGGTCTAGCAGTCACATTTTGGATTCTCTGAAAAGCTGATCTGATTTTTCTAAACATAAAATATATACAAGATACAATAACTGCAGAGATTACAGTATGCTTATAAAACGTAACACAAAGTAGGATCCCACCTGTTCCCAAATATAGGGATTGATTATGCACCAGCTAAGCCAAAACAAAAGCTCCACTTCAGGTATTGGAAATGCAGATGAAGTCACTGGGCAGTCTTGGCCCTCTTGACCCCAAACCATCAGGATTTCAACCTCCATCACACTCACTATGGGAAGCTTGCAGCAAGACAAAACTGTGTGCTCTATTTCCCCATCCCTCCAGGTCAGAAACTTGAGGAGCCCCTCTCCAGGGGTCTAGATGCACATTCTTTTCCAGGTGTGCTCCCTGTTTCCTAGGGTCCCTTTCATGTACTCCCCCTGTGTTAAAAATGCAGCTTGTCTACTCCTTGCCTTCCCTTGTTCCACAGTGAGCCTTCTTTCACCCTCTATTAACATCTCTGTAAAGAGCTTCTCCAAGCCCTTTTTCCAAGCCATCTTAGACATTTTTGTTTGTAAAGAGAGACCAAAGTATTCCTCTAAGGAGGGAAATGTTTAAGTGAATGTCTACTTTGGCGGTATGACCGCTATTTGGATTATGGTAGAAACCAAACAAAGTTAGATGCCTATCTGATACACAGCCATTGAGCCTGAAACCATTTTGTGTATGAGGACGACTACATTTTAACCTGTATTTTATCCAGAGATGGTCCACTGAAGTTGTCATGTTCATCTTGATGAAAATGTAACTAAATAAGATCAAAATGAAACAGCTGAAGCAGAGGGTTTTATAACTGGCGCCAAAACAAATCTATGGGACCAGATTTTTTCCACCTAGATTGTTTCAGTCTAAACAGACTGAAAAGTTTTCCCCCTACTAAGAGAGAAGCCATTAAATAAGCGATTTTAATAGCTCAGTCACCCCCAATTTATTTGGTGTCCCTTTGAGATTATCGAGTGAAACAAAAATAGTACCTATAGAAAGTAATGAATACAGAACATACTTTCACACTTTCCAGACTTTCTCGCCATGCTGCTCAGCCTCATTTCCTTATTTTTAATGATAAATAAATTAACATTAATTTTCAGTGTTCACAGCACGCCATATACATCAGCTAAAAAAGAGAAAGAAAAATGGTTAGTAAATTCTTTTTAATGGAATGCAACATGTGCTGCCCCTTCTGTGAACTCACCACTCATTCAGGAAATTGATTTGTCAAGATGTAAAATAAAAATGCATCATTTCATCACATTTTTAGAAAATATGGGTCCAATCTTATAAGATGCAGGGAAGGCTCAGGTCCCTTAAAGCTTTTCAATGGAAACACTTAGCACCTCACAGTAACAGGCTGATTTTACATGTCGTTTTAATGATCCCTTTAATAGTTCATTCTGGAACTAGCAATGCTGAGCACTGAAGTGCTTGATGCCCTTGTTGGGCCTGGCTCCGAGCCAGCTTTATGCTTTGGAGCTTATTTGTACCCAACAATCTCACCTTAAAAAATATTTGTTTTCCCCAGGATGCAGGTGTTGATATAGCTGCATTGTAGGTAGGATTCCTGGATCAGGTTGTAAATCAGAGCATGGTGCTGACTGGGGAACAGTGTCCAGGCCTCGGGGCGGATCTGAACAGTTGCTCCCCTCCTCCTCTGCAGTGATCCTGTGCAGCCCAAGAGTGGTCTAAGAAAAGCAGCTTGTACAGGCACTATAACGTCTGGAAAACCTTGCTAATATTGATTTTCGTACAAGAGGGATAGATATATCAGGCATGACTTTCAACACCTTAACACAAGTTTTATACCAGTGCAACTGGACTTCACTGAAACTTTGCTGGCGTAAAGCTGATACCGCACAACAGACAATATGGCTCATTGCCCCTGCTCCTTTTCTTTTGCAATATGAGAAACGACGATTATCTTTGCAACATTTTAGAATAAGATCAGTCATGACAGAATCATTCATGGATGACTCCTGATCCATCTGGTACTGTATCCTCCAAGGACACAGGGTCTACCATCCCATGATTATTCTCCAGTCAATCATCTTTGAAAATGTATGAGTGAACTATTCTCTTGTTATCTGATCATATCTTTGATTTCTATTTGATATTTTGCACCTTGAACTTCAAACTTGTCTTCATTGACTTCTATCAATTCCTTCTGCTAAATGTAAAGTTTTTGAGTTCATAATTTTCTTCTGCAGTACTATGAAAAACCTTCTCTTTTTTAAATCTTCATCATCTTCATCCTCATCTGTTTGTACATCTTTCTCCTGTGATACCTGGACAGCTGCCAGATGCTGGAGTCCTACCCACTACTTCATTTATTCATTCATCCGTTCATTATTTTTCTGGAAACAATCTGTTAGCAAATGTCTACAAGCTTGCAATTACACGTCATAACATCTTCAACAAAGTATGAGAAAAGATCAGATGTAGTAAATGTGGCACTGGAAGAATCCCTAGGAACTTCAGAACAAATCCTTATCTGATCCCTTTCTCTGGTCATTGTTCAAGTAGGACGACATACCTTATCTTGGAATGATGAGGATAATAATGGATATTTTGGTGTGTCTATAAAATCCTAAAGTTGGTAACTGGCAGCTGCTGTTCTCTCTAGCTGCAAAACTTGACCAGCTACCTGCATCCCTCTGGGTTCCTGGCACGCACACACCTGCCACAAGGTCAAGAAAACTCCAATTCCAGAAACCCTGAGATACTGAGAATGATTTTTCGAGTTTGTATACTGAGTGTTTTTCATCAAAACTGTATTTAGCTGAAAACTGCTAACCTTTCCTACATATAAGCAAGCAAAGTACCACTTCATCTGATGGATTAGGAAACATGAGTGTTGCTATTTTTGCATAGGTTGTGATCAATTTCATGTGTGATTCAGCACAATGAGGAAGTGAAAATTAAGTGAATAACTCCAGGAAAATCCTGTGATCTTCACTCTGATTTAACAGAAGTTGGCTAGCTCTTGTCCATTCAAGGGAAATTTTCTGAGTTAGGTCTGAGTAAAACCTGAGTAAGGTCCTCAGGACTTTGTCCACAGAAACTCAGAATTTCCTTTCTATTATTAGCCTGATGATTTCAGGGAAAGCAGCAAGCAGAGACAGGGTGTGTTCTGTGGGATAGTCATATCATTTTGAGATCAAAGACTGTTAGAAATTTTTAAAGATGTGTTTTCCGTGCCTGTGTAGTGCATGTTAGATTCAGAACTTCTGGGTGATTTTTTTGTAAGTTGCCAGTTACCCGGATGAACATGTAAGACAAGCCTGGAAAATATGAAATAGCCCTTTTTACTTTATTTATACATAGATCTCTGCAACAGATAATCTGTCCAGTAAAACAATATTGAGAAGTTTAAAAGGCAAAATGGGAAAGGGTCTGGCAGGGGATGCAAAAGTGGAACTTCATGAATATTTCAGAGGCATCTACATCTTGCACATACCTAGCACCTCAACTATTAGTCAATGAGGAATGTGCAGCAAGAGTTAACAGGTGATGTTTTATTTCAGAGTAGGTAGTCATTGGTACAGTGCATTCAATACATGGGATGGTGATGGCTGTGGTGTGACTTACACTGTTAGAACAAGGCTGTGGTGTGGCGTTTGGCCAGTGGTTGAAGTGAAAGCTGAAAAGCGACAACAGTATCCTGCCAAAATCTGGTATTGTCCCACAGGATTTTCGTTTTATTCCAAAGATCGTAACATACCTTATTCAGCCAAATCTGCTTCAAGAAATTCCCACTTAAGGAAAAACACTTCTTGACAGAATAAGTGCTATGCTGATTTTTTTTAAAATGAATTTTCTTTGTACAGAAAATAGGCTTGTAATATCTGTGTGCAAGAAAGTAAAATCCTTTGAAAAATGTGACACACTAAATGGATAAATCTTGTAGCTCAGCAGTTTGTGTCAGTGTTTTACACAGGAGGAAATCCTCTGTGACATGTATCTGATAATGGAATCATTTCATATAAGGGTGTTTACTGTATGAGGGCTCTACTGTTTGCAGCGCCATACAATGGAGTACGTTAGCAGTACAGCACCAGTTTAATACCAGGCATTGAAGGCTGAGCCCTGCTTTTAGTTATTGCATCAGCAGGAGTTAAAGAAGCCTTGTTCTAAAAGTAAAGGCCAGAGAGGCAGGGTTGAGAACTAGCAAATACTGAAAAGTGAGGCTTTTTGCATAAGTTGGACCAGATTCCCTTTCCATTGCTGTTTTTACATACTGACTTGTGATTCTCATTTAGAAAAACACTCTTCATAAACCGCTAGTTTTGAAAATCAGTTCTATTTTTCCATCTGTCTAGGTTCTTTCACTTCATTACCTAAGTGCCTCCATCACAGTAAGTACCTAATACCTCTCATTATCTTAGTGAGTCATTTAAGGGTTGGTTATTTAATAACATTAATTAATTATGAATAAATATTAGGGCTAAATTCTACATTTGCTCTGGTAGATGGAAAACTTTTTTAATTTCTGAGGTCTAGGTTACTTAACAGCGTAAGAAACCACTGGAAAGACTTTATAAAACCCCCTGAGAGAGAAATAAACAGCTGCTTTCAATGAGAGATAACATTTTGCCTAATAATAAGCCTAAATTATCATTTAATTTTAAACAAACAGGTGCTGCTGAGCAGGTAGACTAATTTAGTTCTGAGGTGGATTTCCTTCCACCTTGAACTTTACTGCTTCGTAAGGGAAATTTTGCCCTCAAATGTGAGGAAGAATTCAGTCATAGTTCCTCCTAGAAAAGAAGTTCATGTGCTGGAACAACAGGCAAGTTGGACATACCGAAGGAAGGTGAAATGTATTTCTTTATCAGTGCCCAATCAGCTTTGCTAGCCATGCAAAATGAGGCAAAACAACGGTCTTGCTTTCCGATGCTGTCATTTTGATGGCTACCACCTAATTGTATGCTATGGTGAGGGAGCTCTCATTGCTGGAATTTCTTTTGTTGGATCACAAAAGCACCTTTTACCTTCTGTAAGACTAGAGTACCTATGTTTACACTGCCTTGGGACTCTTCTAGTCAGAAGTGCATGCCAATAATTTTAACTTCTGCACTTTTTATTTGTTTGCAGTCCATGCTTACACACACTTCTGAGTGTCTCTTCAATGACACTTCTGCCTGTTCTATCTCGTAGGATGACCCCAGCTCAAGGATGTGTCTGCAGCATGCATGGGCAGGGCATGACCACAACCAAAGTTGTGCAGCAAAGCCATTCACCCTGTATCTGGTGATGTCTTATGGGAATGTCAGATGATCAGGTAACCAAGGCATGTAAGTGCCTTACTAGAAGGGTGTCATGTTAAATATTGCAAGGAATTATGGGAAACGTAGGGAGTAATTTTGGATGGGTCATGCTTTGTGATAGCCCTCACTTGGATTCTTACTCTTTGCAGGTATGATGTAGCTCCTTCATATTACATTTCTTTCTAATATTAAATCTCCTTTCAGTCTGAACTAGGACTGAAACCACTGAAAATGCTGCTTTCAATCTGAGAGTTTGGGTGAAGAAAAGGTCAATTGCTGTTATTTAGAAAATAGCTATCTAGATTGAACAGAATTTTGGAAGGTAGATTCACGTCTCTGTCTTTTCTTCCTATATGTCTTACCACTTGCTCAGAGCAGTACCTAAAACGAAAAAAAATAATCTTTCCCATTGGCCATGAGAAACACTGCAGAGCTCAGACAGTGTGGTACTGTATGGGAGCACAAGGCAGGCTGCGTTCCAGCCTGAGCTCTCCTGATTCCCTTCTGACTGTGTAAATACCAGTCTTTCAGACGGGTCTGGTGCCTACCCTGTTCTTCTTCCTACCAAAGCTAAGCTACTCTCTCAATCAGGCAGGAGCAGAGGATTTCAGAAAGCATTTCATAAGAAGTATCTACATGGTGACTCTATGCTTTCAGGAATGCTTCTGATTTTAACATTGCCATACCCTGCTTTCCCTTTTGCTTCTCCCAGGTGCTTGTTGCTCCCTTTTGCTGTACAAAGACCATTTCTCATAACTGTGTTCCTGCCTTTACTTGCAGGAACTTGCCTTGTTTGTTTCTCCTCTTTTTTTTTTTTTTTTTTTTTTTTTCCCCTATTCCATTATTTCTATTACCCTAATTCTTTTTGGCCTTATTTCCTGCAAAATTCTGACCATCAGTATATCTGCCTCTCTTTGACCTCCTCATATCCCACTCACAATACCTCTTGAAATCAACCTCAACAAAATTCAGTAAAGCATTGTCTTAAAAATATAAATTTCATTCAAGCTTTGTAACCATCAGTGGATGATTAAGGGTCAAAGACTCCAGATGGTCTTATCTCTTCCTCTCCCCTCACTGCCTCCACCCATGGACAAGCTGTGAAGGGATTTTTACAGTATCTGCTCCGACATGCCAGCTGGCCCCTTCACATGTGTCTTCTGTCTAGCTCATTAGCACGTATAACACATGGGTTTGTGGGTCTGTCAGCTGGGAAGGAGGAAGGCAGGAAAAGAAGAGGAATACTGGGAAATTCCGATGTTAACAATGGACATGACCTCAGGTGGGTCAAGCTGCTGTAGCTGATAGGAGAGAGGCAGACACATATCCCAGCCATTTCTGCTGCTCAAGAGACAACCGGCTTTCTGTACTGAAAAGGACATAATAGGTTCTTTGCCTGTCATTCAGGGCTGCTTTTAGCCATCCTGGCATTTCTTAGCTTTGATCTCAATTTTGATACATGCCCATACCATGGAGTACACCACCAGAGTGATGATTTTCACTTGATTTCTAGTCATGTGTGGAAGAATGGGGTTTCATTTTACCTGTCATGTTTACCACATTTGCAGGAGGGATAAATACTCATAGTCAATAAAGAACCTGTATTCGAGGACTGCAGAAAAAAGCTGTTGAAACTGTCTCCAAAATAAGCTCGAATTCACAGGCCCAGTTTTCCCTTTCAAGTTTTATTAATGTGATGGTTTTAAAATCTGTAAAGCTACAGCCATACTAGTCAACAGAGAGTTTGGCAATGCATTTTTGGTTATTATGTATGGAATAGAGATGCCAAAAATAAGTGTAGTGAACCTCTGTTCCTATTATTTAATAAAAACATTTTTATATCTGCGTAGGGTTTTTTTTTTTCAGTATAAAGGGTAAAATTGCTGATATATGTTTCCAGGAAAATCCCCCAGTTTTGTTTCCTAGCCAGAATCCTTTTGGACTATTTCTTTAAACCAAATCCTTTCCTTTCATGTAGGTGCAGAGATTTGAACGGAATAAAACCAAACATGGGCTCAGCATTTTGAGAATGCATGCAGTACTCCTTTTGTTGTTTAATTTCCCAAGTGTATGCATACGTGGTTACTTACCCTTTTGTTAGAAATGTCTAGGGAGTTAGGAAGCTGGTTATCTCATGATCGGGAGAATGAACCAAAGTATTGCTCCCAATAAATAACTTCTGAAGTGTTTACTAGAAAATTAGCTCCTCTTGGGTACTACAGAACGCTGCAGCCTTGCTATGCCCATGCTATAGAAAGAAATTCAAATATCACACATACGTTAATCCCAACGAGGATGTGATGTGCGAAAGTGGTCTGGGAAGACGGGATGGTTTTTTCTGCTCACTGTGCCTAACAATGCCGAAATGTTTTTTCCCTGTCCATTTACTTTAACAATGTGCCATTCTGTACCTCATAAGCACTTAATTTATTCCAACTCTTTGGCCTGACCTGTAATCCCCCCTCTCCTTACCCATCTGACCCATCTGTGTTTCATTTCCCACTCATCAGCATCCAAAGAGCTAGGCCCAGGCCCTGTTTGGAGCCATTAGACAGAGATTGGCACTGTTCCCTCTTCCTGCACCACATCCTCTGCTGAAAAAAATGACCATCAGATCAGAGAACAGAGCCTGCTTTGTCCCCAGCAACCAAGATCTGGAAGCACTTTCAATCATTTGCACTCTATACCCACTCAAACGCATTAATGTGATCAACATTGGGCCTGTTGTGGGCATTTTTTCCAGCAAATAGCTTGCTAACATTCCAGGCATGTACTTCCCTGAAAACAAGACCGAGACAGGGCCCTGAATATTCAATTGGAAAATCACCAAGAGCAAGAGCTTAGCTTGGCACGGCTGGTGTTGATTCTTAATAAGTGACTTCCTAAAGCTGAGGCATGGGGCTTACAGCTTCAATGACTTGTTTGAAAAATATTTTGTAGGTGCCTCATACCACTTTATTTCCTGTGGTATGCGTCATATTGTGAGCTATTCTGAGCCAGGCTGTTTAAGCACACTAACATTTTTTTCCAAGATTGTGGTGTTTAGCTAAAAATGTGCTTATACAAGATGAGCTCATAGCTATTAGTGCTGATGTAGTTTTAACTACTTGGATACCAATAGCCCAAGGCCTAAAACTTGCCTGAAAATTGGGGAAAACCTAAGCAAAAACCATCCTTCACAGTCTTTTAAGGCTTTTCGAAGACAAGGCAACAGGGAAAATATTTCAAAAGGGAGATTTTGTTCCTATAGGATCTTTGCTATACTAAATACCATTCAATTTCATGACAAAGGCTCACTATTGAAAGACTTACTGATATGAACAGCTGAAGAGATTTCAGACAACCCGTTAAAATTAATGTCTTTAATGTTTGTGCCTCTGCTACATACATTGCATCCAGCAAAAGCAGCTTATATGTAGTTCTGTAGTGCAGCTGGACAGACTAGGTACATCCTAATGTTTTATTCAGTTGAACGGCTCTTTCATTGACACAGCTACCATGACAAGGCAAGTTTGACTGTGCTGAGGAGGGTCAGCAAAGATTTTTGTCAAGGCATGCCATTGTGGAGGAGGGTGTCTGGCTGTCACAGCACTATTGTTCAGCGATGAGCTCTTGTATGATTACCCATTCTCCCAGCTGAGAGAAGATGGCAGCATTTTGCATGTGACACTTGAAATGTCAAGGGGTGGGATTTTTGGAACTTACCTTGGTGCCTAAAGAGGAACATGAAAAAGTCTGTGAGGTGCCTTACAGAAGCCCAAGTGCCCTGTTTCAAGGCCCATTTTAGAGAAACAGAACCTTCCTGGATCTTATTGGGTTGTCTTAGGTATAAATGTCTATAAACAGTTAAAAGGAAGGGGCTGGATATTTATATGACATGTTTAGACTGTTCACTTTCAAGCCAAAAGCTGTGTCCTGGACTTGATCTGCATCTAGAAGTTCGATGTACAAGAGGTAAAATGGAAATAATCACAGGAAAGAAAATGGAAATAATTTACTGTTTCCCAAAATATGCTACATATGGAGTAAGGGGAAAAAGATAGTCAATGGCTTGCAAATGGTAGATATCATGACCACTTTTTTAACACAAGCTATTTAAGAGACAGGGATTCAGCTCTAAAATGGCTTATATAAAAGTACATTTGCGTGTCTGTAATATAATTTCATCCAGACTGCTTTTTCAGTGAAAAATAACTGAGATGAGATTTACAGCTGAAAATGTCAACAGGAATATTTTACCATTTGCATTACAAATCTATTTTAAAATTTTGTTGGTGAGATTGTTTTTGTTATAAATGCATACATATGAATTGAATTCGGACCTTCCCTAACACGGAATCTAGCGTTTTCTTCCTGAATAACCTAAAACAAAGGCTCCTATATAATTCTAGCAACTCTGCTTATCCTTTTCTGTGGATTCCATGGTAATTTATGTAACTGTTAAAGAGGTAGCACTCTTTGACAATGTTTAAGTGTGTATGTTTGTATAAACGCATCTGGGTCTTACCTATATAGATACATCATAGGAGACAGAAACCTAGATTTGCTGAGAAATTTGCATAAACCAGTGATTATGTTAATCTCCCACCCCCCAATTTTTATAAAGAACTTCTCTCTGAAGTGGATTAAGATCTCAGTGGAGTATAGTTTCAGTTATAGCTACCCACAAGCTCCCTGCAAAGCAAATTTCAAAGCTTCAAATCCCTTTTCTAATACACTGTGCTTATTACAAATTGTTTTGCGTTATAGAAAATCAACTTCCCGATTTAGTAAAGTAATGGGAAGGGAATGCGTGTAATAGAATGTCATAATAACAAACTCTGTGATCAATCACAGTATTTCAGAGCAAATCTAGTAATGCTAGTGGTGTCTGCCACAGTGGTGCTGAAGTTCCACCCTCGTGATGTTTGAGCTGATTTGAGTTTTCCCCTTATTTGGCCCCATAACAGAGCTTTAATGTTTAACATGGGCATAAATTCACTGTAGCCCTCAAGTGAAGACTATATTTGAGAACTGAATAGAATGCTTGAATTTACTCTCCAGATTTTTCTTCCATGATCAAGTAAAGTTCCATGTAACTTTCCTTCCCAGCGTAGTGCACACAAAATCTCAGGAAACAGCAGGGCTTAATTAGGACCCTGGTTTATAGTTTCACCTGAAAAAATACATTTTAAAAATCATATATGTTTGGCTGTGCAGATTTTTTAGTCAATAAATTCTTGCTAATTAATCACATTAATGGCACTCCTTAAAAGTTGAAACAAAATCACAAAACAAACCAAATACTCCATAAATATCATGTATAAAGAACCATTCACCAATGCATAAACTGCATGTCTAAAAACATTTACAAATATTATTCCCTTTTTCTTTTTTCTTTTTCTTTTTTTTCTTTTTCTTTTTCTTTTTCTTTTTCTTTTTCTTTTTCTTTTTCTTTTTCTTTTTCTTTTTCTTTTTCTTTTTCTTTTTCTTTTTCTTTTTCTTTTTCTTTTTCTTTTTCTTTTTCTTTTTCTTTTTTTATTCCATCTCATTTGCTCGCTCTTCTTGCTTGCTTGCTTGCTTGCTTGTTTTCTTTTTTTCTTGCTTTCTTGCTTCCTTTCTCGCTTGCTTTCTCTCTCTCACGCTTTCTCTCTTTCTCTCTCTCTAGCTTTCTCTCTCTCTCTCTCTTTATTAGAGGCATAATGCTAAAAAGACAGCTGCTCTCAAAGGTAAGAGTGCAGTAGATGATAGTCAAACACTTTTTTTTTTTTTTTTAATATAGATGTGATTCGATTAGATGAGGTAACATTTTTCCCCATCTAACTTGACTTTAAATGCATGGTTTCGAATTTTAAACACAAGTGGCTGCAGTTACTCTCCCCTAGACAAAAAGTATAATGTAAAGAGAAGTTCTATTCATTGTTTTGTTTCAGGATGCTGAAAGCAGTAATCCTCAGTGCAAACGTTGGCACTGAATGCTGCGTTATGATCTGTGACTGTCTGATGCGGAGTTGATGACACAAAGGCAGGATTATATTGAGCCTAACTTATACTGTAAAAAATAAACAAACAAACAGAAACAGTCTGGGTTTGCTGGATTATCACTTTGACAGAGCTACTTGTTTAAAAACATCATTGGAAAACCACAAAAACTTAGCATCACAGCAACTTATGGACTGGCAGACTCTTAAATCAAGGAATATGTATTTTTTGTCAAACTCTTTTGGATGAAGCATGGATGACAGTAAATACAACTTGTCGTTCCTTCCCTTAGTAAGGAGCAAATGATTCTTATAGTAAGTTATTGCCCCACTTCCTTGGGTTTCAGTGAATAGACAGTTTCTTTGTGTACAGATGTTGTTCTTTAAGAGAGGCCTGAGGGATGAACAGTCCCTTTCACCTTAGGTTATTTGTACGCATAGAGCATATTCTATTCTTATATACAAGTAAATTCACTACCATTTTCATTTTTATATTTAAAGAATATGCCTGAGACTGGCATATGAAAATGTCTCTATGCCTTTTTTTAAATGGTAAAATTCAGAAAATTATATCTACTGTTGAAAACAAGTAAGAAATCAGTCATTTTGGATGTCTGTGATACTCTGAGGTATCCTCCATTTTCCACAGTTGTTTCTGGATCATTGTAACTTTTTAAAATATCCAGTCCTCTTCAAGTTCTCCTCAGCATTTCTGTGTACTCTCTTAGTGTTACCACTTTCCTGATGACAGCCTGGCCTCAGGAAACCTGCAAAATGTTCATAGCGAGGGTTCCTCCTGCGATCTTATGGAACGATACCTTTTTCTGCTTATGTATAGAGGGCATATTAGACATGACCTTATCATACAAAGTCATCACACAAAGACAATTCCTTTTTCATTACATTTATTATTATTATTTAGCTTTTATTATTATTGTTTAAATGTATTATTTTTTAACTCACTTCAGTATTCATTTCAGTGGGACAGACTTAACTGCCTTAACTTTTGCCGATCAGAATGTGTCTGTTGGAAATCCAAGATAAACCACAATCGTTTGAATTTCACTGACTTTGATAATGCTGCTGCATACTGTGTTCCCACCGGCAGAGTGCTGCATTTCCAAAAAAAAAAAAAAAAAAAAAAAGAGAGCGCTAAGTGCAAGCAATTGGCCTCACTGATGGTGCTGATGTGGATAAATGCAGCTCTGCTGCCAATGCAGACAGGGTAACAGTGCATGGGGTTGCAGAGCAGCATGGTCTGAGTACAGCCACGGGTGTTTACTGGGCGGGCCGGGAACAATGCTGAAGAGAGTGAAATCTGAATCAGGCCTGGGTCTGTGGCAGCGTCTGTCAATATGACAGTTTCAACTGATTTTTGATATGGGACCTAATCACAGTTTGTCTCTACAGCTGATTGCACAAGATTTTCACGTGTATCAAAACTTTCTGCTGTCCATATTTTACCAAGCTTCTCTTTCACACATCTGTTAAAAATAGGTCAGGACTCAGGACGTGAGGTAAAACTCGAGACTGAAGTGGAGCAGAGGTCTTTCTGGTCAATCACAGTAGTCTGCATATGGTGATCTGTCAGAGGAGTGGGAAAGTAGGGTAACCAGTGCTAGGAGGGAAGAAGTTGTAAATGGTGAAAGATCCTAAGAGACAGGGTTGGATGGACTGGTGAGTCGTTCAGTTCATCTGGGTATACTAATGGAACACATTTCCTCTCTTGTTGACTGACTACCAAGGCATGCAATATGAATTTCATCCTTCGTTACTTACCCCATGTCAGCATTAGTATAGTCTTTCCATTTTCTACCTCAGTGTCTCTATGCTCTTCTGAATAAGATACTGAGATCAATTAACTAACACACCTAAACATTGTCCTTTGTCTACTGGTTTTGGGAGACACACGGATCACACTTTCTATTGCTTCAACTTCACATAGAAGGCACTCAAATTCTAGGTAGTGTATAACCTGAAATGCATAATTTGAAGAGAAATCCTGCCTGTGCTCATGTTTCTCAAAAATAATTTTTATTATTTGCATTATGGTAGATACATCAGCAAGACTGAGCAGAGATATTTTAGTACCTGGACACCTTTCCTTATACATTCTCAGAAGGAGGGGCAGGATAGAGCATCAGTAAAAGGAAGAGGTGTCCTCAGTCTCAGCTTGATGACAGCCAGACCAAGGGCTTCTCTCTGAGAAAGATCAAGCACAGCCACCCTAGTGGTCCCCAAAGTCCCACATTTGATGACTTCTAAAGGCAAGCAAAACAGGTCAGTCACATCTCTCTTTCCATCCTTGTTAAGGTCCTACACCTTAGCATTTCTATCGGTCCTCTGCCATGTGACACCTGTATTGAGTTGTGAAAAAAAATAGTACAAGTGGAAACGTGAGAAAAACTGCTTAGATGTTGCCATTCCTGAAGCAAATAAGCATGGAGTTTTTTTTGGTTTTATTTGGTGTCAGTCTTTCCATCTCAGTGTTTTCTTTTATGACACCAGGTATTTTGTTACTCAGTTCATTGGAGTGGGCAACTTTCTAGAAGAAGAGTAGTGCTAATTATTTTATCTCATACAAATGGATAAATGTGATTATTTTGATAATAGCAATGAATACTTTGTTGCCTAAGAATGACTTTAAAATGGTAGCATGTGAACTTATCTTGAATAAATGTCATTTTCTCTTATCAAAATATTTTTTTGCTGTTGTCTTTAAGTTGTGTCAATGCGAGAGTTGCCTTTGATTTGGTAGCACTAATAAGGTTGTTAAAATATTGAGTGTTGAGGACGATTGGGTGTGACTTGGCCAGGAAATATGTTCTTCTGTGGCTTGACTGTACTCCAAAGCCTCTGATTGCCTAAGATTTTGCAGACCTTAGGGAAACAGAAACTGGTGAGATGTCACAGGATATCATAAAGCAAAACCAAGAGGAATTATCAAAGATTATGCAAAACTGAAGTTACTTCTTTTTTTTAGCTGCATTTTCTCAGAACTGAAATGTCATTATATTTGTCCTGGAATAGTAATCATACTAATACCCCAAAGTTTAAGACATTCTCCTGGCCTACAGGCCCTAGAGTTTTGCTAAGAATTATGGTCTTGGAAAAAATTTTGTGAAAGGGTAAAGAACCTTCTTCCCGCTTCTCTGTTTTTGATTTTTTTTCAGGTGACTCCTTTTAACTTGCACAGTGACAAAGCTACTAGTCCAAAGAACTTGCAGGTGAGAAGTTTTTTTAAACTCATGAGAGTGATAGACATCAACTTTAGATCAGATAATAGAATCATAGAACGGTTTGGGTCGGAAGTGACTTTAAAGACCATCTAGTTCCAACCCCCCTGCCATAGGCACATTCTGCTAGGCCAGGTTGATCAAAGCCTCATCCAGTCTGGCCTTGAAGACAGCCAGGGATGGGGCATCCACAGCTTCTCTGGGCAACCTGTTCCAGTGCCTCACCACGCTCTCTGGGAAGAACTTCTTCCTAATATCTAATCTAAATCTCCCCACTTTCAGTTTAAACCCATCACCCCTTGTCCTGTCACTACAGGCCCTTGTAAAAAGTCCCACCCCCAGCTTCCTTGTAGGCCCCCTTCAGGTACTGGAAGGCTGCAATAAGGTCTGCCTGGAGCCTTCTCTTCTCCAGGTTGAACAAGCCCAATTCTCTCAGCCTGTACCCACAGGAGAGGTGCTCCAGCCCTCTGAGCATCTTCGTGGCCCTCCTCTGGACTCGTTCCAACTGGTTGATATCCATCTTATGCAGAGGGTTCCACAGCCGGATGCAGTGCTCCAGTTCAGTTCTCACAAGAGCAGAATAGAAGGGGAGAATCACCTCCCCTGGCTTGCTGGCCACACTTCTCCTGTTACAGCCCAGGATACGATTGGCTTTCTGGGCTGCCAGCACACACTGCTGGCTCATGTCCAGCTTTCCATCTACCAGTACCCCCAAGTCCTTCTCCTCTGGGTTGCTCTTGATCCATTCTCCACAGAGCCTGTACTTGTAGTCAGGATTGCCTCGATCCAGGTGCAGGACCTTGCACTTGGTTTGTTGAACTCCGTGAGGCTGGCACAGGCCCAGCTCTCCAGCCTGTCAAGGTCCCTCTGGATGGCATCCCTTCCTTCCAGTGTGTCAACCACACTGCACAGCTTGCTGTCATCAGCACACTTGCTGAAGGTACACTCAATGCCATCGTTCATGTCACTGGCGAAGATGTTAAACAGTACCGGTCCCAGTACTGACCCCTGTGGAACACCGCTCGTCACTGGTCTTCACTCTGACCCATTGATCACAACTCTCTGAGTGTGACCAGCCAGCCAGTTCTTTATCCATTGAGCGGTCAAATGGATGGTTTGGGTTGGAAGGGACCTTAAAGACCATCTAGTTCCAAATCCTCTGACATGGACAGAGACACCCTCCGCTAGACCAGGTTGATCAAAGCCTCATCCAGCCTGGCCTTGAAGATAGACAGGGATGGGGCATCCACAGCTTCTCTGGGCAACCTGTTCCAGTGTCTCACCACCCTCTCTATGAAGACCTTCTTCCTGATATCTAATCTGAATCTCCCTGATAAGTACAGTAGACGTACTTAGGACAGTGTGTCATTAATCACAAAAACAGAAACATGAAATCATCAGGAAAAGACACTTATTTATAAGGGTAGAAAGATTAAATACATTTAGTTTCTGCTGAAGATAACAGAGTAGCACTTGAGGAAACTTTTGCATTAATAAATTAACTACATGTTTCAATCCAAAATTAAATAATTTTGTCTGGTCTACATAGCTAAGACAGCCAACACCATGGAGAAAAGACATATTACACGCATTAGCCAGATACAGGTAGTATAATACAGAGATATTAATAGGCTCAAGACGTCATACTAAATCAGTGCAAATTCTGAAAATAACACTGAGAAGACAAGAAGCAGGACTGGATGTTGGATTTGACTGTCATATTTGAAGACAGTGGGCACTTTGACATAGCAGTCCCCTTGCAGCCTGACCTTGTTCTGCATCACTTCAATTGTCCTTCCTTTCCCCTTGTGCTGGCTCTGTGTTCTCAATCAGCTTTGTCAGTTCCATTATCACTTTTTTAAAGTATCATGTTGTCCTTCATGTGGCCATAAATCCTTGTGTAAATAAACACATTCATCTTTCCCTCTTTCCATCTTTCCCTCCACTGGACACGGTTCTGCGTAACTAACTGTCACTTTTTAGACTGTGCCCAATGGACCATGTGCCAGTGATGTGCATCAGTGATGGGTCCTTGGTCTCTTCCCACATTGTTCTCATACAAGGAAGGATGAGGCATCCTAATAGATTTAATGGTGCTTACTATCACCACAGTCATGTTTAGAGTTTAGAAACATAATCCTCACAAAGTAGGAGTGGGAGAGTTTGTACAACCCACACACGAGAGCAAAGCTGCCAACAGATGACCCAAGAGTTTTGAGTAGAAACAATGTAAATAAACACTTTGAATAGGAAAAGAAATGGTTCTACATCTAGAGATTACGTCTTCCAGGAGGTAATCCATGTCCTATACATCAGTGGGGTAAAAAAAAGAAAAAACCAACCCAAACCCCACCCTTAACTCTTTTAGGCATCATTTTCAGTGGAAAGGAGCTGTGATGGACACTGAGACCTATTCAATGTCTGTCCCTTTCTTCCATTCCACATGGAGAACTTTTCATGTGTGACTCCATGTTCCCTGATGCCCAATTTGACCTCATATTAACAAATGGTTCTGCTTTGTGCTTCAAAAACACTATATAAATATATTCCCCCTAAGACAGATGCAGTAACAAACACATTTTCTTCTACTCTGTGTGGTTTCAGAACAAAGAAAAGAAAAAGGAAAATAACTCTCTTCAAGAGTCTCCCTACTAAAAGGTACTGAAGGTCTCCACAGACTTTCAGGAGCATTTATTTGGATGTAATTTAATAAACTACCTTAATAAATACTTAGTGATTTTGCTTTTCCACATGGTCATGTGAGAAAGGTTGTCGGCCTTCGTGGTGTCTGGGACAGGATAGAGATACAAACTGCACATCAGCAGTATTTGGAGACTGAATGCTTTTGTCAACAGCTTGCTTCTCAGATACCTGATATTATGGGCTCCATGAAACTAACAATGGTGATCACATTAGGGAAAAGTAAATATGTAAGTAATCTTTTATTAATACTCTTCCATGCATTACTCTGTGTTGTTCTTCAGCAGTGATTAGCTAAGAGGGAGGTCACAGCTAAAAAATTTTCTCTTCAGGGTCTATGAGGACAGGATTGACAAACACATGTCAGGAATAACATATGGCAGTAGGGTAGAATGCACAACTCCTCATCATCTCTTCCAGTTCTGGGATACCATAATTTTGCAATAATTAAAAAAGAGGAAAAACTATGGATAGATCTAACTAATGCATTGCAATTTAATCATATTAGTGAAGTAAAAGCAGAGCATGATCCAGACTCATCTTTCATTTTGACTGTTGTAAAGAATAAGTAACCTCATAAAAATAAATTACAAGAGGGTAAACCTAATGTAAGAGGGGATCCATCAATAAGTTCCTGCATTAATAATTTTTTGGGGAGACTTTAATATTAATATTCATGAAAATGAACAGACTTAGTAAATAACAGCAATAAATTATAAGTTTAATAATTACATGTGATGAATTCAGTTGAAAGAAGTTCATTGTACAAGCAGAGATCAAACTGGACATTGCAAAATGTAAAGAAAGGCAGGCGTTTCCAGATTTCTAACACATATTATGAGTTCAATATCAGTATTTTCCTGAGGTACTAAAATGTCTTTGCCACACAAAGACAGTTCCCAGGGAAAGCCTATAGTTTCCTGGGGTCAGATCTCATTTCTTTACCTGCAAAAGGCATCCCATTCCTGTCTTAATACATTCATTTGGAATTATATCTAGCTTCTTAAAGTAGAGTTTTAAAAATACTATCTGTTACACAGGTATGTATATGAAGGACTGGGGACATTAACAGTCAAGATTTTCTTAGAGGAAACAACCAAAGAAAAGAAAATATGGTATTACATATTAATCCTTGAGACTAATCAGGGATATTTCCTTGCTAAAGAAACTGCCCAAGTGATAATTTGCATGCTACATAGCAAAGCCAATGGATGGGTTTATATGAAATTATAATTTAAATTAATTGAATGAATGGATAGATACTACATCATTGAAATACATGTGGATCTATAAAGAGAAAAATGAAATAGTATGTTTCAACTTTAGCTGTGCAGTAGAGTATATCATGTAATTAAAAATTGATCATTTGGTTTATTTTGAGAAGACCTTCACAAATTTTATAACAAAGTGGGTTTTATGCAATTAGGAATTTTGAAACCAGCAAAAAGTAGAAAAAGTAAACACATGAGAGGAGTTTCGGTTCTTTATTTTGAATAGTATCTTTTTAAGAGGAAGAAGCAATTGGGGAATTGGTTTATGTTGATATATGTGATACTTGTAAAATCCTTAGAATATCAGCAATATCAATTACACTTAAAGCTATTGTATTATTATTTGCAGATTAAAGCTGAGATCTGAACACCTGGCTGAAAACTGGTAATTGAGGCACCTGGTTTCTTTCCATAATTGTGCTCCCTTGTAACTTTTAATAATATATACAAAAAATGACACTGCTTTTGATCCAGTTTATCTACTTATTTTTAAGATAAATTGCAATTTAAGATTAAAAAAAAAAAAATCAATGACTGATTACCATTTCTAATGACTTCAGTATAGACATTTTTATCAGTTCTCTGACTGATAAAAATGTACTCCTGTCTGCAAGCTTGATGAGTTAATTTAGACTCCTATAAAACACTTTCAATAAAATTTTTAACTTCTTTGCACCCCTCACATAAATGAGCACCTAACAGTACTCCTTTGAAAATACCTATCCTGTGACAATTTCCATAGCTGAGCCTATTTATTCCAAGAGCTGTGCTGCTCAGTCTCTTGTCAAACACCCAAAGCCACTGACCTGAACAATGCTAACCCATGTAACATGAAAAGTAGCCCATTTTTTCAGATATATGAGAATATGTGGGGACTAAAGGCTTGCAAATGAGAGGTTTAAACTGTAAAATAAGATAAAATAAAAATCACATTCAAACTATTTTAAGAGAAAATAATTATGATCCTTGGATCACCGTGTCATTCGGGTATTTTTTCTTTACATGATACGGTCTGCAGCTGTGCACAGGAAAAAAATATAATAATTTGGGTAGTTTTAGGTAGAGACATGGCCAGATTCTGACAGGTGTGAAGTGGCATAACTTTGTGGAAGACTGGCTCAGAATGAGTCTCTGGCTCAGGCTATGCATAATTGAACATACAGACATCATGACTATTTGATTTAACCTTGGTTAATGCATCTGAGCCTGCAGTATTGCTTAGGGGAACAAAATAAGTGGCTTTGGATTTAACCATTAGCTTTTTGCTTTCTGATTACTCCATTATGTTTGAGCTTTGACTGAGTTTTCTTTTTTTTTCTGCCCAGAAGCCTCAAACCCTGAATTGGGATTGACATTTCACTGAGAAAAATAGTATAGATAAGTAAAAAGCAGACAGATATATTAACCTTCTGTACTTTCCTTTGACAAAAAGACTTTAAAATGCTGGAAGATAATGTGATAATTATCCATTATCTGTTCACAGAGATCTAGAATAGATGTAGAAAATACCCTGGTTAGTCATTACTTAGAGGTGATACAGCGGCACAGTATAATACTGACAGAACCACTACATTTCCTTACATCGGAGGTGCAAGAATGAGTTCTGACTTGCATTCTTTTAACTTTGGGGAAAATATTTTGAGGACAAGAATGGGATCTCCTAATACAGAGTGGGGAAAAAGGTATTGTCCTGCATAACAAACACTATGGCTTTTGGAGGATTCTCCTCTTTTTTATTTTGTTGCCTTAGAAGAGTCATAAACGAAAATCATAATATGCCCCAGATTTATTTGGCAAAACAAGTCACCAATCTTTAATCAAAACTTTATCTTTAATAAATATTATTCAATGCATTATCATGTCATATATTATTTAGATTGTATTAGTTAAGATTAATCTTTATTAAAATATACATGAGTTCAACAAAAGACATTCTAGAGAAGGCTTCTTTTAGTTTTCCATACTAGGGAGAGGGGGAGAGAAAAAAGAGAAATATATATATTTTTGGAACCTATTTTATTTTTAAAATGGTCAGTTAAAATATAAGTGTTGTTCTTCATGTGCTTTGTTTTGGTGGTTGTTTTTTGTTTTTTGTTTTTTTTTTTTTTTTTTTTTTTCCCTGGCAAAAATACCTCCTATTCGTAAAATATAAAAACTATATTTTGTGGAATGTGAACAATTGGCCTTGGACAGGCTCAAGAGGACCAGAGTTACAGAAGAATAAAAGCAGAAGAGAAAAAATATTCTTTTTTTTTATCATAAATGGAATCTTATGTTTCCTTCATATTAGACATAAATGAACAATTTCCATGTTTTCTTTCTGAAAACTAGAGGGGTGATGGGTAAAGCTGGTTGAAATTTTATAGTTGTTTTTTGCTGAGAAATATGACTCCTTAATCCAATATTTTGATGATAGTTTTGTTTCCTCCTCACAAATAGGAAATTTGAAATCTAAGTTTTCAATGCCAAATTTTCTTGTTTTCCTCTTTTACCAATGAATATTAAAAAAGAAAAACTCACAAAGAATTGGTTGTCTCCAATTATTTTTGTCATATTCATAGTCACTAGACAATGGTGTAATCACAAACACCTCCCCCAGGGAATAGTACGGAACATATGCTGCATTATAATTGAACAAAGTGGTGACAAAAATAGCACAAATCATCAGTTATTCAGACACTGAATTAACAATGGGAAGATGCTACCATAGAAAGTGAGTAAGTTCTATTATATCAAAGGTGCATCAGCAATACAGAGATGTTAATCGTTTCTTGAAACAAAGTGTATCTTTTCCCATATCCCTACAATCCACATACAGAGTAAAGACAGTTTTACTCTCAAACTTTCTTTGGGATAATCTTGGGAACATTACCAAACTGGACATAAACCAGCGCAATTGCCTGTGGCAAGAAAATAACAGATGTACTTGACTTAGGTCAACTTATAGTTCTATTCCTTCCCTTTTAATAGAAGACCAACCGTATGTAATCATGAAGGAAGATAAATTACTTCCTGCCTCCTTTTTTTTTTTTTTTTTTTATTTCTGGAGTGGCTAGATGAATTTACTCTGGGAATTCAGTAAAAGAATGTAAAGAATGACCAACATTTTTCAATCTCTGCACACAAAATAATACATTAAAGGCAAAACGCACCATTTACTGCAACAGCAGTTGAGGGATTTTTGGCACAGTCAGGAAATTGTGAGCTGGGTTTCTCCTAGAACATTTGCTATGGCTTCTTGGGGATAACATTATTAAAGGGCCCTTCATAAGGGTTATTTTGCATTTCGCCTGGGATGATGCCAGTTATTCTTAAGGCTTTCATGTCTCACAGTTAGAGGACAAATGGTAGCTAACAAGCATGTAGATGGACCTTAAAAATGTGGATAGCCAGGGACCAGGGTGCGAAGATGGCAGGGGAAAAGAAGAGAAAACAGCACAGATAGGCAGACATCTGGATGGGCAGGAGCAAAAGGGAGGAGTGGGACAATTTATTCTCCACATATTTTGTTCCCAATCAACTTATGCCGTGATATACAATGCCTTAAAGACATTACTGTCCTCCTTGCTCTTCACCAGCATCTGGCAGATCTTTCTTCAAGGAGTCCTGTAAGAAATCCATTGCCATTGAAGCCAGCTGCCCCTTCAGTTACTAGACATTCAATTCACCTGACGCCTCTTCCATCCTCCTGGAGTTCCCACCATTTATTACTCTCTCATGCTGATCATAGTAATGGAAACCTGCATCTGTAGTTGATAAGCAACAGCAGTGGTAGCATCAAAATAGTGGATTTACTGCATATTTGTACCCTCAGGTGTCCCAGTCTCTTTGATCTTTCTTCTCAGACGTTTATATCTCCCCTTGAAGAGGATTCTTTCCTGTAAACTTCCTATAATTATGGCTTATCTTTCTATGGGCTATGAAAAGATAGCAGCAACATTTTGCTGCACAATCATCCAAGGCTGTGTCCACACTTAACCAATGGACAGTCCTGCCTGATGGGTCCGGACCCTCTACTGAGTTAAGTGGAACTTGGAAATTCCTGCTCCTAAACCCTGAACACAACAGACCCAGAAGCGCACCTGACTTAGGCATTGAATGCAGTCTGAGGTCTGGCAGGATAAATGTGGCCTAAGCACACCAAGCAGTAACAACCTACATGACCCAAGGAGTGCAGTGGACGTAACATGTTATTCAGCAATGCGTAGACTTGAAACAGAAAGGATTAATTTGGATTTTTTTCTACACTGCCAAGCAGGTAATTCTGTACAAAGGGATTAGAATGATGTACATTTGGTTGGTTACTAAACTCTTTTTAGCCCTATAAACTGAAATTACAACAGAAAACCTTTTAAGGTAAAATTGTTTGCAAACTAGATCTGTACAATATGTGGGTGAAGGTCAGGGGCAGTGAACAAAATCCTGCACTTTGCAGGTCAGGATATGGCCCTAATTTTCTGGTTGCATTGGCTAACTTGTGGGTACTGCAAATTCAACACTGAATTTTCTTTAATTAAATGCCTCATTCATATATTCCTGGCATCTAATGACCAGTGGGAAAGAACCAGGTCTATTATTTGAAGCCACTGTCAATAGTTCTGTCACTGAGGTTAGACTGCCAGCTACTACTTTCTAAGAGTAGGTGTCCAAAAATAAAATCAATAGAAAAAGTTTTGGAAGGCAAGCGTGGCCTCATACTTGAGGGCAATAGTGAACCACTAACTAGGGGATAGTAAAATAAAACTTTCCCAGGGCAAAGAATATCTTGTAACTGACTATTCTGAGGATTTTTACTTCTACAACTGAAGCAGCTGGCTCTGAACATTGATGGAGAGCCTGTATGGCTGCTTCTCCAGTGGAAGACATTTTTATCACCCAAAGGAAAAAATTGTATAGGCATTTATGTCTACAGATGACTTGATCTTTATCTAAAATTGAATATTCCAGACTTTGTTGAGATTCATGGGAGCACTGCACTTAAACAGCTTTCCATTGGTTGGCACGGGCTGACTTGACCTGTGTCAGCCAACAAACAATTATCGTTACGGCACAGATGGTATACAAAGATTCTTACTCAGTCTGCAATGGCAAAGAGCATCACTTATTATATTAAATTATACATGGAAATATCGTTAGACAGATCACTAGTTACTTACAATCATCTGTCATTTTTGTGTAAATGTTTTCAATGAGCTGTTGAAAGTTTGTGTAGAGAATTCACCCAGCGTGCTGGACAACTCTCTGAGTGTTTCTTGTAAGGGACCTGAACTTGCCAGGAGACAAGATGGAGAAACTAGAAAGAATGAACTGATCTTTGTTGATCTGCAGGACTGAGCTGAAGAGAAAAATCATGTATTTGTCTGTAACTGAAATGGTATAATATTTATTTGTTTCTAGAGTCTGGAACCCAAGAAATATTCTCTTGTGTATTTGCCAAAAAAAAAAAAAAAAAAAAAAAAAAAGCTGATGTAATTTGTTTCTAGATTTGCTTACTAATTGGTTTTGCTAGAATTGCGTGTTATATCACCTCAGGTTATGTCTTTTCCTGGCTGATTGTATGCCCTCACTAATCCAAGCTACATATAGTGCAAAGATTTTTCTACTTTCCTTCATCTTCACTTAAATACCATTTTACATCAGTCATTTTAAGATTATCTACCTATGCAACACCTTTCTTACACAGTCTGGAAATAGAAAGGGGTAAAAGAAAGACAGAAGTCACAGATTTGCAAATTTGGTTTGGATATTTGTCATGTTAGCTCTGAGAACAAATTCAAGTACTCTGATCTAATTCACAAACATCAGTGAGAATTTCAGCAGTGACCTGATTTTTTTCTGGGGGTGGGGGTGGGGTGGAAAAAAGGAAAAATTAGGCTGAAGAATTAATTTGTAAAACTATGATGAATGAGAAAATAAAGAAGTTTGGTAAAGAAGATGAAAGAAAAAATATATTTTTAATAGAGATAAGTCGGTAAAGGCATGAAACAGACACAGTATGGTATCATCTAGCTCACCTTGCTTTAGTAAGATTTCATAAAACTTCCTGAATAACTCTAAAACTTCACAGGAACATTTTGTTGAAGCAACTTCAATATTACAGAGCACCCCAGGAGGTCTGTAAACTTCTTAAAATATTAAGAAAGACATAGCTGTTAAAAGAGCAGTTCTTAAATCAGCTCCCAGGTGGAATATGAAAAAAAAAAGCTCCTAAGGGTTCAAAGTAACACTGTTGCATTGAAAGCTGATGTTGCTCAGTTTATTTAGAAAATACTATAAACTGCTTTACTATGGGAATTTGGTAAAGGAATCTTTCATTAATAGGAAAGATTGGACTGTGCACTGCAAATAAAGTGATGTTTACATAATTTTGAAAGATCTTTCAAAGATTCAATAACCTTCTGCTGTGGCTTAATGCACCATATTAAACTTGACATTTTTAATAAAATGAGAATGTCATAATTAAGTAATTACATTGTGGGAAATATGTTTGCACTTTGGACAGACACACAATTAGATCTTTAGTTATTCCTGATTATTTTCATTTTAAACAAAAGCTTTTGCAAAACACAACCCCAAGGGGTAGTTGTCAGCATGCATCAAATTTAGTCTGAGACCAAGTTCTGTGAGGTTCATAAACCATCAAGTTTTAGGGTAGCTAAAGAATTTAATTGCAAACAAAACTCTCCATGTTCATTTATGCCCGAATAATTTCGTATTAGGATACAATGTGAATGCTCCTTCATTTCAAGGTTCAACTGTTTTCCTGTTTATGGCTTCTAGGTGATTCAATTTTTTGTCCAGAATGTTAAAAGAAATTATTTTTACCTTTGTAACAACTCATTGAAGAATAGGTCAAATAATAGATTTCCTCATACTTTCCTCTGTTGGTTGATTGGCTGTTGTTGTTTCCTTTGTAGAAACGCTGTTGAATTTATTCCCACCATCCCACAGCCAGGAGGGCAGGTGAGATACACAGGCTTTAGAGCACACCTTGTATTTGTACAGAGTCCATAATTTCAGAGGGTTGGGCTGTCAGTTATGCCTTTCAGTTTAGTTTTGACATGAGAGTGGAGCTAACTTAGACCTTCAAGAACTACATAAGGGGAAATGCAGATTTCTAAAGACCTTGATGCCCCATGAGTCTTTGTCAGAGATCCTGAAGAGCAATGTGCATGATGAGGACTGCTGGTGCGGTGTGGTAACCTGCCCAGCATTCCTGACACAACTGGAAATAACATTTATTATATAATACTGTAGAAATGCAGAGGGATGCATTTCATATTAGACTTGGTTGAAATTAAGTATTTAAATTTATATATGTATGGGATGTATAAGTTATGTATAAGTATTTCCAGATAGGCTTAGTAGCCTGGAGTTTGTAGAGGTTTCTTGTTTATTTTAATTACCTGAAAATGAAGGGTTTGCAAGATAAAAATATGTGAATTTCTAATGGGATGTAAACTGCTATTTTTATCCAGCTGTACATGTATATTGATTGGCAACAACGAAAGGGATCTTTGGAGGTAGCAGAGAAAATCCAGTTGAGGGAATGGAGAGAGGAAATTTCAGGGAAGGAGAAAGAAGTATATAACCCTGTATATAAACAGTAATGAGCCCAAAATTTATGCTCCATTAATGGAGATTTAAAATTCACTATAACAATTTTTCATAGATCTTTTAAGAGAGTATCCTTTGTGCAACATAATTTATCAGTGTAATGAATAAATAAATTAACAAGATACATCTGCTGTTGATTTAAAACATCATTTATGCCCATCTTAGCTCCTTTTTAGTGCCATAGTTAAATTAATCTAATATCTGGGACTTTCAGTATATTTAGGATAATACACAGAGTAACCTTGTTCACTTGTGTTGAGAGGAAAAAAAAATACTGTAAAATATTTTTGCGACTAGAATGAATAGACATCTAAGGTTTCTTGGTTTTTAAAGCTTTTGAACTGTTTAACAAAATCAAGAGGAAAAAAAATTGTCTTGAAATTTTGATATACACCTCACAGTACAAGGGCTGCAGCTCATAAAGAAATCCTGATTGAAAGATTTATCTTCTGGAAGAAATCCATGTGGATAAAGTGGCTAGATAAGAGAGGATGGAATAGCATACAGTAGAAATAGGTTCTTATGCTTTTGCAAATGGCATTCTTTTGTTCATTGTGTAAAATATTCTAAGAGAAAGGTTCGGTGTACATATTAATTGATGGGATTTAGGAGAACCAGATATGAAGCCCACACACATTACCTCTGATTGGACCCGAAATCAAGTTTAATGGAGTATAACAAAATAATAATATAATGCTTTCTTTCTGGGTCAGCTGAGGAACACCTGGATAGTGCTCAGTTGGGAATATGTGCAGAAAAATAACAGGCTTGTCTCTGTGGGGCGTTGTCCCAATAGGTAACACATTAGGAAGGAGGATTGTATAGGAAAAACAGGTTTGGGTCCCATTGCTATTTTTATCCTTGCAGCAAAGTTTGTTTGTTTACCATATTGGTTAAAGAGCAGTTCGGCTTTTGGGCAAGGAAGCCCTTTTTAACTCCTTGCAGCTGAAAATTTTGTCAAGCTTCAACAGTTAATCTAATAAAAAGCATTATTTCTTCTTACAAATCTTGCTCAGTGATGAAAATATTTCTGTTAAAACCTGGTGTGGTCTTGATTCAGGAAAATGCTTAGGTTTGCACTGAAATCTGTCGCTTCCAGACTAACACCTAACATCATGACTGACTTTAAACACATGCTTATTATATTCATTGATTTCACAAGGAGAAACACACATTTCAAATTAAGTATCTGCTTAAGGGCTATCCTGCAGAGAGATGCTTTCCAGAAGTGGAGCAATGATAATCACAATCAGATTAGGTTGAACATGGCTATCTTACACACACACAAATTCCTTTATTACTTCATCACTCTGATTACCAATAATACTAAAATGCATTGCTGCTTTTCATCAGTTTGACCTTATTTCACACATATATAAAGCTTACCATGACAGCCTTGATAATCCCTTTCACAGTCCCTGACAGGGTTGACTTGTGAAAGTTGGAATAAACAGAAATTTGGTTAGTACAGGAAGGTCAGGAAGTGTTTGCATGGTCTGCAATTGTGGTCATCTTTATCCAGCCAAAGGGGAACCTCTAATTTTCTAGTTTATGTAATTGAATTTTTAACTGGTGCACAGTGGAAAGCCTTTTTTTTTTTCCCCCCTGAGAGAAACAAACTCTAATTATGATGTATACAGGCTGCAACATTTAAATAAGCAAATAGTGGTCTATTCTTGACATTTCCTCTTCTAAAAAAAAAGGAAAAAAGCAACAAACCCAAACAACAAACAAAGCAGTGCCCCTCTCCCCAAGCTTGTAGGAGACTTGAATGTTTTACAAAGAAATTACTTCCTATAATCAAAATTGCCTTGCTATTTAGTCAAGGAATTTGAGTCTAGTAAGCATACTAATGATTTTAAAAGACAACCAGATGCATGTTTCAGTTTACACTTTCTATTTTTTTCTCGTTCAAGTAATTGTAACATATGTTCTTTTCATACAAACAGTTTATGACTAACAAGCATCTGAGAAACTGAAAAGCAATAAGCAGTCCCAACTTGGAATCCTGCCATGGAAAAGAAATGACCCAGGTACATCACCTTCTCTTAGACCACACTTTGCTGATGGACCTCATCTAAAACAAAGGAGAAAGAAAAGCTATTTGTGGTAACATCTATAAAATATTAAGATCTCTCCGGATACTCACAGAGATGAGCTGTGCTTCAAAGTATCTGCAAATTGAAGTCAATCACAGATAAAGAAAAATGCTAGAAGGAAGGAACAAGGTCTGGGGATTAATTCTGTCTTGCTCGGCACTGTATATGTAATCAAATGCACTAGAGAAAGTCACTTCAATAAGAAGTGATGCTTTACCTTTAGTGTTAAAAGTGAATCAACAATCCCCAAGCCTTTTCTTTCCAAGAAAACATAGTAACTGCAGTGTGAATTAAAGGATGTGTCAGGTTTCCAGGCCTTCTGCATTTATATAGGGTGCTTCATTATGAACTGGTTTTACAGCACCCAGACCTACCATCCCTTAAACTGTGTGTAGGGGGTCTCTTCACATGCAAGGAGCCCTCACGGGCCCCTAAGGGCCTTCTTTATTGATATCTCACGTTTCTGTCTGTTTTGTAGACAGTCAGGCTGTTATGGGATGCTTTTTGTTATATCAGTAAAGCACAAAAGAAGCCTCATGGGTGTCAGTCTTGGTGTGATTTAGAGATTGGGGTGGGAAATACCACCAGCTATACTACAGTTCAAAACCAGTCGTCTAGTTCAATATGAACATTTGTAATTGGCAAACCTCAGTCAACCTGACTGGGAGAAGCATGATGTAGACATACTGCTTGCTATCTTTCTGTGTCCTGCCCTTCCTAGGTATGTCACATCCCCAGCTTCCCCACTGACGTTACTGGAGAGGATCACTGGTCTCTTGATTTTTGGGTCAGAAGTGTCTGGACATGTGGATAAATAAAAGAAACATTCATTACCCTCTCTCTTTAGATATTGATGCAAAGCTTCATAACAAGGCTGGATTCACAGAAGCCAGAAGGTTTCTTCCCAATGATGACCCATAGAATGATGCCATCAGGGGTAAACACTTTATCAAGTTTATAAAACCATGCATTGGCTCTGTCACAAAGGGTATAGGGAACAGAAGAATGTAAAAGAAAGTAATTTGAACCATGGAGTCTAAAATGTCAGAGTATTCAATTTCAATACCCTCAAACATAGATGTATTACCTTGCAAATATGGTGAGTGCATTTGGATACTTATCTATACAAGGACTGATATGATATTTCCTGCAATTCACATGAGGAGCTATCTAGAGTCCACTAAAATCTAAGGGAGTCTTTGAATTGCTTTCACTGATCAATGAATCAGACCTCCGAAGAATAAGTGAGGTGAATTTTTCAAGTTCTGAACTTGTGTCATTTTAGACAGTCATTCAACAGCAAAAATATTTGTCTGGTTTCACCAAAGCCTACCTCCTCATGATTTATAGGAATCATTCTGGGGTCCTGAAATAAATGGTGTGATTTGGATTCAATTCATTTTCATTCTGCCTGGACTGACCTGTATCAAAGACTGCATTATTATCCTTCTTCTTATAACATTCCTGTTTACAGATAATCAAACATACAGTTCAAATTATCCTGGGCTTATTAGAAAAATTCTCAGGTATCTGATAAGCCTGACCCTGTGGGAATATTTGTAAAGCCTTTTGAATAATTTACTGTAAAAAAAGCAGGACTATTTGCATCCTCCGACTAATTTGTCTGCCATTACAGATGAGAAGGTTTCTGCCATATATTGATCAGGAAACAGTGGAACTAAGATAAGTAAGTGCATAAAAAAAGAGTAGAAATAAATACATAAATATTAATGATACAGGAATGGAAAATGGTATGCTTAGATCTAGACAACTAATTTGATTATTGGATAATCTTAGAGAGGAAATAAGATTGAAAATAATCAGGAAGAAACAAGAACTGTGGCTTAGGTCTTCAGACATACTTAAGCATGTAAGCCGGCTGCTCTGTAGTCTTTACCTATATATTTGCTTAAGATGTCTATTTTTTCCATCGATATGCAGGTAGAGTAAGGTGATTGGCTCCCCAAAACTCAGATCTCTACCTTAAGCAGAAGAGCAGCAGTGCATGTTTTAGCCATGCAGGCGGTAAAAGCAAGCTGTGTCAAAGGGATAACTGTCAAACTCACCTAATGCACGATCTGACTGAAGGCCAAAGGGGTGCACCAAGTACGATTCTGGCCTCTTATGACTCTGAGAAAGGTCTCCATCTTTGAGATTATGTTTTTCCTGACAGTGCTGAGACAGTTGCAATATTATGTGTTTTATATCAAATGTGTGACTTTTTCCACCACTCTGTTGGAATTTCTCTGATTTCCATAATCTGTTATAAATATCTTGCATTCATCAGCACTGTGTACCTGTTGATGTTAGCATCCCCAAGGATAAGGAGAAAAAAAAAAAGAGAGAAAGAGAAAAAGCTGCTGCTTTATCTTTGAAGTGGCCAGGCTGCAAGGGGAAGTAGTTAATTCCCCATGGGTAGGCACAAACATTCCTTCACTTGTGACATGTGTAAAGGTTGCTGTTCAGAGCAGACTCTTTTCAGGACCCATTTCTTCTGGGCACTTACATTTCTAAACCCCTCAAGAGGGCTGTACTTGTGAAAAAGAGAGTGGAAGCTCTGGTGTTCTGGTCTAAGATTACACCAGCATTTTTGTGAACAAACTTTGGATCAACCCAGAGTTGGAAGTGAACATGAAAAGTGTCAGTAACTCTTTTATAAGTCTTTTTGTGGTGCATCTGATTGACCCACATTACGATATACAAAAGCATGAAAGAGTGTTAGTAATCAGTGCTAATGAATACATGTACCTACCTGATTCATATACTGGGCATTACCCCTCACTAATGCTTTTGTTTTGCATTCATTAAAATTCCCATCATGACACAAAATGCTGAACATTTACTATAATAAAAACAAAAGCAAACAAAAAAATGAGACACATTTATTGCAAATTTCAGTCAAAAAAGATATAAATAAGGAAATCACATAGCACAGGCACATTGTTCCATTCCTACCCTACTTTAGTTCATTAATTAATGTTTTTAGAAAAGATATTTACAGTGAGACCTCAGGCAAATACTCTAAGAGAGCTTGTGGCATAATCCTTCTCTGTCCTCCCCTCTTCCCCTTCCCCCACCTGCAGAGAAGACGGGTTACTAATTTCGTTTTTTTTTTCTTTAGAGCCCAGGAAGGACTGAGAGAAGTTCAGTCTTCATATTAAATATACATATAAGCTATTCCATAAATCTCCTTCTCAAACAAACTTCATACAGGGTTAAAAATTGACATTTGCTTGCTGAATTTTGGTAGAATTATTATTAAAGTGGTATAGATAAGTATAAAATCCTAGCAAAAATCTGTGTATGTAAGCATGAATCTAAGTCACAAAAAAAGGTATTTTACTTTTTGCCACAATATTTATCTTGAAAAACTTGCCTGGCTTTAAAAAAATCACTTTTGGGATGGATTCCATTCCATACCAATTGGATTGTCTGAGATGTTTTCAATACAAGCTATCAAAACTGTATGCCACAGTTATTTTTTTGCTTTGTAAAAATAAATGTTAATTTGAACATTAGACTGTATTCATTTAAACAAGAAAATATGTAACAGAATCCGTTCTTTACTACATGAAAAAAATTGTTAGAAGACGAAGCATTTACAACTAGGGCCTTTGCAGATTACAAGAGAAGAAATATATAAAAATGTTTTAAATAAAAGCCATTTTAGTTCTGCTTCACAAATATAAGGGCTTGAGGATATATTATGCAAGCCTTATTTGTACTGATGATGATTCCACGTAAATTCTTCTAGACCACCATATGGTGTATGTGAGTGGTACCATGCATTTGTTGAAAAAGAAAACAGAAAAAGGGTTCATTTTGGGGAGGCACTTACTGTGGTATCACAAACAGGGTTGGAGAATGCAAAATAGGCTTGTACAGTGAGAAAAAGACTTCTCTGCAAGTAAGACACTACATCAAAGCATGCCGGAAACCTCCCTGTTTTTCTATGCCACGCCACTTACTGCTAAGAAGACCTGATTAATGTGATTGTGAGAAGTTCAGTAATGGAGGAACTTGGAGTATAAAGAGAAGTCGATGACCAGCTATGGTCAGGAACATGATTATGCATCTAGGAAATCTTTCCCAAGCTTGGACATCCATGTACAGGTGCAAGATGCATCTTTCCAACCTATTAGGGAAAAACAGGAAACTAAAGGGGTTTTTTCTTGCTAGGAAAAAAAAAACAAAAAACCAACCCAAAACAAAAAAACCCTACAAATTAAAAAAACCAACACAAACATGTTCTACTCTGCTGCTTAGTGCTATGACAGCAATAGCACTTGTTTTAGCATGTTCAGGCTAAAGCTAAACTATGGGGAGCTTTTAATTCTCTCTGCTCCAGCTATCATGAGCTCTGTTTGCTGAGGTGAAGTCAGACTGAGCCGTCGAGGGCCTTAGGTAAAGAAATTATTAGTCTGAGGATTAGTCTGAGGATTCCTCATGGGCATAATTACAGGAATCGTGCTGCTCACATCTCCCAGGATAGCGGCTATTGCTATCTTGCTATTTATACCAAAGCAGGTATAGATTTATGGGACAAGACACAAATATTATAAAGAGTCTTAAGGCATGAAGGAACACTCTCTTGAGCATGGGCTCCAAAACTGGGCCTATCTGTCCCTCCAGGAAACTGGACCTTAGTATATGAGGTAAATGTGGTTGCCCTTGTGTTTTATAGATCTGAACTGCAATCATTCTGCTTTATGTATAGAAAGTTCCACAGTTTAATTAAAACCAGCTTGTTCTTCATCCAGGTAATACTGGAAACTCCTCAATGACTTGCCTTTATGCAGATTCTGAACTCCATGAGATAGGGGCTCCGTGCAACTGGGTTTTTTTCTGCAATTATTATTCCCCTTCAGTCAATATAATTAATTCTACTCAAATCTCACTTTCCAGACAGTTCACCACTTCTAAAAGCAACTTGTGTTTGCTTCTTTCAGTTGTTTTTTTTAAGACTTCCTCTATAATTCATATAATCAGCCCTGTGATTCTAGCAATGTATGCAGCTTATACAGCCAGGTAAGACATCCTAGTTGGTACAATTAACTTCAGTCTTATTTGGTCATGTAAAGTTATTCAGTACCTCAGCTGAGCTTTTATGCTCTTGTCATAGTGACATAAATATTTGCCACTCATCGTAAAAACTTTAGATTACCCATTTCATAGGAGAAGAAAGTGAAGTGCAGAAAGAAAAGTTGCCAGGCTTTTCCAATCTCATGATAAACTGGTAATATGGGAAAACAGAATCCACACACTCTGATACTTAGCACTGCACTTCAAGTACTCATAAATACCCAAATAAATCAGGTTAATGCTGGAAACATAGTAAGAATTACTATGGGAAGGGAAATACATAGAAGGTTTTTGCCAGGTTTCCCAGACTTTGACTACAGAAGTACTCAAAATTTCTATTTGGACTACTTGCCTACTATTGAATGCAACCTAAATCCAGATAAACACCAAGCAGTATATTTTATTGTATACTTTTTCTAGAAGTACAAATATTTGATTCTATCCGATCCAGCTGTCCTTCAGCCATTGCCATACCTGTACAACAGGGGTTTGTTTGGTGTTGGAAAAGAAGGAAAACAAACAGAAACCCCAAACCAAGAAACCCCAAACAAACAAACAAAGTTTGTTTCCTGAAGAAGAGCAAAAATAGACTTCAGCTGATCCCCACTAATTACTCTTGTTGAAAGCTTGTCTTTTTAAAGTTACTTAAAAAAAAAAAAAAAAAAAATCAGCTTTGCTGAGGGGAAACTCTACCACATTCTGTGTGATGATGGGGAAGCCCAGATTTAGGCATGCTACATTTTGGACCTCACCCAAATGATCTGTTTCTCATCCTTATTTACTTCACTTCATGATATGACTCAACTCACTAAACATTTGAGACTCAAAATAGATCCAAGAGAAAGTATTTCCATCCTGCCAAGGTGTCCTGAGATGGACATCACATTCCTAAACAGGGATTTCCTCCTACTCGATTCTGAGTAATAATTTGGAAGTGAGACTTTGGTATTCCCTCTGAATGACTGGGCTGAGCTTGTAGTTCAGTATGAATCACTTGCACAGTAGGTACATTGAGGAGAGGGCAAATTGTGCTGGAATTGATTCTCATTGTGTAGCTGGTGTGTATATTTTCCACTCATTTCATTTGCTTCATCAGCATCAATTCAGCCTTCCAGCAAACCACACCCTTGTCAGAAATTATTGCAGGAAGAAGAGGTTGAGCAAGCATGGCCACCCATTTTCCTCAGGGCAAACTGCCTCGTATTAACTTTCAGAAGATGCTCTTGTAAAGAAAACTAAAGATCTTGTAAATTTTTGTTCCTTGGTGAGAAAGTCACTGCACCTGCTGTGTGATGGCAATCACACCAAGCTTCTGTCGTTTCCAGCCTCCTCCAAGAAATGTTTTTGCAGACCTGGAATTCTTCCACTCATCTCTCCTGAATTCCTTCTGCTTCCAGATGGAAGACCAGTAGCTCTTGAGATCACTAACCTGAAAAAACCAGTAACTCAAGAGATTCCATTTCAAAATTAAATCGGCCAAAATGAAACTAGGTCAGAGCTGGCTGACACTCTTTTTGAATACAATTTCTACCCTAGAGTCTAAACTGAATTCTCTGGAACCTACCTTCTAAGGTTGCATTACAAATTCTCTGATACCACCCTTTCTGTATTGCACGGGACATAAAGCCAGGATTTGGGCCAAAAACTGTAGTCATAAAATTCTCTTTAAATACTGTATCCAGTTACAAAGAAATATAAAAAGATGGGGTCTGGAAAGAAATCAGTCACTATTGTCAAAGACCAGGCTTCTTTTCCCTTATGAACAATCTGCTTATGCATATTTCACACGTATAATAGCTTACAAAAAAAAAAAAAAAGGTGGCCACTATATTTACAAGAAGACTCAGAGCAATTGAAAGTCCATTCATAAGCAAGCATCTAGATATTTTTTTTTTTTTTTAAGTTTCAAATGTCTGGAAGCTGTCACAGAGAAAAGAAAAAAAAAAACCCTGTTCATATTTAAATGCCCACGTATATATTTAAGGCCAGAAACAAAAAATTATTTACAAACTGTCATGTTAAATATAGAAATACCTACAGGTTTCAAGGATAGGACTGAAAACACTGAGCTAAAAAACCTAACAAACAAGAATCAGGATCAGCAGAGAGTTAGGCTCCTAAGTGTGGGACTTGGACTAACCATCACTTCAAATGGTGAGGTACCTTCTGTGAGTAAGAACTGGTAAAGAGGCGTGTCTGAAAATGTAGAAGGAAACTTATTTTAAGAACTCATGGATTTCACAATTGCCAGAAATGAACAATCTGCAGGAAGCAATTCAGAGCAGCTAATTTTGGACTTACAGGCAATTGACTTGATTTTTTTCTTTGAACATATGGATGAAGGATGTGAAAATCTATCTGTTAGAGCCTTGAAATGAAACCTATGAATATAGTCAATGAACCCACTGAGTGTGCCTACATTGCTAAATGAAAGAGGGTCATGGAGAAGGTTGATCACTGAAACTCTGGTTTCCCAATGTTTAATTATCTTCTCTCCCTCTGGCTCTGTACTAGATCTCTCCATTTAGATTTCTCCTCTATCTATCTGCCTGAAGGAGTCTAGTTCTTGGCAGCGAGCCAGCACCTTGGCATTCTCTTTTATTTACCAGTAGAGCTGTGGTGATTAGTGTAAGCAGTTGTTTTAAGTGAAATAGATCACCTCTGAAGGATTTGTGTATATGCTCCACTGACTTTATCATAACTCAGGCAAGCACCTGGCTTCAAATAAAGTGAGTTCATCTATTTCTGATTAGAGCTAGATGCTTAAAATTTAAGTAAGCCTGCACCTTATTCTGTCACACTAGAGAGTGGACTTAAATACTCCTTATTTTCTATTTCACACACTAAGTACACACAGTGAAAATAATAGAATAATCACCGTAGGTAAAGGGATCTGTATGCAGTTGGCATAGAATCAGTAGAAGCAGGACAGTAAAAAAACTAGAGAAAGGGGGAGATACATAGGTGTTGTTCTGGAAGTCCCTGTACCTGGGATCCAATAAGGTGGACTGAAGTTTGAGCACTGAAACAGCGGGTCTCAGCAGTCCTGCTCTGGGAGGCCCATGGGGCAGCTTTGTTTCAGCTCCGCAGAGTGACTACAGGGAAACGCTTTCACAGCCTAATTCCTCTCCTGCTCAGAGGACATTATAATGATACCTTTATCTGCTCAGTTTGCTTGTTCAGAGCAGTCTAGTTCATGTGTGCACCAAGGTACAGAAGTAAACATGCTATGGCCCATGTTCTCTAAAGAAAATCAGTTTTTTCCAGCAAAATGCTGGCAGTGGAGTGGTAGGTATTTCCTCATTCAGAGCCTAATTCTGCAAGGCAGGTGAGAATCATTCCCTTTTCACCTGTTCCTGCTACCAGGAACTGGTAACTGAAATGCATGCTGTACTTTGAGCTAGTGCCTGATACCTTACAAGTTACATCTTGTATCCTTTCCACAGAAGACTTTTCAGGGTGAATGCGATTTTAGTTATCAAACTCAAAGTGTTGACACATCCCTATTAAGAATATGCAGTAACAGGTGTCAGTAGAGCTGCTCTGTTCTTTAGGCTGCAGGCAGTGGTAGCTGGAGGCTGCTATACACCAACAAAATGTCAGCAAAGCTACACAGAAAACTTCACTTGACTGCAGTGCCTCTAATTCATGGGAACCTTTCCAGGGTAAGCAGGGAAACATTTTTCTACTTTATCTTAGTTTGCTCAAGGAACTGAAATCATCCAGGATTGAGTCACATGCCGTTTGCAGAGCCCCTGACTACGGTAGAGCAAATTCTAAGAAATCCTTTATTCAGAGTGTCCACCGGTTCGGCAAGGCCCTGGAATTTGGGTGACCACAGGAAGCAGTTGAGAGGTTTTCCAGCCTGACCGTATCAGCCGTCTCACCACAAGAACTTCCTATTTTGGCTGACTCCCTTCAATCAATTTGAAGCTGCTCTGTGTGATCAATAGGAGGGAGTTTAAGGACAGCTTGTTTGCCTTATGTTTGTGAAGTGGTTCTTGTTCCCTGGCTTCTCTTTCTTATGGCAGAGCTACTCCTGTTTGCTTTAAGGCTTTAAATCATTGCTAATTTTTACAGAGAGAAACAGAGAGTAAAAGGCATATAGAACATTTTATACTAAGTCTCTTGAAAAGTTAACAGTGAAATAACCAACCACAAAAAAAGAACAGAGGAAGACTTGTACGATAAGTGAGACAATAACTATAAGACAGAGGATGATTTCATAGGTAAACTGCACCTAAATAATAACACACAATATCTAAAACACATATATCAAAAATATCTATAAATTCTATCGAAATGGAAATATAAATGCAACTGCAAAACTTACAATACAGACTGTTAATATAAATATGATGTAAAAATGTGGTGAAATAAAAACAATAAGCCACGGAGCACTATTTACTTTCATGCAGCCCTTGAAAATTTTCATTATCACAGGGAGAAAACAACAGCCACAATACAAAGCCATTAGTGTCTGATGAAAATAAGCTGGTAAAAGCTACCTCAGTAACTGAAAGAGATTTGCATTCACTGTTCTCTAGAGGTGTGGGTAAATGAATTATTTCAGTTATTGGAAAGTAATATTTGCATTAGGTAGCTTAACATTTGAATAGGGCAAAAGGAGTGCATCTTATCTGTATCAGATCACTGCATTCTATCTCAAAAATAACTGTGAATTTGTTGTTTTTCATTCACAGAGAAGCTCTTCTTTTTCAAGTAGGGGTACAGCAGAACAAATGTTTAATTGTTTTGCATAGCCCATGATCTTTTAATCTCAGACTCAGCACAGACATATAACACTGCTTAGTGGGGGAAAACAGAGATTTGTTTGATTGAAATAAATGTTTGATCCCTAACAGGACATGCTGACTACCAGGAATACAGTGACTATCTTGTTCAAAAGTTATGCATATTAGTATTAGGTAGTTTAGTAGATTTGTAAGATCTTTGAGGTAGGAACTTTTTATCATTAACTGCTCTTTAGGAAATCTAGCACTAAAAAGGCTTAATTATAAACCTGGTGAAAAATACATTTTATTTAGGGTTTTTTTACATTAGAGTAGGCCATTAAACCATGCAACTAATATCCCTCCTCCAGAACGGAGGAAGGATATTAACATGGAGGAGCAATGTTGGTTTAGTTCTTTAAATATACCTACTCACAGGTACAGTACTGGAAATAAAAATATATTCCTTCCTTCCTTGGTGATCGGTTTCCAAAACCTGGAATGAAGACTGCCATCCATGAAAGGGTATTTGTTCAAGGGGTGTACAACTGCTTAACAAATATGAACCAAAGCCCACTCTAGGAGACAGAACTAATTCCTGATAAGGATCAGAGACAAAATCTATAGCTAAGGAAATCCTAATATGCTACGTGTTGTGAAAACACGGACTTCCAAATCTAAGAAGGGTGAAGAGCAGAATCAACGCTCAGACTTAGCTTCCTGGTTTCACATTCACCAGGGGTACAGGCCTGTATGGAAATCATTTGAGATGGTATCATAAAACATATTATATCATAAATCATAAGAATTACTCTGAAGGGTATAATTTCATCTTAAAAGCAACAACGATAAACAGTGGATGCAGCTTAAATGATTGAGGTTTCAAAGTAGTTCAACTTTCTTCCACTACTATACTTTGTGCAAAGATCAGATGTGACAACTCAAATGGACACAAATGAAAGATACAAAGGTAACAGTTTGCAGAAGGTGTTAAGGTGTCTAGAAAGCACCTTAAGTTATTATTTTTGTTTTCAGTTTGACTCTCAAGTGTTCTAATACCACTCTGCTAAATGTTGGTGCCATAAAAATGCTTTGAAATATATGTGTGAATAGTTCCATAAGAATGCTTTCAAAAAAGGATATCCTCCTTTTACAGCAAAAAGCTACATAAAGAGGTCTTTTCTTGTTCTGGTCCTATCACAAAGCTTCCAAAACTGGTGGAACAAGAGCTGTGTTCTGTTATTCCCATGACACACCTTGCTAGACAACTTACTGCTCTCTCATGTGGCTTTCACCGTCCCCTTTTGCTCCAGGCCAAGGCTCATGGCACAGCTCTTTTGTCTTCCCTACCTTTGTCCAACAAAATTAAACTGATTTGCAGGTTTCAGGCCAAACCATTTTGAAGCTTTGGCAAGTGAAAAAAGAGAAAAGAGAAAAAAACATTCATGTGAGATCACTTCAGTTTGAACCCTCACATTGACAGAAATGCTTTGCTTCATTTGCCTCAAACTGACCGGATAATTTTTATTCTGGCATATGATCACACCTGTGGCATTTCAGAAGGATTTGCTTAGGTTTGATGATGTTACCACAGGTCATAACCTCTCTTATAAAAAGAAGCTGGAAAAGAATTGGAGTGGCTATTCTGTTTCCCACACATAACTATGGAGACAAGTTATTCTCCAAAATACAGCTTTGCTTCTGAAAGCAGGGTTTGCAATGAAGACAATAGATGATGAGAACTGCAACATTGCTGTCTGAGTCACTGGCATTTGCCATATTTCCTCAGTGCAGTTCATTATGAAAAACACTGAGTTAGAGTTGTAGCTAAAGCTGAAAGTGAGAGACAGAGAGAAACCCAAAAATTTTCTGCAGCGAGAAGAGAAAAAGAAACTCTGGAGACCCCGCTGGCATAACACACATTGTTTATTTGCTAACCTTCAGCATATGCAAAGATATGCAAAATATAACAAGGAAAGTATTAGTCTTGTATTAGACTTTTAAAAACCAGTTGGACCTGACATTTTAAATGATACTGACAGAAATGTATTACACTACAGAAATGGTTCCTGGATCGGTGTTTTGTTCACGGTGAAGTTACAAAATTTATTCTTCAAATATTTATGTTAATCTGCTGAACAAATTTTATTAAGGTTCACAATTGCCTTACACATCATGGCTTACTCTGGCTCCCTGAAATAAGGCCATTATGTCTTAATCGTTTAACACACCCTCCCTCCTGCCTATGTACATATAAATATACTTACTTTCCTTTTTTTTTTTTTTTTTTACAACAACAAGCACTCACTATTACATGGGGAATACTTGGCTCTCTCTTGCAGCTTTGCATAGCTGTGAGGAAGCAAGGCTTTCCCTACAGTTTAATCACACCTTTCTTTTCTCACTTACACTTCGAGACTTCCACATGCTGGCAGTTGCGTTTCCAGCTAAAATCAGACATATAGAATCCTCTTGTCCCCTGGACACACCATAAGCCCCTTCCAGGGTGTTTCTGGTATTATGGCTGCATTCCTTTATTTTAATGTCAAGGCTAAGTGGACCACAGCCAAGAAACAAAATTACACCAAAGTCCCTGCGTTGCCGCCAGATCACCTAACCCAATGACTGAAATACAATTAAAATTAATTTTCCTTCTTTCTCTGGAACTGCAGTGGACATGGAGCGCAGCTGTTGTGATCTGGTTTATGGGCTATCATTCCCACCTCACTTAACTCTTATTGTGCACCACTCTGGTGCATTTTCAAAGTGAAATAGTAGACGTTCTTTCCGTCTGTTTAATGGAAGTTGTATGCTCCAGATTTCACATAATAATTCTCCTCCTTTATAGAGTGTCACTTTTATTCAGTGTTCTTTTCAAAATAAGTAAAAAGCAAGGTGACAGAATTCTTCCTACCATTATAGTGGTGTAAATCGTGAATGATTCTACTGATTTCAAAATGATAAGACTGGATAAAAATCAGTGTAACAAAACAAAATATAGACTAAAATCCATTCACTATGATTCAGTGTATCACTAATTCACATGTCAAAATATTACATGCATTATCAAATATACTTTACTGCATGGTAGAGTACCCAGATTAATCTACTGAGAACATAACAGTGATGACACTGCGTGAGACCAAAGACCTGTGGCACATATGCCATTGCAACCCTGATACTGGCAAAAAGGATCCCCTTCTTGTCCAGGAGGAGAGTGTCTGACACTCTGTCAGGATGCCTGAATACATGTAGACTCAACCCTATAAGTACTTCCTCCAGATCCTATCTGCATTTCATGGATTTTCTGTCAGTGTCTCTGTGGCCCTTCTTATAGGAGCACTGAGATTATTTCCCCAAGCTACTGTTATAGTGTGACACACAAGGGAAGAATATGGCCTCTGGTCTTCAGATTGTGGCTGAATTATACACCTTGTTTCCTGGGAAAAAGTTATTAGAAAATAAAACATTTCTAACCACAATTCTGCCCTCTAGTAATGACCTATGGAGACCTGGACACAGCATTTCCTCAAGAACTGCTCTTTATGATAAACAAGGTCTGAATCACAATCAGGGCTAGAGGAGGAGTCATGTTGTAAATATAAGCTACCAAACCAAAAATTACTTTTTACTTGTTCCTTACCAGTTTTTTCTATTAATGATTTCATAGGTTTCCACACAGTAACATTTGATTACATAGAGTAGAAACCATTTTCTGATGGAAGTGTCAAAATTCAAATGGATTTAGAGAATGAGGTATGCCTTTTGGCCTGGACATTCAGCGGTTTTGTATCTGCATATGCACTATACTACGTTTGTTATGCATGTTCTCTGCTATATGTAAAGCAATCACTATGCTAGTTTAGAAACTATAAATTTTATACCTGTAAGTAGATCATACAATGACTGAGATGTACCGTTGGTTAAGCACATTATGCTGTGTTCTGGAAGGGACATTAATTGGTGTATTAATGCATGCTGATATTTCAAGGAATGTTTTCATTCCAGCATTTCTCTTTATAGAAGGATCCAGATCTATTTTTATCATGATTCATATCTTATTCAGTCTGATATAAATCACACAGATTTGTTAAGATATGATTATATATTGGATCCTATGTCTCAGTCATAGTATTCCACATGACTGAGGTAGCTGGACTTGATGTTCCTTATGGGTCCCTTTCAATTTGAGATTTTCTATGACTCTATGATACTTGCCAATCGTTCAGTTTAGTTTTGAGGCCACTTTCAAAGTAAGAAACTATGCATCTAAGCAGAAAGACACAAAATGTGTTCTCATATGTATTCTGTCATGCACAACACTGGGTGAACAAACAGAAAATTAATGTAAAGCTTCTCTATTGTATGTGCACAGTTCTGTTAAATAATATCTGTGTAATGATTCAAGTGACTAAGCATAAATTAAAATTCTTGTGCAATATAAGCTTCTAACCTTGGTGATTTTTTTTGTCATTTTGTTTATTCTAACTGGAAAAAAAAGATTACAAGTATCTGTTATCAGTTCTGAATTTCACACTTTTCTAGTTTTCTGTCTGTGAGCAATTTTGAGAATAGTTTTTTACCAAGATGCATGCTAAAGGACACTCTCCTTTTTATGGAAAGATCTACCTTTGCATGTCTGTCAATACAGGTCATTCATTATGTATTTTGGACTTGCAAGTCTCAATTTTGTTCAGCTAGTCAGGCACCTCTGAATTCTCTCTGTTAATATTAGTGTCCTAGTTAATAAGAAAGGATCCAGGTAGTCAATTTAGACTTCTAATTTGCTTACATCTGAAGAACTACATGAAGTTATTTTCAAATGGTAAGGGCCTAACCTTGCTACAATATCTGTATGGCTTTGCAAGACCTCCCAAATGAGCTTCTGTCCATTGCCAAAGGCCTTACTTCTCTCCACAGATTCTATGATGGTAGACAAATTGTTGTCCTTACTAGCTTAAACAGCACCAGTAAATGTTCCCAAGATCTGAAACTTATTTATCTTGTTAAATAGTTGAAGTTTGGGTTGTGTCAAGAAGAGCCTTCCAGGCAACTTCTGTACAGAGTAAAAACCCCTCCACTGAGCTGTCTGTATATAGCCCTTATGATTCTGGCAGGTGGAGAATTCAGCTGGGTGGATGTGGGCTATTCTGTGCAAGTTGGACTCTCATGTCAAATGTTACTGAGCAAGTGCTGAGTACAAGTACTGATGACAAACCACCTGAGACTCTTAATGCTCTCACTTTTCGCAATACACTTTTAAATACAAAGCGAAACTGGGCTGGCTTTATTTGTGTGACATCCGTATTGCAAATGTATTTGCTATGGGTCTCTTTCACTTTTTTTATTCTGCTTCACCAAACATCTGCGTTTCATGGGGGTTTCCTCAGAAAGTACAGTTTGCATTATTTTTTTTTCCACTTTATATACGTTACCTCTGTTCATTATTCTCATTTTATGAATTGTTCTAGTTCTTTAATTTTATCATTAACACAGGTAATAGGATAAATCAAGTGGTAAAACATCTCAGGAGGTCCTTAGTCCAGTTTCCTTCCCAAAGCAGGGGCAGCTCTGAGGTCAGAGCAAGTTGATCAGGTCTCTATCCAGTTGGGCCTTGAAAACTTCCAAAGGTCAAGATGGCATAACCTCTCCAGCCAACCTGTTAGTACAACTCTTCTTAAATACAGTATGATCTTACATTTCATTCAAAAGTTCACATAACATCACAAGAATTCAGGCTATTTCTTTTCTGGCTGAGAAGACAAAATTGCAGATTTTTTGGCTGTTCAGAAGCATATTCCTTGTTTTGGTTTGGTTGGGATTTTTTTTTTTTTTAACTTTCTTCAGAACTATGCATTAGACACCTTTAGGAATGAACCAGAGGTCATTAATGCTGCGTCCCCTTCCCAAGAAAGTAAGCTCACTTTTTCTGTCCCCCTCCTAGTACCTGTGATAATACCTGCTGGCCTTTTGCACAGTATGAGACTTTCTTCCCAGCACTAAATAGGTTTCTTAAGCAATGGTTTTATGACAAAGTGAAGCCATATTCTAGAATCAATAGGCAGTTCAAATGACTCGTGGTAAGAGCAACAAAAGCTTTTCCAACAATATCAAATGTTTGCCTACCGAAAACCTACATTTTCAGTTGGTCAGAACCAAATGCTATGAATTCCAGCAACACAGGGGTTAAACACAGTCTTGATTCAGTCTGCAGTTAAAGTATATTTGTAGTTGTCATGTCACCGATTGGAGTGCTATGCTGTCTCAATGAAGTATATGGCTTTTTCAATAGATTTGGGAGAGTACAAAAGGTTATGGTTGTGCAGGGGTAGATGCAGAAAATAATTCAGCAAAGTAATTAGCAAAACTGGACAGGTTAGTGAACCTATGTGGAACTCTGCTATACTTAGTGAAGCTATTTTAAGTTCTGTAAGAAGTTAATCCTGCTCCAACAACTTGACTAAAGACTGTAAAATATCTTTTCCAGGAAAGGGTATCAACCTTTTAATCTACTTCATGCTGATAAAGAGAGGGAGGGGGGAGGGGCTCGTTTTCATGGAATAAGATGGAGGTGAAACAAAAAACTCTTTGTCTCAAGAAATATTGCACCTGCATTAAGTTCACTGCTGATTCCTTAGCCGAAATTTGATTTTTTCTGTCTTCTCCCTCCCTTCATTATTTTCAGCACTGAGGAATGTGAGGCATGTAAGTCATCCTCCTTGTCACTGAAAAATTTCTTTCTTTCTTCAACTGTTAAAAAGAATAGACCTTCCTCACCTAAGTTACCATCAGCAAGTCATCTCAGCAATGCACCTGTACCATGTAACACTATATTTACTTTCCAGGGCTTCATATTTGTGTGACAGGCTTGAGAGATCCATTTCCTGCTCATCTAAAACCTATAGTATGGAGTCCTATATTACGAATGTCTTTTAGAAATGTATTGTGGTTTCCAAGCAATGACTCAATGGAGAAATAAATCTTTTTAATTTGATATAGAAAACTTTATCTCATAAAAGGAAAAAGGGCAACTTCCATGGTACTCCCCTTCCTCAAATGAACGTATAGCACCTTTCTGCATAGAAATTAGGTTTTCTTGGATCTACTTTTCTCATCAGTTTTACACTTTCATATGGAGAGTTTCTGGTGAATCTGTTTATACATGTACAAATAAATACAGTATATACATAGATGTGTATAAATGCACCTAAAGGTACATGCACACACACACTCATCCTTAAAATCATAAGAATGGTTTGACTTGAAAATTTCTGTAAGAATCCTTTGACGGAGTTTATTTCCACAACAGCTTACTATTTTATATCTTGCTGTTGTATGGAGAGGGAGAAGTTTTACAGAGGACTGTACTGAGGACCAGATGTTATGCAAGATTCACAGATGTTAAGGGCAGCTCAGACAGAGATCTTCTCAGATATTTTGGTCTCCATGGAAACCTATGAAAATAGAAGATCCATCTCGGCTGCTCTGATAGACCTAAAAATCATTTAAATCATTTAAATAATTTAAAATTGTGTAGGCAGGCAGGTAAATCAAGTTGAGTAGAAAGTCTTTATAAAGGCTGTGTGAGTATGAAGACTCAGTAGACTACATAACCTTGCAATATGCAATCGTGTACTCTAACTTTTCCTAATTTCTTAAGACCTGTTGGACAGGTCTTTACTGTGCAGTCCCCTGGCTGGCAACAGCCTGGGAAGATTTATCTTCCAGTACCACCTTCTGCTGGTGTACCAACCTGATACTGAAAGAAGACTAGCAACATGAGTGCAGCTAGGTTGTTTCCAATTTGGATCTAGTTCAGTCATTGTGAGTGGGAGAATCTCTGTATCTTGCTTCAAAGAACAGTTATCAATATTTCCATCTTAAACTTGAAGAGGATTTCAAAGAGGATTAACTGATCCTGATCTTGGTTTTATTCATTCTATGCAATAACAACTTCAGTTATGGAATAGAGTTTATATTGATGGCATTCACAGGTGACAGCAAGGCCACAGAGTCTGTATGTATATAAGAATCTATAATCAGAATTTTAAATAAATAAGTGAAAATTGAGAAAATGCTCAAATTTAGCAAGATGGAATTTTGAAAAGACCAGTGCTGTATGTAGAAGCAGAAAATAAATACTTGCTTGGAAGCAAAAGTCCGAAAATATTGCCTGGCAGGTTATACCAATAAAACAACATTAAAAAAAAAAAAAAAGTCCTTAAGCTAAGGTGAAAAAAAAAAGGTCAATATGAACCCAAAAAATTATGTACTTTAATTGCAGTTCCACTGCACTGTAACGTATTCAGCAGGGATTCCTCTGCCTTTCAACCTCACTCTTAAAGGAAACGTATAGCTGGTCTGAACAGAGACCAGAAGACAACAGTCCAGAGGACAACAGCATGGAAGATGAGTGAAATTAAGAAAAAATGACATACAGTGAAATTATGTCAAGTGAAAGACCCTGGTATTCTTTCACATAGGAAAGACAACTACAAAGAGGAACCTTGACTCAGTATGTTATAAAATCATAGAATCATAGGATGGTTTGGGTTGGAATGGACCTTAAAGATCATCTAGTTCCAACCTCCCTGCCATGCGCAAGGACACCCTCCACCAGACCGGGTTGCTCAAAGCCTCATCCAGCCTGGCCTTGAACACTGCCAGGGATGGGGCATCCACAACTTCTCTGGGCAACCTGTTCCAGTGCTTCACCACCCTCTCCATGAAGAATTTCTTCCTGATATCTAATCTAAATCTCCCCGCTTTCAGTTTAAACCCATCACCCCTTGTCCTGTCATTACAGGCCCTTGTAAAAAGTCCCACTCCCAGCTTCCTTGTAGGCCCCTTCAGGCACTGGAAGGCTTCTCTAAGGTCTCCCTGAAGCCTTCTCTTCTCCAGGCTGAACAAGCCCAACTTTCTCGGCCTTTCTTGACAGGAGAGGTGCTCCAGCCCTCTGAGCATCTTCGTGGCTTCCTCTGGACTTGTTCCAACCAGTCGATATCCTTCTTGTGTGGAGGGCTCCACAGCTGGATGCACTACTCTAGATGGCAGTGATCAGTTCACCAAATCTACCAGGGTAATGACAGGACAAAGTTCACTTGACTGTTAATAAGATTTGATCAACATGTGCAAGAACTGGCATATAGTTTCCAGAAATAGAAACTTTTAGCAATTACAGTATCTCTTTAGTCTAATTGTAGGAAAATCTTTTACAGATAGAGTGTGTTTGGTCCTGCGGCAATGTAGTATCAGGTGAGATTGGTCCCATGCTTTCTTAAACTTGTTTTCTCAATTTAAATTGCATTGCATAAGTAGTATTTTATTTCCCATAAATCTGATACAATTACCATTACTTGGGATAATCTCTTTTCATTTTTTAATTGTAAGATCTCACATCTACTCTCCCTTATATTGACTGTTTAGCTATCTGTATCTAATATTTTGGTGTTTTGCATATTGAAAAAATAATATCTTTCTTCAGGTCTCTGGCACTTCCCATTTTCCAAGACTTGTAGTAATCACTGGAGTTCTAAAAGATCCTATTCCAGATGTTTTAAACATGTAAGGTGTGAATTTTATAGTCTTATGACTTAAAGTGTCTAACTTTAGAGCCTGCTATTTAACGTCTTGATGAAATGGAAAGAATTTCATAATTGTCCTTAGTGACAGAAACAAATGATCTTAGAAGTTCTTATGTCTTTGCCCAACCCTCTCCCCCCTCACCCCCCACTCCCTCTTTTTCTTCTAATTCTGTTTTTTCTGGAAGTCAGGGGGAGGATTTTTAACTGAAATGTAGATTAAATGTTTAATCATTAAAAAAAAAAAAAAGAATAAAGGAAGCATGGTAGTGTCTGATAGCTCTTCTTATGTCTGCAGTAGATGAGTTCATGATCTCAGCTCCCTTTCCACAGAAACACACAGACCTGTATAACCAAAACTCACATAGGAGGCAGGACATGCCAACCACTTCATTGGAGGATAATTGTGGATGCATTTGAGTGTCTGTATGTTAAACATTACCACGAGCCAGGTGAGTGACCATGAGCAACCCCTATGATTTGAATTAAATTGCTTCATATTTAGAGCAGACTGTGACTATTTGCATAATCATCTGTCCCGGGTCAACTGACGGACGATACCTTCTTAAAGTGTAACATGATCACTTAATTGAGATCTCATTTGGTGTTATTAGAAGAGCTTTGCAGGCACTTCTAAGGATCATTTATACCAGAATGGAGTAAAATTGTACACCAGGTTCTGATTTAAGTAAGAGATCATGAAATGTGTTTGCATACAATCTTTTCAGAATCTCTTTCAACACAGAAATAGGCTTAGACACCAACAAGAAACATTTATCACAGAGATGCTGTCTGTATTAACAAATGTTTGTGGGGGTTTTTTATAATGTAGTTTATGTGGATTCTGCAGATGAAAAAATGTACACTGATAAATTCTCTGTTTTCATAAATTAGTTAAGATTTTTCACAGTGATGTTTATGTTAATCACAGATGTTAATCTTTTCATGCTCTGGTCTCAGATGAAAATGGCATCAGTATCAGTTCTTTAAGTTTTAGAGTTGAGAACATATGAAAGACTACAATGCATTATAGAAATTCTCATCCTTGGTACAACTTTCCTGTCAGTCAAATATGGAATTTAAATGATGTATTGTGAGCATGACCATTCCCAAAATACAACTGTCACAAAACATGAAGTTATCACATTACGTAATTCCTCTGACTAGAGCTGTAAGAATTGCCTGAAGTACCAATAGGCTTCAATAATGTCCTCTTGTTGACTGGCTATTAGTCTCGGGTACATGCCTTCTATCCTGATCATTTTTCCTCACAAAAGTTGAAACTAGAATGCTTTGTGGATCACCAAAATTGTAACAAACAGGAAAGGACAGATATATGCACATGTATTTTATATACACCTGTATAACATTCTGCAATTTGTTTTAAAGTCAATTGATACCACATGACAGCAGTCTTATCCCAGAATCCCTAGGCATCATACATTATATGTTCTTCATTTCATTCCTTAATATGTGATTTGATCATGTTCTGGTTTTTAATTTCCAAAATTTCCCTTCCTACTGTATATAGGTTTGTCATTATGTTCACATCAATGTCACTCTAATTATTTTTCTTTCTGGGTGAAGAAACTAGTAGATGAAATTTCCCAGCTGAGATCAAACCAAATCAACACTCATTAGCGGATCCCACATGTTTAGTAAGCAGTCTGTATTAGAGTGAAAGAAAAAGGACCTGCTTTTAAAAACATGGCACTCAATGCTTTTCTGAAATGTGGGCGAAAGAAGAATTAGTGTCCGCAGTGAATGAGAATGTCTTCGAACAGAACCCTGTGTCTTAACTAGTGGAAAAGAAAGCTTTCAGCATGGAGCTCCACAGTAATTATTCCTTTAATCCTAGGAAATTAATAAAGCTTGATGGATTATAAGATTCTGTCCCAACGGATGTAGACCATTTGACGACATTGTGACACTTTAAAGACCTCTATTAAGGGCAGGGTCACCGAACCTGCATATTTTGTTATTGCATTATGGCTCCAAGTATTCTGTTCCAAAAGGCACAAACATGCAGAAATTTCTGTGCTCCTGGTTGCAGATAACAAAGATGAGAAAATGTTTCCCATTACTTCCCCTCGATCATTTATTCCTCCTTCAGTTCTCCTCCTTCATGGAATTTGAAAGAAGTCAAGGAAATTGTGTATACGCCCTTCAGTGTAGCTGCTGAACTCTTAAGAAATGCAGAACCCAGTCTCACCTCAGAGCGGTCCCTGCTTTGAGCAGAAGGTCAGGGTAACGGACTCTTGGAGTCCCTTCGCACCTAAGTCTTCCTGTGATCCTGTGATTTTAAAAACTCTGCCAGAAATTAAAGACTCCAAGAAGAGACGAGGGGGCTTAACATCTTACAGTACCAGATCTTGAGCATGCAAAATCTTTGTTTTCTTGACATATGTACCTTCTTTCTTTGAATTTGTATAAAGATCCATGACAGTCAGAAAAAAAAGTACAATTCAAATACGCAAACACTCTCCATATAAATCTGAAACTCTCTGGCTGAACACCACTGGAATCTGTTCATCCTTCACAGAAATCATCCCATTCCAGCTTCCCTTCAGCTTCATTATTTGGCACTTTATCAAAAATAATAGGCTAAATGCAGCGCATACTAACAATGTGGTTGACCTTAATGTAATGATATGTAATTGTCTAAATCTATCCCGTTCTTTAATTTGTGTTGCAGTTATGATTTTCCTCCTTTGAATATCATCTTGTGAGATGTTCCTGGATGAGAGGCCTCAGAAAACCGGAATAATACTGTTACATTTTCCAGTTATTTTCACCTTCATTTCACACAGCTAGGATGCATAAGGACCTAAGCAACTCTCCTAGTCAGGTTCAACTCAAGCACGACAGGTTAGACTCAAACAGTTAAGTCTCTTAGTACTGTCCACTACAAATGTATGTGATAGAATTTGACACTAAAATTTGGAAAAAAACCCCAAATAAATGGTTCAAATCCATACTTAGATCACTAATTTCTGTCCACTAGCACTACCTAAAACCCCCATTAATCTTTGTGAATGATATTTGACACTTATTACTAAATTCTCACTTTTTCTGTCATTACAAAAAAATTATAACACCACCAAATTTTCTACCTTTTCTATCTTTTTTTTGTTTTTTTGCTACTTTAGTCGCCTAAGAGTGCTTAGATGACCCACGGGGCTTATCTGACTTGATAGAACAGTTGATTCACCCTTTCCCTCTGCATACCAATCCCTTTCACTTCTGCCCTAGTCTTTGTGAAGGACAGCAGCTACAGTAATAAGTTTTCATGGAGTTCTGTCTACTCCTCTGAACCACAGCAGTAAATACTGTTTAGGAGCCTGCTAAAACAGCATTCCCCTGACATGACTCAGTATCAAGAGGTGGGAGAACAGAGACTGCTCATGAACAGTCCTGGCACTAGTCTGAACTCAGGCACATTTAAGTAGGCAGTGCAGGAAGTCTGTGACGTATAATGAAGTAGAAGTAGTGCAGCCTCTACATAAGGCCTCTCCCTGTTTTGAGTTGTGGATAACCCAAATCCATATGCATAGCAGATGGTTCTCCAGGGAGAGTACACACCTTATGTAAAACCTTGACAATATCTCTGCCGGTGTTGGGTTTGTGTGGCAAGGTTTTGCTAGTGGGGAGCTACAGGGGTAGCTCCTGTGAGAAGCTGCTGGAAGCTTCCTCTGTGTCCGACAGAGCCAATGTCAGCTGGAGCAGAGATTCCCCAGCAGCCCGTGGTGCAGGCCATGGTGATGTAGGCTGTGCCCTGCAGCCATGGAGGATCACAGGGGAGCAGAGACCTGCCTGCAGCCTGGTGGGGGACCCCAGATTGGAGCAGGAGGCTGCCCAAAGGAGTCTGTGACCCTGTGGGAAACCCACACTGGAGCATGCTCCTGGCTGGAGCTGTGGCCCCTTGGAGAGAGGAGCCCACGCTGGAGCAGGCTGCTCCTGATGGACTGCACCCCATGGAAGGGACACACGCTGGAGCAGTTTATGAAGAACTGCTGCCCATGCAAAGAACTAATGTTGGAGAAATTCATGGACAACTGTATCCAGTGGGAGGGACACACACTGGAGCAGGGGCAGAGTGTGAGGAGTCCTTTCCCTAAGGAGGAAGGTGCAGCAGAGACAACATGTGATGAACTGACCACAACCCCCATTCCCCAGTCCTGCTGGAGGGAGGAGGTAGAGAAATCATGAGCAAAACTGAGACAGTGAAGAAAGGAGGGGTGGAGCAAAGATGTTTTAAGATTTGGGTTTAATTCTCATTAACCTACTCTGATTTGATTGGCAACAAAATAAACCAGTTGGAGTCTGTTTTGACCATGACAGTAACTGGTGAGTGATCTCTCCTGGTCCTTATCTCCATCCACAAGCCTTTCATTATATTTTCTCTCTGCCCAGCTGAGGTGGGCAGTGACAGAGCAGCTTTGATGGGCACCTGGCCTCCAGCCAGGGTCAACCCACCACACTGCCTAAATACATTACATACAGACATTACAAGCACTGTCCCTCTTGTTTACTTTCCTTCTGGAACCATGATTTTTGGGTGCCTGGCTGTGCATTGGCATCTGTTCAAAATACAAGGTGGACATAGTTTTCTCTGCTCAGGAAGAAGGCTGCCTTCTCTCTCAAGTCTCACCTTTTCTTTAAGGTCAGAGAGAAGTACCTCTCTAAATTCAACTGGATGCTCAGGGTTAAATCACTAAAACTGAATTTCAGAAAGTCATTGAGGACCATATGTGATATGGACTAGTTACATCTCCAGTATTTAAGTAAGCACTAATTCACCGGTGGCCTCAAATGTTCAGGGGTTTCAGAAGACAAACCTTATGTACTTCAACTATCCTATCTGTTACTCTGTATTATCTGCTACCCAGTGTTAAGGTCTGAGGATGTGGTAAGCTGAAGAATTTTGAAGACAACTCAGGATGAGAACCATACAAATAAATAGACTTTTCTGTTTATTGGAACTATTAGAAAAAAAAAGGGAATAACATCTTGAGTACAATTAAACATTTAGTTCTAAATATGAACAATTATTTTTATTTAAAAATAAAATTTAAAAAAGAACAGACAAATAATGTTCTTAAAGATTATACGACTTTTAATGTCTTTAACATGAGAAAGTCAGTAAGATATACACACAAATCATGTATTCACAATTCATCCTCCTGTTTCTCAACATACACTGTCTGCCAACAGGATTTTTGTCAAAAATTAAACTAGCATTATTTGATATCTTTTCTGGTTTTGCTTCTATCTTTGTAGGTCAAGAGAACATTTTGATATAGTATATTGCAGAAAAATCATTTTTCAAGCCCTGCATTTCTGTGTGTCATTTATAAATGGCTCCTTTGACTAGATGAGAATAATCCAACAATGCAGACGTTACGTTCCACTATGTCCTTAGAAGCCTATTTGTCAAGCATGATAGAGATACATTAAAATTATTGTAAAATATAATTATCATGTGCAAAATAGGACTTAAAAAGTCTCACAACTTGATTCAGTACAAATCAGTGTTCCTTGGTTTAAATTTCAGCTTTCTGTCCTTATGCATTTTTGTTCAAAAAAAATTGAGGTTTTGAGTATTGGGAATCTATATGAAACATTTTTTAATTACAGGTAGTTGAATCACTTTTGATCAGAATATCTGCAGTGTGGGTATAGAGTTAATTACTTTTATTAAAATAGTAGAAATTTCAGACGGGTATACATTGCTACATTGCAGAAATAGGCATTAGAAAGAAAATTTTTGCACAGACTTATCTTAGAACTTCTTGACCAAAACACCAGTATCATTTGGGGAGGGGGGGTGGGGGTGGGGACAAAAAAACCCAAACAAACAAAAAACCAAAACAAACAAACAAAAAAACCAAAACCCACACCAAAAAAAACCCCAAACAACCAAATACATAAAAAACCAAACCCCTCAAAATGTATGCTTCAGATTCTGCTTTGCTACTATTCCAGTATCCTATTTTCTATATCCTTCACTAGCTTCCTTCTGTCTCTATTAGTTTCCTTTTCTGCACAGAGAGGCCTAGAAAATATTATTTAATTTTTGTGCTGTCCAGCAAGATGTCAAACAGCTTTCAGGACCATCTGCTTTTTGAACATGTTCTCTATAGTTACTGCTTTCACCTACTTTTGCTGACAAAATGTTTCTTCACTATCACTTGAAAATAAGTTACAGTCAATGCCAAGTCACTGAAATATTAAGGTAGAAGCAACTGCATTACAGGCAAGATACAAGCGAAGTTTTCTTATGTGAATGCATTTTCTGAGGTTAATATTATTCACAGACAATAGAAAGCCCTCAGAAGTTTTAGATTAATGAATTGTCACTTCAGACTCTTAGAGGATTTGGTAAGTCGATGCTAGACTATAGTGATCTGAAATGGCAATGACAGAGTACACTAAACAATTTGGGTTTTACAGCTTTTCTGCTTCATCCGTCATGTTAGAAATAGGACTAAGTCTGAGGACTTAGGTTAGCCCATGTAGCATTTCTCCCTGCTCCGAAGGCTGGAGTTCAATAAGGCTGGCTGAAGTATTAGGTTTCCAATTTGATCTTATTCAGAAGTTGCAATTTGAGTTGGTTCCAAACCACAATTGAATCACAGATTTCTTCCAAGTTGCTACCATCTTGGAAACATCATGATTTGTTGGCGATAATGAAAAGTATGTGAAGTACATGGGCTACAGATTAAGTACATGATTACACATATAAGAATCCTAGGGTGCATCCTGTCCTTATTTGTAACATCTACCGTTTGGTTATTGCTTGCTTTTGCTTTTTACTTGTAGTTGTTTTATTTTTGTAATTAAAATTTAACTGTTTAAAAACTTTCTGAGACAGCAATGTGTAATGTTACCATGTGCCACAAAGTATAAAAATACTAATATCAAGCCCTTTACATCCTGAAGTGCTAATAGTGGATACTCAGAAGGTTTCTCAAATCTGCTTAAGATTAGCCTAAAAATAAATTGGAGTAAAAAGAATGTTTTTATGTGCTCAGATATTAGGACCAGCTTGAGCTGCAGATCATCTTGGCAGCCATAGCTGGACCTCCCTGGTGTCTAAGGAATTGCAAACTCCTTTCCAAATCCTTTCGGAAATTGCCAGTTTGATAGAATAACATTGCAGGAAACCACTCAAATTTAGCATATTTGTTGTTTCATGTTCTGCCAAAACAATGACAGGACACCAGATTAGGTCATACTTTGAAAAAAGTCATAGATAATAGATTAAAATGCTGCATTTTATTATTTAAAAGATACCTTTTGTTTTTGAAAATGTTGAGTAGTAAGAATGTGTACAATTCCTTCTATCATTCTTTCGTGGCTAGTTTCATAAAGTACAGCACAAACATTTTGTTTCAAGGAATAAATCCTACTGCTTCTTTACAAAAATAAAAAAAAAGTTATCATGTATCTGGAAGTGATATTATTTGTGTTTTGTATTACTGTTACAATATAGAGAATGTGCTGGGAGAAGTGATTATAGAAAAAGGATCATTCTGATGCTAAAAGATTTTAAATTTGACTAAGATACAGCACAATAGTTCTGATTTTAAAATGACTACATTTTGTTTACAAAGTAAATTATAAATTGTTGCCTACTTACTTGATTTTGACTGTAACTTTGATGAGAGTGTAAGTTTCATGATTTATAAATAATATTTTATTTTTAAAATAACATCTGAAACTGGTGTAATTAATAGCTTGCTTCTCCTACTTGAAGTTGCACTGTATAAAATGGGAAGCTGAAGGACGTCAACAGCAGGTTCTATAGGAGCTAAATTTAAGTGAGCCAGAGACAGGAAGTTAAATTATATCCTTATAGATATAAATTAAGTACATTTTATATGTAGATATATCTTGATGGGAACTCTTAATAAAGAAAATTTTTTAAATGTTGGCTCATCTGTGTTATTAAATGTGTTTGAGACACACTAAAAATTAATGGAAGGATCAGCCTATTTTTCTTCTGCATCAGATAAGAGGCCCTTGTTTCCCTTTTAAAAATTGAAATGGCAGCTGTTTTGGCAGCTGCATAGCCATGTAAACAAGATACCATTTTCACATATTTATCATATTACAGGCGCTGGGAGACTGAATCAATAAAACAAAAAACTCTAAGTAGAGGTTGAGTGGGTTAGAATACCAACAAGGAGATGTGTTGTAACCCTAGCTCAAAAAAAGTCAAGGGCAATGAGGAATTAAAATGTTAAACTTAAAGCAGTTTCCTTCCTAAACAGGAGATTGATAGTTATATTATTAAATATAATAGACACAACTAACTGAATGCAAAAATAATGAAAGAAGCAATAATTCGTATTTTTGTCACTTTTTTTTTTAAAGAAGGCAACTGTAAAAATATCTATTAAGCAAAGTGACTCACATAAAATGTACTTGGTTTCAAAATACTACTAACAGGATTAAAATGCAGAACTGTAATAGCTATCTGCATTTTTTTTTTTTTTTTTTTTTTTGTACTAGCTGAGTCATTAATTCCCTTTCTTCTTGTACTCAGAAAATGTCTAAAGAGAAATGAAAATATTCAGCGGAAAGTGTAGAGGGTAGAATATAAACCATTTTTACCAGAATAGTTATGAAGATATCTTTGTATTGCATTTTGGAGGATTTTGTATTTATTTTCAAGCCCTATGCATCTGAACAGGACTATGTGTGATGTAGATTTTGAATGCAGAAACATTAATAAATTCTGGTAAAGTTACATATAAGTTATGCATTTAAATGCAGATGAATGTAACCACTCAATAAAGTGGTTAAGCACTTGTTTTACTTTAAGCATGTGAGCAGCTTCGCTGACTCTAGTAGGGCTCACTTTTGTACTCCTCTCAGTGACAGTATTCAGGTACACGATGTTTTGCATGCCTTTATTTGTTTTGCTGAATAGCTAACCATGTCTTGTCTTTCTGCCATATTAGATAGATACCTTTGTGTTGTCCATATGCTATAGATTTTGCAGAAAACTATTTCTTAGATACTCTTTAGAGATTCCAAAATTTACTTAACGTCTCCATCTTTAAAGTACCGTAGGTTATTAAAAATCTGACTGTAGATGGCTTTCAGAAAGTGATAAAATCTGTAAAAATGGATCACTCTGCACTTAATCTAATGGTTTTGATATTTCCTGGATAAAACCAGTTTGGAAACATTCAGACCACACGAAGACTGCCTTGTTTTGGATTTAGTTAAATTAGTCTCTTAGGTAATCCAAGAAAGTCATACAAAAATCTTATGCCCAAAATACCCTACTTATATACAGTCAGTGTTGGTGTTTTTCACCACAAAGTTACCTAACTACATGTGCTTATTTAACTCACTGTTGTGCTTGGAAAATCTGGTTCCTATGTCCATTTTAAAACTGGAAATATACTCTTTGTAACAGGACAAACCTAATACTTCTGGTTCTGCAGGTCTGGAAAATAATATTTTGTTTTATTTTATTTTAACTAATGAAGTATAGATAAAGATGTGTAGCTTCATACTAGGCCCAGTTTTTCATGTAATTTTCCATACTTGGAGAATAAAAAAACATTTCATGGTCACATAAACAAGAAAATGTGGCAGTTGTCTGACGTCGATGAGATGTGTGTTTGGTTTTGAAGACCTATCCTGCAGGATCCAGCAACAGAGAGCAGAGAGGAATGCAATGTGGAATGGGTAAAAGCACGCCACTCAGTTATGATGTAGCTGTCTCAGATACTTAGACATGTGGCATAATGCCTCTGTGTGTGTGTGTGTGTGTGTGTAATGTTTGCATGTATGTGCATAGCACTTGAAAACAATCACATACCAATACATGCACACACATATATCTTTATATATATCTATCTATGAGCTTTTAAAATATTTTACCTGGGTGTGTGGCAAGAAAATTTTTTAAAACCCCAACAAACCTATCTTGCCTAAAGCACTGAACTTCTAAGGCCCGGCCTGACTGGCAAGTTAGTTAGCATCAAATGACGGTTTCTTGTGCAAGGACTGGACCACAGTGTGTTTAATGTTCATTGGCAGCTTGCCCTCTCTTAAGGCAATAATAAAATACCTTCTTTAAAATTCAAACAAATAAAACTAATCAAGGGATTCATGAAAAAGTGATGTGAATCAGAAGAAAGTAAAAAAAAAAAAAAAAAAAAAAAAAAGAGGGATCTTTCAGTTGTGCTGGAAGAAAGAAAACCTGCATTCTTCTTTTAAATGCAGGTCAGAGAAATTTAAACAGGTGTCAGAGGCAAACAAGGTCTGCATCCCACAGACAGTGCTGAAAGGCTGTATGTGCCAATGCTGAGGTAAGCCACTGGTGACAGTATCCCTACATGGGTGGCCAGACAGATACCTATCAGCCCAGAGCTGAAACATAGCCAGAACATCAATTTTGACTGCCTCTAAACCGAGCTGCAGGTGTGCACCGCAATATGCCTCGGATCAGAAATCTGGTAGAAGCATGTGATGGCTCCCATCCAGATAGCACTCCCAGGTAACCATCCTAAAGAAAATAGATGAGAGGGAGAAGAATTGCTCTGGTTTGGAGGCAGGTCCTTTATCCAGACCCATCATCTCTGAAGTGTTCCCAATTCTCTTCCTAGTTTAGATTGCAACCTCTGAGTTTTCAAGTACCCATTGTACTTCCTGTCTATCTGCCAATTTGTATAATAATAATAATAACAATAGTAATCGTACCAATTTTCAGGGTGGAGTAATAGGTCTGCAGCTGCTAAAGCACACAAATAAATGCTTTTCTTTTCTAGAAAAGAAGTCATGTCTGAAGACAGCAATTCAGTAAACTATTTAGGCAGCAAATATGGCATTTAGGACCCTAAATTTTGGGAGAAACAACCACTTTGTACTCGACATATGCTAAGCTCCTAACAGACCAGGCAAAATCCTGTCTATATGCTTTGCTGTTATAAATACATAAATGCTACCTAGGATCCAGAATGTGACCTGAATGTCAGAGCGTGGAAAAAGTTTCTACTTGTTGTAGCTCATTCCTGCAAAAATGTATTGGCTCAAATAAACCTTTTTTCCTTCTTTAACCTTCTCTGCTCAGCTTGATAAACCAACACGGAAAACCTACTGATTTGAACCTGGATAAATTTTAAGTGGCTTAAAATTCTGGGAGAGGGATTTGTACCTAATCAGCAGAAGTTTCAGATTTGTGACTGAATGGCTGCCACATCAGCATCTAAAAATAAGAACCATAATTTTCATAGATTTAAGGCAGCTCTGATTTAAGCCCGTGACTGGTATCTGGTCGCCTCTTCAATGTGGTTATCTCTCTGTCTGTCAATCAGGGCAGAAGTTTTCTGAGGACAGAGAGAAGCAGCTGCAGATTCAATAGGAGCTCTGAGTAGCTCATCAGCACAGCTGTTCCCCTTACATTTGTTTCCAAAGCAAAAAGTCTTTTGTGTTTATATTAGGTAAGGAAATGTACTATTTGTGCCTATGAGACTTTTCATTAAAACTTCTAAAAGGCAAAGAAGAAAAAAGTATGCTTAAGGGATGGAATTGTATAAGAGAAGAGCTCTGGATAAGGAGCTTTTGTAAAAGCTTTTGATGGGAACTTAAAGGTAATTTACTTAGTAATAAAATGCATGTTAATATTGGTGAAGATTTTAGTAATGTAGTGCTTGTAAAATGAATCATGGCCTGGCTATCAGTCTGTCGTAGTTTAACCATGACACAGTCCAACTACCTTGAATGGATTTCCTCTCCCCTCCTCTCCTCTCCTCTCCTCTCCTCTCCTCTCCTCTCCTCTCCTCTCCTCTCCTCTCCTCTCCTCTCCTCTCCTCTCCTCTCCTCTCCTCTCCTCTCCTCTCCTCTCCTCTCCTCTCCTCTCCTCTCCTCTCCTCTCCTCTCCTCTCCCTTCCTTCCTTCCTTCCTTCCTTCCTTCCTTCCTTCCTTCCTTCCTTCCTTCCTTCCTTCCTTCCTTCCTTCCTTCCTTCCTTCCTTCCTTCCTTCCTTCCTTCCTTCCTTCCTTCCTTCCTTCCTTCCTTCCTTCCTTCCTTCCTTCCTTCCTTCCTTCCTTCCTTCCTTCCTTCCTTCCTTCCTTCCTTCCTTCCTTCCTTCCTTCCTTCCTTCCTTCCTTCCTCCCTCCCTCCCTCCTTCCCTCCCTCCCTCCCTCTTTTCTCTCTTCCACCCTTCTTTTCTTCTTGCTCATAGTAGAAAGTAACTACCTTTAGAGGGATTACATTCATATTTATAAATTAATCTAGAAATACAGGGAATTCATCATATGGTTCTCTTCCATGCAAGTGAAAATAGCACTTGACTTTTAAAAAAGACAAAACAATGGTGTTTTCTTTCAAAATTCTGAGGCGTCTGGACTCTGAAGTTCAGGGGCAACAGACTCTAGCCCTTAGTCTTTATGAGAAGACCCCTGTTTTAAGAAAAGGGACATTAAAACTTATTTCTGCAGTAAAAAGATTCATCTGACACCGCAAGAGAGATCATTCTCTGATGTCTAACTGTGTCAAAAAGAGTACAATTTGTCTTGATTTGATATTGCTTATACTCACACAAATTCTTCATTACCTGTCTAATGAGACTATCTGAAGTGGTTTATGTTACTTTCTAGCAAGATTTTGAAGCAAAAAGACTTTTGAACGAAACCTGCATACCAAGGAAGACAAAGTGATTTCTTATTAAAATACATGAAAAATCACTTTTTTTTATTAAAAAACCCCAACACATACACCTATCAGCAGTTTTCTTTTTGTCATTGTACATTTAGATCCAGTGGTTCATAAAAGGACTGTCTCAAAATAATTGAAATCAATGAAAGTTTCTGTTGACTTCCAAAGGCTTTGGACCAAACCCAGTGTACACATTCATGGCTTCAAACTAGGAGACCCATTAAAAAAAAATGCAGTTCTTGGTGTCTAATTCTACAGTCTTTTGTGTTTTCATTATAACAATTACAACACAAGATCTTTGTGCCAGATGTTGGGTCACTCACGAGAAACATCTGTTACCAGCACGCAAAACCTGGTTGGATCTGGGCCATTAGGAAAAATAAACAAAAATACATTCTTTGTTTTCATTACAAGAATTATTGTAATTCTCCCAAGAACATGATCTTTCCCCACAAGAGGAAGATTTTGTGAGCCATATACACTAAAACCTGAAGACATGAGATCAGTGCCAGCAAGAGCTTTCCTGGAAACTTCTAGACTCATTTGGATCTGGCCTGAATCAAAGCAGAGAACCAGCTTTTCTCCTCTGACATAATGAATTTCTCTTTTCCCTGCTGTCTGAGGGTAAGAAACTAGATTCAATATAAGTTGTGCATAGGGTAAGGGTATACACAATTTCTTTTTCCTCTGTCTCTTTTTTTTTCTCTCCTTTTTTTTCTTTTCTTTTTCTCTTCTCCTTGGTAAGACATTTTGACTGGGCTATTTCAAGCTGCTTATATTGCAAATGGATAGTGAGAAGTTCAGTCGGGCTTCTAGGTAAAAGCCGTGTGTCAAGTCAATTTTCAAAGGCTAGCAGCTAAAGTTCACACAAGGTAGTCGTATACTCCAGCATCAGACAGAATCAGTCCCAGTCGATTTGCTCTTGGCAGAGCATGTTTGTACTGGTTTGTGCTAGCGGGAAAGTTGTGGCCTGGGACACAGACCGGAGGTCTTCTCTCTGGAAGGGTCATGTGCTGAGCTGAAAACTTGGGTCCATGCCCAGCCATTCTTAGTAGCTGAGCTCACATCTGCAGAAGATCTCTGAGAGGAACTCCCAAAAGCATCGGACCGACTGAGGGAGAAAGGCTAGTTTCCCTGCTAAGGAGCACAGCTATTGTGCTCCTAAAATATCTTTAAAGTGGTAAGGGAAGGTGGAAAGTTCAAAAATAATGGTGATTGCACAGAGACTGTGATTTCAGCAACAAGACCAGAGAGTAAAACTAAATGTACTGGGCTCAGTGGTGGTGGTGGAACCTGGCCAAGGGCTGCAATAGGGTTAGGATTAGACCTATTCAAGGAAGAGGATGGAAGGAAAGGAATCATCAGGAATTTTCATATGAAATATTGGGGAGACAGAGGATTTTGGTGAAAGTGAACAGTTCTCAAAATATATAGGTTTTTTGCATTAATATATTGGGTTTTTTTCAGTGGCAAGTGAGTTTGCAGATCAACGTTTATTCTCAGAACAAAGGTGAAATTTGTATTTATAGAATTAAAGAAATGTTAAAAACTCAAGAGAATCAATAGTTTAATGGCAATCCTTTCTTTTTTATCTTAAATTTACCGAACATATGTTTGGTCATGACATTTTCTCAGCTGTGCTCCCACCACACTTTCCTGTTTCTAATAAAGACCTTGGGTTTGTTCTGGCACAAAGAAAGGAAAACTGGCCTCGTGTGTACCACTTGACTGTTATAGTTTTGGTGTTGGTCCTGTACACACAGGTAAGAGATGGACAGAAGTGCAGTTGTTGCTGAGAACGGCAGGAGATGGGAAGTTTAGGGGAATATAAGTGCAAGTACAGGCTGGGTGGAGAATGGGTTGAGAGCAACACTGAGGAGAAGGACCTGGGGGTAGTGGTGGATGAAAAGCTGGACACAAGCCAGCAGTGTGTGCTGGCAGCCCAGAAATCCAACCCTATCCTGGGCTATATCAGGAGAAGTGTGGCCAGCAGGTCAAGGGAGGGGATTCTCCCCCTCTACTCTGTTCTTGTGAGACCCCACCTGCAGTACTGTGTCCAGCTCTGGGGCCCCCAACATAAGAAGGATATCAACTGGCTGGAGTGAGTCCAGAGGAAGCCACCAAGGTGCTCAGAGGGCTGGAGGACCTCTGCTATGGGGACAGGCTGAGAGAGTTGGGCTTGTTCAGCCTGGAGAAGAGAAGGCACTGGGGAGACCTTATAGCATCTTCCAGTACCTGAAGGGGCCTACAAGGAAGCTGGGGAGTGCTTTTTACAAGGGCCTGTAGTGACAGGACAAGGGCTAATGGGTTTAAACTGAAAGCGGGGAGATTTAGATTAGATATCAGGAAAAATTCTTCACAGAGAGGGTGGTGAGGTGCTGGACCAGGTTGCCCAGAGAAGCCATGGATGCCCCATCCCGGGGAGTGTTCAAGGCCAGGCTGGATGAGGCTTTGAGCAACCTGGTCTAATGGAGGGTGTCCCTGCCCAGGGCAAGTGGGTTGGAACCAGATCATCTTTAAGGTCCCTTCCAACCCAAACCATGCTATGATTATATGATTTTATGAATATTAGCTCTTTCCTCCTTGTACGTGCATTTGCCTGTTGAGAACATAGCACGCACTGCACACATGGGAAGCTGCAGATGTCAGGCCAATATTTTTCATGACCTGTCTCAATATTATTCTCTGCAAAGACCTACAGGGTGATACTATGAATCCCCTTAGTGAATTTTGCTTTTGCTGGCTGACACTGGCTCAGTGCAAATTTCCTGCCTGGAAGGTCCTGGTCATATAAGGGAAGGAAATGCGGACAGTCAAAAACCTCATCCTCCTGGAATGAAACAAAAACATGCCTCTCTGGGAACACCTGTTACTGGTTTAAATGTCTGTTTACACTTACTCTTAAAACATGCTGAAACTCAAAGAAGAGTGGAGCTTGGAAAGGAAAAGACAGCTGAGAAAGATCTGTCCTTCATGGGGTAGAGATTTTTAATTTGCAAAAAACCAGAACTCAGACAACACTGTCTAGTGGTGTCTTGATGGGGCAATAGGAAGCTGGTCCATAGAATATAACTCTTATCTAATGTCAAGACAAATGCCCAACAGGTGTAAATTTTTATAAATCACTGAAGCTTTCCTTCTTTACATCGTGTCTCTCTGTGTTGTGGGGCATATAGACAAGCCTCTGTTTGGACTTTTGATACGAGGTCAGAGGTTTTCTGTATGACCTGCCTCCTGTTTTAAATGTCTTGCCATCACTGCTTCAGATAAAATTGACTAGTCTGACTTGCTTTCTTTGACCTCTTTTGGTCACTCATTATCTCCTGCAGGCTCATATTCATGCTATTCACTGTCCTCTGTTGCTCTCATCCTGCCCATTCATAATCAAGCACATGAGATATGTCTCCTAAAAGAGAAGCTGATCTTACGTCAGCCAGTCAATGTGTTGGTTTGAGAGCTGCATGTCCAAAAATGTCCCTTGCTTCCTGGACTTGCCCTGACCCCCTTAGAAGCAGAGGCAGATGTGGTAACTGTAGCCAGCATGTGTGCCCTGACTGAGTACAAGCTGTCAGGAGTTAGTCATTCTGATTTAGAAGCAGAATTATTGTGCAAAATGGTGACTTTACTGTTTTAATTACATGTGTTTGTAGGGATGTGTGCAAGACCCTCTGCCACTGGAGTGTGCTGTTTTGAAAGGATCACCTATGACTGATGATGAAAATATTTAGTTTCTCAATCTCTGCTCAGCCCTGCTAACCTATTTCTTTATTTTCTCCTGAGCATTAATGGTTCTGCCTTGAACGTATTTTAAGATTTAAGAATTGTAAAAAACTGGCTTTTCTCGATCAAATTAAAGTTTCTTGGAATCTCTTGACAGTCTGGGTTTATCTGTTTCTGATATGGATTAACTGATTGAGCAGAAATTATAAATTATTTTTTTTTTTATCCTTACTTGTAGAGTGCATGTTTTCCCTGAATAAGACAGTCCAGGGTCTAGATAATGAAGGTATTTTTTTGTGCACATTGGATGAAATGGATAGAAGATAATTCTTACAGGTCTTTAGATCTATCTTTAGAAAGGACAGGAGTATGATACATTTGCTATCCAGTGTGACAAAAGGTAATACAGAGAATAAAACTTAAAGACAGAACACTTCATCATGATCGTTTCTAGGGGAAAACGGATCTCAGAGCTTTACTTTTCCTTAGAAGTCTGGCAAAACATCTATATGGCATTGCACAGCCCAAATAACAGTTTAGAGTTTACTGATGCCCTAGATTTTGAAGGTCAGGACAGCAAACAGAGGGGAGAAGAAGAGCATAATTCCCACTGTGGAAAGTCTAAGTCAGATTTGCCTTGATCTTTCCTTTGACTTGCCACCCATCTAATACAGGAAAACTGGTGTGCTGCAGGACACCAGTGCTCTTCAGGCATTAGACCTGCAAACTCTGATTGCTCTACCAACAAGCTCCAGGGCAAATCTTTACCCATATTGTGTAACACCACCTCGTGTACGGTTGTAGCTGCAATCATCTGACTTCAGAGAGCGTCTGGGGTTTCTGCATCTGACAGCTGAGGAACAAATACTGTGTGGATCTATGGGCAGTTAGGCTAACATGATACTGTAGGGCTTCAATAGAAGGTAAAACTTCAGTTTTCCTTATCTAATAACCATACCTATCCTGGCACCAGAAAAGTTGTTTCTGTTTAGTTTTCACTTGTTGCTGTGATTTCAGGGTATTTGTAACTACAGACACACTGTTATGGTATACAGAGCACAGAAGTCCACAATTACAGCTTTTCATTAGGCTTGCCTAACTTCTTACAGATATCATGAAAATACCAGAGGAAATCTTAAATAAATTAAGAGAAAAGCTTGCCCTGAAGTTCATTTTATTCAATGCTGTGGTAGGTGATGTCCAAAACCTATTTCCCAAGTGGTGTTCTTGAAGTTTGACTAGAGGCATGTTAACACTGGTAAAATAATGGAATGGGAGAAGGTAGAGATTCTACCAAGACAATCTGCAAGTGAATGAATAAGTGCTTTGCTGACAAGCAGACAGTGCCTTAAGAGTTTCGAAGACTTTTCAAACAGAAGCATTTCAAAACCTGACAGAAAAAGTTGATATACTGTTGGAGATCTATTTTAGACAAAATGAAAGTTTACTAAATGCTGCAGAAGATTTTGTTTCAGCATAAGCAAGATAATACCTTTAAATAACAGCCATACTAATTACATAATGATACAGGAAACAAGATCTTACTGGTGGAAATGTGTAAACATAGTTTGGGATATTATTCACTGTATAAAGGTGTTCAATAATTATTGAAATGAATTGTGAAAATCTGAAATGCCAAGACCTTCAGGTAAGAGCTTGTCCCATAGAAATGGTGGTAACACATACTGGTGTCATATAAATTAATTTTTATTTTGATATTCCTCTTCCTGTTGAAAGAGTCAGTGAAGCCACCACGGTAGCACTTCGACGGTTTAGTCCCAGATGCAACCCAAATGCTGAAGTTCATTAGACAGGCTTTCAGACTGTGAAATCTTTATAATTTTCACCTAAGAAATGAAGGGGGCCTATTGTAGAACAGAAGAGTTTTATGATACACCATGCCGTATTGTTACCTGAAAGGTTTATATGTCCTCTCATCCCAGACATGTCTGTTATAAAATCCCCAAGTTACAGCCATGGATGATTTTGAGAATCTGATTAAACAGGTACTGAAAAGTCAAATGAGAGAGACATATGCATAAATTTGCCTCTCATCAGTGTACATCTATAGGAACTTCACTATGGCCCACAATGAACAGTGAACAACATTAGGCAATGAATTATTTAAAATTCTCTTTGAAACCTGTGTGTATGCAGAAAAACATTTGCACAGTTGCAATCCGGTTTATGGAATGATGATCTCTGCTAGATAAGTCTTTAAATATAGGACATTTTTTGCCACCAACCAGTCCATAGTGAACAAACAAAAGGCTCCTCAAGATTACAGCTCAATCAGGCCATGGAAAATAAATTTCAGACAGATGTTACAAGCAAGTGGAATACAAATCAAGTGTTGGGAATGAAGTTTGTTGCATTTCTTCTTTTAACTGAAAAAGTACACCTCTCATTGCAAGGCTGCTGTGTCATGTTTTTATGGCATATAGTCTCAGATGTTGTGAGCATGAAGTAGATACCTGTTCCATTTTGCCTGACCTAATACTCACTGAAGTTAGGAGAAAATCTCCCAGTGATTTCAAGTCATAATCAGTATACATAGGGGTTTTAGTGTATTGAATGGCTGCATTTAATTATTGCATATTAATGACTGTTGTTGGTTTTACCCCATGTTGATACCAAGAAAGAAACTGATGCATAGAACTTTTCAATAGTCAGTCATTAAACACTGTAAATGTTTTTAGGGTGACCAGTTAGGAGAAACACACCCACATTGCTGACTAAGTAGCATATTTTGGCAATGTTGATCAGATAAATATTTTATTTTAAAGTATAACAGGTTTACTAGCAGCAAAAAGGTTGAAAGAGGCTTTACATTAATAGAGGTATTAAATATTGCAGAGGTGATGACTCATTACACCCTTTCTGGCAGAAAATATGTATCAGGAAAACATATGCTTGTGTTTTGAAAGTCTTGCAAAAGCCTTGCTGGAATGTCAGGCCTCTTTTGATGAGATCATTTTCTGCATGCTAAGTACATAGTAGTACTAAGTGCAAGTGAAAGGAGCAGATACCACTCTTACAGAACATTTAGCCAGGGCACAGCTAGCAAAAACAACTGTTTAGTGTAGTCTGGTTAAACTTTGGTTTCAATCACAAGATGAGGAGTTCAGAAAGAGCTCTATAAAAGACTGTGAAAGAAAACCATATGGAGTCCTGGACTGCTGAAAAGAGCAGATAAACATGTTAGCTTACAAAGACCTGATTGCCCTTTAATTCTGTACAACAGCAGTGCCTAAAAATGATGTTCAAAGTAAAAAACTGCATTTGGGTTTATCGCAGCTATGGGAACCCTTTTGGTTTGAGATTATGAAAAAGAATGGAGTCCCAGCCAGAAAGGGTGTTATTAATGCAGTTCTTTTCTAACATCTGTAAAAGCATACAGAAAAAAAGCTTAGAGAAAAACTAGTATCAACTGAGAAAAATGTTGGCGTTTTTCAAGTATCTGTGTTAAACTATTTGTATAAATGTTGATGAACAACACAGCAAAACCTCCACCCACCAAAATTGTTTCTGGTCTCCCCAAATGGCTTCCCACGTACTGCAGACTCATTATAATAAGAGCTGTGATCTGCACAATCTAACAACTCTTAATTGGCGTATGTAAGCACAAACAGAGTTTTATTATGTGAGTTCAGAGGCTGGTTCTATTGTACCTCATTGTGTCTAGCTTTGGAGATCTTGATTGTCTGTTGCATGTTATAACAATTTTATGATAAAGACACTGGAATTATATACTAAAGATTGTTCAAAGCATGACAGGATAAAAAAGGAAAGATGTGTTGCAGATCAACACTGATGAGTAGTTTATTAAAGTATGAATAACTGACTGCTAATAAGGACACAGCCATGGTTTCCTTATGAATATGAACCAGTTAAATGAGTAACTCTTCTGTAAGTTTATACTTGGCAAGGCTTGTTCATTAGTCTGCAAGCAACTTCTATTCTGCATTCAATGTAGAAGGTCTCATAGGTTAATAAAATGGGCCAAAATAAAAATACCACAGAATGATTCAAGCAGTGAAAGCTAAATTATACTCCTGTATCTTATGAGAGCAAATCTTTTACTCTGTTGCTTGCACACCATTCTCACTGAGTTCAATAACCATAGCTAAAACGTATTAAAGCCAAGCTTCGTACTGGAAGTTACATTATTATATACTACATTGAGGTTTCAGAGCTGCTGATTGATAAAATACTACAAACTACATATGAAAATACTTGTATTTAAATGATAAAACAGGTCAGAAGCTGCAAATATGTGTTATTGTCACAGTGAAATATTATACTTAATGTTACCTTGTTAACAAAATAGGCTAAAAGAATTGGGCTTGTTCAGTCTGGAGAAGAGAAGGCTCTGGGGAGACCTTATAGCACCTTCCAGTACCTGAAGGGGCCTGCAAGAAAGATGGAGGGGGATATCTTACAAAGGCCTGTAGTGACAGGACAAGGGGTAGCAGGTTAAAAATGAAAGCGGGGAAGTTTAGATTAGATATCAGGAAAAATTCTTCACGGAGAGGGTGGTGAGGCACTGGAACAGGTTGCCCAGAGAAGCTGTGGATGCCCCATCCCTGGCAGTGTTCCAGGCCAGGCTGGATGAGACTTTGAGCAACCCGGTCTGGTGGAGGGTGTCCCTGCCCATGGCAGGAGGGTTGGAACTAGATGATCTTTAAGGTTCCTTTCAACCCAAACCATTCCATGATTCTATGAAAATCTGCTGCAGTTCATAAGAAGCGTCTCATGTCTTATTATGACTTTGAGGCACGGCCATATTTCATCTTTTACCAAAATCAGTGCAAAATTTTAATCCCACTGAAATCTCTAGCAGATTTTGACCTAAGTTTAGTGAAGTTAAGAATTTACTCAAGGATCACGAAGCCCACAGAGGGGTTATATGCCTTAGTTTATTTGACTTGTTATGAACACAAAATTCTGAGTAGTTTGTACTCAAGTTCTCCAAGGCAGAAGAGGGATCAATTTTCTAGTCACATAGTGGTAATGAGAAGCCTTTTTCACATAGTGCAAACTATATTCTAAGGTCAATCTAAAAAGGAATTGGAGATGAGAATGTAGATTCATACTCTGGGATAGATATGTTCCTCAGGATTAAACAAAGCACCAAGACAAGACCATCAGTGACAGCTCCCAGATAGAAAACATTAAGATGGATTAGCTGGCTCTAAAATGATACCAGCAACAAGAGAAGTCTAAGCCTTCTGAGGCTCTGAAAATAAAGTTGGTTAAAAGGCCCTTGCAATTTCAAAATTTCACTAATAACACAGCCCAGCAAATGAAAACAGGTCAGAAACTAGATCAACAACAACGGGAAACAAATAAAAATCCTGCAAGACATTTCTTTTTTATATAGATTGTTATAAAGGTCATTACTGTTATAATGACTGAAGACATCTTAAGTATTTAAGAATAGATGTAACAGTTTATCTTCTCTTCTTTCCCACTCTATATGCAAAGTGACATAGAGATTCCCCACACAGGATTTTTTTCAGCTACAGCAGAAAAATATAGTTAGATCAATATATTAGTGGTGATTAGTGTCTTACAAAGATTTTCCTTCTCTGAAAGAGCAGAGATATTTTTCTCCCTTTAGTTTAAGTTACTTTCAAAATGGTGTACATTGAATTGAAAGATGATGTACTTCATCCAGAATATAGTATTGATATTTTTGAAACAACAGCAGTTCCTGTTCACGACTCAACTTTTTTGATTTGGTTTTTGCAGGCAGATAATCCTTATGTCATTGGACTTTGTATTTGTTGGTCTTTCTTGCATGGTGTCGTGGTTTTAACCTCAGCCAGCAACTGCGCACCACACAGATGCTGGCTCACCTCCCCTCTCCCTCAGTGGGATGGAATGGATCTGTGCTCCAAATTATTTAACATTAATTAGTCAGAGAAATAATGAAAGGTAGCTGGAATAAGGTATCCATGTTTTTTTGAACAATGAGTTTAGGTGTCCTTAAGATGAAAACATTCTTGGGGTACATATCCCTAGCATTAGGGTTTATTACATTTTAGATTCTTAGAACTTTTCTGAGCACAAAGGTAGAGAGTGCCAGAGATACAGGTCAGCAGACACTAATTTATGTCTCTGTTTCTTCTATTCTCTCTCATTTTAAATCACAGTAGTTGTTGCACACACAAAACACCTTTTTTTTTTTTCTCCAGGCAGTAAGATTTCATTAGCCAAGATTAATGACCTAAGTGACGAGAAATCCAAATACATTTTTGGAAAATGAAACTTCTATCCTGCCTTCCTAAACTATTCTAGGGACTCAATAACATAAGGAAAATTAGGGTTCCTTTTTTTTATCTCCTCATCCTTTACCCACCAAAATTTTATTTCTAGTTATTTTTGATCCTCTCAGCTTTCTAAAAGCTTCGCACTCTTGTGTTGGCTCTCCCAATTCCTAGTTGCATCACTGCTCTTTGTAAAGAAATTTTGTAGTCGCTCTCTACCGCGTGGGTGATCAACATGCTCAACCTTTCCAATGAGCTGTACTGTTTCTTGGTCATTGCTGATATACCAACAAAATCATCTCCTCTTTTAAATAAAGCTCATAGAAGTTTACTCAGCTGGTGTGGTAGCAATGAAGGATAGTGCTCTGCAGCTCCCCTCTGTGTCACTAATAGCTCTCCTCATGATTTTGTAAATGAATCATGGAGGTGTTCTAGTAGTGACTCAGAAATCAGCCCACTTCATTACACAATTCATTGATATTTGATGTTTAATCTATTCATGAATTTCTTTTTAATGAAAAGTCTTGTCCAAAGAAGCAGAAAAAAAGCCCACCCAAAATCACTTGGCAGAAATTATACATTCCTGACATTACGTATTTTTTTCCAAATTCTTCTTTTTTATAGCTCCTCAAACAGGAGCTGTATTAAGAACATTTATACTGAGAAGTGATAAATGTAGTTTGTTGAAAATAATGTTATAAAGAGAATGAGATATATGTAAGGATGCCCTATTAACAATTAAACAAGGAACTTACACATACCAAAAGAAGCTTTCTGGTAGTCTGTTCTGTAAGAAGACAGATGAGAAGGTGACAGTCAACAAGTTGGTTTTGTATGACACTGAAGTATGTACCTCGAAGTTTTAGAACTTTTCTAATTAAAATTGGTAAATATTTCACTGTTGAAAAAAAGCATGATGCTTGTTGTTCGATGGGAATATTGTACATCTGTGAATATATACTCTTAGAACCAGATCCAAATAGATGCGTAGGCACATGAATAACGATTTAGACAGGATGCAGACACTTTAGCAAATGAATCCCAAAGTCTTATGAGAGGTTACTTACACATTGATGAATTCTTGTGGAAAGCCTGAGGTTGCACAGGCTTGATGTTGTCCTAAATTGCGTACGTTTTCTCAAAACGATGCAATGACAGACTCTGCAGCTCTTACTTGATTTAATATATCCACAATGAAGAATGAAGTATTGTCCTGAGATGCTGACTTGTGCCTCAGTGCAGTATAGCTGTGGTAGCATAGCTCTGAACCCCAAATAATAAGACCTGCTTTTCAAAAGGGTGGATTTAGGCTCAATTATTTCAACAAAACTATGCAATTTCTGGTTTGGAAGCGGCACAGCTAAAGCCAGCTTGGAGTGCCCTGCACCATGGTATAGTCCATGCTGCAAACAACCTGAAACACCACTAGAACAGCTGAACTGAGGGCATGCAAACATTTTCACTAGAAGCTGGCAGAACAGAGTTGGAAATAGTGGTAAGTGGACATCAACAACAACAACAATTTTTCTTGACTAAAAAAAAGAAAGTTTGTCAACCTAAGTGTAGACAAATACATATTCCTTGTCTCAGGCACAGGATATATTCTAAGAGTTATGTAGTATGCTGCAATCATTTAAGTTTAGCCCCATTAGTGTCTTCAAGCAATGACATGATAGAAACAACAGTAGCTGAAAAAATGCTGGTAATCCTTCTTTAGTAAATCACAAAGGTTTTACAGATTTTCATTGTAAGCTTTTCCCTAATTACGCCTTGAAAAAGAAGAGAGAAAATCAAGCTTATTCTTCAATACATAATTGTAGGAGAAGAAATAAAGAGTCTCAGAAGCCATGGATTTAGAAACCACATAGGTTTTCTCTTGAAGATGGTCCACAGTCTTCAAAATAGACTGATAGTCCCTTCAAACATATCTATTCTATTGGGGTTTATTTGTGGATGTCTGGAAGATGTGGGTTGCTCTGACATCATCAGTGATAGGCAACTTCATTATACAGGCAGCAGCAACCCCTTAGAAAAATTTTTGAAGGTCAGCAGACTGAAGAAAGTAATATATTCCTTTCCCTTAATTTCAGAACACTTAGAAGTAAATGTGTAGATAACAAAAGTAAACTTTGTATTCAGTTGTTACCCTGCAGCCTTGCCTTTTCCCTCCAACAAGAAGGACTGCACACAGGTCTAAAATGATCATACCATTCGCTCTTCACAGGTTGTGAAAAGAGAGAGCACTTTTACCTGAGTTTAGTAGTATGGCTGAAGAAAATCTTTGTACAGCTTTTCTGGGACTTTGTTAGACTTTGTAATTTTAAACATTAGAGTACTCTATACTCAAACCAGAGATAATTTCCTGACTACTACTTAGCTTATGAAAATCTTAGCCTGTTCCAAACCCAACAATTCGAAGGCATGCAAACTCCTGGAAGTTACTATCCTTCTTTCCATAAAAAGTACAAAACAGCAGAAGTGAAGCTAATGTTTTAAAGAAATCAATAAGGAAATGTCCTTTTCCCACATATCAAACTGTGGTAAAAGATCAGTCCTCTGTTTAACATCTTTGCAGCATATAAAGGATGAAAAGGTTTCTTCCTTTCCAAAAAGGAGATATCCATATCAGCAGGCAAATGTGACACAGGGCCAATGAGAGGCCTCAGATCATCAAAAGGAGCACTTGGAGACTAGTCTGGATGCTTTGGCGTGCATAAATCATAGAGTCATAGAATCATGGAATGGTTTGGGTCGAAAAGAACCTTAAAGATCATCTAGTTGCAACCCTCCTGCCATGGGCAGGGACACCCTCCACTAGACCAGGTTGCTCAAAGTCTCATCCAGCCTGACCTTGAACACTGCCAGGGATGGGGCATCCACAGCTTCTCTGGGCAACCTGTGCCAGTGCCTCACCACCCTCTCTGGGAAGAATTTTTCCTGATATCTAATCTAAACTTCCCCGCTTTCCATTTAAACCCTTTACCCCTTGTCCTGTCACTACAGGACTTTGTAAGATGTCCCCCTCCATCTTTCTTGCAGGCCCCTTCAGGTACTGGAAGGTGCTATAACATCTCCCCGAAGCCTTCTCTTCCCCAGACTGAAGAAGCCCAACTCTCTCAGCCTGTCCCCATAGGAGAGCTGCTCCAGCCCTCTGAGCATCTTCGTGGCCTCCTCTGGACTTGCTCCAGCCGGTCTATATCCTTCTTATATTGGGGGTCCCAGAAAAGGGGCATATATAGATGCATGTTTAGGTAACTGAATCCCAACATTATTTTCAGTGATGAGCACAACACAAATTCCAAATTATTTTCTAACTTATAACAAGAAAAACAAGGAGGCCAGTCAAGCTGTAATTCCAATAAGGTTTTTCTTCTCAATGTTCAGATCAGGGTCTGTGAAACCAGAGACTAACTGATTTTTTTTATCTAAATGGATAACCAATGTGAAATGAGATTCTTTCATCGTTATTTTTTGTATAGAAAATGTACCTCATGGACTTGCAAAAAACCTTATTCACCTCTTCCTCTTCACAGAGAAATTTGTACAATTTTCCAAACTGTATTTTGGAACAATAAAATCTATTAAAATCAAAAGAATAAACAGAGTAATAGTAGCTTTGTTTTGAGCTCTTCGAAGCAGAAAATTCTTTATTCCCTATAAGGAAGATGATATGTCATAGACATTGATTCAGACAATGGAAACCAAAATGAATACTTAGAATGTGTCTGAGTAATGTTCAAAATCTCTTTTTGATGCTGTGGTAGATAGTGATACAAAGTTGTCTGTGAAAACATCCTTATTTGTATTCATAAATTTTTCCAAAGAATTCTGTAAATTTGATCACACTGAGAGCTGTGAGCATAGGAAAAAATTGAAGATAGTATGCTGTATTACACTGATAGCCAAGGCTATTCAGAGGAAATGTTGCAGGCAAATGTTTTCATGGTTCAGGATATGTTACTGCGACCTAACTTGAATAACAAATTATTTCTTAGCCATCCATAACTAAGTTATAGGTTTGGCAACAATAAGATGAAAATACCGAGTCTGGGCTGTCTTTAAATACACAAAGCACAAAGACAGAAAGATAGAAAAAAATCCCACTTCATTTAAACCTTAACATCTCATGCTCTTACTTCCTATTGGTTATTTGTGGTTAATGATATTTGCAATAACGGTGAAGACTAAGTACATGAACTTGGGCATTAACTTGGGATATTATTTTTGAGTTAGAACCTTCAAAAGAGTTAAGAATAAATACAGATTGGGTTTACCACTACATTAGTTCAGATTAATTGACTTGAACTATGCCCACTGAGCTTAAGCAGTGAAGACATATACTTAATGGATCCAGTTTTGTAACCCGTTCTCTCACATAAACAATCCATATTCCTTTAAGTAGTCTTAATTTGCTCATTTGACCTCTATATGTTAATAAAGTTCATAGAATCAGGACCCCTGTACTAATAAAATATGAGCATAGAAACGATAAACATTAAGTATATTGGAGTTGAGAGACATTAATGTGCCAAACGGACAAAATTCTCAGAACAGAAGTGTGACATCACTTTATCAAAAGTACTGCCAGGCCTAATTGTAGATCCATGTTAGGAAGTTGCCTTAAAAGCATGTATTTAATAATAGGTGGTTATCCATGCAGACATGTATCAGCACTTCTAGCTGGTTTTGTATACTGAAAATAGTTTTTTTATGTAAACTCCAATATTACTTACACAATATTAAAATAGCACAGTAAGCCAGCATCACACATTATTTCTTTGACTGTTCAGAGGAAGGGAGTTTGTTGCATATTCTGAAAGTATGGCATTTATGGCAGCATCAAAATATGTGGATCAGCAGCATGTATATATTCCAGAACCATGGAGGTTTTTCTCCAGAAATAGTACTACAGTCGTGTGAGAGCAAAGTGGAATGTCTTTGTCAAATAAAGAGTCAAATGTCACCCATTCTGTGGACTTGCTCATGAGATACCCTATACATATGGAGTTTTCTAGATACATAGTTTATGAGCAGCCATATGTAAGTAAAGGATTAAGTTCAACAAAATGCACAGTTATTGTACAGGGTCAGCATTAAAAAATAAATTTTTGGCACACTTGGGACTTTGAAGTAACAGTAACATGGTAGAAGTCTGGATCTAAATGAAATAGATAAGTCAGAAACTGATTTATGTTTTCATTGATCTCAATGGGAATTGAGCCCATTCAGTGTTTCCAAAATTGATTTCCGACTGTAGACACTGCCTAGCATGATAAATACCACATTTTCTGTGAAGCTTTTATCTGAATTCCAATTTCTGCACAAACCATAGAACTTCAGTTCCCAAGGTGCAGCCCGTCCCTCATTTTGGTCCTATGTTAGGCAAGCCATTAAGACCATTTTCACTCTAGGCTTTCCTGCAGTCAGTGTAGCCGTTAACGTTTCCTCATGTGTTTAACTGCTCTCATAATCGAGGGTCATACTACAGTTGGTTGTTTTCCAAATTATCTTTGAAAACAAGCCCAAATCCACTCTACTCAGATTGGTTTTTACCAGCTGCAAAGAAATGAAGAGCATCAGATTTCCCCTAAAGAAGTGGTTTCCAGATGTTCTTCGGGCACTTTCTCCTCTTTAGCCTGCTTTCCACTAGCCAACCCCAAACCACTGCCCGTTTCCTTTAATTCTGCCCACCAATTTCTTTACAGCTTTCTGCTTGTGGCAGCATCAACTCCTGAATAAAACATAGGTTAGTAAACCCAGGAGATAACTTGGGCTGTCCCCATCCCATAGATTTTATGTTGATTGTCTTGCTAGTGAGGAATCAGTCCTCATGGTTCAAAACTTGGTTTCACCCCATACATAGAGCCCCATCAACATGTGTTTTTTCATGCTCAGACTTGAGTCATGAGACAAATTCTTCTCTGACCCATGTGCATCACTAGTGGACAACCGCATGCCACCCATTTACTTTCTCCTTCACACATGTGAGACTTTTGCTGAAGTATCTCATTAAGCAAGTGATCACAACAGTTTAGTCCATAACACTCCATTCAGCTCAAAGGATGAAAATTCAGGAGAGAAAATGGGTTATTTCATGGGATGTTGGTATGAATGGGCTTAGTTTTCTTATAAGCGGAGAGCCTATGCAGCTTGCCGTGGAGCTCCAGGAGTAAACAGTCCCAGTTTTAGTTTCCACCACAGTAAAAAGGACATCCACTTTTTCTTTAAGAAATCTGTCATTTCCAAACTGTATCATTATGGGCAGGCACAGACGTGGCTACCCCTTTCTCTTCCTGAGCAAAAGGAAAAATGACCTAGGGACTGAGCTCACTTACATCACCTTACTTTGTGGTGCTGAACTGGCAATATTTTTTGTTTGTTTACATTTTGGACATGCAGCCAATGTCATGTTTCACAGAAAAATCAGTAAGATTTACACAGGACAGTGCATAGCTGAAGGGAACAAAACGTCATTATGTAATGTTCAGAAAATATCACCTTTATTAATTACTGTATCTGCAGTTGAAATGAGAAGACGGCCTTGCAGTTCATTGTTGCAACAGCGTTTGATTAATATTTATTCCTTTTTCAATACAAAGTATCTTTCCCAAATGCTGATTTAGCCAAGTAGAATGATACAATCTCCCTAGAAGTGAGAATCAGGAATTAGGTGAGTTGGAAGTTACTGGGAACGGACGCTGGTCTAGATTTCTCGAGGTTACTGTTCTCAGTTACCGAGGTAGGAGTAGCATAACTCCTGCCAAGATATCCTGTAACATACCAGCATCATAAAGGAAAGGGATCTGACCCTAACTATTCTGATAGAATAGTCTTCACCTTACTGGTTTTCTTCTTATACCTGTGGATATGATATTTTCATAGAATCATGGAATGGCTTAGGTTGGAAAGGACCTTAAAGATAATCTAGGACCAACCCCCCTGCCATGGGCAGGGACACAACTTGTACATATTAAAAGTCTCATTAAAAATTACTAAATACAATGGAGTGAAACAAGCCTATTTACTTTGCAGGAGTTCAATTATTATTTTTTAATAAAGTTGGATGGGGACCTTTTGATTCTCCTTGAATTAGAGCATCCTTTTTCAATCCCAATATCTCAAATTAACTTCTCCTGAAACAGGATGAAAAAAATGAATTGGCTTAGTTCTGATTGGAATTGGGCTTAACCCACGGGGTTTTTTTCTGCAAATTGCAGTGAACCTTTCAGTGATCATTGACCAAATAGTGAGCAGCAATAGAAGTGAATCAGATGTGTGCGTGTTTCTTAAGTTTTACTGCAAATATTTTCCACTGTCCTTGGTGGGCAACATCATTCTGGGTTTAACTTCACCCAAGTCAGTGAAGTTCTAGCAAAGAATAAATTGGCTTGTTAATTTTTAACAGGGTGCTAAAGGAAACTCTGATTGCATTTTGAAAGTCCAACTCTTTTTCTTTCAAAAAGAAAAACAAAAAAGAAATATTTACACAGAAAAATATTGAAGCATCACCTAGTTAGTAAACTGGATACTGGTGTGACATTGGGCATGTTTGCAAGCGTAGCTTTAAAGTTTTTGGAGAACGTATACATATTACTGAAGGAAGTTTTGGCACTGTCACTTGATATCTGGATTGCAACAAGCACTTCTTTTATTACTGACAAATAGAAAGCATGTGTTTGGCTTTATTTATTGTTTTCTGTGGAGCATGTGTCAAGTTCTGAAAGTGTGTATTTCACTAGTCACGTACTAAGTTTAGTTGTTATAATTAAGTTGCTAAGATCTGGCATGGAAACCAGTCAGCGGGATTTGATTTGACAGTTTAGGAGACTGACTTGACACCTCTGGAAGCTCAGCAGCACACTGAGATAAATAACATCACTTTCTTAATGATGCAGATCAAATTTTCCAAAGTAGCCATTAATTCTGATCCTCCCATTTCCAAGTGCAAAAGCAGAAAGTGCCCATCAATAACACCATTTGGTTAGAGCTGTATTACAATCCACCAAAACTGGGGGATGTTTTGGATATAGTTCTTTGTATGAGTGCTGCTGATATGAAGGAGTTTTGGGGGGGTTGGGTTTGGTGGTTTTTGTTACTGGGGTTTGGTTTTGGGTTTTTTTAAGAATATATTTCAAAACCTAACATATAATTTTCCATTAAAATGGTCATTTCAACATTTTCCCTTCTGATCCTGAAATTCCTAGAAGAGCTGGTCAAAGTTGAACATTTCTATTCCATGAGAAAATCTCACAATTCCAAATTTAACTTTGTGTTGTAATGAAAACAAATTACTTCGAAGCTTTGAAAAGAATAGTTCCAAGTGAATTATATTTTGTTTCAGTTTTCCTTATTTCTGTCACTTTTGTATATATATGTATGTGTGTATGAATAATAGAAAAAATGGCATTTTAAAATGTTAAATAAATTTTTTTTTTCCCTAACATTTAAAATAGCACCTGGCATTTAGCTGAAATTTCAGGCAGGTAAGTGTAAGCTTGTACAAAACATTTTTATTTTGAGAATTTCCTTTCAATGGAAACAGCATTTCAAAGAAATTTAGACTTCTGGCATATTTCATTATGAAAATGAACACGAACTACATATTCAAAGCTAAAGTAACTAGCAGGTTATAAGTGTTATACACATAATGAAATCTGGAGTTAAATTCTAATAATTTGGGAATTATTTAATAAATAGAAATTAATAAATTAAATAAAAATAAAATAAAATAAAATAAATTTTAAATTAAATAAATTTAATTTGGCATTAAATACTAATAAAGTTGGCAATTTTCCTTTGTCTCTTTGTTTCTTCATAAAGTTCTAAAGAATTCAAAGTATTCAAAATACATAGGAATGCAAATGGAAATTTGCATTAGCTTGACAAAATAGTCATAGTGGTTGAGATGATCAGAAAGCCCCTATTCAACCTCTGTTTTTTCATATACAAATGATAAACATTTCTTGTAAGTCAAAAGAAACATATTAAGTATGTAGTCTTAGGCTGCATCTATACTACTAAATAAAACAGGCCAGGGAACTAGTCTCTGGCCCTGGGGCCAAGTAGCCTGGCACAGCTTTCCTCTGTACAGCTGAACTGCAAGCTGGCAGGAGTCAAAATTGCTCAAGGAGCATTGTAGGCAGTATGGAAGATTGCAAACCAGTACTCCAGTCTGTGCTCCAAACCTGTGTTAATGAATTGCAGAGACGTAGCCTCAGTGACTCTTGAAAATTTGCTTCTACTAATAAGAGACAGGGCTTTGAACAACCTGGTCTAGTGGACGGTGCCCCTGCCCATGGCAGGGGGCTTGGGACTAGATGATCTTTAAGGTTCTTTCCAACCCAAAGCATTCTATGATTTTATGACATCAGTACAGTGAGCTATATTGAGTCGGATATAGAATATTTCATATTTTACCTTAAAAAACAACAACAGAAGCCATTAAAGGACTGGTGCCCTATTAGTGTTGAGAAACTAAAAGCAAGAGCAGTTTAATAAAGAAATTAAAGGGACAATTTTTTTTTTAAGCAGTTCTTGATTTTCTTGATTTGGAGTGGTGGCAGTCATCATCGCAATATATAAAGCAATATAGTTGTGGCAATTAACTTTTAAAAACAATATTAACAATACATGTCTGTAACCTACACTTCACTAAGAAATAGTTCGGGGACAAGAATAAGCTATGTTGTACTTCTGAGCAAGGTAAGTAACAGGTAATGTTTTTCATAATCGAAATAGGAAGCTGTGTAATGAAATTACCTATTCAGCTGAAACTGGGAACCATGTGTTTTTGCAGCAGCAGAGCATTCTCATTCTTCCTAAAAGTGAAGTGACTGAGGAGTTCAGCAGTGTGATTGTAAACCCCTCTTCTTACCTCCCTCTTCCAGTTACAATACATTTTGAGGCACGGAGGGGTTAGCCCACTCATGGCACATTTTGCCCATGATGGCCGTGGAATGGCTCTCTCCTCTGCCTGTTCCTTAATTTTGCCATTTTTTAGTCTTTCTAGGAAAAATAAATTGACTAGAGGGAATATGACAGTGAAAAGTTATCTTGTTAATGTTCTCAGCAAAATATCTTCTGGTTGACTTATCTAGGCTCAAGTAGAATTAGTGCACCACAACAACTCCTCCCTGAGAGGATGGGAGAGATTCTTTCCACCACAGTGTTATTCAGGAGAAACCATGTCATACACAGATCCAGGGCCGAGAGAAGCTTAGGTCCTCTCCAAGGCAAGGCATGAAAACAAGCCCACGTGTACACGGATGAAGTCATACCAGCGATCATTCCAGTGAGGAAATCACATATAGCCAGCACTATATGACACTATGGTGCAATCTCTGAACGGCGTGCAAGACTTGGTCTCCATTTTTTCAAGAGGTGTGTTCCCTTCATCTTAGGATGAAACACATTGTGCATGGCTATTTGGTCACATCATACTGCTAACTTGGCTTTGTATGTAAATCTTCTTTCCAAGAAAAAACTTTTATCTGTTTCCATTTGGTAACTTGGCTTTGCATGTAAATCCTGTTTCCAAGAAATAACTTTTATCTGTTACCATTAATGACCACTGATCTGATTTTTTTAGCAAAAATTACAGCAAGCATCTGCCAGGATCTGTCCAAAGGAGGCAGAAAGGGCTCAAAATACTTGAGCAGTCCAAATGGGAGACTTTTCCTTTAAATATTTGTAGCACTATCAGTCATATTAACATTTTCCAGCCAGTCTTGCTCCTGGTGCCCCTGGTTTTAGGTGCTCAGCTATCTGAATTAGCAGCACAGGTGTGACCCAGGGCAATAATTAGCCCATTCATTCCACAGTCTGTGTTTCTTTGAGGATCCCCGGGGACCATATTACTGGCAAGGGGTATTTGTGGCACTTAGTAGTTTCATGTTCAAAGCTGAATACAATATCTTACTGTGTAAATCTCCTAGGATTAACACTTTGATTAAATCTTGAGACTGGACATGCTTGCCCACGAAGAATGGGAAGAGTTTGCTTTGTGTCTGCCTGTGCTTTATAAGCCTAAGGGGGAAAAGTGATTTTCCTAGGCTACTGGTTGATCCAATGGGTACAAACAGTTAGCCCCTTTCCCAGCAACATGCAACTGGTTTAATCTGAAACTCAGAAATGCAAGCACTGCACAAAATGCATCATAATGTGGACTAATCCTTTATGTCTCATTTCTGCTGCTCCAAGTGGAAAGACCTCTGCCTAAGGAAAGACAGTCGAATTTCATGCCAAACTGGAGATATCAGCTGGCAGTATTTTTGAAAGTGTATTGCTTATAACAATCCACAAGGCATTACAACATGGTTAAGTTGCGGCTGTTACACACTGGAGTGCGATTCTGCAGAGCAACATTGTGAGGCCACCATTACAGGGTTTAAAAATTCCTGTCACACGTGGCCTTATCAGATTGCCTTATTTACTTTCAGCTACAGGTGTCTTTACTCACACTGCATGACTAAGATGGGTGGAGATACCTACAGAAAAGAACTTCATTCATTTCCAAGACCCACAATATACAACTTCAACTGGGCAGAGCAGTCTAGGCAAGGGGTTCAGAAGCATTTAGCACTGGCTTAATTGTTCTTACTGCAGGTGATAGGAATTTTTTAACATTTCAAACTCTTGAAAGTCCCATTACATTTAGGGTGGGGTTTTTATATTCAGAACTTAAATCGACTTGCTGTCTTTGGAGTTCTGCTACTTCAGCTAGCTTCCAGTTTCAAGATGTAGTTCCATTTTGAGGAATGAGGAAACCTCATTTCTTATGAATTTATGTCTTGTCCTTTGTTTCTTCTAGAGCAAGACACAAGTTCTTATACAGCTGTAATCATACAGCTTTCCCATGCATGGGGTCTCTTGTATCTAATGGAGATTGTGCTGTAGGTTCTAACATTTTCATGAAACTTAAGAGAATATCTTATCTCTGCCAATGTCTTCTTAAGTGATGGGTAGAAGAAAGTAAAAGCATATCTGTCATAGACAGTGATGACAGCATGCCTGCAATTCCCTAGGAAGCCAGACTGAGAAAAAGCATTTTGGGAAGGTCGGATACTTTCAGCATGTTGTCCAAGATTTTCCAGATAAAGCAGAACTTTTAATTTGCATGTGGACCTAATAAGTGCTTGTGAGTTCTGCTGATGGCTCATATGCAATGCTGAACCTGCATGGAAGAATACTGGGAGAGGGGTTAAAAGATATGGTGTGCGAATTAAGAGATGTCCTCTGTCCACTCGAAGAGCAATTTTTCCTCCAGGACCAATCCTGTTGGTCTCTCTAGAACTCTGTTGCTCATGTTTTCCATAGCTACCCCAAGCACCTGGTTTTGGGAACCCTGGATGTTCCCTTTCCCTGAAGCAGAACCACAGAAAATTTCAGAATAAAATCATCTTCTGTAAGTGGGGGGGAAAAAAGAAGGAAAAAAAAAAAAAGAAGCTTCTATTTAAGTTAAGCAATGCTGCCAATCATAGAGTCATAGAATGGCTTAGGTTGGAAGGGACCTTAAAGATCATCTAGTTCCAACCCCCCTGCCATGGGCAGGAACACCCTCCACTAGGTCAGGTTGCTCAAAGCCTCATCCAGCCTGGCCTGGAACACTTCCAGGGCTAGGGCATCCGAACTTGTTCCAGTGCCTCACCACTCTCTCCATAGAGAATGTCTTCCTGATATCCAATCTAAATCTACCCACTTTCAGTTTAAACCCATTGCCCCTTGTCTTATCACTACAGGCCCTTCTAAAATGTACCCCCACCCCCCACCCAGCTTCCTTGTAGGCCCCTTCAGGTACTGGAAGGCTGTTATAAGATCTCCCCAGAGCCTTCTCTTCTCCAGGCTGAACAAGCCCAATTCTCTCAGCCTTTCTTGACAGGAGAGGTGCTCCAGCCCTCTGAGCATCTTGGTGGCTTCCTCTGGACTCACTCCAACCACATCCTTCTTATGCTGAGGGTTCCACAGCTGGACACAGTACTCCAGGTGGGTTCTCATAAGAGCAGAGTAGAGGGGGAGAATCACCTCCCTCGACCTGCTGGCCATGCTTCTCCTGATACAACCCAGGATATAGTTGGCTTTCTGGGCTGCCAGTGCACATTGCCCGCTCCTGTTCAGCTTTTCATCCACCAGTAACCCCAAATCCTCCTCCTGAGGGCTGCTCTAGATCCATCCTCTGCCTATCCTGTCCTTGTGCTTGGGATTGCCCTGACCCAGGTGTAGGACCTTTCACTTGGCCTTGCTGAACTTCATGAGGTTGGCAGTGACCCACCTCTCCAGCCTGTCAAGGACCCTCGGGATGGCATCACTTGCCTCCAGCATGTCAGCCAGTCCACACAGGCTGGTGTCATAGGCAAACTTGCTGAGGGTGCACTCGATCCCACCATCCATGTCACTGACAAGGTTGTTAAACAGCACCAGTCCCAAAACTGACCCCTGAGGAATGCTGCTTGTCACTGATGTCCACTCAGACATCGAACCGTTAACCACAACCCTCTGAGTGCAGCCATCAAGCCAGTTCTTTATCCACTGAGTGGTCCACCCATCAAATCCATGCCTCTCCAATTTAGAGGCAAGGATGTCATGTGGGATGGTGTCAAACACTGCACAAGTCCAGGTAGATGATATTGGTTGCTCTTCCTTTATCCTTTATTTATGGATTGCTTGTCCATTGACAAACAAACAATTTCATATACAGATCGTTGATCTCGGTGCCCTTCCTGCTCCCTATCTCAGCTCCCTGGGTGTGCTCAGACCTGGCACCTCACATTTCCTGTAATCAGCTTTGGTGAATCCAGCTCATGGCTTGCACTGTCACTGCCAGTTTGTTTGCCGATTTTATTTTTTCTGGACTGCATGTGAGATATTACTCATCAGTATGACTAGTGAAGTGATTTAACGAGTGAAGTATCATCCAATGAACGCACGCTTGTACTTCAGCCTGACTAAGCCAGCTGTCAGGGACAGTAACAGCTGCTGATTCATGAAAGAAATGGAAATATTTCTTTGTTAAATCAGAGCATATCCAGCAAAATCTGTTTTAAATGAAAATGACTGACTACAGCTATGCATCAAATAATCCCAAGTGGAAGTCTGGGGGTGGGGAGGAGTTTTGCAATTGCAGAAATCTGTTCTAAACTGAAAGTTGTAAAGAAAGGGAGCATTGATGCTCTTTTCATTTCCCAAGATTTATTCAAAGTCCAATTAATTTAACAGAAATCCCTGTATAGACAGGTGATTGTACTGGGTGAAAAAGTTCACATACAGATCCCCACCATCTACGCATCCGTCAGTCTCTGTCTTCTGCATCTCTTTTTTCTTGAGGTGTTGCTGTTTCCTTCCTTTCCTAAAAAGAGAATAATTCACACTCTTACATACCCTCATTTCACAGACCTAATTACAAGTTTACATAGGTGTAAGATCCTGCTGAAAGCTGTTTTCCCCAGATCCCTCTTCTTTATCTTCAAACAGACCCCAAACTTCACAGGCTGCAATATCAGACATAAACTTAACCGTGGACAAGTACATGCCATGGAAAAGACATACTAGCATCTCTATAATCAACAGAGTAAAGGCTTCCAAAACCAGGATCATCAAAATTCTTGAACATTCTACAAACCCTTCTCATGGTGTGACGTATTTCTCCCCTGGCAACAAATGCTTTTATAGAAACTATAGACATGAAACAAACTAACCGACATGTACCAGAAAGAATTTGCTCAAGGACTCATAAAGGATTTGTACAGTGAGTTTCTGGGAGGATTATGTCTTCCATCACTAGCATCTCAGTCCTGAACTTCAGTGGAAATCTATGGAATACGATTCTAAGTCTGGACACTAAAATCATGGACTTAATGGATATATTTGTTTCATCATACATATTGATCTCTGTTCTCCAATTAGCCACTTCAAAAGTGTATTTTTCATGGGTTTAAAGCATCTTCTCTTTGTATTATGTACCAAGTAACTTTTTTTTTTTTTTTTTTTTTCCAGATAGGATTCATTAGAAGAGTTTTGGGGTTTTTTAATTTTGTTTTTTAATTTAAATTTGCAGTATTCACTCTGAAACTGTATTCAGCACTGAATTTTCTTCTTCCTCTTAGAACTGTAGGCTTGTCTGAAAGTTTGTGTTGCTTTTCCAGCTCTTTCAGCTGATTTTATAAAAGGTATTATCTACCACAATATTATTTTCCTATTTCACATATAAAATCATTATGACTACAAATACAGTCATATTACTTTATACAGTCCTTTTTCACACCGTAAAATTATATAATAAATTAATAATATTAATTCAGAACTCTCCACCCCGAGAAGTAGTAATTGTTGGTGTTTTACATTAAAATTGTGTTTGAAAAACTGGAGGTTTCGGAGATCAGCAGTGATTTACAAATGCAGTTCCATTTGTTATGTTTATTCTATGTTGTCATACAGGAACACAGGTGCATTCAATAAAATTGAAAGATACTCATGTTTTCTGAAACTGTAAAGCTTTTCAAAGCCTGATTATAAGCTAACCTAATTTTGCAATGGTTGGAAAGAGTAGGGCCAGTGGTTTTACTCTCTTAGTGTTAATAATATGCTTCCTCACATATTAACATTCTCCAGAGACGGAATGATGGCTCTTTCATGTCTTTTTCTAGAAAGATTCCTTTTGCATATAGAAAAAAAGTATTTGCTTGTTTGTGCATATTTTATCTTCCCATACAATAATTTGTAGTGTCAGAGGTGTCCCAGTATTTACAAGAAAGGATACAGAAACCCCTGACTGAAACCTCTGGGTTGCAAAACATCACTTCTGCTTGCCCGAAGTGACACATTTCTTGCTGTTGAACTATTGTTCCTAGAGCTAAGAGATGCTATGTCATGACAACACTGTGAAGAAACTGGGGGTCTTTCCTGCAGTTAGATATATTCTCTACCAGGAGGTATGTTTGCCCTTGATATTTTTAGGTCTGTTTTGATTTTGCAAGGCATTCCCCTTAGCAGGTTAGTTAATCTGTCCTACAGAAAACGGACATGTTGCCAAGTTTCTGTTTAAACAAAGAAGGAAGTGAATATGAGTTTACTCTCTGAAAAGTAAATGTGGGAAACAGCCTTCCGTAAGAGGAGTGATTGTCTAAACTGTTGGTGCCGAAATTCTTTCCAGTGAATGAAAATTATAATCTGTCCTAAAGAGGATAAATGCCTTTTAAAAAGAAGATTAATGTATTCATAACTTTTTTCTATTTTCTCCTCAATATATAGCTGCCTGTTATAATGGTGCCTTTACTGTTCAGTTATCAAAATTCATTTGGCAGATAGGTGAATAATATATCCCACAATAAATTTGCCCTAGACTGGTGAACCTTTGTCATAATGAGGAGACTGTCTGGTTGCTCAGTGGAGTCTTTTGCATAGGGTGTTGGTAGAATAATTGTAATAGTAGCATTTGAAGACATTTTAAAATTTCCCTGTCCCTTTAGAGTCATCCCAGCTTTCAAGTGTTCTTCAGTGGTAGGAAATGTAGTATTTTTAATATATCAAAGGATAGAGATCTGGTAGTATTTGTATAATGGGAACAAAATAAGCTCTAGATATGAAAAAAAAAAAAAAATTGCATTGCATATAACAGATAATTCTCTTATTAAGGCAAGGAGGAAAGAATATTCCAGGGATTTGATCTTGCTCTCTGTTACCAAAGGGCAATTTCTCATTAACTTCTAAACACATAAAGTCAAAATTTCCATAAAAACCAAAACTCAAGTACTTTAATTATCTTTTTTTTTTTTTCCCCTACATAATGCATACATGAGAATTTCACAAACCAGCATGAAGTTTATAGCTTTCATGTCTATGACATGTGAGATGGTGGATAAACATATACATGTATAACCAGGAAGCCAAAAACTCAGCACTATATATCTGCAAGGCAAACACTACTGTTTATTATGGATTTCATGGTGAGAAACAAAGACAAGGACTGTATCATGAAAGCTGAAAACCTAGATAGACAGCTTACTGAGATTTGGACTGGTTTAGGCTGTATGGTATGGTGACTGTCTCTAAAAAGATAGGATGTAAAGGATGTACAGGAAAAAGTTATCCTCTCTGGGCTTTACTCTTATGCTGTTGCCCTACTGCACAATGTATGCTTTCCTAGGTAACTGCCGATGTTGGATCTATAAGTGCAGTCATGTCCCATCCTGTTGCCATGAGCAGGACTGATGAGTGTAGATGGCTGAATACAGAACAAAATAGTGAACTATTTCTTCCCAAGGGAAAAATAATCAACGAGCTAAAATTCATTTTGGTTTGGTTTATGATGTTTTGTAGGTTGGGTACTTCACTTCCACAGAAACTACTCCTAAGTGCATGCTTTGATCTACTCAAGGCTATCAGCACAGAAAGGGAGACATATCATATCAGATCTCAGTTGGAATGATTACCTTTCCTGTTTCACCTATGACTAAAAATGTTCATACCTAGAACGGAATTCCTTCATTACAACATAATTATCTTCTTCACACATTTTGTTCAGTCATTTCATGTACTCCAAATCGACCCTTAAAGGAAATCTTTAATTATAGATGAAATTTTTATTTTTCTCTTTATAATCTACTTTTTATGGCAGACTGATTTGTCAGACCAGAGAAAACAGTACTAAATAGCCCCATGGGCATATTAATCTTATTTATTAACCAACACAGAAGAAGAGCTGCCTATAAGGTACATCTATGATAGCGGTAAGGAGATTTTACAAAACTGGAAGCTGCACCTTTTCCCTCATGACAGCAGGACATTACACTGCATGGTCCTAACACAGGGCTACAGATTCCTTCCCCTTCCCCTTCCCCTTCCCCTTCCCCTTCCCCTTCCCCTTCCCCTTCCCCTTCCCCTTCCCCTTCCCCTTCCCCTTCCCCTTCCCCTTCCCCTTCCCCTTCCCCTTTCTCTTTCTTTCTGTACAAAGTATAAAGAAGAGGAAGAAAGACTTTTAATGAGTAAAGAGAGAAGAAAAACATTAAATAATTTTCTCAGCTGGAAAGAAAATACACAGCCAGCATTTGAGAGAGTATTTTCTGAAAACTTCCAGTAGAATTCATCCAGAAAGTAAAGTGAGCAAGCATGGTTTTCTAGGGAGGTTTTATAGATGCATTTTCATTGCTGTGTCTCTAACCACATACCATCTGGTAAAAGGAAAGCTATATGATTGGAAAAAAAAAATTCATTACTGTCTTCTCACCAATATCTTCTCTACCTTCAACGAATAAATAACAGGTGAAAGACAGTGACATTCCCTAACATAAATGTTTCAGGCATGAAGGGGAATGTAGTGGTCAACCCCATCTCCTACCTGACCTACATCATGTTTTCTTCCCTGTAGCCCATCTGTTGGTGAGCAGCATGACAGAACAACTGTCCACATATCTACATTCACCCTTACTAAAGATCAAGCCTAATACTGTAATTTTCACTCACTCCATCTTTTCTCTTTCTTTCTTTCTTTCTTTCTTTCTTTCTTTCTTTCTTTCTTTCTTTCTTTCTTTCTTTCTTTCTTTCTTTCTTTCTTTCTTTCTTTCTTTCTTTCTTTCTTTCTTTCTTTCTTTCTTTCTTTCTTTCTTTCTTTCTTTCTTTCTTTCTTTCTTTCTTTCTTTCTTTCTTTCTTTCTTTCTTTCTTTCTTTCTTTCTTTCTTTCTTTCTTTCTTTCTTTCTTTCTTTCTTTCTTTCTTTCTTTCTTTCTTTCTTTCTTTCTTTCTTTCTTTCTTTCTTTCTTTCTTTCTTTCTTTCTTTCTTTCTTTCTTTCTTTCTTTCTTTCTTTCTTTCTTTCTTTCTTTCTTTCCTCTCTCTCTTTCTTTCCTCTCTCTTTCTTTCTTTCCTCTCTCTCTCTCTTTCTTCCTCTCTCTCTTTCTTCCTCTCTCTTTCTTCCTCTCTCTTTCTCTCTCTCTCTCTTTCTTCCTCTTTCTTCCTCTCTCTTTCTCCCTCTTTCTCTCTCTCTCTTTCTCTCTCTCTCTTTCTCTCTCTCTCTTTCTTTCTTTCTCTCTTTCTTCCTCTCTTTCTCTCTCTCTCTCTCTCTCTCTCTTTCTCTCTCTCTCTTCTTCTAGTTGACATTTATCATGCTATTGCTCTTCCAAAAGCATTACATACTAAAAAGCAGAAGATCATTAGTATTATATCCCTTAGCATCTATCATACATTCATACAAAATAAAACATTTTTACAACATAGATTCAGTGACTCCAGGAAGAGAAAACAAAAACATGCATGGCAGGAAATGAGAAAAGGACAAATAGAAATCAACAAATGGTTTGAAAATACTGAAAGTTTCTCCAGGCTGAAATAATCCTGTCAGACAGAGGACAAATACAACAAAGTGTTCAGATACTGTGAAAGCTATCCTCATATTTTGAGAACTCTTTTTGTTAGTTCAGTGCTGGGTGTTTATTGCCTTCTGCAAGGCATACTTAATAGCAGGCCAAAATAGTCTTAAAGGTAAGCAAATGGAAAGAATCTGTGAATCAAAGTAATGCATTAAGAAAGAGCAAAAGACTGACAGGCAGACATCCTTTCTCACTAAAAAAATATTTAAGTTTAAGAAAATATTAGGAGATGACATTTTATCTGAGAGTTCATTGCAGAGGAACTGTTTTATTTCATCTGATGTTTATACTGGCTGCATGAAGGAATCCCTTCATTACCACTGCAGAGTGGCTTCATGAAGCATTTTTATCATCAAATATTCCATTTGTAATCTAAAGTAGTTAGCTGCTTAAGTGTAATGTGCTTTCACAAAAAAAAGCCATAGGTTTGTTTTAATTACCAATTAATTATTTATGTATTGACTATGAAAATGTTTTTCAAAACTGTTATTTTTTTAATAAACAAAAAGCTGTCCTTATCTTACTTTGTAAGCTGCATAAACAGTCAAAACCACCACAGCTTCCTAAAGATTTTTCACAGTACATGGCCACCTGGGTACCACAAGAGTGGTAAGAAAAATAAAGGTAAAAATGAAAATTCTAATCTTTCTTTCTAAGCCTATAATTTATTTTCTAGAGGTAAATATCTCTTTGTTGACACTACACTGAAAAGACATGCTTCTTCACTGTTGATAGGAGTGGCTCCAAGCCACCCCGACCATGTAACTAACAATTTCATGAAAGACCATGGTTTCTCTATATGCCTGGATAATAAGATGTTAAACTAAAAATACTCTCTAGGAAAACTGGTCACTACTTTGGGTAACACCCAAACCTGCCTTTCTTTTTTGTTCAGGTTGTAAGGAAAGAACTTTTTGCTATTCTTTAAAAAAATGTTTCTGCAAAGTTAGATTCTCCCACAAGATTTAATTATCTTTATCTCCACACAGTCTGACTTGTAAAGACTGGTCAGGTAGCAGTAAATCTAGGTCTTTAGTCTGAAAGGGCTCTGATGTACCTGCTCTCAGATACATTGTTGTTAGTGTCCCATGCATAGTTCCTTTCCTTGGTTTGGTGCCTACAGATTTTCATACAAACTCCAAAGCTCAGTGGCACAGTATTTACTGTGGGAACATTCCTTTTAATTTAGGATTCCTTTTCTTAAAGTAACTCCAGAGGCACAGAAGGAAGGAATAAATTGAGCAGCTTCCTTTCAGGAAGCCGAAGGGAAGCATGCTGGATAACTTGCATGATTGTGTAGTTCAAAATAGCAACAATTCAACTCACAATCCCAGAAAACTTGAAGACCTCTAAATGTTGCTTCTAGAACAGTTACTGAATGTAAATATCAATTTTACTGAGACTATTAAAGGGAATGAGGTAATTCAAAGGGTTCAGTCCAATACTTCTAGAGTAAGCAATAAGAGGAAAGGGCCCTGATACACAGTGAGCTCTTTGGTAGTTTTACTCAAGGTCTTTCTTTTGTATGTTTTGATTCATGTTTATAGACCTATTAAAGGTGAGATTAAATTCCAGATTTACCAGCCTGCATGCATACAAGGGACTTACTTGCCTAAATACATATCTACTGCTGGTTTAGATGCCTAGGGTACACTACCTGGTCCACGCTGACTTTCCAGAAGGGTGTAGTTCTCTCATATGTCCTGTGTCATTTGCCAGCCCTACGCAAATGTTTTGTATTTTTGCATGCACTCCGAAGTTTATGCACTTCAGTTTCTGAAACGGTGACATGTATTTGAATTTGGGCAGCTGAAGCTATTTAAGCAACCATTATAGCCAACAGAAATGCAGAATCTCTTTCAGCAGATTCTGAAGATTTTTTTTTTTTTTCGATCAGTATCAATTTAATGCAATTTAACAACTATCCTTACTTAAAAAGTCATTTTGATTTTTCCAGGCAAAGACAGTAGAAAAGGCAATCTAGACAGCAGATATCTTCTGACAGTGGTCTGTCATTCCCACAGCAAACCATGCGTCATCTTCATTTATTTATTTACAGGACTACGTACATATGGATTCAATCAAAGAAAATATGTAGGCTGAAGGTTTTTTTCACTTAGGAAATTCATTGTTCTGAGAAAACATTTATGCATTCTGCACATCTTTTCAACATCCTACTACATCTTTTTTGTCTTATGGAAATCAGTGAGAAAAAATTGTGCTATAAATCAAGGTCACTATGCTCTTAAAGGAGAGCACTTTAAGAAAAATTTAGAAGAAAGAGGGAAAACTGAGATTTTTAAGAAGTAACAGCTGATTTCAATTTATTTTTCTATAATTATATTCTTCTGCAGCATTTATTCTCCTACAGTCACTTGCAAAATAAGAGTATTTTGCAGCAAAATTGATTGAACTTAGCTGACAAACCAAATCTTGTAGGCTTAAATGCTACAGAACTTTTGGGGACCAGAGTGCATGCTAACAAAATTAGTGGTAGTTACTTTGGCAGAAACATTTACACTACATGTTAGAATAATTTCTTTTCCCTGAGAGAATGGTTATAGCATGTATGCTACAAGAACTTGCTGGTGGTGCTTTATACATTTTGATGCTGACTATTTTGGCCATTTTTGTACTTGTGCTGGAAGGATCTTACTACCAGAATGCCAACTCCAGTTTCTCAGCCCACTCAATAGCACTGCTCTGTAAAATCATTTATAACACAGACCATCTCTGTATATGCTGGCCAGAGATACATCCTGCTAGTGAGAACACTGTTTAAAAGAGTTCTTTTTAAAATGTTTCCAAGACAAGAATAGACCAAGCATTTTTTTCCCATTCTACTTATTCAGATTACAACTAGAATTATTTTTTTAAGGAAGTCATCTTGTTTTCAGCACGTTGTAGGTCAGAATATATCAGACTGGGACAATATTCTGCAGCACTGGATCATCAGGCCCTAGGGGTAGAGGCTAATGGTTGTACTTTACCTGGAGGTCAGTTAAAAATGTGTTGGAACTTTCCTGTTTAATGATATTATCAATGGCATGGAGGAAGTGGCAGAACACACTTTCATCAGTCTTGCAGATGTCACAAAACTGGGGGATTAGTCAAGATGCTGAAGGGCAGGGCTGACTTTCAGGAGGACTAGGCATGCTGGAAGAATGGGCCAACAGCAATGAGGCTCTTCACAGTGGTGTGTGGTAGGAGGATGAGAAGCAACAGGCACAAACTGAAACCAACTGGATGTAAGGAGAGACTGGATTTAAGGACAACAGTGGGAGGGTAGAGCAGGTTTCTTTGAGAAGTTGTGCTGTCTCTATTATTGAAGGTTTTCAAGACCCAAATGGAAAAAGCCCTGAACAACCTGGTCTGCCCTCAGTTACTTCTGTTTTGAGCAGGAGGTTGGACTAGGGACCTCTTGAGGTCCCTTCCCTCCAGAATTACCCTGTGATACTGTGATTGTATCTCTTGCCTCTTACATCTATTTCGGCATAGTCTGAATTTTCATATTGATAGCATTTATGATGAAGATTCTTCCAAAGACATTCTATAGTACTGTTTTTCTGCCTCAGTTGGTAAGGGGGCAGAAGACAAAAACAAACAACAAAAAAAAAACCTGGCTATACAGAAGAAATTTGGTTCAAAAAAATCAGTTTCAGACTGAAATAACCCCTTTCATGGTAAAGTAGACCAATTATTAGGTGTCACTGAGTATTCATCATGTTAGTTTTTTAGGGTCTTTCAATTCATTTGAATGTCCTTGTGTATTAGCAGATGATTTAGATTTCTCTCACACTTCTGATTTCATTTTGGCACACTTTCAAAATTTGGAGTAAATGTCATATTGATCTGATCAGCTGTTTCTCAAAATATACAAACAATTTCATATCCGAATAGCAGATGAATTGATTTTTCTTTTGGACTGGTAGAATTATCTTTGCCTTTCAATCCATCACTGTGTGCAAATTCCTGTGCTCATTTCTATGTATTACCAAACTAATTGGACTTATTTACTGCATCTTCTCTATTGCAGCTAGAACAGAAATGAAAGCTACAAAAACACACAGGTGTAGGGGAGATAAAGTTCCATCTAATGATTTCACTTCATACAGTGTTTTATTTTTACATTTATTTTTACATTTTCCAACTGAGCTTTTATTCTCTCGCTCGTATTTTAATTTTCCTAATTAGTCTTTCCATGAAAAAATTCTGACTAGTATTCTGCCACTTTCTAAAAGATCATATCTTAAACCACTCTACTTCTTATTTCAGCAGAAAGTAATAGATTTTGATGCTTGTTTCATAGACTACCTCAGCTGCTGTCTCTATTTTTCAATTACATTATTGTGTCCAGGTGCAAAGCACAGGTAAAGCAAACATGATGTCAGTGAACAGATATACAATCTGTCCTATGAAGCAAAGGCCTCACTCAGTCTTGCACCATTGGTTTGAATGAATATTCTCAAATTCTGCCTTTTTAACTTAGCTCTTCTTAGCAAAATTGAACTCTGTGAAGATCTTGTTTCCCACATTCAAAGACTGAGCAAAGTCAATGAAGCAATTTTGCTGTGATAAAAAGTATTCATTTGCTGCTTTTTTTTCAGATCCAAGATGTCAACTGACACAAGCTCAACCAATAATTTATGAAATGGCTTGGCAGCATTCTGAGAGGTCCAAAGTTTACCTCTGCTGTGTTAGCGCCATAGCTTTTCTGTAACTGAATTTACAATATTAATTTTAGAAGGGCTTTTTTTTTGGCAGTGAAATGGTTCAATTTATACATATCCTATCTTTGGTATTAAAGTTGACCAAAAGTTTTGGCCTTGAAGATGCACCCTAAGATGTGTTGGAGAAGTGTTGAGTTTCATATGGAAAGATGGCTCCAGGGAGCAAATAATCGGGAGGAAAACAGGGACAGACTCTGTAGCTAGTCAGTAATGACACTAACCTGAGATGTGAAAGAGACACGTTACAGTCCTTGGTTTTCTGGATTTGGAGTGAACAAGCTGGAAAACATTACTCTGAGTTTGTCAGAATCTGATTGGCATTAATAAATTCAAAAGCTTTTCTTCTTTGTGCCAAGGTGGAACAAAAACAAGACTCTGGAATCATGCAAATGACTGTGGAAGAGAACTCTTATCCCCAGGTCAGCTGTCCCTGATTAGGGTTGCTTCCTGACAGCTTGTAATGGAGGGTTTTAGCCAATATCTGGATCTTCCCCCTGGCCTGCCAAACATTTTCTCATGGAACAGGCATCCCAGTGGACTGATTTGCAACACCACCATCAATTTCATATCTAATTCTAACTTCAGGCTGAAATTGTGACCCTACAACAGCAATATGATCCAAAGTGTCATATTGATATGGCACTAACACTAAAATGTCTTTTAGGAAAAATGGGGAAGAAACCTCTTTGATCAGCAAACCTCTTAGTTACTCAATGACTGCAAGTCGATACTGCTGGAGAAAGGAGGAAGGAAAAATATTTGGATCAGTCAGCTATTAATATGAGGTTCTGAGGGTTATAAAAGGATGGAAAGTAAATCAAAATAGGTCAAGGTAGCCCAATGGCCTAGTTTCAAATAAATGTAGACTTATGCTATTTGGTTTTACTATCAGACAGTACCTCCATATGACTCCCAGCAAATGGCATTTTTACTGTCTGGTTTTAAAAATGTGAAGATCTAGCTACTCATTTCAAAACTAGACTTTGCTACACTTGAACATCAACTACATTTGTATACTCTTGCAGTAACTGTAAGACAATGACCAATTTCACAGACATTTCCTAGACTGATCAATAGAACACTAAAGCGACCAGTACTGTACCATTGCTTAATTGTATTTGAACAATTTACCTGACTTACTGAAGTTGCAAAGAACTCATGGATGTGAACACCTGAGCTGAATTTGTCAGTATGTGTTACATATTTGCTACATTTCCAGTGCTCAGAGAATTTGAGGTCTCTTTGTCCGAAACACAAATTCTTAATTCTAGAGGTGCTTAGTGTATATTTGTTATGGCAGATAAATCACAGAAATATATTGCTATAAAACCAGAGCAAATATCCTCATATTTTATGTATTTGACATGTCGATAAGTACAAATTTAGCTACTGGAAAAAAACCAAGCACAATTTTAACCCAGGGAGAACAGTTCTGACTGAACACTTTTTTTGAAAGACGCAATTTCAACCTGCATTGTCCTTTACAAGCTTTAGACAACGAACATATATTTTCATTACGTACCTACCTGTCTATGAGAGAACTTGCTGCACCATATCTTTTGGCCTCATCCATTGCACATATTCAGCAACCTATTTCAGAGGGCATTAAAAAGATAATATGAACACTTAAAGTACATGTGCAGATGATACAGAGTCCATTGCATCAGCTTGTGCAATGGTGGGGACTTTAGGCACTTCTGTATGTGGTTGACTACAGTCAGCATGCTGAGTGTGCATCCATCTAGGACTAGGCGATACGAAAATAGAGATCTCAGGGATGCATATATCTTCTCTTCACTCCTAAATTAGGGTGACACTGAAGTAGCTCTACACACTTGGGATCCTGGGTCTGGAAACTGTTTTTGTAGGGAACTACTCCAAACTTAGGGACTGACAGAATGATCTTGGTTCAATAATTCTCCCTATTAAAAGGTGTGAGATCCTGTATTTTGTCAGAGAATGTCCTAATCTGATGGTACTATTTAGTTGCAGGAGAGAGGAAGAAAAAAAGAGACAAAAGGGTTTTCACTCGGCATTGCCAGATCTCAAAATGAAGCTCCATTCAAATCCCTTTGAAGACATCCATTCCAAACCTTAAATTTTTACTTACTCATTTGATGACGTATCCCAGTCATATAATTCTATAAACCCTAAAACCCAAACTGGGCTGTCATGTTCACGTTGTACAGTGCAGGGCTTTGGAGTGGTGCTATCTTAGATCCTGAGAACAGCACAGTCCTACACTATGGCCCTGCCAGTGTCACTGTGCAGCCTCAGTGATATGTCCTGCCTCTCAACGGCCCTAGTCACTACAAAGGCTGTGCAAAACTTGACACAGCTACTTTGCTTTGTGTGCAAAGGCAGCCTGTACAATTTCAGCACCTGCTGTGCAGTATAGATATGCCCTAAGATTCTCCTTAACAAGTAGGATTACTCAAATTAAATACCTTTGTACTGAAGTGCCGGCTTCCAAGAAAGGCCTCAGCAGCTTATTAAAGACTGCAATCTCACATACAGATTCCCATGCAGTGGAATCATAGCAAAAATAAAATTCTGAAGGAGGAAAGAGTCATTGCTCATTTATAACAAAATTTCCTGTCAAATGCTAGTGAATACATTCTAATGGGAAATTCTGTTTCATGGTAGGTCCTGGCATTCTTTCTGACTTTGTAAACTAGATTTAGCCCTAGTTTCTCTAACAGTCTGTTGAAAACCTGAAGCCTCCACTGCATTCAGTATTCTATAGCAAACAAAAGTTAACAGCAGGTAGAAAGGGTAGATATACATCTCAAAGCTTCTGAAGTGAGTGATACTAATCTCTTCCTTAGTGTCCCAGTCAGCTCTCCCGGTATTTTACAGTTGTCTTAGCTTGCA